>CM077152.1:109742275-110342275 GCA_039583875.1 Platanthera guangdongensis
AACTAAGCCCGAACTGGCCTTATGGACCGGAAGGAAACCTCGAAAAGGCACGAGGACCTAGCCAAACCGTCCCCTTGTGTGGAAGGCCCCAGAAATGAGCAGCCGAGGCCAAGCCAACCGCCCAAGGTCTAACTGTTAACTCCCGTCGGTGTGACGACTGGAGAGCCCGTAGACCTGCCATACTATCCTTAACCCAGGATTACGACACGCGTGTCGACTCACACAGCATGTAGTTCCACATCACCGTGACACGGAAGGAGCCTCGAAAAAGCACGAGGACCAAGCCCAACCGTCCATTTATGACTCTTCTCAACATTATCCAACCTAGTGCGGTCAAACACCCGCACTACATTCTTTCACAATGCAACCCATAGGGAGACGCCACTCTAAGAATTGACTACTAAATTCATTTCGTTAAACAATTATTCACATGGCCATAGATTAACATCCTACATTTCATTTCCAAATGATTTCAACACATTATTAACATGATGCACATTTCTATTGATTCACCACATTCTACCAAATCATTTCATTTAAGCATGCTTCACTTTGCCATTCGATTACATGGGATACATTCCTCAAATTTCATCATTCATAGAACTATGATAGTTAACATAAAAGAGTTCACCCAACCTCAATGTTAATTTGCTACATCATTTCTACCGAGGTAAACCCGATTCTACACCAACCCCTAAATTTTAGGTGCAGGACACCTTCAGGACAGCGACTTCGACCGGAGATTCCTGAAGCTACAGGAATCCAGTGAAGGCGTGTAACCCCTCGTTGGAAAGGTTTTTCCATGAGTTACAACTTTCATGCTCAGACCACAACCCAAATCCGAGAGTATCACACTTGAAATCGGCTTTAAAGTGCGTTGCATGCAGAACACAATTTCTGCACGCTTAGTTTGTCAGCCGTCAATTTTCGTTCAGATTTTCCTGTGGCTACAGACTTTGCCTAAAGTCGTGCAAACACTCATTGGAAGGTATCTTCAAGGACTTCAACTTTCATGTTTAGTGGAAAGCCCATTCTGGCCATACCACACTTAAAAATGGCCAAGAAGATCGCTGCGTGCAGAACACAAATTCTGCATGCATCTTAAGGCGGAATGAACGACATCGGTTCATCTTCCTCCTCAAGCCGATCTTCCGCAAATCACATCGAGACTTCCTCCTCCCTTATTCACCCTCAAAGGACACTTTTCTTCATGAAACCATCCTCCATCATCACATAGAAGGAGGGAGAGGTGAAGACTTCTAAACCCTAGAACACAAGCCCTAGTATGCCCTTTCCTAGGAAACTTCTCCTCTCGCATCTAGACTCTCTTGAGTCGATATATCTCCTAGGAAATAACTAAAGATCTAGCACCAATGGAGAGGGGAGGAAGCTCACCTTGTTTCCGATGTTTCCACCATCTCTGGCCAGGATCTTGTCACTCTTCTCGGCGGCATCTTCTTCTCCTTGGCGGCGGCTGTCCTTTGTGGGGTGTAGAATGGATCCAGCAACTCCTTCCTCTTCTCCAGTAGTTTTCTCCCTCAGAAATGGTTGGAAGAGGAATGAAAAATGTCTAGGGTTTCTCTTCCCCTTATATATGAAAATGACACGGGTAGGGACACAACCGTATCCTTACTCGTGTCCTTCTCGGGTGAAGCGTTGGCGACTGTTTGACTATCGTTTCGATACAGAAACACGGGTAGGGACATGCCCGTGTATCTACCCATGTCCAAGTGACATGGCCGTGTTTCACTGTCCGTGTCTTGCTTGGGTCATGCCTCGTCGAGTTCCACTTGACACACACGGGTAGGGACACGCACGTTTCCCTACCCGTGTCATCCTCAGAACACATTTCGTCGAGCTCTACTCGACACACATGGGTAGGGACACGCCGTTTCTCTACCGTGTCCTCATACACATGGGTAGTGAGACGCCCGTGTCACTACCCTTGTCCTTCTCGGGAATTACTCGAGTCATCGACTCGAGTACTGGGTGGACACACACGGGTAGGGACAGGCCCATGTCTCTACCTGTATCCTTCTCTAGGCTAACTTCACCTCCCATAAACTAGTGTAAGCCTAGCTACTAGCACTTCCCTGAGCCTAAATCAAATCTTCTGACTCAAAAGCGTGTGCGAGGGGCCTAGCACGAATCGGGACGTTACAGTGGGCACGCTTGGAGACGGGACAGTCTAGTACCGAAGTTTAGACAGCTGGGACAGTGAGTCCCGTTCGCTAGTAGTTTTTGTAGATTTGCTTCCGAGATAAGTGACTTGTAGTGAGAACTTTGATGTATCGGGCATGAGCCCTATTTCCAGTACTTTTATTATTATCGTTGTGGAATATCCCTTCGTGGAGGATTATTACTATATATGTGTGATTATTGTGGACATGTGTTAGAGTTCTAATTTCATTTACTCTCATACTTTTGCTACTATTCTGAGATCGATATGGCCGATAGGATCGGCATTTTGTAGTGACGACCTTCACGGGCGTGATGGTGTCACCACAAAGCGGCGGTTCTGGGCCTAAGACCCCATGGTTTAAAAAGAAAAAAAATGGGTCTTGCAAGTGGTATCAGAGGGAAACCTCGATCGAAAAAGTAACAGTCCACTAACCCTAGGTCAACCCCGCACGAGTTTAGTTTTGGGACAAACTAAGCAGCGAAACAGTGGTGTGCCCATATGGGGGATCACGTGTAAATTGTCCACTTTTAACTAGGTTTGGGTCAATTGCTTACAAATGGTCTTTGTAACGCAGCCTCCGACACAGCCTACACCACAGGGCAGAGCCCAGCAAACTCTGAATATTGCACCACGTCTCGCAGCCCCCACTCCATTTCTACAGTCGGAGGTGGGGCAGACTCTGACAACCATTTTGGAGGATTTTGGGGCCCAGCAGTTTCTGGCTATGCAGCCAAACCCGGGGACCAATTGGATGAGAATCTTCCGAGGACTTTCCCCCATCTAACTTGGGGACCGAGTCGGCTGTACGGACAGAGGAGTGGCTTGACATCATGTACGAGATGCTGACCGGGTTATGGTGCCGGAGGAGACGGTGCCTTTGGTGGTCTCTTGCTTGGATTCCCATGCCAAGAGATGGGGGAAGACACTGTTGTACATGACATTTACAGATAAGGAGGTTGCTAACATTACTTGGGAGGAGTTCAGGCCCACTTTGTTGGAGCACTTCGTTCCACAGTCGGCAAGAGATGATCTGGAAGACAGGTTCCTGCATTTGAGGCAGGGCAACAAGGTGGCGGTGGAGTACCACCGGGAGTTCAATAATTTAGCACAGTTTGCGGACTCCTTTCATATGGATGAGGCAGGATACATCAAGAGGTTTTATAAGGGTCTGCAAGAGAAATTGAGAGAGGCTCTTTTGTTCGTATCTGACGGGACTATACCTCGGATGTTGGAGATGGCAAAGTGGATTGAGGCAGATTGGCACAAGTTTCGACACCAGAAGAGGCCAACGGAGGATCAGAGTCGGGGAGCCAGAAATGATCAGCGAAGGGCCCGCATTGCTGATGGGAGAGATGAGAGAAGGGCAAAGGACCAACCTCATCAAGAGGTGAGACAGGAGCCGAGGGAGCTGGTGGTAATGGCTCCTCAACCTCTCTAAATGCGGGAGATATAGAGACCCGGGGTATGGAATTTCCCCCGCCCGAGTGCTATGACTATCATCAGGTAAGGCATATTCAGAGAAAATGCCCCATGAGGGGGCACCTCTACCAGCAGCACAGGCTGCCCCGTCTGCTCGGCATTTTGGAGGTCGAGGATGGGGCCGATGACGTGGATTCCAGGGAGGAGACCGCAGACAGGATAGAGGGGAAGTGTATGCCTTGGATCTGGCTCAACCTCGGAACCCAAAGCAAGTGAGAACAGGTATGCCAGTAATTTTAAGTTCTTTTCTTTCCTAAAAATCTAGACTCATGGATATAGAATTTTTAGAACTAGGAAGGAAAAACATAACTGGATTTCTAAGATATTTAACTACCCCAGGCATAGTCTTCGTCGGCGACAAGCCGACTTATATGCTATTCGATACGGGTGCTTCACAATCATTCGTATCGGAAGCCTTCGTGGAAGGACTAGAAGGCGTCGGGCGATTCACAGGCTTGAGCGTGAGGGTGTGTCTACTCGATGGATCAGAGCTATTCACCTCTGCCCACTACAACATGGAGGTGGAGATTGGCGAAAAGGCATTCAAAGCACCATCCACGATCCTAAGGATGACAGCATTCGATCTGATCCTGGGCATGACATGGTTGTATTGGAACCATGCCCAAATCGACTGCCTGTCAAAGAGGATCACCTTGAGGCATGGGAATTCCTATGTCATCATCAAAGGTATTAGATCTACCACCCCACTCTTGTTATCATCCGTACAGGCCGTCAAGGCCCACCTGAAGGGAGACGAGGTCTATCAAGTGCTGTTTAAGATGTCCGAGGCCAAGGATTCCATACCTAGTATCCCGGTGGTATGAGATTTTGCTGATGTGTTTCTAGAGAAGCTGTCAGGGCTACCCCTGCATCGGGACAAGGAATTCAAAATATAGCTCATGTCGGGGGCTAAGCCGACATCTAGAGCTCCCTATCGGATGGCCCCGAAGGAGTTGGTGGAGTTTCAAAGCCAGTTACAGGAGCTAGTAGAAGCTGGATTTGTCGGCCAAGCTCTTCACCATGGGGAGCTCCGGTGTTGTTCGTCAAGAAGAAGGATGGGACGCTCCGATTATGTATCGAATATAGGGCTCTAAATATGCTGATAGTCTGGAACACGTATCCTCTGCCGAGGAGTGACGAGCTATTTGACCAGTTGGAGGGAGCCCACTGGTTCTTAAAGTTGGATCTGAGGTTAGGTTACTACCAGCTGCGCATTCAGGAGGAGGATATCCCGAAGACAGCTTTCAACAAGGGCTGTATAAGTTTACCATGATGCCCTTCGGGCTCACGAATGCGCCATTGGATTTCATGAGCTTGATGAACTGGGTGTTCGAGCCGTACCTTGACCGGTTTGTCATAGTATTTATAGATGACATCCTCATCTATTGAAGGACGAAGGAGGAGCATACACAGCTTCTGGTATTGACTCTAGAGAAGCTCAGGGAGCACCATCTATATGCCAAGTTCATAAGTGCCAATTTTGGCTGACATAGGTGGCATTTTTAAGCCATATTATCAGCATAGCGGGCCTGGCAGTGGACCTCGCAAAGATTCAGGCAGTGCGAGACTAGCCTTATTTGAAGACGACCACGGATGTTCGAAGTTTCCTGGGATTGTCCGGATACTACCGGAAGTTTGTGCAGGATTTTCTCAGATATCCCTCCCACTCACTTCCTTGACGAAGAAGGACACTCCGTTCATTTGGACGCCACGGTGTGAGGCGGCCTTCCAAGAGTTGAAGAGCCGGCTTACGTGGGCCCCTATCCTCACCTTTCCATCTGGGAAGGAGGGCTTCCTGGTGTATGTTGATGCGTCTTTTCAGGGGATGGGTGCTATACTGATGCAACATGGTCATGTGATACCATACGCCTCATGGAAGCTGAAGAAGCACGAGCAGAACTTCCTTGTTCACGACTTAAAGATGGGAGAAGTAGTGTTTGCTCTGAAGATTTGGCGACATTACCTCTATGGTGTGCACTGCGATATATTTTCGGATCACAAGAATCTGAAATATGTTGATACGCAGAAGGAGTTGAACGTTCTCTAGAGATGATGGGTGGAGTTCCTATCTGATTATGAGTACACAATACACTATCACCTAGGGAAGGTGAACGTGGTGGTGGATATGCTGAGCTGGAAGGCTACTACCTCAGGAGTAGGACCTCAGCTGATGGCCATGGAGTTGGTGCAGATGTTAGAGAAGATGCAGATATCTGTGGTGTCCAAGGGTCACCCAGAGCTATACCGGGAGTACCTGTCATTAATGGTTGCCACTGACGACATTCGGGATTATATCAGAGCTGAGCAGAGAAGGGATGACAGGTTGGAGCCAGTATTCAGGACCTTGGAGGTTGCATGGCTGGGGAATATACAGAGAGAGATGGGATGCTATGCTTTAGAGGAAGAGTGTATGAAAGTGCAGCTAGATCTGATATACTCTAGAGGGGGGGTGAATAGAGTATATGGTGATTTTAAAACTTTTACAACTGCTGTTGTATTTTAGGTGTGTGTGTGTGCAGGGAAGCAAATACAATAAACCAAGATGCAGCAATTATCCAATCACAGCACATTCACAGAGCAAGGCCAGAAAACAAAAAGAAAAGAAAGCAACCGGACGACAAAGAATTTTATAGTGGTTCCCCAAATCTGGGTAGTCCACTCTTCTACCACCCTGGTAGGAATCCACTGTAGGAAGGGGTTGATCAGGTGTCCTGGCACCAATGGAATTTTGATCAGGTTTCCCAAAAACCAAACCCTCAAGTCTTTTGGTGGGAGACTTGCAACCAGAATAATTTTGAAGGGAATTAAAACCCTGTACAGAGGCGGAGTGAGAGGGTGATGAGGTCTTCTCTTTCTCAAGTCAAATGAGAAGACTTGTGGATTGATGTTTAACAGCTTTGCTCCCCCTGAGATTTAGATTGAATCAGGAAGAATGCTGGAGCACTGCTTCAGGGTGATAGGTCTTCAAAGACCTAGATTTCCTGGTCCAGAGAAAGTCTTCAGGAACTTCTTGTAACTGATATGAATGTATTATTTTTGAAGTTATCCTGAGTAAAAGCAGATGAAGAAGACTCTTGATATTGATGTAGTGTTCTTCTTATTCTTCTTCTTCTTCTTCTTGATCAGTTTCTCTTTGGGCCAAGAATGAAATCCTTTTTCTTTTTCGTGTTTTTGAATCACTGTCTGTCTCTTTTTTTTGTTGTCTGTTGTATCTCTGTATTACTAACTATTTCTGTATATCTCTCTGTCTCATAAGAAACATTCGAATTTTGAATATCGAGCAGTAATGGCAGACGGCCTAGAAAGGAAGCAGCAATTAATTATTTCCCCAACTGTATCCATGGGAAAATGGCATGTAATAATCCAGGATTAACTGCGCATTCTAACGGTAGTATACTGTGAAGAACTGCCATTAAATATCCAGGAATCAGCGCCATGGAATGAGACGGGAACAGAAGAAGACCTAGTCTGGAATCGTCGACCGAAGAACATAATTCGTCGAGCTGAGTTTTGAGTTCGTCGAGCTGAGCCTGAGTTCATCGAGCTAAGCTGAGTTCGTCGAGCTGACAGTCTTCATTCATTGAACAGAAAATCTTCAATATCAGAAAAACATTATTCGTTGAGTAGAGAACCAAATTCGTCGAGCTGAGAATAAAATTCGTCGAACTGAGAAAAGTTCTAGACTTGGACGAAATACTCTGCATCTGCTGAAATGCTGTGTCGACACAACTTGTTGTCGACAGATTGATCTTGGTGTCGACACAAATCCTCTGGTGTCAACATAAGCTGGTGTCGACTGAAATCCTGGTGTCGACACAAATCGACTGGTGTCGACTCAAACCCTAAGTGTCGACACAGATTCTCTGAGTACAAAGATCGTCGAGTAGAGATTAGCATTCGTCAACCTGAGAAGCTGTGAACTTGAGGTCCAAGTTCGTCGAGCTCAGAATATAATTCGTCGACCGAAGCACAAAGCTGGACTTAGAAAAATTCTGAAGTAGTCCTGAGAAGCTTGAGGTAGAATCCCGGTGTTCGTCGAGTAAAGAACATAGTTTGACGAGCTCTGCACTGCGAATTGTCTCACGATCGTCGAGCACTGAACTCCCTTCATCGAGTTGAGTTCGACGAACGTCGAACTCATTTCACTTAGTTTGAAAAACTGATAGATCTGGAGTTCCTGATGGTCTTGAAGAAGTCTGGTCCATCTGAAGTTGAGAAAGAGAACTGTCCTAGACTCTAAGACAAAAACTTGACCCAGACTATACATGATGGGTCACATCCTAAGTCAGTGAACCTAGCCCAAATTAACTAGGGATCCAACAATCTCACTCTATTTGGGTGAGGTCACTAACAGAGACTCCAAGCAAAGAACAAACAGAAAAACAAAGCAAAATTAAGAGATATATCTGGCAGAGAATTTACAACACATGCATCAGATATATATATATATACATACAGGCTTTGTTTTAATGCAAGAAACAGTATGAAATAGAAGCAGAAATTAAATAACCACAAAATTACTTCTCTGTCTTCTTCTGTGTTGGCTTGTCTTCTGGTGCTTTATCTCCTAGCTTCTTGAAAATGATTTCCCTATTGGGATCTGAAGCTTGAGCCTTGGTCATAGTCATGTCAGCTGCCCCTATGATGTTCAGTGAAGCGGCTCTGGGGACAACTGCTTCTGGGTGAAGATGCATGTACTCATCAACATTAAGTAGCTTGTTTGCTTTCTCAAATCTCTTTAGCTCATCTCTCATATACTGAGACATAGTACTTAAGCCTGTTGTGTCCTTGCCTTCAGCTTTAGCTTTGTTGATTAGAGATAAGCCAATGATCTCTTGGAATCTTGCCATTCTGGCTGTGTTGGCTGTTTCTGGATCTTCAGGAGGAGAATAGGGACTTTTAGCTTCATGTTCCTTAGATCCCTGGTGCTGCTGCTATTGTTGTTGAGGTGTTGACTGCCTGAAGATGGTGGCCTTGGCTGACTACCACCAGAGGATCTCCCTGTTTGTCTCTGATAACTTTGAATAGGAGCAGATCTCTGAGAGCCGAAGCCAGAGGCACCTGCTGTTGGAGGAGGAGGAGGAGGAGTATCATTTCTGTATCTATGAACTGGGGGAGGAGAGTATGTCCTACTCCTCTTCCTCTCTTTTTGCTGGTTCTTTGATAGCCACATCCATGCAGGCATCCCTTTGTAAGGAGCAACATTGTGCAGAATATAGTATGGAGTGTCTGCAGTGGGATTAGGCTTGGGAGCAGGAGGAGGAGCCTTCCCTTTCTTAGAGAGCAACTTCTTTTTCTATTTAGCAGCCTCCTCATCTGATTCATCATCATCATCATCAGAATCTGAACTCTGAGGGTTGTCATACAGAGCATTCAACTTCCTCAGAGTGGCATCAGGAATGATAAGAGGTTTTTCTTGAGGGAGGATAGAAGGTTCAGAGGGTGAGGGTTCAACAGCAGTAGATACAGAGCTTGCAGCTGCTGCCTTGTTCTCTTCTTCAATGTCTGCCAGAATGAGCTCATCCAGATCAGGCATGGGAGAATCATCCATGACAAAATCTGGGACAGGGCAGATTTTTGTAATAGACACAGGAATTGGAACAGCAGTAGGAGCATCAAAGGTGTCACAAAGTTGCTTGGGAACTGCTGGACTAGCTGGAGAGGTATACTGGACAATAGCCAAATATGGCTTAGCAACCTCTACTGAAGGAATAGCCAAATGTGTCCTAGCAAAATATGAAGTATCTCAGATAAATTAACTGTGGGATTTATAAGGAAATCACCAGCAGTTGTTATTGAATCTACTGACTCATCAAAGCTACTGTTAGTGTCCATGAATTGAATAAAATCAATTGTTGTATCTGTAACTGCAACTGCATTATCAAGCACTGAATCAACTGTATCTGTATCAACTGTATCTGCATTATCAACTGTATTAACCTCTGCAGCTGCTGCACCAGCTTCATCATGGAGCATCTCACCCTGCCTGGGTTCAGGAGAACCTGGATCCAGGCCCCTGAATGAAGAGGGGGCAGCAGAAAGGGCTGTGTTTTGTGCAGATAAAGAATGAATGGAATTTACCAGAGGTGTAATGGCCTCTGTGATGAGTGCTTGAATGAGAGGAGTCAGAAGAGAGATGATGGAGGGAATGGCGGAGGGGTCCAGAAGTGGAGAAGGAATGGTGGATGGGATAGAAGCAGAGGAGGAATGAACAATATGTGGTTCAGTGGGTATTGTGTAGGATGGAATAGTGGAGAGGTGTGGGGGAAGAGAGGATTGAGGAGGTGAGGGAATATGTGTTTCAGTGGGGGAAACTGGAGGTGTAGGGATATGTGCAAGATCAAGCGGTGGAGATTGTGGTTGAGTTGGAGTCAATTGAGGTGCAGGAGGAGTGGGAAGAGATTTGGTAGGTGGAATGACCTCTTCAGTGTCAGGGTGGGGAGTGACCTTGACGGTCCTGGTGCTCTTAGAAGCATTGATGGAGGAGGAGGAACCCTTGGAGGGTTTGGTGATTGTCCTCTCCCATCGGCCAAACAAGGCGCAGGTGAGGCGCTTGCTGGCATTGATGAATGTGGTCGGGGAGACCAAACATTCACTGGCCTTTTCCTGGAGGAAAATCCCCAGTATTCTGCCGTAGCAGACTTCCTTCTTGCTTGTTTTCTTCTTGATTAGGTCAAAGAAGACCATGCCCCAGTCGACCTGACGTTTGTTGAGCACTGTGCACATAATCAGGAATTGATGGCGAGTGATATATTCATGTGCCGAGTGCTTGCCCATCAGAATTTTTCCTACAATGTCGGCCAAAAATTGATAGGCGACAGACAGTTGCTTCTTCAGAAGCTTATTAGGGTTGCTGCCGGAGAAACCCATTACTTTCAACATATCAGCATATTCCTCAGCGTCCATTTCCAAGTTGTCCTCACCATTGATCAGTCCGAAAATTTCAGAGAGTACTGCTGGAGACAGGGAAACGGCAGTGTTTCCAATATGTCCGGTCAGATTTCCGTCTTCAGAAACTGTGGCAGAGTACACCCATTCTCTTTTCTCGGTTGAGTGTATCTTGATGCTGCGTGTCATGAAATCCTTGAGATGCAATTATTCAAGTAATTCTAGGATATAAAGAAAAATTAGATCTGAATGTTGGAAGGACTCAAAGTCCATGGAGAATGCTGCATCAAACATCATCGCCGCAAGTGCTCCTGGAGGAATCGCCATTGATGACCTACACAGAAAATCACAAAGAAAACGGCGATCAAGAGCAAAGGAGCTGAAAGCGCAGGACGGAGGACGAATCGACAAGCTCCGTTCCACGAAAAGAGACAGATCTTCGAACTGAGATCGACGAAATAAGTTAGAGGTGAGTAGTTCGTCGAACTCATTTAGAAGAATTGAAAACAGTTCGTCGAACTCCGTTCGACGAAATGGTTTTTGAAGCAAGGTTCGTCGATCTTCGGTCGACGAAAATTGTTTCCACACAGAGAATTCGTCGATCTCCGTTCGACGAGAATCTCTCAAACCTTCCCTAATTCGTCGAACTCCGTTCGACGAACTCTGGAAAATTCGTCGAATGCAGACAGAAATTAATTTAACTCTTCTCCATCAATCATTCCCAGTTGATTTATAAAGAACAGATGGGTTTTCTCATCCAAAGGCTTGGTGAAGATATATGCTCTCTATAGATCAGTAGGAATGTGGATCAAGTTAATTTTCTTTTTGTCCACATTATCTCTAATGAAATGATGTCTTATTTCAATATGTTTAGTCCTAGAATGATGAACTGGATTCTGAGCTATAGCAATAGCACTTGTATTATCACAAAATAAGGTTGAATTATTTAAGTTGATACCATAATCTAGGAGTTGGTTTTGTATTCATAGCATCTGTGAACAGCAGCTGCCAGTAGCCATATACTCTGCCTCAGCAGTTGATGTAGACACAGATGTCTGCTTTTTGAAAAACCAAGAGACAAGTCTCATACCCAGGAACTGGCAAGTTCCAGAGGTACTTTTCCTGTCCACTCTACATCCAGCATAGTCAGCATCTGAGTATCCAGTTAACTCAAATTCTGACTCTACAGGATACCAGAGTCCTAAACTAGGACAACTCTTTATATATCTCAAAATCCTTTTTAGAAAAATAAGATGAGATTCTTTAGGATTCACTTGGAATCTAGCACAAAGACATGTGGCAAACATTATGTCAGGCCTGCTAGCTATTAAGTATAATAGGGATCCAACAATTGCCCTATAATGTTTCTGATCTACAGGTTTCCCTGCTGCATCAGAATCCACAATAGCATTGGTAGCCATAGGTGTTTTCATTCCTGAGGCATCACCCATCCCAAACTTTTTAATAAGCTCTTTAGCATACTTAGATTGGGAGAGGAAGATACCATCAGGGAGCTGCTTCACTTGGAGACCAAGGAAGTAGGAAAGCTCACCCATGCTACTCATCTCAAATTTAGAATGCATGAGGTCAGCAAACCTCTTGCACAATTTGGGATCAGTAGACCCAAAAATAATGTCATCTACATATATTTGTACCAATAAGATTTGGTCCTTATGAAGTCTAGTGAAAAGGGTTTTATCTATGGTTCCTCTTGTAAATTTATGCTCTAAAAGAAAGCTAGCTAGGGTCTCATACCAAGCTCTTGGAGCTTGCTTTAAACCATAGAGAGCTTTATGCAATTTGTAAACATAAGAGGGTTGAGTTAGAGAGATAAAACCTGGAGGTTGTTCTACATAAACCTCTTCTTGAAGTACACCATTCAGAAAGGCACTCTTAACATCCATCTGGAATACTTTGAACTTTTTGTATGCTGCATAGGCTAGGAATATTCTAATGGCCTCCAACCTTGCAACAGGGGCAAAGATTTGGTCATAGTCTATTCCTTCCTCTTGTCTATAGCCTTGGGCAACCAGTCTAGCCTTGTTCCTTACTATGTTCCCTTGTGCATCCAATTTGTTCCTATAGACCCATTTGGTTCCAATAACTGGGTAGTTATGGGGTCTTGGAACCAAATCCCAAACTCTACATCTCTCAAATTGATTTAGTTCCTCTTGCATTGCAAGAATCTAGTGGGGATCTTGCTCAGCTTCATGGATGGTGAGAGGTTCAATTTGAGAGAGAAAACAGGCATGCATCAAGTCTTGATTGAGCTGATGTCTTGTCTGTACACCAACTGAAATGTCTCCAATCACTTGACATCTGGGGTGATCTCTAAGTGTGACAAGATCAGTTTATGGAGTTGGTTGAGCAACAGCTTCTGTAAATAATTCCTCTTGAGGAATGATATTGGCTGTTGATGGAAGTTCAGTTACTTCCTCTTGGACTTCTTATTCACTATCTTCAGCAGCCTGTGGAGTGGGATGAGTTGGAACCTCTTGGGTAAGGTTTAGTCCATCCATTGACTCACACATTGGTGAAACCTGCAAAAGACTATTGGTAGAAATGTCTTTCTCTTTATAAGACATGTTAGCTTCATCAAAAGACACATGGACAGATTCTTCAATTTTAAGGGATGATTTGTTGAAAACCCTATAGGCCTTGCTTACTTGGGAATATCCTAGAAAAATCCCTTCTTCAGCCTTAGCCTCAAATTTTCTGATGTATCTTTTGTTATTAGTGTGGATGTAACATATGCAACCAAAAACTTTAAAGTAAGTGATTTTAGGTTTCTTTTCTTTAAGTAATTCATAGGGGGTCTTATGTTTTAGTTTATGTATAAGACATCTGTTCAGGACATAGTTAGCTGTGTTTACAGCTTCTGCCCAAAAGGATAGAGGCATGTAAGCATCTGCTAACAATGTACCTACAGCTTCAATGAGTGTCCTATTTTTCCTTTCAGCAACCCCATTTTGTTGTGGAGTTCTAGGAGCTGAGAAGCACTGCCTGATACCTTTTATCTCACAGAACTCATGAATAAGAAGAGACTCAAACTCTGTGCCATGATCACTTCTGATCAATGCAACATGAGTAGAGAACTCAATCTGTATGGTCCTGAGAAAATCTGTAAGAACTTTGAATGTATCTGACTTAGCTCTCAGGAAGGCTACCCAACTGAATCTGGAGAAATCATCAACAATGACTAAGGTGTAAGACTTCCCTCCTAGGCTTTGTACTGCAATGGGTCCAAAAAGATCCACATGAAGCAGATACAATATCCTAGGTGAATCACTTTTATTAATGGATTTGAAACTAGTTTTAGTTTGCTTGCCTAGTTGACAAGACCTGCATAGGCTTTCCTTCTTGTAGGGACCAGAAGGTAAACCTCTAACAAGGTTGTCTTTAGATAACCTAGATATGTTCTTAAGGTTTACATGTCCTAGCCTTTTATGCCATAACTCATTTTGGTTACTAGTGATATTGAGTAAACAAATATTAGTTGTGGCAGAATTGAAATCTACTAAATATATGTTTCCTTGTCTAAGTCCAATTAAAACAGTTTGGTTTTTATCATTTATAATAGAGCAAGAGGTATAGTTGAAATGTACCTGATAACCTTCATCACATAATTGACTTATGGATATGAGGTTATGTTTAAGTCCTCTTACATATGTTACCTTTTTGAAGGTCACTGCTCCAATGCTTACTCTTCCATACCCTTCTGACTGACCACTCTTTGAGTCTCCAAATATCACCTTTGGTCCTAGCTTGGACTTATAGCTGGAGAAATTTGCTTTGCTGCCAGTCATGTGCTTGGAGCAGCCACTGTCCATGTACCAGGTCTGACTTAGCCATGGACAGCTCTTCACCTATACATGCATCAAAAAATAAAGCTCAATTGTTCTTGACCCAGGTTACCTTGGGTCCTTGGTTTGGTTGAAAAGTAAAACTAGAAATGACTGATAAGGCAGGTTGAGACTTATACCCTAGAGGGCGATATCTCCTAGGTGGGATTTTCCAATCAGCTACTGGATTAAGTGTCTTGTTAGCTGTTTTAGAATTTCTATAGGAGAAATGATTTATATTTGGTCGTTCTGAGATTGACGAATTATTGTAAGTTCGTCGACCAGAGTTCGACGAATGGGGATAAGATCGTCGACCTCTACTCAGAGAATGACCATGGTCATTTTCTGCGTCCCACGTTCGTCGACCTCTGCTCGATGAACCATACACAGTTCGTCGATCGCAGTAGGACGAATAATTATTTCTGAAGTTTGCGTTCAGCGTTCGTCGATCGGGGTTCGACGATCTTGCAGGATTTCGTCGATCTAAGTTCGACGAATTCTGTTGAACTTGGTTTTTAATAGCTTTCTTCTGTTTTCTGTTTCTATTATCTAGGGGATTTGACTTGTTTTCTGACCTGGGTTTTTCAGTTAGTTTCTCTTTACCCTTTGCAGTGATAAACTTTATGGGAGTAGAAAGTATATTCTTCTTTATTATGGGGGGTAAACCTGATGAAGCACCCAAGCCCAGCCTGCCATTTAATCTGGCATTTACTGTGCTTGTGATATCCATCAGCTTGAGGCTTCTCCCATTGAGAGATTGCTCAAGTTGTTTTGCCTCACATAATTCAGATTTTAACTTGATTATCTGTTCATTAACTAGTGTCAATTGGTCAGTTAGTTTTCTATTTTCTGTGCTGACAGATTCAAGGTTTTCTAGTCTAGTCCTCAAGGTTTTTATTTCTTTCTCTGAGTTTATTAGATCCATGCACATAGTTTTAAATTCTATTTTAAATAAGTCAGAATTGATATCAAAACTAGAAATCACGTGATCAGCCTCTGAGTCTGAGGAACCTTCATCTTCAGAATCCTCTTCTGATCCACAGTTGCTTCTGGAGGCATCTATTGCCATTAGGCACACCTCCTTGGATCTGGCTTCTTTCTCTTCTTCACTGGAGCTGGAGGAGGATGTTTCCTCTTCTGTGTCACTCCAGGACTCAGCAACAAATCCTTTGTCTTTCCTTTTATACTTGTTGGAGGAGGGTCTACTGCTTTGTTTTCTTCTAGAATCCTTGTCCCTGCCCTTGTCCTTTTTCTGATTCTCTGGGCATTCTGAAATATAGTGCCCAGGCTTTCTGCATCCAAAACACACAACCTCCTTAGTTGGTGTCTTGTCATATTTGGGCTTATCATCCTGCCTGGATGATTTTCTTCTAAAGTCCTTTCTTGCCATTTTGTAGAATCTTTTGGCAAAAAGGCTCATTAACTCCTCATTGGATGTAGATGTTTCATTGTCTTCAGAATCTTTGAGGGCCAAGCTGTGCTCCTTCCTAATTGGGGTAGTTGCCTTCTGTTCTGCTGCATCTCTTGATTTGACAAGCTGCTCATATGACTTCAGCTTGCCTAACAGAGATTCTGTTGAAATCTCATTGAGGCTTCTGGCTTCTTTGATTGGCCAGATTCTGGAGTCCCATGAACTGGGGAAACACATCAGTATTTTGTCATTTACCTCAGTTAAGGTGATGTCCTTGTCAAGAGTCTTGAGTTCACTGATGATTGAACTTAATCTATTGTACATCTCAGCCACAGATTCTGTCTCATCCTTTTTGAAATTCTCATAGAGAGAAATGAGACTGGATCTCCTATCCTTTCTTTCATCAGCTGAGCCTGCTACCATTTATTTGAGAGAGTCCCAAATGGTCTTGGCTGAGGTGCACTCAGCCACCTTCTGAAATAGCCTTTACATCATCCATCTTGGCTTTCTTATAGGCTTCAGTATTGTCTGGAGGTGGTACTACACTCAGATTAGTTGATGTGCTGGCAAAAGTTGCAGGAGCTGGAGGAACACCTGTTGAAATGACAGAAAAAATGTCCTCATCAATGAAGTTCATATATAATCTAATTCTTGCCTTCCAGATGGCAAACTTATTAAGATTGCATACTGGAGGTCTGATGCTTGTATAATCCTTGTTTTGGGCCATGTCTGTGAGAAGGATTAGTCCAATAACAGAATAAAAACAAACTGATCTAACTAAGGGATCTTTGGGTTCAGGTGTTAGCCTGTACAACCAATCAGGTATGGTAATTTAACCAACCTGGAAGATGTGGTATTATTAACCAACCTGGCTTTGATACCAATTGAAAGTGCAGCTAGATCTGATATACTCTAGAGGGGGGGGGGTGAATAGAGTATATGGTGATTTTAAAACTTTTATAACTTCTGTTGTATTTTAGGTGTGTGTGTGTGCAGGGAAGAAAATACAATAAACCAAGATGCAGTAATTATCCAATCACAACACATTCCCAGAGCAAGCCCAGAAAATAAAAAGAAAAGAAAGCAACCAGACGACACAAGAATTTTATAGTGGTTTCCCAAATCTGGGTAGTCCACTCTTCTACCACCCTGGTAGGAATCCACTGTAGGAAGGGGTTGATCAGGTGTCCTGGCACCAATGGGGTTTTGATCAGGTTCCGAAAACCAAACCCTCAAGTCTTTTGGTGGGAGACTTGCAACCAGAATAATTTTGAAGGGAATTAAAACCCTGTACAGAGGTGGAGTGAGAGGGTGATGAGATCTTCTCTTTCTCAAGTCAAATGAGAAGACTTGTGGATTGATGTTTAGCAGCTTTGCTCCCCCTGAGATGTAGAATGAATCAGGAAGAATGCTGGAGCACTGCTTCAGGGTGATAGGTCTTCAAAGACCTAGATTTCCTGGTCCAGAGAAAGTCTTCAGGAACTTCTTGTAACTGATATGAATGTATTGTTTTTGAAGTTATCCTGAGTAAAAGCAGATGAAGAAGACTCTTGATATTGATGTAGTGTTCTTCTTCTTCTTCTTCTTGATCAGTTTCTCTCTGGGCCAAGAATGAAATACTTTTTCTTTTTCGTGTTTTTGAATCACTGTCTGTCTCTTTTTTTTGTTGTCTATTTTATCTCTGTATTACTAACTATTTCTGTATATCTCTCTGTCTCATAAGAAACATTCGAATTTTGAATATCAAGCAGTAATGGCAGACGGCGTGGAAAGGAAGCAGCAATTAATTATTTCCCCAACTGTTTCCATGGGAAAATGGCATGTAATAATCAAGGATTAACTGCGCATTCTAACGGTAGTATACTGTGAAGAACTGTCATTAAATGTCCAGGAATCAGCGCCATGGAATGAGACGGGAACGGAAGAAGACCTAGTCTGGAATCGTCGACCGAAGAACACAATTCGTCGAGCTGAGTTTTGAGTTCGTCGAGCTGAGCCTGAGTTCGTCGAGCTAAGCTGAGTTCGTCGAGCTGACAGTCTTCATTCATTGAACATACAATCTTCAATATCAGACAAACATTATTCGTTGAGCAGAGAACCAAATTCGTCGAGCTGAGAATAAAATTCGTTGAACTGAGAAAAGTTCTGGACTTGGACGAAATACTCTGCATCTGCTGAAATGCTGTGTCGACACAACTGTTTGTCGACAGATTGATCTTGCTGTCGACACAAATCCTCTGGTGTCGACATAAGCTGTTGTCGACTGAAATCCTGGTGTCGACACAAATCGTCTGGTGTCGACATAAACCCTAAGTGTCGACACAGATTCTCTGAGTACAAAGATCATCGAGTAGAGATTAGCATTTGTCGACCTGAGAAGCTGTGAACTTGAGGTCCAAGTTCGTCGAGCTCAGAATATAATTCGTCGACCTAAGCACGAAGTTGGACTTAGAGAAATTCTGTAGTAGTCCTGATAAGCTTGAGGTAGAATCCCGGTGTTCGTCGAGTAAAGAACATAGTTCGACGAGCTCAGCACTGCGAATTGTCTCACGATCGTCGAGCGCAGAACTCCCTTCGTCGAGCTGAGTTCGACGAACGTCGAACTCATTTCACTTAGTCTGAAAAACTGATAGATCTGGAGTTCCTGATGTTCTTGAAGAAGGCTGGTCCATCTGAAGTTGAGAAAGAGGACTGTCCTAGACTCTAAGAGAAAAACTTGACCCAGACTATACATGATGGGTCACATCCTAAGTCAGTGAACCTAGCCCAAATCAACTAGGGATCCAACAGTGTACATACCGGCTGGGGGCAGAATTCGGGAGGACATCATGACTGAGGCTCACTATAGTAGGTACTCGGGGTACACATGAATCACCAATATGACTGCCGACCTGAAGAGGACAATATACTGGTCGGGCATGAAGAGGGAAATAACCAACTTCGTGACCCACTACGAGGCTTGTCAGTTGGTGAAGGCGGAGTGTAGGAACCCGGTCGGATTATTGCAGCCACTTCCGGTGCTGGAGTGGAAGTTTAATGACATCGCCATGGACTTCTTACATGGTCTTCCTCAGTCACATACGGGGAATGACTCGATATGGGTGATCATCGACCGATTGACGAAGGTGGCCAGGTTTCTACCGATCAGGAAGGACGCTCCGGTGGGTGGCTTGGTACGGAAGTTTGTGGAACAGTTCGTTCGATATCATGGAGTGTTGAGGATGATAGTGTACAATCATGATGGATGATTCACGTCTAAGGAATGGAGGGCGGTTCAGGGTTATTTGGGATCATGGCTGACTTTTAGTTCCGCCTTCCACCCTCAGACGGATGAATAGACAGAGCGCACCAATCAGACCCTGGATGATTTACTGCGTCTTTGCATACTGGACCGCGGAGAGCCATGGGAGAGGCAGCTACCATTGATCGAGTTCTCGTACAACAACAGCCACCAATCCAGCATTATCATGGCCCCTTATGAGGTTTTATATGGGCGGAGATGGAGGATTCCTTTGTCTTGGATCCAGGATGAGGATCCGAAGGAACTGGGCTCAGAGTTTCTCGAGGATACGGATGCTCAGGTGCGATTGATCCGAGACAGGATATTGGAGGCCTGGATCAGACAGGCTGAGTATTACGACACTCGACATCATCAGGTAGAGTTTCAGGTAGGAGACCGGGTATTTTTGAAGATTCGACTTATGCATGGAGTCTCAGGGGTGCGTAGTCGGAAGAAGCTCGTCCCGAGATATATGGGGCCTTACAAGATCCTGGAATGGATCAGACACTTGGCTTATATACTGGAGCTGCAAACAGAGCTATCGGGTTTGCATGACGTCTTTCACGTCTCCTCCCCGAGGAGAGCTCTACTTCGGCCGGAGCAGCCGATTACGACTATAGATAGGCCTAAGCTTCTGATCGATCGGTGCACCTTGAGCCGATCCGGATAGACGATACTGGGACGCGGGTCCTGCGATGTAAGAAGGTCCTATTGGTCAAGGTCTTGTGGAAGAATCATGGGCAAGAGGAGCACACATGAGAGCCATAGGATTTGATGCAACAAAAGTACCCGGAACTTTTCAGTCAGGTTTTCCTTACCACCTCTCGGTATGTTACATTTTATTTCTCAAACTTGAAACCACGTAGGCCTAACATGAATTTCGAGGACAAAATTTTTTGTTTATGAATTTTGATTTGTAACATCACCCAGACAACTAGACCCCAAGCAGTGGTTTTGTCATGATAAGGTCATGTCAAAACCCTAGGAATCCCAAGAAGACCAATTGGACCTAGGAATGTTGGTGAGATCACTATGGTCTGCAAATAGTAGGTTTCTAAATACTAGTTTAGGATGATCATGGGGCTTCACCATGACTCCAAGACCCCACCACAACCTCACCAACCTATTGTAAGGTCCATTAGAGCCCTAAGGGTCCATTGGACTCAACCCATGGTGGCCAAGTTGACCTAGGATTACTAATCCTAAATTTAGCAAGGTGCCCTAACTAAGGACAATGTGCCCCTAATGTGTCGAATAAATACTACCTAGGTCTTCCTAGAGCTAAGATGAAGTAAATGGGTCACCAAAGACCCATTGGGGTCAACCTTAGAGGCTAAGTTGACCCAAGTTGACCCTAGCCCTAAAGTGGTCAAAGTGCCCTAATTAAGGGGCAAGTGACCACCAAGGTGCTAAGTCAACCCTACACAAACCTTCTTAGACCTTAGGGGAAGCCAAGGGGTCACCAAGGACCCCTTGGGGTAAACACAAATTGTCGTGTTGACCAAAGTCAACTCATGGGTGAAAGTGGTCAACTTAGGTTAACCTAGCTCAATTCAAGTTGGCTAAACCCAAGTGGTGTGGCCCATTAGTCTAAGGAAGTGGAGAGACACATTTTTGGCCCACAAAATTCAGAGAGTGATGACTAGGAGAGAGATGGATGAGGTTACCCCACTTGTGAGGAGAGAGAAAATGGGGGCTTAATGGCCATTATGGCCATGGAGGTTTCAAAACCCCCCACCTTGATGGTCTTTTACTGCTTGGAGGCAGGGGAGGGGTTTTCAGGAGGTGGCCGACCAATGGGGTGGCTCAACCCTTCATATGGCTGAAACCGAAAATGATCATTAATGGCCATTCATGGTCATTTGAGTTACACCCTTCCCCTTCCCCAATTAGGGATCTTAGAAGCATCACCAGGCAGAGGGGAGAAGGTTACAACCTTTACCTGAAGGATTCGAAGCACTTGACTGTGTTGTTCCGAAAACCCGATCGGCGTCACCACCACCATGGAAAATCGGAGATATGCGTGCCTCCAGCCCTCCCAATAGGTCCTCCCTTGCTCCTTCTTCCGTGGAGATTATAGGAATCAACAGGGATAAGCATCGGGCTCAATTGAACACGATCGGGGGAAGAAATTTCCCTGGTTTTTCCGAAAAAACGACTTGTTGGTATCACCGAAATCCACCCCTCCGGGGGCTGTGCCGCCGCCTGGCGATAGCCACCACATCGACGAAGGTGGTGGTGCCGCCGGCTGGCTAGGGATGTGGCCGGGTGGCCAGGAATTGGGGATGGAATAAGCTCCAGGTCGGGAGAATCCTGGCCATCGGTTGGAGCTTGAAGATTACCGGATGCCGTCCGTTTCTGCTCCAAGATTCGTGCGCCGTTGATTTAGATCTTAGGCATTTAATTAATTTCATTTCATGACTCTATCACAGAAAATGCTATTAATGTTTTTATTTATTAAAAATACTTAGAGCTCGTACAGAGAAAGAAGTCAACAAGAAGTCTGTAGGTCTGTATGTCTAGTTTATTTTAAAATTTATTTGAGTCAATTTGGAGTTTATGTTAGACCTCAGCACTCAATTTGGCGGGGTCTATACCTAAGGCTAGTCAGAGATTTTAATGTGTGCCTCCACTTCACCACAAATCCAAATGACCCGAAATTTGGACAGGGAGTCAATCTTACCTATACCTAGGTCATGGCCAAAAATGGAAATTTTTGGAGATACGTTTTCTATATTTTTGGAAATTTTTTAATAATCCTAGGGTAATTTAATTATGGGACATAATGACCTCCAAACCCTCTGCAATTTTGGTGAGTGGGTTTGGGGTCATCATAAGTCTCTGGATAAAATTCCATCTCATTTGGGGATGATTTTGGTTGAATTTTTGTAAACCCTAGCCTTGGCCTAAAAGGGGATATTTAGGTCAAAGTGTTCCTTGCAGGTTTGAGTGGTCAAATCACCTCAATAGAGGTTGAAACTTGGGCCACTGGTTCGATATGATGCTATACACCCTCACATGGAATTTGGGGTGGATTGGGGTAGATTTGCCCTAGGACCCAAGTACATGCCCTAAGGTTGGCCTTTGGGGATTTGTGGAGGGCATGGGGTGAAATGCCCTTGTATGGACTTGGTGTTTAGTCCATGTGATCCTAGGGTGGTGAAAAGCCCTAGGGAGAGATATGGTGGGATTTGGACACATGCACACCACTTAAACCACTGGGTAAGTTTTTGGGTCCAAACACCTTAGGCAATGTCTAGTGGCTTATATGACTTTGGAACTGCATGACATTTGTGTAGAGGTCATTTTCTTAATCTTATTAACCATTGAAATATACTACATAATATTTGGATGAGTTTGCAAGTGGGTTCAGTTGAAAAGTTCACTATCATGAGTTGCCTTGAAGAATTTTATTATGTGACTTCCTAACCTTGGGTTTGGATGATATTTAGTCGAGCTATTTTTTAAGACTATAATAAGCCCTAGAAATTTTTAATATGAATTTTTGATCATTATATGGGGTACTTCATTCACAATCCATCAAGTTGCACCTTCGATTTAGAAATTTCTTATGAACAAACCACTAAATGGAAACTTATGAAATTTGTTAAGAACTTTATTGACATTTAAAAGCTCTGTGATTTTTTATGGAATTTTTGGAAGTTTATCTGTATAGGTTGGTTCACAAGGTGCTGTTTTCTAAGTAAAAGTAATTAAATTTATTTGGATACTTATTAAGCTTGATAAAATGTGATTTTTGGTCAGAGGCCCTTTCTGGTCATCCGTGAGATTCAATAGTTTTTCTACAATTTTCTGTTGATTAACTTTAGAACTTTCTTCTTTGCCCATAATTAATGGCTAATTATTGGATTAATTAATTAGAGGCACAATCCTTTATGCAAAAATCATGAAACTTGGTATTTACTGTTATTCCTCTATTATCCAGTGTTCATAATTTTTGGGTGTCCATTATTTGAGAAAATATTGTACTTCATGTTCAAATTACCCATGGCCTAACTTTGGGGATAATTAATTAAATACCAAATTAATTAGGAATATTATAAGTTTCTGGAGATAGGCTAATCATGTCATGATAGACCTCCATTAAATATCTTAAGGCTTGTGAATGAAAATTTGGAGTACCTCCTATCATGTACATCATATAGCATATGTCTGTCTGCATTTAGTAAAACTGCAGAAATTGTGATAACATGAGATATGGTCATAGGAAGTGGGGAGAAATGCATGCTGATTTGGTAATATGAAAGAGAGCGTCATTAGGAATCATGATGAGGAGAGTGTTGGGTTGGCTAGAGTTAAGAGGTGCTCGGGATCGACGAAAAATAGTCTTTCCTGTGGAGAGAGAGAGAGTGTGTCCAAACACACTAGGGTTAGATCCGGAGTAATATTAAAAGGGATCAGGAATCAGGTATTAACCAATAACATTAAGTGCCTTGAGAAAGGGAGTTTTGGGCTTCAGCCCATCATAGTTCCTAGTGCCCTGTGAGAGCCCTTTACCGGGAATACCTTAGGCAGTCCTGGGCTAACCTAAACCGTAAGAATAATCAATGTTTAAGAGCAACTAGTATAACTAGGGGTCCACTTTCACACACCCTAGCGTCTCGGGAAGTTATGTTGGCTCATACGAACGGTAGGCTCGGTGGTTTTGGTGATGGGCAGGTTAGCCCGGCATGCCGATGGCTCGGCAGATCATTATGATGGATAGGATAGTTCAGGGAGCTTTTTCTCGGTTGTTGGTTGTGACAGACAGAATAGTCTGGGGTGCTTTTGCTCGGCTCTTGGTTGTGATGGACGTGTTAGACGGTGAGCCTTGGCTCGATGGTTGATACATCAAGATTGCATGTGCATAGATTATAAGGTGGTGTGTCTTCGGTGTTGGAGGGTCGATGCACCGATGCCAATACGTTGACTCGGCAAGTGTGGTTTAGCACTTCGCCAATTTAAGACTGGTGGACCATACGACAAAGAGTACGCAGGAGCTCCGCTTAGTGCAATAGCGTTGAGGCGTACAATAGGTCTGACTGGTAGTTCAATTACCGGTTTATAGGTGGGCGAGGCCCAACCAACCGCTTCTGTTTGCCACTACAGAGGTATCCTGGGAGGTTAGGCTACAGAAAGGTGGAACTAAAGGTCTGTATGCACATAGTCGGGTGGGTGTGTTGCAGCTGCGTGATTCATGGCATAACATAGCATAGCATAAATCATTGCCTTTAAACCTAACACCCATCGTATAAATTGGTATGGGACGCTTTATACAATAGGCCGTACAAAATGACCCCTTAGTTTATTAGCTTACTGAGCGTGCTTATACGCTAGGGTTATTATTCTATGGATATATATATTGCTTGCTTGAAAACCGACACCCCATCGTATAAATTGGTATGAGACTTTTTATATGACAGGAGTCTTGCAGAAGACCCCTTAGCTTATATGTTTGTATGGGCTTTCATATAAGTTAAGGTTATATATTTCATAATTTGTCTTACATACTTTTGTTACTGCTACATGGTTTTCATAGAACTGCTAGATTAGTTTCGCCGCTACCTGCTACCTTCGTTATTCTCCACCTTCATTACCTTTCCTTTCCTTCTCCCCGCTTGGTGCCTAGGAGCCATGGGGGAGGGTGGGGGAAGATAGGACTTAGTCTTTTAGACTAACTGTTTTCGTACCAAATCATTTAGGGGATCGTGGAGCCCAGCTTGGAGGTGCAGCCCCGGAGGTCGGCACGCTTGGAGATGGGACAGTCTAGCACCGGAGTTCAGACAGCTGGGACAGTGAGTCCCATTCGCTAGTAGTTGTTGTAGATTTTGTTCCGCGATGAGTGACTTGTAGTGAGGAAATTGATGTATTGGGCATGAGCCCTATTTCCAGTACTTTTATTATTCTCGCTGTAGAATCTCCCTTCGTGGAGGATTATCAATATATATGTGATTATTGTAGACATGTGTTAGAGTTCTAATTTCATGTACTCTCATACTTTTTCTACTATTCTGAGATCGATATGGCCGGCAGGATCGGCGTTTTGTAGTGACGACCTTCCCGAGCGTGATGGTGGAACCACAAAGCGGCAGTTCTGGGCCTAAGACCACGTGGTTGAAAATGAAAAAAATGGTGTCTTACATTATGTTTGCCGATGAGGAGCATAAGACCAACCGGTTCTATGAGTGTCTGCGTGATGACCTGAGGCTACTACTTTTTGGGCCTATGACGCAATGCTTCCTAACACAGGTCATTACGGCACGATCAATGGAAAAAGATATGAAGGCAGTCCAAGGGAAGAAAGACTCGAGTGCGAAGAAGACGGAGTTCAAAGTACCGAACTCCTTAAAGTCTGGGTTCTATAAGTGGAACACGAAGTCTAGGACTTCGGGTCCAGCCCCTTATTCGGGTGTGTCCGGGGCAGCTACAGGCCGAGACCAGGGCGTTTGTTATAACTATGGAAAGCTGGGACATTTTGCCAGAGATTGTTTGAGCGGACGTCCAAAGTCTGAGAAGAAGCTTGGAGCATCTTTCGCGGAGATGGGAAAGGCGGTGGAGTCAATTGCATCCTACCGTGCTCCAGGCCAGCCTAGAGTGTACAACCTTGGCCTTCAGGAGGACATAAAGCGGGCTAACATGGTGACATGTATGATTTTATTAATAGCAGTTTGGCCTCATATACTTGTATCCATATGCGTGGTAGCTTATGACCGATTGTGCTAAGCTTTGTACTGATCCTTGATTATCCAGCGAGAGCACTGTTTGATACGGGAGCTTCACATTCCTTTTTGTCCGAAGAATTTATATCATGCATCGGAGTACCTTCTTCGATGTCAAGGGACAAATGGGATGTGCTTCTGCCTAATTTGTGCTCTATGCACACTGATAGAGTTTGTTGCGTGAAGTTAGGGATTGAGCGTCACGAATATGACTTGCAAGCGTCACTACTACCGATAGTGGAGTTCGATGTGATCTTTGGAATGGACTGGCTATCGAAGCAGCGTGCGTACATTGATTGCAACCGTAAGGTGGTCAGATTTGGACTTTATACAGAGCGTGAGACGACGTTCTCATGCATGAAGGGGTCAAGTAAGACTTTAATGTCTGCTCTCCAGGTGGTTAAGGTAGTTCGTAGTGGTGCAGAGCTGTTTTTCACTTTAGTGGAGGCTTCGAAGCCCAATCCTGGTTTGGACAGCATCCCAGTTGTATCTGGGTTTCCTGACGTATTCCATGAAGATCTCCCTGGAGCTCCACCTCAGCGAGAGATCAAATTCACCATTGAGCTAATGTTATGTGCCAAACCTGTGTTACTCTCTTCGTACAGGTTAGCGCCTAAGGAGATGGCAGAATTGAAAGTACAGCTTCAAGAGCTGTTGTAACAAGGTTATGTGCGTCCGAGTTCATCTCCTTGGAGTGTGCCGGTCCTCTTTGTTAAGAAGAAGGACGAAAGATTACGACTATGTAATGATTACAGGGAGTTGAATAAGATAACAAAGAAGAATAAGTATCAAATCCCAAGGATTGATGATCTGTTCGACCAAGTGGTCGAGTCAACTGTATACTCGAAGTTGGATCTGAAATCCGGATACTATCAGCTGCAGATAAGGGATAGTGACATTCCCAAGATGGCTTTTAGCACACGTTATGGGCATTATGAGTTCACCGGCATGTTGTTTGGGCTGACGAATGCGCCATCCGTGTTTATGGATTTTATGAATAGGATATTCAGAGAATACTTGGACCTGTTCGTGATAGTTTTTATCGACGATATACTGTTGTACTCGCAGTGCGAGGATGATCATTTCAAGCATCTACATATGGTATTAGAGATCATGAGGAAGAACCAACTATATGCCAAGTTCTTCAATTGTGAATTTTGGTTGTCCTTGGTATAATTAAAAGGTGGTTAGCCCAAATGAAAAAGGGTTTGAGCTTGGGTTAGCCCATTTGGGCTAAGTTGACCTAGACTAGACTAGGGTTGACCTTGGTCATTTTGAACTTTTGGATTGACCCCAATGGGTCCTTGGTGACCCATTGGCTTATCCTAGGTTCTAGGTTGGGCTGGGTTGGGTTGTCTTGTCACTTTGTGTAACACCCCCTATCCGTCACATAGCATATAGCAGTAGGTCCGGTCGGGGCCCGACGCCGTATGCCACAGATAGACCGGGTGGTTACTTATGGAAACCATCCAACCAATCTCAACGTCCTACACAGAGCATTCTAGCGGAAGCAGTTTATAAAAGTTGTAACAAAGAACCCAGCATTAAAGCACGAATGTCCACTAATACAAAATAGGAATGTTATTACAAAATACCCAAAATGAGCATTAAGGCCTTACAAAATGTTTCACTTCCAATTACATGTTTTACAAACCATGGCACGCAGGCCTGTCACACATGAATAAAGCAGTAAACATTTCCAACTTAGGCCTTCAAGGGCCGGCTTCGCAATCGGGCTTTAGCCCGCTATTGACCGCTTGGTCCAGCTGCACCTGCAAGCAACAAACCACCGCACGGTGGCAAAACAAGGCAACGGTCAGCTATGCTGACCAAATTATAACGATCCCGCCCCGGACTCGGGGTGGCGATGCTCCTTCCCTGCATTTCATTAGCATAAGCGAGCAATGTATATATATAGCCATTTCATCACAGACGTTGGCTCGCACGGCCACACGCCCCGTGCTCTCAGGGCACATTCTCGGTGAACCGGTCGATGTCACGTCAATTAAAGCCATAGACATTCCGGACTCACCACCGGCACATGGACGGCCAAACCTATGAGCAATTTGTCTTCCTGGCCTGGGTCACGACAATTTAAGCCATTGACCGCCGAAGACCCTAATCTATGTCAACGGTAAGTGCCACGTGCCTTTAGGTCTCTTTAACCGAACGACATAGAACGGGTACGGTTCCATCTAACCCGTGCTCACATCGCAACAACAATTTAAGCCATTTGCGCGGGTCAAACTTCCGCCGAGTCCCATTTCCATCACAAGTCACATAACCCGGTTATGTTCAAGTTGGCTCTCAAGCCACCAAGTTGGCAAGATCTCGTATCCGCCCAGTTTTCCGGGTGCACCTTTGGGTTAGTCCCCAAGGCTCCCTGCTGCAATCTACCGCGTAGAAAACCCGAAAAACAACCAATAGCTCGGAGTCTTCTCCGGCATTATGCAATGCAACATCACCGATCCAGACCAACATGTCCGGGTAGGCTTCACACATCATGCCTATGTCCGTTCTCGCTTACGGACTCTAAACAATGGGGACTTCACATATCTACCCGAAGGAACGCCTCCAACTCTCCGCAAACTCGCGAAAGCGGGCTTCCTATGCAAAGAAAGAGAGCTACTCATGCTCAAGATGAGGTTCGTTACCGTTGCATTCCTCTTTGACGCCATGGAAAAGTAATCGGATGAAAACCACCGCACTAGCTTTGCCTCCGTGGATCCGGAGTCGGCTTGCGATTCGGAGCTCCGAAGCTCCTCTAATGGCGGGATCTAGCTCCTTCTTCCTCTCTAAGGTTTTAGAAAGATAAGAAGTTATGAAAAGTAAGGGTTTTCCAAGTCCATTCACGGGTATATCCCTTCAGGAAGAACCCCCAGCCATTGGATCTTCAGTTAAAGAAATGAACGGCTTCGATTCGGGGCTGAAATGCCCAATCTGGACCGAACACGGCCTGGCACACGCCCGTGTCCAGGGCCGTGTGCCTCATTCGCCATCAAAATCGAATCACCTAGAACCTCACACGGGTATCGAACACGCCCGTGTTCGAGCTGACACGCCCGTGTTCCACCTGACACGGCCGTGTGGCCGGCCGTGTACCCCATCATTTTTCCCCAAAGTCAACCCGAGCACTGTACGGGTTCGAGGGCACGCCCGTGTCCCGACCCGTGTCACCTCAACACGCCTGGACCCCAAGCCGTGTACACGGTCTCGAAACTCGACACTTCGTCGAGTGAAGATCTTCGACCTGATGACACGGCCTTGGACACGCACGTGTCCTAGGCCGTGTGCCTTGTCTCGACGCTTCGTCGAGCAAATCTCGTCGACTCCCCGGGATGATCGTCGAGACAGGTCGACACGCCCTGCGGCACACCCGTGTCGCCGGCCGTGTGCCTTGTCTCGACGCATCGTCGAGCGAATCTCGTCGACTTCGCGGCTAAGTGTCGACACGGGTCGACACGCCCTGCGACACGCCCGTGTCGCAGGCCGTGTGCCCAGTCTCGACACAATGTCGAGACCAAAGTGTCGACTTCCCGTCTTAGTGTCGACACAGGCTTGACACGCCCTGGGACACGCCCGTGTCCCAGGCCGTGTGCCTGCAGCCAGAACCCAAACTGGACCAAAACGTCCCGCCTTCGCTCCTTTGAGTTTCGGGGCGTTACAACTCTCCCCCTCTTAAAAGAATTTCTCCCACGAAATTACATAAAGGAAAGACATGTACAAAATCAAAATTTTGTACCTGAGCGGAACAACTCCGGATACTCGTCAAGCATAGTCTGCTCTCGCTCCCAAGAGAGCTCCTCACGACCGCAATTGTCCCACCGGACCTTGACCATCCTGATCTCTTTATTGCATAGCCGCTTGACCTCCGAGTACTCGATCCGCACGGGCTTGACCTTTGTCGTTAGCCCACTATCCACCGGCACTTGATCAACCGCGATCACTTGCGTAGGCTCTAGCACCGCCTTCCGAAGTACCGAAATGTGGAATACATCATGTAAACCACTAAGCTCACTGAAAGCTTCAACCGATAGGCCGCTTCACCAACTCGCTCCAGAACCTCAAACGGTCCAAGGTACCTCGGGCTTAGCTTTTTCAATCGTCGCACCCGCGAGACACCCTTGAACGGCTTGATCTTTAAGTATACATAATCGCCCACAGCGAACTCCACATTCTTGTGCTTGGCATTATAGTACTTTGCTTGCCGGTCCTGAGCGATAAGCAACCTCTCCCGAATGGTTCTCACCAAAGAAGTACCATCATCCACTTCCGATCGCTTATACAACTTTGACTCACCCATTTCTAACCAAGACAACGGCGTGCGACATTTCCTACCATATAGGGCTTCGAAAGGCGCCATCTGAATACTCGCTTGGTAGCTATTGTTGTATGCGAACTCCACCAAATAAATATGGTCTTCCCATTTCTTTCCAAAATCCAAGATACACATGCGAAGCATGTCTTCCATGGTTCTATTGACCCTCTCGGTCTGCCCATCCATTTGCGGATGGAAGGCTGTGCTGAATTTCAGCTTTGTTCCCAACATTTGCTGCACCAGCCTCCAATCATTGGACGTGAACCGCCCATCTCGGTCACTCACGATGCTGCGGGGCACACCATGAAGCCGTACTATGTTATCCACATAGAGCTTTGCCAACTTCTCCACCGGATCATCCTTCCTATGCGGAATAAAATGCGACACCTTTGTCAATCGATCAACAACCACCCAGATGGCGTCGTTCCCCTTTTGCGACCTTGGCAAACCGTGCACAAAGTCCATAGAGATGTCGTCAAATTTCCACTCCGGAATAGGCAAGGACTTAAGAAATCCTCCCGGCTTTTGGCACTCCGCCTTCACCAAGGCGCAAGTTTGGCACTTTGCTACATAGAGCGCCACATCCTTTTTCAAACCCGGCCACCAAAACAGTTTCTTCACATCACGGTACATCTTCGTGCTCCCCAGGTGAATCGAGTACTTGGTATGGTGTGCCTCGTACAACAACTCCACCCGTAAATTGCCCACACTTGGGACGCACAAACGACCGTCTTTCCAAAGTAACCCATCCTCCACGACGAATTGGGAATTTGACCCATCCAGAGCCTCTACCATGAACTGCTTCATATGAGCATCCATATCCAAAGCCTGCCGAATACGATCAGCCAGGTCATATTGGACTTCAGTCCAATTCAGAACTGCTTCAGCACTTGATTGTCTATCAACACAAACAATCTCCAACGCCTCCAACTCCCGCACCAACCGCTCATCATGCACTGATAGCAAATTGGCTTGAGCTGGGGCTCGGCGACTCAAAGCGTCCGCAACCGCATTCCATTTGCCAGACACGTAGTGGATCTTGAATGTATAGTCCCGCAGGAACTCCATCCATCTACGCTGCCGCATATTCAGATCCTTCTGATCAATAAGATACTTCAGGCTCTTGTGATCGGTGTAGATATCAATCTTCACACCGTACAAGTAGTGTCTCCACAGCTTCAAGGCAAAAATCACGGCCGCTAACTCCAAGTCATGGACCGTATAATTCCTCTCATGCACTTTTAGCTGTCTCGAGCCATAAGCTATTGCACTTCCATGTTGCAGTAGCACACAACCCAAACCGCTGCCTGAAGCATCGCTATAAATCTCATAGCCTTCGGTACCACATGGCGAACTCAGCACAGGCGCCGTGGTCAACCGACACTTCAACTCCTCAAAAGCGCGCGCGCACTCCGGCGTCCAAACGAACTTATGCTCCTTCCTCGTCAAAGTAGTGAGAGGTAACGCTATCCGCGAGAAGTTTTCTACGAAGCGACTATAATAGCCGGCAAGCCCCACAAAACTCCGGACTTCCGCTACAGTAGCAATCACAGGCCACTCCCGTATCGCAACAATCTTCGCCGGATCCACAGCAATACCCTCTCCACTCACTATATGCCTGATTGTCTCTGAGATATCTGCAAGGAGAAAATACCAAACTAACAATTCATCAAGGCAAGTATACCTATCGAAATACAGCTAGGGGACACAAGTGTCGTATTGAAATCTGGGAACAGTTGAGTAAGCTTACTCCCACGAAATCTATTATTTTATCGACGGAAAAATTAAGTTTTTGAGAAGAAAGCTAAACGTGCTAAAGGAAGAGAACTACTTGCAATGAAAGAAAGCTACTTGCATGAAAAGTTAAAGAGAGCTAAAAGAGCGATTAACTTAAGCTTAGTAACGATGAAAGGGAAAATGCACTCGATCAGAAATCACCTCGGCAAGAGTGGTTAGAAAAATACGAAAAAATAAACCTAAGCTAATTAGGGTAAAGGTCCTTGACCGTGGAGGTTCCATGAATATTGACACGCTTCTCTCGAAGGCCGTGCCTAACTAAGTTTAGGAAGGTCCGACCGACTCTCGCCTAAATCGGAGGCCTAAAACTCGCTTTACGCGGTGAACCCCTCTAATGGATTTTACTCCAATCCGGGAGATTTGAACGTCTGCCTCTCTCGAGGGGTGCGAACAACTCCCTTTACTCTTGAGTGCTCATTTCAAACTTTCGGCCTCTCGGCTAGCCCAGAATGAAAGCAAAGGTGGAGAGTATATATCGATGATATACCTCCAACCCGTGATAAATCAAGAGTAATTCAAGGCTAAACCCTAAAAAGAAGAGGTAAGATTCAAAGCATCATAACCTAATCACTCGAACCTCGGATCATTAAGATCGAGTACATGGAGGATTAGTTAATCATGGTGAGGTGAAGAGAGGGGATGAGTAGAAGAAGAATAATGAAAACAGAGCAGAAACGTAAAAGAAAACAACACTTTTATTAATGGAAACAGAGATCTTACAGCTTGAAAACCAGAGATTACAAGTGCATGAAAAGGTAAACTACACTATCATTAGCATCATACTACAGAAAGAAGCTAGGAACTACTACAGGGAAAGCATAAAGCTACAGCTAAGAACTAAAAATGGAAATACATGCTTAAAAAGTTCAGAAATATAAAGGACAGAACCTCCCCTCTCAAAGCAAAAGGTGTCCTAAAACCCCTGGAGTTGGGCTCTATTTATAGAATTTTTCGGGTCGGGTCACGCCCCCCTGTCACGCCCTGGTCGGGCGTGACCCTGGGGCGTGACACATTCGACCCGACTTTTACGGGCTGGAATTGAATTCTGACGAAGTAGTTGCGGTACACGCCCACAAGTCACGTCATGGTAGGGCGTGTACCTGGGGCGTGTTCTTTGCGGCGTGACTTTGTTGAGCTGAAATTGAATGCTGGAGGTGACGGGCGGAATTGCTGAAGTACACGCCCATATGTCACGCCCGGGTCAGGCGTGACCCTGGGGCGTGACACTTTCGGTGCGACGGTGGAGCGGGAAAAACGAGCGCGCTGCGGCGATTCCTCGGAACCTGGGGACACGCCTCTAGAACACGCCCGTGTCGGATGTGACACGGGCGTGACAGAGGGCGTGAACACTAAGTTTCCACGGAATGCAGTTTCGGACCAATTGCTTCATTCCTCTGGGTACACGCCCGAGGTACACGCCCTGGTAGGGCGTGACCTTGGGGCGTGTCACAGCAAAATTCGGCTGAAAGCCGTGAAAACCTGCAAAAAGCAGAAAAAATGCATTAGCGACAAAAAATATATACAAAGGGGAATTAAAATAAGTACTTTACAAGACATTAATTTAATTTAAAACCCCGAAAATATCCTAATAAAATTGACTGCAAACCGTATTATCAAATTCCCCCAAGCTTAAGTTTTGCTTGTCCCCAAGCAAAGATATAAAGACTAGCTAATCATAAAAGTGACTAATTCAAAAAGTTTTAATCATACTTACACAAGTACTATGCGAAATTCTAGGTAGGGAGAATGTAAAACGTAAATCTAAAACAATTATTTAGGTATGGTTTAACTTTTATAAACTTAATAAAAATAAATCATCCAGAATTTTGACGAAATTCTTTAAATAGATTTAAGCAAGGCAATGAAAATGAAAAGAACGTATTGAGCTATTACTAGATCCAAGCAACGCATTATAATTATATCAATTAAATAACAAAAATCTAAGTTTAAATCCAAAACTAAAACTGATTTACTTTTCTTCTTTTCTTAGTTGTTAAATAAAATTAAAAAAATGGCGTGAATCAAAAGAATTTAATAGGACCGAAACGTTTGGTTTAGGAATATGAATAGGAGTGGAATTCAAATATAAACATGGAGGCTTAAAAATCACACTAAACCAAAACAACGAGTTTCAAAAAAATAAATTTATTTTAAACAAAATATGTATAAATAAATTTATTTTTTTCTCTTTATGATTATTTATCTCTTTTTTTATTATTATTTTCATTCATTTTTTTTCTTTTTTTTTTCAATTTATTGCTTTTGAGTACACCTTTTTCAACAATTTCTCCAAAGATAAGACAAAATTTCCTATCAAACAAAATTAGCGTGATTAGATAGGTAGGAATTTGGGCTTTGGTGAAAATGAAATGGTGTGTGGAGTTTATCAAATGAATTTGGAAAAAAGGCTCAAAAGCGGCTAACTAGTGGTAAAAGAGTTTAGGTTGGCAGGAAAGCTCAAACGTAAACAAAAATGGCCTAAATCATTTTCACGCTTTTTTTTAAATTTATTTAAAACATAGAGTCGATAAATTTCAAAAAGCAAGTTCGAGATAATAAAAGAAGATTGATGAAATTATCTTGAAAATAAAAATAATATGTGACTTGGATCGTTCATATCTACTACGTTATTCAAAATATGTTCTTACAAAAATCATCTAAAGATGAAAAGGAAAATAGTGGATGATAAATTTTAGAGAAAGTAAAGAAAATAAGGAATGGAAAACCATAATAGAAATGCACGTTTTAGAGAAATATTTCACCTTAACATGCTACCGTGAATTAGAAACACAGCATGGCCAACATTTTACTTGTGAAATATGATTAAAAAAAATGATTAGAAAAATTATAATTAACTGCGTTGTTTATAAAGAAGTTTGCGAAAAACAAAACATAAAAATGGGATACTATTGAAATACCAAAATGCAGCTATATATATATATAATAACCTTTTTTGAATTTTTTTTTTGTGAATTTTTTTGGATATTTACAAAAAAAAGGAGGAAGAAGAACCTCGGTCTGATGTATATCCTTGCAAACTCCGCAAGGATATACATGGAGTCCATTTCCAAGTCCTCTCTTTCTAAGATCTTGAGAAAACCTAGAGCAAGGAGGAAGAAGAAGAACTCATTGGGCTGTAGGAAGGGTTTCGGAGCTCCGAATCGCGAGCCGAGTCTGGATCCGTGAAGCTTGGAGCGTTGCGAAGTTTTCCATCCGGCTAGTTTTGTCATGGCAAGGAAGAGGAGTCGGAAGGTAACGACATCTCTCCTCTCGGTCTTTAGGATGCACGTTTTAGCATCATCTAGTTTTCTTTTCTCTAATTTTTGGGCACCAAACTCTCAAATGAGAGGGGTTTTGGCTTGCCAAGTTTCAAGAGGAACTTCCGGGTCGATTGAGTCCGTCCCCGGCATATCTTTGCATTAGAGATCCGCTTCGCTAGTGGATTAGGCATGGTGGGTGAAGCCGTAGTCGCGACCGTTAGTCCGACTCGGTGATGTTGCATACGAACTAGGGATTCGTAGAGATTTCCATTGCGGCAAGATGCCGTTTGTGTTGTGGTGGTGATTGTCCCGTTTGCTTGAAAAGAGTACATGTAGTCGAACCCGGACAAGGTTAGCTCCTCGTGGTGGTAGATGGTTTCCTTGACAAGGTTAGCTCCGTATGAGAATGGAGATGGTTTCCTTGGTGGACAAGGTTAGCTCCGCACGAGTTGGAGATGTTTTCCTTGGTGCGCGGGAACGCTGCGGTACAAAGAGGGATTGCGATGTGTTTAGTCTTGGTTGTGTTGTGCCAAGGCGTGGCTATGTCTCCGTAGTCGGCTGGCTATCCCGTGACATGTGCGTCATGTGTGGAAGGTGTCCCGGCGAGACTAGTCCCCTTCTGTGAGACTGACGAGAATGCCAAGCTTGGGGCAAGCCCGGGCAAAGAGGCCATGAGCGGGTGGGGTCCAGCAAGGCTTCTTAGAATCGGTCAGTCTGTGGTTGTTGGAATCCTGACATGAGACGTCAGAGCTTGCAGGCAAGCCCGGGGCTAAGCCCACGAGCGGGTGGGGCCTTGGCAAGAATTCCATGTGGCGGCCTGTGCGCCGTGTGAGGGAGTTGTGTCTCCCTCAATGTTTGAGGCTTTATGCCAATTGGGGAAATGTGAGTACCCAACTGATGTGATGTTGTGCTAGATGCATACGGTGTAGGGTACCTTGGGTGAAGCCCGGGTGTTGCATTCATGTTGCATAGTAGGCCCTTTCTTTATATGCTCAACCAGTAGAGAACATGTTTGTTGATTGAGACATCCAAGCCTGTTTTAATGTTTTTCTATTTATAGAAATTTATATTGCATATGAAGTGCTGACTTGCAGGTTGGAGGGTTCCCCGGGGTCCGTTAGGGGCGGCCGGGAGGAGATGTGTTGTTACACAGTTTGAGGTCAGCCTTTGCTGACCCACGTTACTAATAATTTTTACAGGGCAAGGATCGCATGCAGGAGCTAGCACGCCGGCCAAAAAGGCCTAAGCCCATGAAGTGTTTTCTCTTTTGTAGCAATACTTTTTGATGATGTATGTTTGAGACTATTTTGTCCGGCTTGCATGCCGAGGTAGACTAGGAGTGCTGAGCACATTCATGTTTGATTGTACTGTTTACCCTTTTGGAAAGTTGATGTAAGGCCTTAAGGCCATTTGTTTACTCTTTTGGGTTAGTGGATAACTTCTAGTTGTGCTTGGTTTTTCGCTGTGTTGTGCAAGTGTTTTGAGTTTGGGTAGCTATATCAACTTTTAATACTAAAGCTGTGGCGTTCGTATGTTGTGGGGCCCCGGCCGGACCCATATTATACGTCCATTACAGGGGAGGTGTTACAATTTGGTATCAGAGGGAGGTTTGATTCAAGGTCAGTGCGTAGAGAAGTTATCCACATAAGAGTAACGCGAGACCATGAGTGTCCTTATGTTTTAGTCTTGAGATTGGAGACTAATCCCTTATTTCTTGTCTTCCTGAAGAGTGCAAGCAACGAGGCGGGCACTTCAAGAGCAAGGGATGATCTCTCAGCGAGCAGTGCTACTGCTCCAGGTCTTTTGGGCACAGGTGTAGACCCGGCCGACTTCTGCCGCATGCTTGCAGAAGCGATGGTGGCAGCTCAAGCTGCAGCAGCAGCTCAGGTGGCAGCCCCTGCCACACCAGATACGGCAACGGCCATGCCAGGAGCAGAAGCCAGGCGAGTGGAGCCTTTGGCGGAGAGGGTAGTTGTCGGACATGGAGACCGACACATGAAGTATTTCCTGAGTTTCCATCCCCCGTCTTTCAAGGGTGTTGGAACGCCAACGGATGCGGAGGACTGGTGGGTTCGCATTCAAGAACTGTTAAGGGCGGCAGAGACGCCAGAGGAAAAGAAAGCTGAGTATGCGGCGTTCATGTTGGAAGGAGACGCCAAGTTGTGGTGGGTGAGCCATAGCGGCCGCCAGTTTCCGGGACGACCCCGTCAGTGGAAGAGTTCGGGGACGCTTTTCTTAAGAGGTATATCCCAGTTTCAACTCGGTTGGCCCTGCAAAGGCAGTTTCTGCATCTAATGCAGCGAGACAAGACAGTGGATGAGTACGTGCAAGAGTTCACCCGTTTGGGTCGTTATGCGGGAACGACAATGGCGGATGATGTAGAGAGGGATAACCTCTTCTACCAAGGGTTGAGGGAAAATCTGAGACAACCCCTCATCTCCATGAAGAGGGCGGGATTTAATGAGCTAGTTGAAGCCGCCAGGAGTTTGGAGAATGATCTGGAGCGAACCCAGCGCCGTAAGGGTTTTACTCCCAAGAGCGGGGAAGGGAAGCCTTCCCAATCTCAGGGAAAATCTGATGGGAGTAGGTGGAGGAAGAAGCCTCACACTCCCAGATCTGGTGAGAGGAGCAATTGGACGCCTGGGGGTTCCCACTCTAAGGGACCGCCGACGTGCTACAACTGCGGGAAGGTTGGGCACATAGCCCGTACTTGTCAGCAAGGGGGAGCGGGGCAAGAGTCAAAGCAGGAGCAGTCTGTGCGCTCGGGCCCCAGTGCTGCAGAAAAAGGAAAGATGGCGGAGTCGAGCGCTTCTCGGTTCCAACCAGTGCAACCAAGGGCTTACAACCTTGGACAACAAGAAGCGATCCGCCAAACTGATGTGGTGACAGGTATGAAGAGAATTTGAGTTTAAACTTTGTGCTTCATCCTTTTAGACTTTTGTGTAATGTCTATGTTGTAGGCTTTGTGTTAGTTTCCGGATACCCCGCTAGGGTATTGTTTGATACGGGAGCATCGCACTCCTTTCTTGCGGAGAGCTTCATCCGGAGATTAGGAGTTGAGTCTTTCTCGTCGGGAGCAGAGCTGAAAGTGCGCATGCCTAATGGGTCATCTATGACCACCGGGGCTAAAGGGCGCATTTGTTGGGAGCTTGACGGAGTTGTCTTCGCTCTGGAAGCGGCAGTGTTACCATTAGTGGAGTTCGATGTCATTTTGGGCATGGACTGGCTTGCAGAGCAGCGCGCCAGTATTGATTGCCTTTCTAAGGTGGTGACCTTAAGGAGTAAAGGGCAAGCAGAAGTCAAGTTTGAGGGCCTTGGTGGAGTGGCCTGTTCCCTGATATCGGCCATGTAGTTGGTGCGGGCGGTTAACCAGGGTGGTGTAGCGCTTGTAGCGTTACTGGAGGTTCGTCTCTCCCAACTGTCTATTGAGGAAGTGCCTGTGGTGGCAGAGTTCAAGGATGTGTTTCCGGATGAACTTCCTGGAGCGCCTCCTCGGCGGGAAATCGACTTCTCGATCGAGTTAGTGCCGGAGGCTAGACCGGTGTCACGTCCTCCATTTAGGATGGCACCAAAGGAGTTAGCGGAACTTAAGGTTCAGTTACAGGAACTGTTGGAGCAAGGGTATATTAGACCCAGTTCTTCACCGTGGAGCGCACCGGTGTTGTTTGTTAAGAAGAAAGACGGTAGCATGCGCCTGTGCATAGACTACCGAGAGCTTAATAAGTTGACCGTCAAGAATAAGTATCCGATCCCTCGGATAGACGACCTGTTTGACCAATTGGTGGGGTCAGTGGTATATTCGAAGTTGGACTTGAAGTCAGGATACTATCAGCTACGAATTCGGGATGAGGACATACCCAAAACTGCCTTTGGTACAAGGTATGGGCACTTTGAGTTTACGGTGATGCCGTTCGGGCTGACGAACGCACCATCGGTGTTCATGGATCTGATGAATCGGGTATTCCGGGAATACTTGGATTCTTTTGTGGTTGTTTTCATTGATGACATTTTGGTGTATTCCAAATCGGAAGTGGAGCATGAGACCCACTTGAGAATAGTTTTGCAAGTGTTGAGGGAGAATGAGTTGTATGCAAAATTCTCCAAATGCGAGTTTTGGTTGGAGAAGGTGGCATTTTTGGGTCACGTGATTAGTGGTGATGGGGTGGCAGTGGATCCAGCGAAGGTGGAGGCCATCAGAGATTGGCCGGTGTTAAGGACCGTGGCGGAAGTCCGAAGTTTTCTTGGACTAGCCGGGTATTATAGGAGATTCGTGGAGAATTTCTCGAAGATAGCTCTACCCCTCACCTCTCTCACTCGCAAAGACCATAAATTTGTGTGGACCCAAGAGTGCGGTCAAGCATTTGAGGCCCTAAAGGAGAGGCTTATGATGGCTCCGATCTTGAGTTTACCGCAAGGGACCGATGGATTTCAAATTTTCAGTGACGCATCGGGATGCGGTTTGGGTTGCGTGTTAGTGCAGCATGGCAAGGTGATAGCTTTTGGGTCTAGACAGCTGAAACCTCATGAGAGGAATTACCCCGTCCATGACTTGGAGTTGGCGGCGGTAATCTTCGCGCTGAAAATTTGGCGGCATTATGTTTATGGCGCAAGAGTGGAGATCTTCACGGACCATAAAAGCCTGAAGTATCTCTTGGATCAAAAGGACTTGAATATGCGGCAACGCAGATGGGTTGAGTTTCTTGGAGACTACGAAGTGGCGATCCAGTATACGCCGGGTAAAGCCAATGTGGTGGCGGATGCGCTGAGTAGAAAGTACTCGGGGCAAGGAAATTGGATCGAAGCTCATGATGAGCGGTTGGTTCGGGAATGGGAGTCCCTTGGATTGGAATGTGTTGCGAGAGGCGAGTCTAGCGTGGCTCGGTTGAACTGGATTGAAGTGCAAAACGACTTGTCCGATCGTATTAGGGAAGCGACTCGATTAGATGTGGAGTTTCAACCTTTTGTGTTGGAGGCTCAAACGGGTGAGAGCAGCACCTGGGAGATGATCGGGGGAATCTTGAGAAAGGATGGACGGGTTTGTGTACCGCAGTTTGGCAATCTCCGTGAGGAGTTGATGTTTGAGGCTCACTTCTCAAAGTACTCCATTCACCCGGGCAGTACAAAGATGTACTTGGATATGAAGAAATCCTTTTGGTGGCCGGGGTTGAAGCGAGATGTAGCTTTGTATGTGAGTCATTGCCAAACATGTGCCTTGGTGAAGGCTGAATGTCAGAAACCGGGCGGGCTCCTGAAGCCCCTTCCAATTCCTGAATGGAAATTTGAGGACATCTCCATGGACTTCGTGCATGGGTTGCCTAGATCGCAGCATGGGAATGACGCTATTTGGGTGATCGTGGATCGCCTAACCAAGGTGGCTCACTTCATCCCAAATCGGAAAGAGGACAGCGTGGAGAAGCTGGTGGAGTTGTATGTTCGCAACATTGTGCGACTGCACGGAATTCCTAAGAGCATAGTCAGTGATCGAGATGGACGGTTTACGTCCAAGGACTGGAGGTTGGTACAGAAAAGCTTGGGCACGAAGCTAAGGTTTAGTACGGCGTTCCATCCTCAAACTGATGGGCAAACGGAGAGAACGAACCGTACTATGGAGGACATGTTGAGGATATGCGTTCTTGATTTTGGCAAGAGGTGGGAGGATCACCTCTTCATGGTAGAATTTGCATACAACAACAGTTTTCAAGCTAGTATAAAGATGGCGCCTTACGAAGCTTTGTATGGGAGGCGGTGTCGAACGCCAATGTCTTGGGCAGAGGCGGGAGACACCAAACTTTTGGGAAAGGATGCGGTAGTTGACGCTTGTGAGATGGTACGGACCATCCAAGAGCGTATGAAGGTGGCACAAGACAGGCAAGCGAAATATTTTAATGCTCGTCACCGGAAGTTAGAATTTGCAGTTGGTGATTGGGTTTATCTGAAGGTCAAGCCATTCAAAGGCGTCTCGCGGATTCGCCGACTCAAGAAGTTGAGCCCGAGGTTTTTGGGGCCTTTTGAAATTGTTGAGCGGGTAGGAGAAGCAGCCTATCGTCTGGCATTGTCCGCAGATTTGAGTGGATTACATGACGTCTTCCACGTCTCCGTGTTGAGGAAAGCCTTGGTGGAGGCTAGCGTGGTGATGGAGCCGGCATCGGTGCCGATTGACGAAGACTTGAGGACGCGAGTCCTTCCAATCGCTATAGAAGATTCGGAGACTCGGCAGTTGCGGAATAAAGAAGTCAAGCTCGTGAAAGTTCGTTGGGACAACTGCGGTAGTGAGGAGTTCTCGTGGGAGCGAGAACAGGCCATGCTAGAAGACTATCCAGAACTATTTTTGTCAGGTACAATTTAAGTTTTGTACCCTTTCGTTTTGAAAATTTCGGGACGAAATTCTGTTAAGTGGGGGAGAGTTGTAACACCCCAGTTTTTGCTTCAGGGTCAGTCTGCAGTTCTGAAAATTTTTGGATTTCTGGAAGGAGGCACACGGCCTGCGACACGGGCGTATCGCAGGGCGTGTCGAGGCCGTGTCGACACTCGGCCCAAGTGTCGACACTTCGTGCTCGACAGAGTGTCGAGAGTGGGGCACACGGCCTGCGACACGGGCGTGTCGCAGGGCGTGTCGAGGTCGTGTCGACACTCGGCCCAAGTGTCGATACTTTGTGCTCGACAGAGTGTCGAGAGTGGGGCACACGGCCTGCGACACGGGCGTGTCGCAGGGCGTGTCGAGGCCATGTCGACACTCGGCCCAAGTGTCGACACTTTCGCTCGACAATGTGTCGAGACTATGGCACACGGACTGTGACACGGGCGTGTCACAGGGCGTGTCCCGCCTGGTCGACGATCTTCGCTCGACGTTTTTCCGCGGTGTCGACACAAAGCCTGTCGACGGGTGTCGAGACTTGGCACACGGCATGGGACACGGGCGTGTCCCAGGCCGTGTCACCTCTCGGGTTGGCGTTGGGGCCATGTCGTTGGAGACACACGGCAGGCCACACGGCTGTGTCGCTGGGGACACGGGCGTGTCGGATTGAACACGGGCGTGTCGAATGCCCGTGTCTGATTCCAGGCGCGTCGATTTGAGACGGCGAATGAGGCACACGGCCCTGGAAACGGGCGTGTGCCAGGCCGTGTTCGGCCCAGGTCTTCTGTTTTCCAGGCGAATCGCAGCCATTCTTTTTCTGGTTTTGGGATCTAACGGTTCAGGCCATCTCCTGGGGATTTAAGTCCGAAGTTAGGGTTGCAGATCCTCACTTTTTTTCCAAGTCCTCTCTTTCTAAGATCTTGAGAAAACCTAGAGCAAGGAGGAAGAAGAAGAACTCTTGGGCTGTAGGAAGGGTTTCGGAGCTCCGAATCGCGAGCCGAGTCCGGATCCGTGAAGCTTGGAGTGTTGCGAAGTTTTCCATCCGGCTAGTTTGTCATGGCAAGGAAGAGGAGTCGGAAGGTAACGACATCTCTCCTCTCAGTCTTTAGGCTGCACGTTTTAGCATCATCTAGTTTTCTTTTCGCTAATTTTTGGGCACCAAACTCTCAAATGAGAGGGGTTTTGGCTTGCCAAGTTTCAAGAGGAACTTCCGGGTCGATTGAGTCCGTCCCCGGCATATCTTTGCATTAGAGATCCGCTTCGCTAGTGGATTAGGCATGGTGGGTGAAGCCGTAGTCGCGACCGTTAGTACGACTCGGTGATGTTGCATACGAACTAGGGATTCGTAGAGATTTCCGTTGCGGCAAGATGCTGTTTGTGTTGTGGTGGTGATTGTCCCGTTTGCTTGAAAAGAGTACATGTAGTCGAACCCGGACAAGGTTAGCTCCTCGTGGTGGTAGATGGTTTCCTTGACAAGGTTAGCTCCGTATGAGAATGGAGATGGTTTCCTTGGTGGACAAGGTTAGCTCCGCACGAGTTGGAGATGTTTTCCTTGGTGCGCGGGAACGCTGCGGTACAAAGAGGGATTGCGATGTGTTTAGTCTTGGTTGTGTTGTGCCAAGGCGTGGCTATGTCTCCGTGGTCGGCTGGCTATCCCGTGACATGTGCGTCATGTGTGGAGGGTGTCCCGGCGAGACTAGTCCCCTTCTGTGAGACTGACGAGAATGCCAAGCTTTGGGCAAGCCCGGGCAAAGAGGCCATGAGCGGGTGGGGTCCAGCAAGGCTTCTTAGAATCGGTCAGTCTGTGGTTGTTGGAATCCTGACATGAGACGTCAGAGCTTGCAGGCAAGCCCGGGGCTAAGCCCACGAGCGGGTGGGCCTTGGCAAGAATTCCATGTGGCGGCCTGTGCGCCGTGTGAGGGAGTTGTGTCTCCCTCAATGTTTGAGGCTTTATGCCAATTGGGGAAATGTGAGTACCCAACTGATGTGATGTTGTGCTAGATGCATACGGTGTAGGGTACCTTGGGTGAAGCCCGGGTGTTGCATTCATGTTGCATAGTAGGCCCTTTCTTTATATGCTCAACCAGTAGAGAACATGTTTGTTGATTGAGACATCCAAGCCTATTTTAATGTTTTTCTATTTATAGAAATTTATATTGCATATGAAGTGCTGACTTGCAGGTTGGAGGGTTCCCCGGGGTCCGTTAGGGGCGGCCGGGAGGAGATGTGTTGTTACACAGTTTGAGGTCAGCCTTTGCTGACCCACGTTACTAATAATTTTTACAGGGCAAGGATCGCATGCAGGAGCTAGCACGCCGGCCAAAAAGGCCTAAGCCCATGAAGTGTTTTCTCTTTTGTAGCACTACTTTTTGATGATGTATGTTTGAGACTATTTTGTCCGGCTTGCATGCCGAGGTAGACTAGGAGTGCTGAGCACATTCATGTTTGATCGTACTGTTTACCCTTTTGGACAGTTGATGTAAGGCCTTAAGGCCATTTGTTTACTCTTTTGGGTTAGTGGATAACTTCTAGTTGTGCTTGGTTTTCCGATGTGTTGTGCAAGTGTTTTGAGTTTGGGTAGCTATATCAACTTTTAATACTAAAGCTGTGGCATTCGTATGTTGTGGGGCCCCGGCCGGACCCATATTATACGTCCATTACAGGGGAGGTGTTACATAGGGCGTGTCTATACTACTAATGGAAATGGCGCGAGTAAATTTGGTGTTGCTGAAGAGGTAATGCCGCTAGGTCACGCCCGTGACCTAGGGCGTGTAAGTTGAAAACTGTCTGGATCCGAAACTGGCATAACAAGGCGCGACACGCCGGATCATCATGCCTTCGAGTCACGCCTGTGACCTGATGGTCGCGCCCGTGACATGGGCGTGTAACTTTAATCTAACGTGGAAATGTAATCTGGAGGTCCTGGATAGGTCATGCCTTCTGGTCATCCCCGTGACTTGAGGGTCACGCCCGTGATCGGGGTGTGTAATTTGCATTTTTCTAGTTTTGTTCAACTTCTTCTGATTTGTCCTACAAGCTCCAAATTGATATTGACCACCCAAATTAACTTGAAATAAGAAAATAAAGGAATTAATAACAATAGTAATATAAAAATAACTAGAATATAATTATTTATTAAATAAACGCTATAATAAAATAACTATAAATATTGACTTATCTAATAACCTCATACTTAAGCTTTTGCTATTCTAGAGCAAAACTATGAGAAGTACTTATAAGTAAATAATATAATTTTTTAATTAAATTTAAAATTTATTAAATCAAAAGAAAGTTAAAAATAAACATTAGGGATTCAAAATTTAAGTCATAAAAATGAAATTAAAATGTTTACAGCAAAGAAAGTTAGCAAAATTTCTAAAATAAATTAATTAGACTTAAAAATTAAGTAGTTAGGAAACAAAGTTAGATTAAAAATTATTTCCACTTTTTAAATAAATAGTAACTTAAAGGAAAACGTAAACAACTACTTATGCACTCTTAGTAATTTAATTTTAGTCTAAAGCAATTATATTGGCCATTGGATTTTGGGAACAAGGAAATTGAAGAGATTTGTATTAGAGGTGATGAATTTTATCCTCTCACTCCATCTTTTATTCATTTATTTGATATTTGCTTATGTTTACCTAAAAAATGATGAATTTTATCCTCTTATTTTCCATTACATATGAACAAATATATTTCTCCCTTCAAATAAAAACAAAATAATTGGGAGTAATAAATTTTATCTTCTTACTTCATCTTTTTATTTTTGGGTTGCATATATTTTCCAAGAAATACTTGATTCTTATGACATATAATCTAACAACAAAATGCATATGTATACTAGGGGATAATGAAGTTTATCCTCTTATCCACATAACATATGATCTAACAAGAAAAATTAAAAACAAGGGAAAGGCTAAACAAATTTTTAGATTAAATTTAAATAATTAGAGAGCAATTATAGTAAATTAAAATTTCCTAAAAATCCTAAAACATAAGTGATGATAATTGAAATCTAAATATTGTTAGACTAAGCACTACAAAATTTAAACTAATTAGAATTGAAAGTGAGAAAAATGCTAAATAAATTACTCTTAAACTAATTTAATTCATAAAATATTTCTTAAAATCAAATCACCTAAAAATTAAATCTAACTAACAATAATGAAAAAAAAGTTTAGAAAATCATAAATTTTAAAAATTCTTATAAATAAACTCAAAATAAATTTCTAAAAATCACAAAAATTAAGTAGTGGTTTATTATATTTTTTGATTTTTTTAAAACATAAATACCAAAAACATAAATTATAATCCTAAATTTTTTTCTTGGACATCCCGAGGACTACCCAATGACGAGTTCGCAAGTTACTAGGAGATTTTGTTGGATGAAAGCACAACATGGCCCTTTCCACGAAGTTAATTTTTGATTTTCTAATTTGTTTTGTATTTTTGGTTAAAATAAAAAGAAAACAAATTTTTTTGTATTGTTTTTTTTTTATTTTTCAATATTTTTTTGGATTGTAAGTAAAATCAACAAAGGAGATCTCACCCCTATACTTAAAAATAAACATTGTCCCTAATATTTATATGTCATGTAAGGGGGTAAAGAAAATGAAAAAATATTAATTAAATTTAAAAAAATCAAGAAAGGAAAATATAAAAAGGGGTGTCTCCCAAGAGCACTTTTCTTTTTCCCATCTTTAAGCTAGACGGTTATTATTTAAAAAAGGAAAATAAAAGTTAAAGTGGACTGGCAACTCCCATAATTCACGCTTGGGTGAATACGTCGAAGATGCTCGCCCGACTACTCCACTTTATTCTTGATTTTCCATCTTATGGTTGACTAGAAAATGTAAATTCAAATCACCTATCCATACCTGAGGTGATTTAAAACTTTGTATATAAGAGGCAAATGAACCAGGGATGACGTTGGATTTCACCATCTCATCTTCTATCTGAAATTTGTTAGTGCAAGAAAAATCAAAAAGAAGCGCGTTAGAAAAATTTTTGCAAGATGGACACTCTTGTGAAACTATATGATTAGCCTCCGGTTGTTTATTTTATAAAATGAAATTATCTAAAAATTCATTTAAAATAAAAATCATTGGGCACATCATTTTCATGAATTTGTATTTCTAAATATTCATCGGTTGTGCACAAATATTCAGGAATAAAAGAAGAAACGGACATAGTTGGAGAAGAAACATGTTCTTCTTCTGCATCGCACGGCGTGACCATAATTTTAATAAATTCTTGAAATAATAATTTTTCTACTTCTTCGGAATAAGACACTAAGGGGGCTCATGAAGATTCATGTTCCTCCATAAGAGAAATATTTGAAGAGGGAGAAGAATCATTAGAACAAGTGATAATATTTTCTAAATTTTTTGGAGGAGGATCAAAATAAAATTGTGAAGCCTCCCCAAAATTAGAAGAATAAGATTGTGGCATAATAAAAGAGGAACAATAATTATGATCTAAATAACTGTTCTCATTGCTTGGGAATCCTTCCGATTGATCTTGCAAACAATAAGAATTAACATCCGAGATGGAAGAGAATTTATTTAAATCAAAATAAATATTCGGATTAAAATTTGAAAAATTATTTTCATGAAAATTTTAAAAATTGTAAAATTATTTTCATAAAAATTTGGACTCGAATTATCATAAACGTGAGAAAAATTATTTTCATAATTGTTAAAAAAAATTATTTTCATAGGAAAAAATTTGATAATAATAATAATTATGACAATCCTCATTTCGATGAGGTGCACCACAATAATAACAAAAATTTTTTTTCAAGCCTAGTAAGCACGACGGCCAAAGTAGATAACATTTTTTGGAAAGTAAATTAAAACAACGTTTTCCTATTGGAAATGAATTTTTTAAAATAATAACATAAAAAATGGGGTAGTGAAAGAGAATGATAAAACTAATATAATTTGTGTTTTCTAAATATCAAAAAAAAAAATAATCCCCGACAATGGCGCCAAAAACATGACGGATCAAATTCACGCTAGAGCGCAATTCTAAATCGATAAGGCAAGTGTACCTATCATTCTAGATTATAGGATCAAATGTCGTATTAGACTTGGGGCCTATTGACTACTTCTACTCATTCAAATTAATATTATTTTATCGTCAAATAAAAAGGTTAATTAAAACTAAATGAAGGCAATGGAATAAAAGATAGCACTTGATCTAGGCACTCTCGGAAATAAAATAAACTTTCATGAAATGCACACTTCAAAATTACATACTTTGATCGTAGAGGTTCCCAAATTATAAAAGCGCCTTTCTCGAGAATACGCTCTCGACTAAACATAGATTTATCGATTAAGACCTCTCGGCCTATTGTAACCCCCAAGCTTGCTTAAAGCGGTGAACCCCACTATTGGATTTGACTCCAATCCGGAAGAGTTACGTCATCCTCTCTCGAGGAGTGCATGCAACTCCTTCTAACTTTGAGTTACCTAACCGTATCCACAAGCTCTCCATAAATCTATGATACGGATCTAGGGTAGAAAAAATATCCATGAAATACAAATTCTAATTAAATAAAATCAAAGACAGATCGAAGTGATAAAACTAGAACTTGGAAAAAAGAAGTTTATTTTATTCAAAGACCATCATGATCAAGTGCTAATGTAAGATTAACTACTTAACATGATGTAAAAACTATATAAGAAGAGAGACATGAAAGTAAAGCACTTGAATTGAAAGCTAACAAAGTAAAGCTATTCTATGGAATTGAAAAGTACATAAAAATGGAGAAAAAGTGGAAACAAAGCTACTAAAACTTCCTAAAATCTACTCCTAGTTGATCCCTAGATGATTCTGAAAATACTCCACAATTCTTGGCACTGTTTGGAATTTATAGGAATTTTTTAGAGAGTTACACCCCTCGGTCAAGCCCGTGACTAGGGGTTTATAAAGTATGGACCGTCCTCTTGAAAGCCCTGGAATGTTGTGAGAAAACCGCCAAAATTCGTCGTTCTGCGGGTGACGCCCCAAGTTCATGCCCGTAACCTTCGACGTGTCTATACTGTTACTAGAAATGGCGGGAAGGAGAAATGGCTGGAGTTAATCTGGCGTTGCTGAAGAGGTCATGCCCCTAGGTCACCCACATGACCTATGGTGTGTAAGCTAAAAACTATACGGATCCGAAACTGGCCTCATAAAGAGCGTCTCGCCTGATCATCATGCCTTCGAGTCACGCCCGTGACTCGATGGTCACTCCCGTAACATGGGTGTTTAACTTTAATATGGCGTGGGAATATAATCTAAAGGTCTTGGATTGGTCACGCCTGCTGGTCAAGCCTCTTACTTGAGGGTCACGCCCATGACCGGGGTGTGTAATTTGCATTTTTCCAGTTTTGTTCAACTTCTTCTCCTAATTAGTCCAACAAGCTCCATATTGATATTGGCAGCCCAGATTAACCTGAAATAAGAAAATAAAGAAATTAATAACAATATTAATATAAAACTAACTATAATATAAAAAATTATTAAATAAAAACTATAATAAAATAACTATAAATATTGACTTACCAAATAGCCCCATACTTAAGCTTATGCTATTCCATAGCAAAACTATGAGAAGTACTTATAAGAAATTTACAAAAAATTTAATTAAACTAAAAATTTATTAAATCGAAAGAAAGTTAAAAATAAAATTAAGGGATTCAAAATTGAAGTCATAAATAATGAAATTAAAATGTTAAGAGCAAAGATATTTAGCAAAATTTCTGAAATAAGTTAATTAGACTTCAAAATTAAGTAGTTAGCAAACAAAGTTAGATTAAAAATTATTACCTCTTTTTACCAAAAAAGAAACTTAAAGGAAAAAATTTAAACTACTTATGCTCTCTTAGTATTTTAATTTAAGTCTACAACAATTATATTTTCTATTGAGTTTTGGGAACAAGGAAATTGAAGAGGTTTGGATTTGAGGTGATGACTAAGAATCATAAAGCATTAGTGACTATAATTGAAATCTAAAGATTGTTAGACTAAGCACAAAATAATTGAAACTAATTAGAATTCAAAGTGAGAAAAGAGATAAATAAATTACTCTTTAACAAATTTAATTCATAAAGTATTTCTTAAAATCAAATCACCTAAAAATTAACTCTAAGTAACAATGATAAAATAAAAAATTAGAAATTAATAAATTATAAGTCGTCGCTGCGGCTGAATGGTTTTGCGACAATAATCGAGAAGGAAAATCTTATGGGTGCAGAAAGAAGGGTTAGTCCCTTTTAGATCAGAAATTTGCCACGCAATTGCGTGGCAATGTTTACGTAAAACTCCCAATAAATCGGAAGTCTCTGAATCACTCAAATGTGAAGAAATGATAACGGGAAAGGTGTCATATTTTCCCAAAAAGGTGTATTTGAGCGAATCGGGTAGGGGTTTGAGTTCAAGGCAGGGCGGTTCTTCTAACGAGATTTTAATTCCTATGTCTTTCTTACCAATTAGTTCGAAAGGCAAGTCTATAGAGGTATCCTCATCGCATTTAAAATTTTCGAGTGCATAAATATCGTTGTTTAAAAAAGTAGATTCGAAAATAGGGGAAGAACAATCTCCGGGATAGGTGTCTAAATTATAACAAAAGTCGTCGCTCGATGATGAGTCTCCTATGGACGGATTAATAGAGAAAGTAACTTCGTCATCTCCTACCTGAAGGAGGAGACGACCGTTACTTACGTCAATTAATGTGCGGGAGGTGGCGAGAAAAGGGCGACCGAGTATAATCGGTACATCGGTGTCCTCCTCGATGTCTAAGATGACGAAGTCTACCGAAAAGTTAAACTTATCAACTCGGACAAGTACGTCCTACACTACCCCGACAGGAAACTTAACTAAGCGATTCGCTAGTTGTATTCGCATTCTAGTAGGGGCCGGAGTTCCCAAACCTAATTTTTGAAAGAGCGAGAACGACATTAAATTAATGCTCGCGCCTAAATCTACAAGAGCGTATTTTACTAATATATTACCAAAAAGGCACGGGATGGAGAACCTTCCCGGGTCATTTCGTTTAAGGGGCAGTTTATTAGTAAGAGCCACTGAGAAGTCAGCATTCAAAGAAATACGCGAAATATTTTCTAATTTTTGTTTATTAGAAAGAAGTTATTTTAAATATTTCGCATATTTAGGCATCTGCGAGATTGCTTCGCAGAATGGAACATTCATATGAATTTGTTTTAATAATAAAATAAATTTTTCGTGTTGTACATCCTTACGCTCACTATCGAGCTTTTGTAGATATGGCAAGGGCATTTTAATAATTTTTTCAGTTAAAATTTGTAAAGGCGGCGTAATCAAAGAAGGGGGAAGAGGGTTCGGAGGTGCAATATGTACCTGTGGATCGATCCGTTTTGGATCGATCACCTCCGTTCCGCTACGGAGGGTTATAGCATTAATATTCTCCCGCGGATTGGGCTCCGTGTTTCCTGGTAGTACCCCGAGAGCGCGCTCGGACATCATTCACGCTAGCTATCCAACCTGGAGTTCTAAGTTTTTTAGCGATCCGGTGATGTTCCAGATTTTTGACTCGTTAGAAGCTATATATTTAGAAAAATTCTCCTCCATCGGGGAGGGGTTTGGAAGAGGGGAAGGCGGCAGAAATCCGGGCACAAAAGAATTGGGCGGGCAATGCGTATTATTCTCAATTCTCCATGAGAAGTTGGGGTGGTTCCTCCAACCCGGATTATAGTTATTACTATAAGGGTTGTTGTTGGGGTTGGAGGAAAGTCGCCCAGCATTTCACACGTAGTCTACGAATTCATTTACTACACCGGCATTAGGGGGAATCACCCAAGGCGGAGTGGAGGAGGCAGCAGACATCTCCGCCACCTGCTTCGTCAGCCTTTCAACTTGAATGGCTAAGTGGGCAGTGGAATCCACTTCGAAGAGGCCGGCCGCCTACTTGGGATGTCCCCGCAGGACGTTCCATTGGTAGGCGTTCATAGCCATCTCTTCAATAAAAGTTTGGGCAGCCTCGAGGGTCTTATTATTCAAGGTGCCTCCGGCAGCCACGTCAATCATTTGATGCGTCTGATAGTTAAGCCCATTGTAGAAGATTTGTACATGCAACCACACAGGCAGTGCGTGGTGCGGACACTTGCAGAGGAATTCTTTAAAGCGCTCCAAATTCTCAAATAAATACACGGAATCGTTCTGCATGAATGAAGAAATGTTCGCCCGTAACTTTGCAGTCTTGGCGGGAGGAAAATACTTCGTTAAGAACCGTTCCGCAAGCTCGGTCCAGGTGATGATACATCCTCATGGGAGGGAATTCAACCACGCCTTTGCTTTGGATCTTAGGGAGAATGGAAAAAGGCGCAAACGAATGGCGTCATCAGTGATGCCATTGATCTTAAAGGTATCGTAGATTTCCAAAAAACTAGACAAATGAACGTTTAGGTCCTCAGCCGGCAGTCCATCGAACTGTACGGCATTTTGGATCATTTGGATATCGCTCGATTTGATCTCAAAATTATTGTTCGCCACTGTCGGGCGAACAATATTGGACCTAGTATCGTCCAAATTCGGCCGGGAGTAATATGACATTGTACGCTCGACGGCCGTGTTCGGATTGGGGTCGGCCATAGCAACGACAGAGGGTTCTCCGACGGATTCTTCGGGATCCAATGAGGGATTTCGGCGTTGAGAGCGAATAAGCGCAAGCGAGCGTTCGATCTCAGGATCGAAATCCAAATTTTCGGACTCCAAAGGTTGTCCACGGGTCATATACACTAAAATATAAAGTAGAAAATTAAAAGTTTTTGGATTTCAAGTAAAGTTTTGTTGTTTTTTTAGTTTTTAGAAATAAAGGTAAAAGTAATAGGCTTCGGATTCGAAATAACAACTCAAAGTTTCCCTATCAACGGGTCCAAAAACTTGATGGCCCGCGAACAGAATCTTATTTGGGTGGTTGGTTCGATGAGTCGAATGTCACGAGCTTGCTAAGGGAGGCAAGTGCACCTATCGCAAGTAATACAGAATATTCGGGGGAATATCCAGATCGTAAATTTCCCGGAAACGGGTTGATTATCTCTACTGCTCCGAAAGCACTATTATTTTACCAAAATAGTAAGTTGTTTATTTTAACAAAAATAGGACGAAAATAGATTAAGATTAAAGTCGATGAAGAGATAACACTCGGTATCGAATTACGTTAGGATTAAAAATAGATTTGAATAACTAGAGATCTAAAGTTTCAATTTAATTAAAGCGGAAACTTAGCAGTGGAGGTTCCAAAATAATGAGCTCACCTATCTCTAGGAATATCGCTCACCTGGACATTAAGGCTATTCGACCGGGCTCTCGTCCGACGAAGGATTCCTCTTAATGCCCGCAGTACGCTAAGAAACCCTCTATTGGGTGGGGAACCCAATCCGGTAGAGTTAGCGCGCCTCCTCTCTCGAGGGTTAGTATGAAACTCTCTTTACCCCGGGGTGATCAGTCCATACGCACGGCCTCTCGGCTAGCTAGTGTATGGTTAACGGATATAGAGCCCACATATCGATATGTGGTTCTACACGTCGTTAACCCGGGGTAAACCTTAAGTTTTTAATTAAATAGAAAAATGAGATATTTAGTTATTTAAAACATATTTTATATCCCAAAGCTCTTCGATACTGAGGGCTAAAAGCGAGTAGCCACTCATCGGAATGGGGATAGCTTATGAGTTTGGTTAGGCGAGCGTTCTAAACTATTCGCTGAAGGGTTATAAAGAGAATAAGAAGAAAAGCAATTTAACCTAATATTAGAAAGGTTACTACAAATAAAAACACCCGCACTCATCCAAATACATAATAAATAGACAGAAATAAAACTAAGTTACCAGTAAGAGAAAATTGCATAAATGAAATTGCAAATCCTACTCAAACGAGTGGGTGGGAAATAAAAGTTGGAAATTTGCAAGTCCTACTCAAACGAGTAGGACTGAAATGAAAGCGAGTCCTACTCAATCGAGTAGGACAAAATAAATGCACACACACAAGCACACTTGCATAATTAAAATACACACACTCACTTACATAATTGAAATACACACACACAAAAATCTTACTCAAATGAGTAGGCGAAAAATAAAGGCACGCCATTTAACTCTTAACAAGTAGGCGAAAATAAATACGAGTACATGTCCTACTAAAATGAGTAGGCGGGAAATAAAGTTCGGCCATTTAACTCCTAGCGAGTATGCGGAAGATAAAAACCTGCCATTTAACTCAAATGAGTAAGCGGTAAATAAAAGCTGAAAATTACAAGTCCTACTCAAACGAGTAGGCGGGAAATGAAGTCCGGCCATTTAACTCCTAGCGAGTAGCCGGAAGATAGATACAACAAGTGCTACTCAAATAAAGTCCAGCCAGTTGACTCTTACGAGTAGGCGAAAATAGAAACACACACACTTGCTGAAATTAAAACACACACTTGCATTAATAAACACACACACACACACACAAACACACACACACACACGATAGAAAATGAAATACTCACACTGCAGAAAGTAAATACTCACACTTGCAAATCCTACTCAAATGAGTAGGTGAAAAATTAAAGACATGTCATTTAACTCTTAACGAGTAGGCGGAAATAAATGCGCACACACACACACTCTACATAATTGGATAAAGCAATAAAACTTATCTCATACACGCAAGCACGCAGGCGAAAAAAATTAAGAAATACAAAGTTATCGAAAAATTAAAACAACTGCATTTCTACCGCTAGAATGCTGTAGAAATGCATAAAAAGTCAAAATAAAAATTGTTTGAGCAAAGAGTTTTCAAATTAAAGCGTGAAAAGCAAGTGGCTGAAAAATTAAAACGTTTCCTTTTTTACCGTTAGTTTTTGATAGAAATGCATAAAAAGTTGAAATAAAAATTGTTTGAGCAAAAATTTTTTAAGTAATTGCAAAAATCAAAGTTGTTGAAAAATTAAAATAACGCATTATACATTTTTATAGCTTTGTAAAACGGTTTAAAAAGTGGAAGAAAGCTAAAAAGAAGCAATGGTTTTATAATCAAAATGAAGAAAAATCTAAGTTAAGAGGAATGAAAACCACTCTTTTAATAGTTTTACAAGTTCATAAGAACGAATTTGTAAGCATAAAAATCCTTAATCTAACCAATTCTAAAGAGTATGATAACAAAAATGGCTATAATAACGGCTAGAAATTTGGACATAAATGAAAGTAAAATAAAAAGTTTTTAATGTTAAAACTTAAATTTTGCAATTTGAGCTCATACACGGACACACACAATATGAAAATGAAATCATAAATACATAAGATTAATGAAAAGGAGGCTTTCAGAGACATTTCAGAGCATGTTAGGATGAAATACTAACGATTTTTATTACAATGGAAGTCGGTTACAAGAGCTTAAACAAACAAACTTAAAAAGGAGAGGGGGGTTCCTTACATAGCACTAAAGCAAGCTCCAAACAGCAGCCCTTGCCAACAAAATGGTTCAAAATTTCAGAACCCTGAACTCATACAGCAGCTGGCCTTTTATAGGCAAAATTTTCCAAGTACACGCCCTTTGACACGGGCGTGTCAGGGGGCGTGTCACTACTATTCAAATGGCGGTCGATGATTCGACTAGAGATTTGACTTTGCGGCTGAAAACGCGGCGGTCACACCCCAGGTCACAGGCATGACATTGGGCGTATCGGGGAGGTTGAACTGGGCGCCATTTTTGTTGAAAGTCGTCGGCGGTGGTTTGTCGGGCAAGGTGGGAGAGTCATGCTCGTGTGGCATCGTGATAGAGGCGTGTCGGATCAGTCGACGATCGTCAAGCGCATTTTCATCGAGCTGGATTGAGACGAGCTCAGGACACGGGGCATGTCATTGGACATGGGCGTGTGGCCGGGCGTGTCACATGATTTTTCTTCAAATTTGCTGATTTTATGGGAAATTGGTGTGTCACGCCCTGGACACGGGCATGACCAGTAAGTACACGGGCGTGTACTTACTGTTTTTGGCCGAATTTTGGATTTTTTCTGAAAAATAAAATAAAATAAGTTAGCCAAATATTTACAATAAAAGGAGCATTTTATTAATGAAATTTAACCTAAAACAACAAAAGAAAACAAAAACTACTTAAATAATGTACATAAAAATAGGTATATTTACAACTTATCTAGAGTCACGCCCCTCGGTAAAGGTCATTACTAGGGGCATTTAATGTGCAGCACCGTCCTCTTGAAAGCCCAGGAATGTTGGGAGAAAGCTGCGAAAATTCGTCATTCTGCGGGTCACACCCATAGGTCACTCCCGTGACCTAGGGCATGTCTTTACTGTTACTAGAAACGGCGGGAAGGAGAAATGGCAGGAGTTGATCTGGCATTGCTAAAGAGGTCACGCACCTTGGTCACGCCCATGACCTAAGTCGTGTAAGATGAAAACAATCTGGATCTGAAACTGGCATTATAAAGCACGACAGACCTGACCATCACGCATTCGTGTCACGCCCGTGACCCAATGGTTACGCCCGTGACATGGCTGTGTAACTTTAATCTAATGTGGAAATGTAATTTGGAGGTCCTGGATGGGTCACTCCTACTATTGACACCCGTGACTTGAGGGTTACACCCATGATCGTTGCGTTAATTAGCATTTTTCTAGTTTTGTTCAACTTCTTCTCCTGTTCAGTCCTACAAGCTCCAAATTTATATTGGTAGCCTAGATTAACCTGAAATAAGAAAGTAAAGCAATTAATAACAATATTAATATAAAACTAACTATAATATAACTATTTATAAAATAAAACTATAATAAAATAACTAATAATATTGACTTATCAAATACCCCCATACTTAAGATTTTGCTATTCTAGTACAAAACTATGAGAAGTACTTATAAGAAATTAATATAAATATTTAATTAAACTAATAGTTTATTAAATAAAAAGAAAGTTAAAAGTAAAATTTAGGGATTCAAAATTTAAGTCATAAAAATGAAATTAAAATGTTAAGAGCAAAGATATTTAGCAAAACTTCTCAAATATATTAATTAGACTTCAAAATTAAGTAGTTAACAAACAAAGTTAAATTAAAAACTATTACTGCTTTATAACTAAAAAGACACTTTAAGGAAAATTTAAAGTAGTACTTATGCTCTCTTATTATTTTAATTTAAGTCTAAAACAATTATATTGGCTATTGGGTTTGTGAAAAAAGAAATTGAAGAGGTTTGGATTATATTTGATGAATTTTATCCTCTCAATCCATATTTTATTTTTATTTTTTTTGTATTTGAATATGTTTACCAAGAAAAAGATGACTTTTATCCCCTCATTTTTCATGACATATGAACAAATATTTTTCTCTCTTCAAATAAAAACAAAATAATTAGGAGTAAGGAATTTTATCCTCTTACTCCATCTTTTTATTTTTGTGTTTCATATGTGTACCAAGAAATACTTGATTCACATGATATATGATCCAACAAAAAATGTATATGTGAATCAGGGGATAATGTATTTTATCCTCTTATCCTCATGACATATGATCTAACAAGAAAAATTAAAAATAAGGGAAAGGCTAAACAAATTTTTAGATTAAATTAAAATAATTAGAGAGCAACTATAGTAAATTAAAATTTCCTAAGAATCATAAAACAAAAGTGACTATAATTGAAATCTATAGATTTTTAGACTAAGCACAACATAATTAAAACTAATTTGAATTGAAAGTGAGAAAAGAGCTAAATAAATTACTCTTAAACAAATTAAATTTATAAAGTATTTGTTAAAATTAAATCTCCTAAAACTTAAATCTAACTAACAATGATGAAATAAAATGTTAGAAAACCATAAACTAAAAAACAAATTATAAATAAACTCAAAATAAACTTCTAAAAATCACAAAAAATTAAGTAGCAGTTTATTATATTTTTTAGACTTATTTTTAAACATAAATACTAAAAATATAAATTATAATCCTAATTGTTTTCTTAGACTTCCCGAAGACTACCCTGTGACGGGTTCACAAGGTACTAGGCAATTTTGTGGCATAAAAGCCCAACACTGCAATTTCAAAGAATATTATTTTTAATTTTCGAATTTTTATTTTGTATTTTTTGTTAAAATAAAAAGATTACATTTTGTTTTAATACTTTTAAAGATTTTTCCATATTTTTTTGGATTTTAAGTAAAATCAACAAAGGACATCTCACCGCCATAATTAAAAATAAATTTTTTTGCCAATGTTTATATGTCAAGTATGGGGGGAAAGAAAATGGAAATAGATTAATTATTTTTTTTAAAAAAAATCCAATAAAGGAAATGATAACAATGTGTGTTTCCCAAGAGCACTTTTCTTTTATAGTCTTTATGCTAGACGGTTATTGTTAAGAAAAAGGAAAATAAAAGTTTAAGTAGGCGGGTAACTCCCTTAATTCACGCTTGAGTGAAGACGTCGAAGACGCTCACCCAACTACTTCTCTGCTTTCTTCTTGATTTTTCTTCTTGCGGTTGACTTGAAAATGTAGATTCAAATCACCTATTCATAGCTGAGGTGATTTAAATCTTTGTAGATGAGCGGCAAATGGATCGGAGATGTCGTTGGATTATAATGGCTCATTTTCTATCTGAAATTTGTTAGTGCAAGAAAAATCAAAAAGAAGCTTGTCAGAAAAATTTTTGTAAGGAGGAGGCTCTTGCAAAACTATATGATTAGTCTTCAGTTGTTTATTTTGTAAAATGTAATTATCTAAAAATTCATTTAAAATAAAATCATTTTGCACATCATTTTCACGAATATAGATTTCTAAATATTCATAGGTTGTGCATAAAGATTCATGAATAAAAGAAGAAACAAGCGTAGTAGGAGAAGAAACATGTTCTTCTACATCACCTATTATGCCCATAATTTTAATAAATTCTTGAAATAATAATTTTCTCTTCTTCGGAATATGATAATAAGGGGGCACATGAAGATTCATGTCCTCCATAAGAGAAATATTTGAAGAGCGAGAAGAATCATTAGAACAAGTGATAATATTTTCTAAATTTTGGGGAGGATTAAATTGAAATTGTGAAGTTTCCCCAAAATTAGAAGAGTAAGATTCCGGTAAGATAATAGAAGAACAAAAATTAGCATCTAAATATTTATTTTAATTGCTCGGGAATCCTTCCGGTTGATCTTACCAACAAGAAGAATTAACATCTCAAGTGGAAGAGAAATTATTTAAATCAAAATAATTATTCGCAATAAAATTTGAATTTTTTTATTGAAAATTAGAAAAATTGTAAAAAATATTTTCAAAAAAATTTTGGACTAGAATTATCATAAAAGTGAGAAAAATTATTTTCAAAAATATTAACAAAATTATTTTCATAAGAAAAATTTGAATAATAATAATAATAACAATCCTCACTTCGATGAGGAGCAACACAATAATAATTAGAAAGTTTTCACCTACATGCGGCTTCCACAATATTAGGTGATTTTTAAGCCTGGATAGCGCGGTGGCGAAGGCTTAGGACGGAAAGACTAAAATGCTCACGAGATTTGTCGTCCATGGGGCGAGGGTGAGACCACGGTTTGACCGGGTTCACCGAGAATGTGCCCTGAGAGCACGGGGTGTGTGGTCGTGCGTGCCTACGCCTGTGATGAAGTGTAATTTCTATATTGTTTTGCTATGTTAATAAAGTGAAGGGAAGGAGCATCGCCGTGCCGAGTTAAGGGGCGGGGTTGTTATAATTTGGTCAGCTTTAGCTAACCGTTGCTTTTGTTTGCCACCGCTTCGGTGGATTGTTTCTTGTAAGTGCTGCGGAGCCTAGTGGCAAATAGCAGGAAAAAGCCCTTGTTGCTGAGCCAGCCCTCGAAGGCCTTTGTTAATGTTTACTTTTATTCTCATGTGTGACCGGTCTGCGTGCCGAGGTTTGGAAGACACTATTTGTATAAGTAAACTCTTGTAAGGCCATAAGGCAAAGTACTTTGTGTATTTTGTATGCTCATTCCTTTTTGGGTTATTTTAGTGGGCATTCATGCTGTGGCTGGGTTCTTTCTTTGCAACATTTAAAATGCTCCCGCTAGAATGTGCTCTATGTAGGATATTTGTTGGAGCAATTATCATCTGCGATAGCAGGTATAGAGGTGATTTCTGAGAAGGAAGAAATAGAGGCAGATCATACAAGCTCTGCATGAAAAGGTTGCTGATTGAAGAAGATTCAACAATCAACTTTATAGTCTTAATCAGCAAAAGCTTGGACTGAAATCTGCTCTGTTCAGGAAGAAGCGAACACAAAGTACTTACACTGGTTTCAATTTTAAACAAACACCTTTCATTCTTTTTATAGGATCCTACTTAGGATCTGAGTTGTATGTCTTTCTGTTTAAGGCCAAGTGGTAGGATTCGGTGTAGAGTCTGACTTTGTAGGCAGGATTTATAAAAGCTGAGGTAGGATTCCTATGAGAATCTGAGTGGTAGGCCTGTGTTATAAAGGCTGAGGTATGATCTAGTTGGGATTTGAGTGGTAGGGCATTTTGCCTGAGTGGAAGTCTTGGAGAAGACTGGTGGACCTGCGGGATCGTGTTGTAAGCTCTTTAGTGCCGAGTTTTTGGGGAAGAGCCTTTTATAACACACTGCTAGAAGGGCGTAGAGGGATAGTAGGCATACCCAAGATCGAGAAATCACTATAAAATAACTGTGTCATTTGGTTGAACTTCTTGAAAGCTAAAATTAATAACTCACCAAGCACAAATATTAAAGTATAGGTCTAGATAACTAAAAAAAACAAAAAACCTACTCACCCACCCCCACCCCCCCCCCTCTAGGTGTTTAGGTAACCTTGAAAATAAGACTTTCAAGTGGTATCAGAGGGAGGTTGCTCAAAGTAGACTTAACAGACTGAGTAGATCTCCAAGGTCAGCAAGAAAATCAATCCTTATGGGTTCAGGAGTGAACTATAAGGAGCTGGGTGCCATGAACCTTTCCATCTACAGGAAGGAAGGTTTTGGCATCTGGAAGGAGAGGGTTAGGTTATTTATGGAGGATACCGACCCTAGGATATTAATCACAGTCAAGGAAGGGCCTTTCATCCCTATGAAAGTCTCAGTTCTGCATACAAATGTCCAGACACCCAAGACCTACTCTGAGATGACAAAAGATGAAGTTATTCTGGTCACTATAGATAAGAGAGGACATAATATAATTGTAAGTGCCATAGATGACTCCACTTTTCAAAATCCAGTTCACTACAAGACTGCAAAGGAGATGTGGGACACCCTTGTGGTTTACATGGAGGGAACAAAGGAAGTAAGAGATGATAGGAAGTCCACACTCAATCAAAAGTATGAGGAATTCAGGTAGAGCAAGACTGATAGCATAACTAAATGCTATGAAAGGTTATTCAGAATTATCAATGAGTTGAGGACATATGGAAGAGTCTTCAACACTTATGAACTGAATGAGAAGTTTCTTAGATCTCTAATAAGAGACTGCGATACTAAGATTTGTGCAATCAGAGAAGTGGGAAACCAAGCTGACACTCTGCCAGCAACTCTATTTGGGAACATGTTGTCCTATAAAATGCAGCTGACAGCCAGGAAAGAGGAGGAGAAAGTCAGCAAGTCCCATGCTAAAGAAGAATTTGTGGCCTTCAAAGCTGAAGCCGCAAGGAGGAGCAGAAGGAAGACACCATCTCCACCAAGGAGGGTTGTTGATTCTGACTCCTAAAAATTAGAGACCAGCACATCAGACTGTCATATGTCTGATGAAGGCTTTGTCGCCTTCTTTAGGTAGTTCCATAAGTTTATGAAGAAGAAACACTGGAAAAGTAGGCCCTCCTCCTCCTCTCATCCTAAAGAAGACTACTTCAAGGATAAGAGTAAATTGATAACTCTAATTTTATCCATATTTTTATATAATTTTTATTTAATAATTAATTAATATATAAATATATTTTATGAATTTATTATCTAATTTCTTTATTTTTTTTATTTTAGGGTAAATCTGGGCTGCCAATTTCAATATGGAGTTTACAGGATTGATTAGAAGACAAAGCTGGACAAAACAGAAAAAAATGCAAATTTCACGCTACAGTCACGGGCGTGATCGTCAGGTCACGGGCATGACAGGCAGGCGTGACCTCCACAGGTGCTCCAGAATACATTGTCACGTCAATTAAAATTAGACGTCTACTAGTCACGAGCGTGACCATGCAGCCATAGGCGTGACAACCAGGCATGACCTGTAGATGAATTTTCAGGCTTTAATTCCACATCAGATTATAAATATATGGCCTTGTCATGGGTGCGACCATGAGGTCACGGGCGTGCCTATAAGGCGTGACAATCAGGCGTGCTGACTGCTTTAAGAGGCCATTTTCAGATTCAGTTACACACCTAGGTCACGGGCGAGACCGGGGGACGTGACCCTTCCCACAACTGCCAGAGTTATTCTCGACATTTCTGATTCCCGTCGTTTCTAGGAACAGACAAGACACGCCCTAAGTCATAGGCGTGACCCGCCAATTAATGACTTTTGACAGTTTCTCTCCAACATTCCCTAACCTTGAAGATGACGTTTTCGAACCTTACACACCCTAGGTCACGGGCATGACCTAGGGGTGTGACTCTCCAACAAACTTCCCTATAAATTCCAGACAATTTCAGGAGCTGAGGAGGAGATTTTTGGTGACTTAGAGTTCTTTATTTTCTGCTTTATTTCTTGTATTCCCTAGTCTATATCTTTTATTTTGTAAGCTTTATTTTAAGTTATTTTTCATTCATGTCTCTCTCTTCCCTATTTTGTAATTGCCTAATCATGATGAGTAGTTAAACTTCTTTTAGCACTTGATCATGATGAACCTTGGAATAAAATGAGCTTTTCAACTTTATCAAAAATGTCAAGTTCTTTACTTTACTCACTAACGATTTATCTTTAATTTTTATCTTGTCAAATTCATATTCATGTATATTTTCGCTCCTAGATCCGTATCCTAGATTTATCGAGAGGTTGTGGATACGGTTAGGTCACTCAAACGTACAAGGAGACGCATGCCCTCCTCGAGAGAGGATGACATGGATCTTCCATATTGGAGTCAAATCCAATAGTGGGATTCACCGCATAAGGCAAGCTTAGGGGTTTCGACTGGCCGAGAGGTCTTAATCGATCCACTTAAATTTAGTCGAGAGCGTATTCTCGAGAGAGGTGTTTTTGTATTTTAGGAACCTCCATGATCGAAGTAGGTAAATTAGAGTTTGTCTTTTATGAAATGTTTATTTAAATTCAAAGGGAGTCTAGATCAAGTGCTAGTTTTTAGTTTATTTTCTTCTTATAGTTTAATTTAACCCTTTTTATATTTAGATAAAATAATACTAATTTGCGTGAGTAAGAGTAGTCAACAGTCCCCGATTCTAAATACGATAATTTTTATACTATATTTCGATATGTACACTTGCCTATTTCGGGATTTTAGTTTGAAATTAATTTTAAAACTATAAAATTCTTCATCAAGTTTTTGGAGCCATTGGTGGGAACTTATTTTGTTGATATTTTGAAAGCACAAATTTTATTACTTTCATCAGTCTTCTTCTTTACCTCAATTCTCTTTTCTTTTTCTTTTAAAATTCATTTCTATTAGGTAACGATTGTTTTTATTTTCTTACTTATAAAAATATTATCTCAATTGGCCACTGAGGTTGTCGAGCTTACACATAAAATTAATCTTTTGCAAGCCGCAAAAAAGCGCCAAAGTTTTTGTTATTATTGTGGTGCTCCTCATCGAAGTGAAAATTGTTATTATTATTATCAAAATTTTTGTTATGAATATAATTTTGTAAATAATTATGAAAATAATTATTCTCAGTTTGATGCTAATTCTTCTTCATATTTTCATGAACATAATTTTTCCAAATCAACTAATATTCATGAAAATACTTTTTCAAGCCTTAACGAGAACACTTTTTTTTGATTTGAATAATTGTTCTTCTTACTCAAATGTTAACTTGTCTTTGTCGCCAGATCAACCGGAAGGATTCTCGAGTTATGTGAATAATTATTTTGATACGAAATTTTATTCTTATTTTATCACACCACACAATTCTACTTCTAATTTTGGGGACTTTACACAATTCATAGTTGATCCACCCCAAAATTAAAAGAAATTATAGCTTGTTCTAATGATTCTTCCCCTTCTTCAAATATTTCACCTAGTACGGAACATGAATCTTCATGTGCCCCCTTGGTGTCTTATTCGGAAGAGGAAGAAGAATTATTATATCAAGAATATATTAAAATTATGGGCAAAACGAGTGAATTAGAAGAACTTGTTTCTTCTCCTACTACACCCGATTATAATTTTCATGAATTTTCAAGCACCACTTCTAATTATTTAGAAATTCAAATTCATCAAAATGAGGTGTCCAATAATATTCTTTAAATTTATTTTTTAGATAATAATTTGAATTTAGAAAATAAACAACCGGATCCTAATCATATAACTTCGCAAGAGCCTCCTCCTTGCGAAACGTTTTCGGACGCGCTTCTTTTTATTTCTCTTTAACTAACAAATTTCAGGAAGAAGATGAGTAATTGCAATACAATGTTGTCCCCGATCCATTTGCTGCTCATCTACAAAGATTCAAATCACCTCAAGTATGGATAGGTGATTTGAATCTAAATTTTCAAGTCAACTGCGAGAAGGAAAATCATGAAGAAAGTGGAGGAGATGTCGGGCGAGCTTCTTCAGCATATTCACTTGAGCAAGATTTAAGGGAGTTGCCCTTACACTTAAATTTTTATTCCCTTTTTCCTAACCAAAACCGTCTAGCTTAAAGACGGGAAAAAGAAAAACACTCTTGGGAGACACCCTTTGTTTATCTTGAATTTCTTGTTTTATTTCTAAAAAAATTAATTTAGTTCTTTTCGTTTTCCCAATCCTACTTGGCTTAAAAACATTGAGGACAATGTTTATATTTAAGTATGGGGGCGGAATGTCCTTTTCTGTTTTTCGAAAAAATATAAAAAAATCAAAAAAAATTTAAAAAAATTCAAAAAGCATTAAAACAAAAATTCCAAAATAAATTTGTTTCATTTTTAAATTGTTTTCTTTAATTTTTAATTAAGAGAAGTCTTTATTTGTATATTTATTCAGATGCAAAATCCCTAGTTTTCAACTTTTACATAGTGTTTAGAGAATTTTCGTGCTTTAATTGAACTTTGAATTTTGTAGTAGAACTGTTGGTCATGCTGTGTCTCTAGTCAACTACACATGTTAGTAGAATTTTATGTAGAACTAAATATTCAACATACAATTAGATTTTTCTTTTCCTAAATATGTAGAAATAGTTTTTTTACTTTCATTTTGAAACCGGTAAAAATCTAAAAAATATTTAGGAGAGTGTCTAGAAGTTTACTAGAGCGATATTTCATGAATCAAGAAAGAGGTATTCTTTCTCGATGTCTAGAACATGCCCTCTAGTTATTCTCAAGATTTTGCACAAGTTAAACTCATTAGCATAAATATGATTTAGGCACTTCTTTTTGCAAGTTTGAGTTTTTGCACCTGTACCTAACGTTTTATTTTTGCTAAGCCAATTTGAGCCTATACCTTATCTTTTATTTTAGCGCCACCAAACATTTTACCAAAGCCTAAAAAGCATCGTAATTACACACCTAAGACTGAGCTTGAAAATATATATACAAAAACGGTTTTTGAGTGATTAAGAGCCATTTTATTTTGGTGGCTAATTGAAAAAAGAGTTGATTTATTTTTCCTTCCTCCTCAAAAAATAGATAGAAAAAATAAATATGAAAAAAAGGAAGTAGAAAAATCTTCAACAAGACGAAAAAATAATAAGAAAAAGAAACAAGGAGATTGGGAATAGGGCGTGACAATTTTTTGTGCAAGCTCTCTTTAGGTTTTGGTGTGTTTAGCCATCATTTTATCTTTGATTTCCCTCACCAAAAACCTAAGCCTATGTTTCAACCTAGTTAAGTCCTATTGATTTGTGCTTATAAGTTAAACAAGTGTTGTTGCGAGAGTGTGAAAAAGCAAGCCTATGGCCATCGACATTGATGGATTTCTTTGGAGGGTTTCTCAATCTTCGATTTGTGCAATGTTATCTTAGTAAATACGCTACTTTCTCCCTAAATGTGATTTTAAGATTTATTGGGTTTTCAATTTTGAAGTAAAAAATAATAATAAGTGAAAACACATTATAGAAAAGTAAAAACTAATTTCTATGTTGAGTTGGTTTTTCTACTAAAATAACTACGTGCATAGTCATAAGACTTCGCATTCTACTCCTTAGGTACAATTTTCTTTTCTAGCGTTAAAACTTTTCTACTCCCTATGGAAAGTTGTTTGCTCGGGACGATCAAATGAGTAAGTATGTGGGTATTGGATAACTCTAATTTTATCCATATTTTTATATAGTTTTTATTTAAAAATTAATTAATTTAATAAATAATTAATTTACAAGATTGATCAGGAGACAAAGCTGGACAAAACTGAAAAAAAAAAAAGCAAAGTTCACACTATGGTGACGGGCATGACCGTCAGGTCACGGGCATGACAGACAAGGGTGACCTCCACAGGTTCTCCAGAATACATTGACACGTCAATTAAAATTACACGCCTACTAGTCATAGGCGTGACCATGCAACCATGGTGGTGACAACCAGGCGTGACCTGCAGATGAAATGTAGGGCCTCAATTCCACATCAGATTAAAAATACATGCCCATATTATGGGCGTGACCATGAGGTCACGGGCGTGCCTATAAGGCATGACAATCAAGAGTGTTGACTGCTTTAAGAGGCCAGTTTCAGATTCTCTTATACGCCCTAGTCACGGGCGTGGCTAGGTGTCGTGACCCTTCCCATAACTGCCAGAGTTATTCCCGTTATTTCTGCTTCCTGCCGTTTCCAGCAACCGACAAGACACTCCCTAGGTCACAGGCGTGACCCGCCAATTAACTACATTTGGCGGTTTCTCTCCAACATTCCTGGCCTTGAAGACGACGGTTCCGAAGCTTACACGTCCTAGGTCACGGGATTGACCTAGGGTCGTGACTCTCCAACAAACTTTCCTATAAATTCCAGATAATTTCAGGAGCTGAGGAGGAGATTTTTGGGGAGTTAAAGTTCTATATTTTCTAATTTATTTCTTGTATTCCCTAGTCTAGATCTTTTATTTTGTAAGCTTTATTTTAAGTTATTTTTCAATCATGTTTTTTCTTCCCTATTTTGTAATTCCCTAATCATGATGAGTAGCTAAACTTCTTTTAGCACTTGATCATGATGAACCTTGGAATAAAATGATCTTTTCAACTTTATAAAAAATGTCAAGTTCTTTACTTTACTCATTAAAGATTTATCTTTGATTTTTATCATGTCGAATTCATATTCATGTACATTTTTTCGCTCCTAGATCCGTATCCTAGATTTATCGAGAGGTTGTGGATACGGTTAGGTCACTCAAAAGTAGAAGGACTCGCATGCACTCCTCGAGAGAGGATGACATGGATCTTTCGGATTGGAGTCAAATCCAATAGCTGGGTTCACCGCATAAGGCAAGCTTAGTGGTTTAGACTGGCTGAGAGGTCATAATCGATCAACCTAAGTTTAGTCGGAGCATATTCTTGAGAGAGGCGCTTTTGTATTTTAGGAACCTCCATGGTCAAAGTAGGTAAATTAGAGTTTGTCTTTTATGAAATGTTTATTTAAATTCAAGTAGAGTATAGATCAAGTGCTAGTTTTTAGTTTATTTTCTTCCTATAGTTTAATTTAACCGTTTTTTATATTTAGATAAAATAATACTAATTTGTGTGAGTAGGAGTAGTCAACAGTCCCTGAGTCTAAATAAGACAATTTATATACTATATTTTGATAGGTACACTTGCCTATTTCAGGATTTTAGTTTGAAATTAATTTTAAAACAAAAAAAATGTTTCATCAGGAATCCTCTAAAGAGGACAGGTATGGTTTTGAACCTAACAAACATGGTTCATCTATAGTGGTTTGTTATTGTTGCTGCAAGTCAGGGCATGTAATAGCTGACTGCCCTGTTAAAAGAAAGGAATCTGGTGAGAAGAAGGACCACAAGCAAAAAAGGCAAAAAGGATAAATCCTTCAATACTAAGAAGAAAAAGAGTTGGACTGACTCATCCTCTTCAGAGTCAGAAAGAGAAGATGATGATGAATCCTACATTGGGTTGTACTCTGTAGAAGTAGAAGAAGATGAAGCAAACTTCATTGAGATGCTGGCTTCTATTACTGAAGATGTTGATGTAAATCATCCTGCTTCCCGGAATGAAGTCAGGGCCCCTCTATCACAGTCAGATAGTGATATAGTGGTGGATGAAGAAGAAGAAGAAGATAGCTGCTGTTATGGCATAATGGCTATGTCAGATGAAGAATCCAACCAGGAACAGCCTGTTCAACCAAATGTAAATTCTTTGTCCATGTTATCTTTTGAGTTAGTCTATGAGACCATCCTAGATTCTGAAGCCCATTCATCAAGAGATGAATGAGATTCTGAGTCTAAGGAAGATATCAATTCTATAATTGACAAATATGGTATCCTTTTAAGTGCTTTCAAGGAAAGCAAGCTGCTGGCTAAGAAGCAAGCTAAGGAAATTACCTCCCTTCAGCTTGCTTCTTCCCCGCATGTTAATTTAGCTTCAATGCTTGATCAGAAATTGAAAGAGATTAGTGATATAGAAACTATTTCTTTCATTCAAATAGTACCATAGAGTACCAAGAAAATAGAATAAGGGACCTAGAAGTGCAGATGGAGAGAGAAAAGAGAATAGTGACTAGTTATTCAAAGCCCAATTTAGTGTTTCCCTTGATTGACACATTCTCTTCCCAAAAGGGTAAGAAGGGGTTGGGTTTCAAAGGAAGCACTAGAGTTGTCATTCCCAAGAGGAAGGGCAAGGCTACAGTGCAGCCACTAGCCACCTGGCCTCTTATTCCTTTCAGGAGAGTTCTACTACCTTCTAACAGGTATGATCAAGAGAGTCTCCATGGTCACTATAAGAATGGTGACCCTCTTGTGTGAAAAAAGATGTTCACTTCTAGGGTGGAAAATATAGCAAGTGTACAAATGCCTTCAAGGTATCCCATGAGGAAACATAAATGGCCCATCCTGGACCATTTGTGTTTGGTGCATCAACCCCTTCACTCAAGGGTATAGCTGCAAACTGTTCTCAGAACATTTCAACCCACTATAAAACTAAAGTCAAGTCTATTAGTAGACCATACTTGGGCATCTCTGAGGCCATCAAGAGTGTGCTCTCTGAAAAGAAAGCAGTTACTGGTAAAGCTCAAGATATCCCAAGCACGTCTACTGCTAGACTCACTACTATTCAGACTAGGGGTTGGAAACACAAGAACATGAATGCTGTTGCACCTTCTAGACTAAGAGCCACTAGACCTGATCTTAAAAGATGGTACAATATTTATGAGTGTTGGTGATGTGGCAAAGTGGGACATTGTGCTATAGATTGCTAGTACAATATAAGTGTGCCAAGATCAAGAGAGAGCTTAACTGTTAGAAGAGCTACATGTAGGCATGTTTATTATCATACTAACATACACCTAGGACCCAATAAGAATTGGGGTCCTAAGGTTAACTAATTTATGTCTTGCAGGTTAGTCCAAGTTGTCATTCCCCTAAATGGTACTTGGAAAGTGGGTATTCTAGGCACATGACTGGACCAAGGAGTTTGCTGAAGGAGTACACTCCAATATAGAATGGACCCATAGTCATCTTTGGTGGTTCAGAAAGGGGAGTAACTAAAGGGTATGGTAAGATTCACACTATCGCACAAGTAGCTTATGTGAAAGGGATGCACCACAACCTCATAAGCATATGCCAACTATGTGATCATGGCTATGACATTTCTTACCCCAAGGATGAGTGCCAAATTAGGAGGTCAAGTGACCAAGGGGTGATCTTGGCTAGCATGACAAGTTTTTGTTAAGATCAAGGGATTCGCCGGGAATTCTCCTCTCCTAGAACACCCTAGTAAAATGGAATTGTTGAGAGGAAAAAATAGAACCCTCATAGAGGCTGGTAGAACCTTGTTAAGTGACACATCTCTCCTAGAATATTTCTGGGCTGAGGCAGTTAACACTGCATGTCATGTCCTTAACAGGACTTCTATCACCAAAAGCCACAAGAAGACTCCCTATGAGATCTTAAAAGGCAAAAACCAAACGTGTCCTCCTTCAAGATTTTTGGTAGCAAGTGTTATGTCCTGAGCAATGGAAAGTCCTATGTGACTAATTTTGCTACCAAGTACCATGAAAGAATCTTTGTTGGATACAACAACATTAGCATGACATATAGGATCTGCAAATTGACATGCCAATTTGTAGAAGAGTCAATTCATGTTGTTTTTGATGAACACATCATGATTAACTATGAGCTGCTTAGCTCCTCTTCTAGTTCTGTAAGCATAGAGCAGGTGATGAACAAGCTTATCATCAAGGAAGATGCTCCAGCAGTCCAAGATAAGGGAAAAGATGTGTGCTGTTTAGAGGGAGCTCAAGACTCACAAGTTGAGGATGAAGAATAGCTAGCTGAAGATAATGAAGAGCAGCTATCTGAAGTTTGAATGCCTCCATCTGTAAGGCATCTAAGGGATTATCCAATAGACCAAATCATTGGTGAGGCAAGCCAATGATTACTGACCAGGAGTAAGTGAATCAACACAACACTCTACTCAAGTTTCCTGTCACAAGTAAAGCCCAAGAAGTTTGAAGAGGCAATCAAATACCAATTCTGGATTGGAGCAATGCAGGAAGAACTGATCCAGTTCAAGAGATGTAGAGTCTGGAAGATGGTTCCCAGACCTAAGGGACATAATGTTATAGGAACTAGGTGTATCTACAGGAGCAAATTAGATGAGAATGACATTATTGTCAAGAATAAGGCTAGACTGGTGGCTAAAGGATACATGCAAGAAGAAGGAATAGATTTTGACCAGACATTTGCCCCAGTAGCTAGATTAGAAGCAATAAGACTCTTCCTTGCATTTACTGCCTATCAAGGATTCAAAGTCTACCAGGTGGATGTAAAGTTTGTCCTCCTGAATGGGGACTTAAAGGAGGAACTATATGTAAAACAGCCATCAGGTTTTGTTGACTCTAACTTTCCTGATTATGTTTATAGGCTTAGGAAAGCTCTATATGGGTTGAAGCAAGCCATTAGAGCATGTTATGAGACCTTATCTAGTTTCCTCATTGAGAACAAATTCTCAAGTGGAAAATAGACAAGACCCTATTCCTAAGGGAATCTAAGGGCAAGATCATTCTAGTCCAGATATATGCCGATGACATTATTTTTGGATCTACTAATGACAACCTTTGCATGAGGTTTGCAAAAATTATTTAAGGTAAATTTGAGATGAGTACTATGGGTGAGCTCAAGTCCTTCTTGGGACTCCAAGGAAGATAGACTGATGATGGCTTGTCTATATCCCAGTCCAAGTTCACTAGGGAATTGATTAAGAAATAAGGAATGGAGAATGCCTTCACCATGAAAACTCCCAAGTGGACAAGTATGCCTTTAAACAAAGATGAATCAGGGAAACCTGTTGATGAAACTTTGTATCGAGGGATAATTGGTTCCCTTCTATACCTCACAGCCAGTAGGCCTGACATCATGTATGTTACATGTGTCTATGCTAGGTATCAGGCATGTCCTAAAGAATCTCACTACTCTGTTGTAAAGAGGATCTTGATATATCTTAAGAGCATGCCAAATCTTGGCCTATGGTACCCTAAAAATAGGTATTTTGAACTAACAGGCTATTTAGATGGAGATTTTGCAGGATGCAAAGAGAACAGGAAAAGCACTACAGGAACCTGTCCACAGGCATTGAGTGAAGCTCACACACTCAAAATCATGTGATAAAAAGGGTTGACTGACTCTAACCCAGTTAGAGCCAGTGTTTTTAGACACAGAAAATTGGCTAAGTACAATGGAGTTAAGTGTAGCTTACTCACTCAACGCTAGATAACATAATATTTGTTAAGTATTTTAGACGTTGAGTAAAGCTTACTCTCTCAATGCCAAGTAACAAAATCTGCCTAAGCAATATGACATTGAGTGATGAAGGCTGACTTAACGCCAAGTAACAGAAAGTTTGGCTAAGGTAGAAAGAGTTGAGTGATGAACACACACTCAACACTCTCATTGTCAAGGCAAAAAGCGTTGAGTGGACTCAATGCTCTCAACGCCAAGAGACTGGAAAATTTTCTAAGTATTTTGGCATTGAGTGAAGGTTGCACACTTAACGCCTTATGACAGAAAGATTGTCCTAGTGTTTTTGCATTGAGTGAAGGTTGCTCACTCAACGCCTAATGCCAGAGAAATTATTCTAAGTGTTTTGGCATTCAGTGAAGGTTGCTCACTCAACGCCTAGTGATAGAATTTTGTCTAAGTGTTTTGGCATTGAGTGAAGCTTGCTCACTCAATGCCTAATGACAGAAAATTTGTCTAAATGTTTTGGCATTGAGTGATGCTTACTCACTCAACGCCCATGTTAATGTTTGAATTTGGCTAACTCCACAGATGGCTGACATCAACATGAGTCAGCAAAGTCAACAAAGTCAACACAATTCAAAATTATTGCAGGAAAGATGGAGTAAGCCATTGATGGCGTCGGCGGCCAACTTTTATTGTAATCTACAAATGGATGGTGGCAAATAGGCAATTAAGGTTGGGCTCCATAGTGCAAAGAGTCGTTGATTGACAGGCAATAAAAGTGAAAGATTGACTTAGTCGACAACAAGCAATTAGCGTTTTCTGAATATGCAATTGCAGTTGAGCATAGTCATCTTCCGTGCCATTATTGTCGAGCTAGAAGGACCTGTTCAGTTCAGTCAACCTGAAAGCAAAAAAGAGATAGCAGGAGCAATCATCATCTACGACAACAGGTATAGAAGCAATTTTTGAGAAGGAAGAAATAGAGGCAGATCATACAAGCTTTACAAGAAAAGGTTGCGGATTGAAGAAGATTCAACTGTGAACTTCATAGTCTTAATCAGCAAAAGCTTGGACTGAAATCTGCTCAGTCCAGGAAGAAGTGGACACAGAGTACTTACTCCGATGTCAATTCAAAACTAAAACCGTTCATTCTTTTTGTATTATACTGTCTAGGATCTGAGTTATAAGCCATTTTGTTTAAGGTTGAGTGGTAGGATTTTATGTAGAGTTTCAGTTTGTAGGACTGATTTATAAACGTTGAGGTAGTATTCCTCTGAGAATCTGAGTGGTAGGCATGTGTTATAAAGGTTGAGGTAGAATCTAGTTAGGATTTGAGTGGTAGGGCATATTACTTGAGTGGTAAGTCTTGGAGAAGACTGAGCGGTCCTTTGGGATCGTGTTGTAAGCTCCTTGGAACCGAGTTTTAGGGGAAGAGCCTTGTCTAACACAATGTTAGAAGGGCGTAGAGGGACAGTGGATGTACCCAAGATTGTGAAAGCTAAATTAACAACTCACCAGGCACAACTATTAAAGTATAAGTCTAGATAACTAAAAAGAGACCAAAAACCTATTTACCCCCCCCCCCAAGTGTTTAGCTGACCTTAAAAATAAGACTTTCACTACTGCCACGTGGTAACATAATCCCGCCGAGCGGTATCAAATTTGGCGTATTGTTGCGTCAATGGCACCGAAAGGGCCTCTATTGCCCACGGTATCACTACCTCCAGGCAGTAACTCCCAGAGCACAAAGACATTTAAATCAGCTACGCTATAGCCGGTTTTAGCCCTACCGCCGGGCGATAGCATCTATAGAGATATTTCTGTATAAATATTTTGGGGTGTAACAACACTCCACCCCTTAAAGAAAGTTTGTCCTAAAATTCTATAATTGAAGGAAATAGCAGAATATAAGTAAAGACTAGAATGGTACCTTGGTGGAATAGCTCGGGAAACTCCTCAAGCATAGACTTCTCCCGTTCTCAAGAAATCTCTTCACGACTGCAATTATCCCATCAGACTTTGGCCATTTAGATCATTTTGTTGCACAACTGTTTAACTTCAGTGTCCTCGATGTGAATCGCCCCCCATTGACCAACACTTGATCAACAACAAACACTTAAGAGCGAGCAGATAGGTAGCTTCACCAACATGCTCCATAACTTCAAAAGGTCCAGACAAGGTATCAATGGATATCGTACATGGATTGTCGAGATTGCAACATGTGAACTGTTGGGTCCATTGATCTCAATGTCCTGGATTTGAAGAAGGCCTTGTAGATAATGGTATACACATGTTGTAATCTAACATGTCCTACAAGTTCTATGTATGCAGGATACCCTCTATGCATTGATTGGATAGGTTGATTCAAGTGGCCAAGACAGGTGATGATAAGGCAAGCTTGTGGAAAGACAGAAAACTATCTACGTCCACATGCATTGAGTGAATTCTATTCACTTAGCACCAGGTGGCATATAGTACTGAGTTCAGCTTGTATAGTCAAAGCCAAACAATTTGCAAGCTGAAGATGTGGATAAGTCCACAGGCATTGAGTGAAGTCTACTCGCTCAACGCCATATAGTAAAAAACTAAGAGACAGGCTAAGGCAGTAAAATCCTAAGAAGAAACAGGCAGAAATTTAGCTAAGTTCGTAGGCGTTGAGTGAAGTCCATTCACTCATTGCCATAACTTCATATTCGTTGAGTATAGCTCTGATAGTCAAAGCCACAAAAAATCTGTGTAGATATTTGACTAAGTCCACAGGCATTGAGTGAAGCTTACACACTCAACGCCATGTATTAAAAAGCATTGACTAGACCTCGGTCAACCAGAGACTGTGATTTCACAAAGAAATTTGTATATGTCCAAATGCGTTGAGTGAAGGCTGCTCACTCAATGTCTAATAACAGAAGAAAAATCTGCTAATTTGTTTAGCATTGAGTGAAGATTATTCACTCAAATCCAAGTGACAGAAAATCTATCTAATGAGTTTGGCATTGAGTGAAGCTTACTCACTCAATGCCAAGTGACATAAAATCAATCTAAGTGTTTTGGCATTGAGTGAAGCTTACTCACTCAATGCATAATGACAGAATATCTATCTAAGTGTTTTGGCATTGTGTGAAGCTTACTCACACAACGCCTATATTAAAGATTCTTGATTTTCGCTAAGTCTACAGATGGTGATGTCAGCAAAGTAAACATGACAACAGAATTTGAATTTGTTACGGGAAAGCTATAGTACGCGACAAATGACGCTGCTTGCCTTCAGTACAGCCATTAATGCAAAATCTGGTAGCAACCAACAAATTTAAGGTGGGGCCCACTACTCAAAGAGCTGTTGATGGGCTAATATTAAAAGGCAGAGATCGAGGAAGAAGAAGAAGCTTTTAGAAAAATTACAATAGGACTTCATCTTCCTTCTCACCATTATTGCAGAGCTTGGAGAACCAATTCAAAGTACCGATCTAAGAGCAAAAGAAAGTTAGTCTGTGACTCATAGACATTTAGCTATTGAAGAAGCTATTCTATAAAGAATCAAATCATCTTCAACATAAAGATCAGAAAGTCTTTTTTTTGTGTAAGAAGAAGCTGAAGCATCCGGCTTTAGCGATCTGCAAGACATGGCTGACTTTATATCAGCTTGAGAAGCTATGAAGGGAAAAAGCAACAACATCAGTTACTTCAGAGATCCAGCAGAATATTTCCTGAAGATAAATTTTTAGAGCTGTGTAGAAGAGAGGGTTGGGCTTCTGGTTCAGTTCAGCAAGGAGAAGAGCAGCAGATATGCAAAGTTGCTTCCAGCTCAAGATTCTTGTTGCTACCAATGTGATGATGGGATCTTTTGGGATTGAACCGATCCAGTATAACAACATCCCTATATTTACTGCTCAAGTACACGCAATATATGAAGTAGGAGAGTCATTCTCTCTAAAGTAGGATCCTTTGTAGATCTGAAGTAGGGCTGTCCTCCTAACCTAAGTGGTAGGACGTTTGGCCTGAGGTACGTGATCAGTTGATCACTAATTTATAGGGCTTAGTGCCTGAGTTGTAGGTCTTGGAGGAGACTGAGAGATCCTAAGGGATCTGTGGTGTAAGATCTTAGGAGCAGAGATTGGAGAAGTGTCTTGCCTAATAATTTACCAGAAAGGTGGGAGGGAAAGTGGATGTACCCATAATTTGGGGAACCACTATAAATTTGTCGTGTTATCTGTGTGATTTCCTTGAAAGAACAATTAACATAATCACAACACACACATAAGTAATTAAGTTAAAAAATATAGCATAAGTGACCAATAACCTATTCACCCCCCCCCCCCCATGTAATTTAGCTATCCTTGGAAACAAAGACTTTCAAGTTGTATTCGAGGAAGGTTACTCAAAAAGGACATAACTGTTTGGTATTGTATCCACAATAACCCAGATTTATATGAAGTCACCCTTGAACTAAGATGAATTAAGTTTGTATTTGATGTTTTTTCTAGTTGAGTGCTTACAAGTTATAATTGTCAAGTGTAGACCAATGTCAGTTTACAATGGGTCACCAAACACAGGACTATATAATGTAATCCCTCATTGTGTGATTCATGGTGTTGACTCATGTGTAACCTCTCTATTGTGATACACTTCATTTTCACGTACAAAACCTATGGGAGAAAGGCTGGTTGTTGGCTTCATAGAAGAAAATCAATTTTTAGATTAATAGAATTTTTCTAAGTGTATTACTCGAGTAACTTCAGTTATTACTCGAGTAAAATAAAGATTTTTACTCGAGAATAACAATCATTACTCGTGTAAGAATAAAGCTCTTACTCGAGATAGCCTCGCCATATACTTGAGTTGCAGAAGTTGTTCTCGAGAAAGCCTAGTGCAGTTCTCGAGAAAGCCTTGCAGTATTCGAGTAGATCTTGACTCCTTCTCAAGTTTTTTCTCGAGAAGCCAAAGTCATTTCTCGAGAAGGCCAAAATTATTTCTCGAGAACCAGGAATTATTTCTCGAAAGCCAGAAATTATTTCTCGAGTAATAGAAATCTCTTCTCGAGTAACAAAAATATTTTCTCGAGATGCATTCATGTTCTTGAGTAACAGAAGAGTTATTCTCGAGTAACAGGTCTATTTTTCTCGAGAATTCCTCCTCTACACTTTCCTCAAAAATTGCTTCTCGAGAACTTCATAACTCTTCTCGAGAAACAGAAACTCTTCTCGAGTAATACCTACCTCTCTTGAGAAATGGAGTTCAGATTTTTGAATTTTCTTAAGTCCCTGACGGATTCGATTTAAAATTTCATTAACTCTTGATTGGTGCATGTGTCTTGAATTTAATGTAATTTAGACGGTTATGAAAGTCTATAAAAGGTCTTTTCAGAATTGACAAAACCTAAGAAGTAATATACAGAATTCTGAATCATTTTCTACTTTCCAAATCGAGAAGCGTCGCCGCTCTGTTCTTCATCGTCGAGTTTCTTCACCGATCAAGATTTTTGACATCTCCAAATCTTCTCCTTGATCGTGGTGATCCTAAGTTCTCAGATCCAAGGATTCTCAGATCTCTTACTCAACTTTTCTGATAGGGCTTTTCAGTTTTTCAAGAAGGAAGAACCCCAGATTCAGCCAGATCTGTGAAGACAAGTCAATTTGTTTTGATTGTAAATTCATTTTATTGATGTAGGAGTTATTCTTCGAGATTGTAGGAGTTATTCTCCAAGATTGTAGGAGTTATTCTCCGAGTTTTGTTGGAGTTGTTCTCCGAGTTTTTGAAGGAGTTGTTTACTCCGAGGTGTAGGAACTTTGTTCCGAGTTATAGGATTGTTTTCAATCAGAGAGAATAGTGGAGTAGCCGAGTCTAGTTGTTGGGTACATTGGTCAAATGTACCTGATTTGAAGAAGCCTCACCTAACTCAATGATATACATCATAGTGTATTTGATGTTTGTTTGAGTTACTTGTGCAGGTTAGGAATACACTGGACTGAAGCTAAAATTCTAAGTCCATGTGTCGACACCCAGAGGGAAAGTGTCGACACTTGAGAAAGCTTGTGTCGACACCCAGACAAGCAGTGTCGACACTTGGAGTCATTGTGTCGACACCTGGGAAGAAGAGTCGACACCAGTCAGAAAGTGTCGACACTTGGAGCTGTGTCGACACTCAGTGTAGAAGAATGCAGAAAAGCTGTGTCGACACTTAGCAGAAGTGTCGACACCTAGAAGAGCTGAGTCAACACCAGAAAGTGTCGACACTTGAAGTAAGTGTCGACACTCAGCAAAAGTCTGCAGAATCTAAGTACAAGTGTCGACACTCAACACAATGTGTCGACACTATGCAGAAGAGTCAGCACTTGAAGTAAGTGTCGACACCCAGCACAATGTGTCGACACTTAGCTAAAGACTCAGTATTTGAAGAATGTGTCGACACTCAGCACAATGTGTCGACACACAACCAGAAGAGTCAACACTTGAAGAAAGTGTCGACACTCAGCACAATGTGTCGACACTTAGTTGAAGACTCTACACTTGAAGAAAGTGTCGACACAAGGAGCTGTGTCGACACTTAGCAGAGAACAGAAAAGTTTACAAAATATTCTAAGTACAAGTGTCGACACTAAGGAATGTGTCGACACTCAGCTGAAGGAACAAATTGAAGACTTGTGTCGACACCAAGAAGCTGTGTCGACACTTGACAGTTTCAACACATGAAGATGTGTCGACACAAAGGAGATGTGTCGACACTTAGAAGAATACAGTTAAAGAATGAAGAACAAGTACTTGTGTCGACACTCAATTTCAGTGTCGACACATGCAGAAGTATCTGTGTCGAGACATACAAGGAATTGTGTCGACACCTTGTAGACTTGTGTCGACACTTACACTACTTGTGTCGACACTTAGTCTATAAGTGTCGACACTTAAGAACAGAAAGTCTCGACACTATCTGACAGTTAGAGAATTTCAAGAAGTGACTGGCTGACATGACAGCTGCCGATCCAGCCGGTCTACATCAACTGTCAGAGAAGTCAGAAGTCTGTTATGAACCGGACCAGTCGGTTACCATGAAGGAAGCCTATAAATAGGCCCCCATAGTTTACAGAAAGAAATAATAGAAGGTTGTTCATTATCATTACATGTTGTGAGAATAACTGAAGTGGTTGATCAGGTTAAATCAAGAAGTGATACACTGAGGATCAACACAAGAAGATCAGGCAGTCCAACTGCAGATCTAAGAAGTTGGAGAGAGAGAGCTCCATCCAAGAATTCAGTCTTTGGAACTAAGGCTGAGAAGAAGAATTCAGAGTCATCTGGATTTCAAGAAGCAGAAGATTCAGACTAATTCAGTTCTACTCAAGAAGCTTTGAAGAAAGCTAAGTCAGTTTGGATCAAGCTGAGTTCTTTCAAGAACTCTTCAAGAAACTCTCAACTCCTCTCATCTTTTCTGAGTTGTAGAGTTAGCAATTTTATTTCAATTACATCTTGTAAGATCCATTGGATCTGAGTGATTGTAAGCCTATTTTATAAAGGCTGAGGGTAGGGCTTGTTGCCTGAGTGTAGGAGTTGAAGAACTCTGAGTGTAGGCCTTAATTGGCTGAGTGTAGGCCTGGGTGGCTGAGTGTAGGCCTTTTGGCTGAGTGTAAGGCTTTGGGCCTGAGGTAGGAACCTAGTTTGGTTCTGAGTTAGTGGAGAAGTTTGGCCGAATCTAGTACACTGCTAGATAGGCGAAGGGGAAAGTGGATGTACCCAAAGATTGGGGAACCACTATAAAATTAGTGTGTCTTCTGTGCTGTGCTGTGCTGTGAATTGACTGTTTGATTTCTGTAATTGCTGTTAGCTGTAGTAATCTGAGAAATAATTGTTGTGCTGCCAACAAAGTTTTTAAAAAGGTTTAGGTCACCTATTCACCCCCCCTCTAGGTGTTTAGGTACCATATCTTTCAAGTGGTATCAGAGCGAGGTTACTCAAAATCAGGACTAACTGTCTGAGGAGATCCAGTTTGGCAGATACAGATTGAGTCTGAACACAGTTTCAAGAAAATCAAGAAATATGGGTTCTTCAGAGAATCATAAGGAGTTGGGTTCAATGAAACTGCCCATATGCAGAAAAGAGATATTTGGAATCTGGAAAGAAAGGGAAAGGCTGTTCATGGAGGCCTCTGACCCTAGGATCTACATCACAGTCAAAGAGGGGCCATATGTGCCCATGAAGATCTCAGTATTGGATGCAAATCAGAGGACTCCAAAGGATTTCTCTGAGATGACCAAGGATGAATTGTCCTAGCCACTATGGACAAAAGGGCACAGAACATAATAGTTAGTTCAATTGATGATGCCACCTTCCAGAACCTTATTCACTGTAAAATAGCAAAAGAAATGTGGGATACCCTCATTGTCTACATGGAAGGTTCTGAAGAAGTAAGACAAGATAGGAAGTCCTTGCTTAATCAAGAATATGAGAGCTTTAGGCAAGGAAGAGGAGATAGCATCACTGAATGCTACAAAAAGTTCTACAGAATTGTTAATGAACTCATGTCCTATGGAAGGGAGTTCACAAACTATGAATTGAATGATAAGTTCTTGAGGTCCCTAACCAAAGATTGGGACACTAAGATCTGTGCCATCAGAGAAATGGCAAAGTTGGGAGAAATTCCTCCTCCCACACTGTTTGGCAAGTTGTTATCTTATGAGATGCAATTGTCAGTAAGAAAAGAGGAGGAAAAGTCAACAAGGACTGAACACAGGGAAAGGACTGTTGCCTTTAAGTCAGAAGTACCTAGAAAGAACAGGACTAAGTCATCAACTCCTCCTCCAGAGGTAGTTGAATCAGAATCTGATGAGTCTGTTAGCACTAAATCTACAAGCAGTGAAAGTGATGAAGACTTTGCTGCATTTACCAGACATTTTCAGAAATTCCTGAAGAAGAAACAGTGGAAGTCCAGACCTTCTTTTTCAAAAGGGAAAGAAGTTCAGTATCAGGAGAAGAAGCCTTCAAAGAAGGACAAGCATAGGACAAAGACTAGCAAGGCAACTGGGTCTAAGATTGTGTGTTACTGCTGCAATAGACAGGTCATGTAATTGCAGATTGTCCTGAAAGAAGGAAGGAATCCAGTGACAAAAAGAAAACTCACTTCAAAGGAAAGAAGGAAAAGTCCTTTGTTGCAAAGAATGAGAAGACTCTTTCAGACATGTCTTCTTCAGACACAGAGACAGATGCTGAAGCCTACATAGGGCTATTTGCTGAAGAAGAAGAAGAGTTTATGCAGATCATGGAATCTATCTATGAGCAAGAAGACTGCCAGAGCCAAGGACTGATGGCTTTGACTGAAAGTACCAAAACCTGGAGCAGCCAGGACCCAGTCAGGTACAAGGTTTAACTCAAAATTCTGAGTCCAGTTCTAGTTCAGAGTCAGATTCATCTTCATCAAGTGATGGAAGTGTTTCTGAATCTGAGGGAGATATTCATCAGCTCTTAGATGAATATAAGGTACTGTTGCAAGCCTATAAGAAAAGCAAGATCCTAGCCAAAAGTCAGGCAAAGGAGATTGCTGATCTCAAGGCAGCTGCAACAGATTTTGAAAAGAATTATGATCAAAAACTTAATGAGGTAGCCAGGCTGAAACATATTACAGTGATTCAGATGGGAACTATCACATTTAAGAATGATCAAATTAAGAAACTAGAGATTAATCTTCAGAAGGAGAAAGAGCTAGTAGCTAGGTTTTCAAACCTAAATCAGTGCTACCCTTGATTGATGATTTTGTTCATCATAAAGGAAAGACTGGACTGGGTTTTGTTAATCCAGCTAGGACTGTTCAGGATCAGTCCAAGTCCAAGGGCAAAGCCCCAACATTCAACAAGACTGCTGTAGTTAAGACAGCTAAGTCTGTACCTAAGCAAAGGTACAACAAATTTGAATGTTGGTGCTGTGGCAAGGTTGGCCACTTTGCTTTGGATTGTTGGCACAATGCCAGTGCCAAGTTGAGTAGCAAGTTACCTGTTGGAAAGACAGCAGGTAGCTATGTCAAATTGCAAACTAACAATCACCAAGGACCCAAGTTTACTTTGGGTTCTAAGGTTATTAATTTGTTTTGCAGGTGAATCCAAGTGGCCATACCCCTACATGGTACTTGGATAGTGGATGTTCCAGACACATGACTGGAACTAGGGGACTACTGAAGGACTACATCCCAATCAAAAATGGTCCAAAGGTGACCTTTGGTGGTTCTGAAAAAGGAATCATCAAAGGGTTTGGTAACATTTCTTCTAACCTTGTTACCATTACTCAAGTGGCTTATGTTAAAGGTTTGAAACACAACCTCATTAGTATAAGTCAATTAAGTGATGTAGGGTATGACATCTCATTTGTTAAAAATGGTTGTCATATCAAGAGGTCAAGTGATCAAGAGATCATTTTGACTGGATATAGAAAGAGAAATGTCTACTGCTTAGACATTATGGTTGAGAACAATTGTTCTCCAGTCTGTCTTGTAGCTGATGAGACAGTCTCTCAATGTGTCAAATGGCACAAGAGGCTTGCTCATCTTAATTACAAGACTATTGGCAAACTCTTTAGTAAAGAGTTAGTGAGGAATGGTCCTCAAGTTAAGTGTGTCAAAGATGGCATTTGCTCAGCTTGTCAAAAGGGCAAGCAGACTAAATCCACCTTTAGAAGCTTAGACAACAAAGATGCTGTGAGGTGTTTATACCTCTTGCATATGGATCTATTTGGTCCAATGCCAGTTCACAGCTTAGGTAGGAAGGTCTACACCTTTGTAGTTGTTGATGACTACTCAAGGTTTTCCTGGGTGTTCTTCTTAAAGCAGAAATCTGAAACACCTAGTGTCTTCTATAGTTTTGTTAAGCAAATTCAGAATGAATTGAACTGTACAGTGGTCAAAATTAGAAGTGACCATGGTACTGAGTTTTAGTCTGAAAGCATGACAAAGCTGTGTGAAGACTATGGGATATTTCAAGAATTCTCTTCACCTAGAACACCTCAGCAAAATGGCATTGCTGAAAGGAAAAATAGGACCTTGATAGAGGCTGGTAGAACCCTATTAAGTGATTCATCACTGCCAGAATATTTCTGGGCTGAAGCAGTAAACACTGCATGCCATGTGATAAATAGGGCTACCATCACTAAAAGGTTAAACAAGACCCCCTATGAAGTAGTGAAAGGCAGGAAACCAAATCTGTCCTATTTTAGGATCTTTGGTTGTAAATGCTTTATACTTAACAATGGGAAGTCTTACTTAACTAAGTTTGCTGCCAAGTCCCAAGAGGGAGTGTTTGTTGGGTACAGCAATAATAGTAAGGCTTATAGAGTCTACAACTTGACCACACAAGTTGTAGAGGAGTCTGTGCATGTAGTTTTTGATGAAACACAACTAATTAACAATGAGTTGTCTAGTAGTGTGTGCAGCCCTACAGGTCTTACTAAGAAGATGGACAAGCTAACCATAGAAGGTGTACCTGCTGCAAGACAACAAGTAGAAGAAGATGGTTTATGTCCAGGGGGAGAACTACATGTACAAGGAGCTGTTGAAGTACAAGGAACTCAGCTTGATGAAGATGCTGAAGAAGTTCAACCAGAAGTAAGGATGCCTCCAGCCAACAGGCATCTAAGAGATCATCCAGTAGAGCTGATCATTGGAGATCCAAGACAAGGTGTTCAGACAAGGAGCAGAAATCAGAATGCTGTAGTATATTCAAGTTTTCTGTCTCAAATAGAACCAAAGAAATTTGAAGAAGCTATACAAGATCCACAGTGGACTGAAGCAATGCAGGAGGAGCTGAATCAGTTCAAAAGATGCAAGGTGTGGGATCTGGTTCCTAAGCCTAAAGATCACAATGTGATAGGAACAAAGTGGATCTACAGGAACAAGTTAGATGAACAAGGTGTCATCATTAAGAATAAGGCAAGACTGGTTGCAAAAGGATATAGGCAAGAAGAAGGTATTGATTTTGATCAAACCTTTGCTCCAGTAGCCAGACTGGAAGCCATAAGGATGTTCTTGGCCTATGCAACCTACCAAGGATTCAAAGTATACCAAATGGATGTGAAGTCAGCATTCCTTAATGGTAATTTAAAAGAAGAAGTATATGTGGAGCAGCCTTCAGGTTTTGTTGATCCTACTCTTCCACATTATGTCTATAGACTTAGGAAAGCATTGTATGGGTTAAAGCAAGCTCCTAGAGCTTGGTATGAAACCCTATCTAGTTTCCTCATTGAGAACAAGTTCACAAGGGGGAAAATAGATAAGACTCTATTCCTTAGGGAATCTAGAGGCAAAGTAATACTTGTCCAAATATATGTAGATGACATTATATTTGGGTCTACTGAAAGTAGCCTTTGCAAAAAGTTTGCAAAGCTTATGCAAAGTCAATTTGAGATGAGTAGTATGGGAGAGCTGAAGTTTTTCTTGGGTCTCCAAGTTAAACAGACTGAAAGTGGCTTGTCCATATGTCAGTCAAAGTTCACCCTGGAACTCATAAGGAAATATGGTATGGATTCATCCAGTACCATGAAGACTCCTATGGGGTCAAGTATGTCTCTAAGCAAGGATGATGCAGGGAAACCTGTAGATGAAACCTTGTATAGAGGGATAGTTGGCTCCCTACTATATTTGACTGCAAGTAGGCCTGACATTATGTATGCTACATGTGTTTGTGCCTGGTATCAAGCTGCCCCAAAGAATCTCACTTGACTGCAGTCAAGAGAATCTTGAGATATCTAAAGGGCACACCCTATCTAGGCCTCTGGTACCCTAGGAATGGAGATTTTGATCTAACAGGCTATTCAGATGCAGACTTTGCAGGATGCAAAGAAGATAGAAAGAGCACAACTGGATCCTGTCAGTTCCTAGGTGGAAGACTCATTTCATGGAGTAGTAAGAAGCAAACCAGTGTGGCCATCTCCACAGCTGAGTCAGAATATGTAGCTGCAGGAAGTTGCTGTGCTCAACTTCTGTGGATTCAACATCAGCTAGAAGACTATGGATGTCAGGTAAGTAGAACTCCACTTTATTGTGATTCTATAAGTGCTATTTCCATAGCTAATAACCCTGTATCACATAGTAGAACTAAACATATTGAGATAAAATATCACTTTCTTAGGGAGCATGTAGAAAGAAATGATATTGCACTTGAATATGTTAAAACTGATAATCAGATAGCTGATATGTTTACTAAGCCCTTAGAAGAAGCTAAGTTTAATAGGTTCAAAATTGAACTAGGTATGATAAACTTAGACTAAGTATACAGAACAAAAAATTTGCTAAGTAAAAAGGTGTCGACACATAGACAAGTCTATGTCGACACAGAATAGTAAGTGTCGACACTTCAGGAAAATTGTGTCGACACATCTAGGAAGTTGGTGTCGACACTTCAGAATGTTAGTGTCGACACATGTCGAGTAGGTGTCGACACATCAAATAAGGTGTCGACACTTAAGTTTTACTCAGAATTTTTCTAAGTAAAGTCTCGACAACATGTCGAGTATAGTGGTGTCGACACTTAACCAAGTGTCGACACATAAAATCTGTTGACTAAACTTGTGTCGACACAAAAGTGTCGAGACATTATAAGTCAGTGTCGACACTTATTGCCAGTGTCGACACATCTTTAGGATTCCATCCCGCCTGTTCGTCTTCAAACTCGAAAGGTATAAATAGGGTTCTGTCTTTGATTGTCGACACGCTTTCAAAGTTTCGAGACCTAAACTCTTGTGTCGACATTTCTCTCATCTCAAGACTAAATCTTCAAACCCTAATGGCTCCCAAGCTGGAAGAGAACGTTAACGAAGGATATGAACTGGTGCGTGGCGCATTCGACGACTGCGAACAAGAAATCAAATCAGTGATAACCCTAATTGCCAATTCAGGATTGGAGTTCTTGGTTTCAGAACCAACGAAGATATGGAAGAAGGAAGTCATTGAATTCCTTACTGGCGCGGCTGTAGATGACTCAGGCTACAGAATTAAGTCAAGGGTGCATGGCACCAAGGTCAAGATTTCACCCAAGTCTTTAAGAAAGGTACTTCAGCTACCTAAAGTTCAAGATGAAGAGGAAGTAACTGCTTCTAAGACCAGGGAAGCTCTTACTTGGTGTGGACTGGATCCAAAGATGAAGGTGGGATCAGTCTTTAACAGAAAAGGTATGAATAATCAAGGTAAGTTCTTGTCAGAAATAGTGGGCAAGGTAATACTGAGCAAGCCAGGAGGACATGACAGGGTGTCTGCCTCCATGTTTGAAGTCATGACCCGAATCATCTTCAATCTGATAACAGACTGGTCAATGGTGGTTTATGAAAAAGTGAAGGAAAGCCTGAAGAAGCCCAATCTGGGCAGGATCCTAAGTCTCTACCTGGCTGGATCAATTCCAGAGGTAATGAGCACTGCTGCAGGAACTAAGATCAATCATATGAGGAAGATGGACTCAAGAATATTCTCTAGATGGGAAAGGGTGTTATCCAAGGAAGTTCCTACTCCAGAGAAACAAATTCAGAAGAAAGATTCTCCTCCCAGGAAGAAGAGGAAGACTGCTGCTGTGACTCAGGAGTCCTCCAGCAGCTCAGGCAGTGAAGAACATGTTGTCTTCACTCCTGAAAGTCCAGTAGATGTGGCTGCAGAGAAGACACCTGCTCCTCAGAGCCAGCTGAGATTCAGGGGGAGCTTCCAGGTGTAGCAGAACCATCTACACTGGAGAGTGAGCAAGCCACCCTCCTCATTCAAGAGGTACTTGTTGACCTTAATACTTTGAATTTTTCTATAATAAATTCTGATTTGTCTGATGACAATCAGCAAAATCAGCCAGCAACTCAAGAACCAGATGTTGTTCTCCAAGACACATCTGTTGTAGCTGATGAAACCAGAACATCTCCTGCACAGTCTCCAGCAGAATATACAATGGAAGACCTATTTTTGAATTTAGATCAGGATGATTTTGATATGGAGAAGAATGCTGCTGATGCAGAGAAGGATGCTGCTGCTGAGGGGGAGAATTTGGATATTCAAGTAGAGCCTATAAGGCTAGATACTGAGAAGGCACAAGATGTGCACACTGAAAAACCATCCAGCCCTAAGGATAGGGTGGATATTGCCAGTACATCTGAATCTGAAGATGATGAAGCTGAGCAAGCTAAGAAAAAGAAGTTCTTTGTTTTCAAAAGAAGGAGTCAGAGCTATAAGAAGGCTCTCCAAACTGTTGCTCAACACTCACTGGTTCAACAAGCTCCATCCACTGATTATACTAGCCTAATGGTTGCAATGCAAGTAAAGCTGGATGAGCAAAGGAGGGGCATAGAGAAATATATTGATGAGGGCCAAAAATCTCTACAATTTGATCTAGCTCAGGATATCAAATCAATAAGGTTTGAAATGAACATGAATAAGAAGGAAATGAATGAATGCTTCCACAAGGGTGGTAATGATGTGGTCTATCTGGCTAAACATCAAGAAATCATAAAAGAGAAGGTAGAAGATATTGCCCTAAAGCAGGGATATGTGTTGGAGAATCAACTCAGAATGAATGATAACTTGACTGCATCTCACAATGCCATAGTCACTGAACTCAAGAAAAAGTCTGATGAACCATCAACCTCCTCTGCTGCTGCCAAAGCTGATTTTGATAAACTCTTTCAAGCTGAACTAACTGCTGTCAAGACTGCCATCAAGGACTCCCAGAAGGTCATTTCTGAACAGCTTACCAAGCTAAGACCTTTCTTTAAAGAGGGCATCAGATATTTGGACAGCCAAATAAGGTTTCAGAAAGATGATGTGAGAGATCATGTAGCCCAAGAAGTCATAAAGGGGGAGAGAGTGTTAGTCAAGGCCAGTTCTGAGCATGCCAAATGGATTTCAAATTCAATCAGGGCTACACTTGGATATCCTCCCCTGTGTGATGACAATGAAGTAGCTGAATCTGGTATTCAAGGAACATATCTTGGAGGTGAGCAACAGGCAGTGGCTGATGTAATCTATCCACCTCCAGATTTTGAAATGATTCATGCAGATATAAGCACAATGTATAGTCCAACTGCTGGTAAGCCTAATATTATTCTGGAAAAGGTTGTTCAACCTATCACAGCTGCTATGCAAGAGGCTTTGGACAAAGAAGAAGAGACTAGGCTATCAAAGAAGAAGTTCAGGGAACTTGCTGAACAAAAACCTGATTTTGAACAGTGGAGCCCTACTTCTAGGAACATCATTCTCACTGCATGGAAAGCAGCCAAGGACAATGCCCATGAGAGGAACAAGTGGTTCTCAGAGGCTGAATGGAGGAAACATGAGAGTAGGCAGGAAGCAATTGTCCAATATAGAAGAAAGGCTAAGTTAGGAAAGCTACCTCCTACAGCTGTGGAGCCTAGCAAGTACTTTCCTAAGCCCTATCATTATTTTGAAAGGCAAAAGATCAAGGCTGAAGAACAGAAGAAGAAGGACTCCAAAGGGAAGAAGACTGCTGAAGCTGAGCCTGCTGCTGCTGCTGCTGTAAAAGCTCAAGTTAAAGCTGGAAAGGGAATTGTTATTAAAGAACCTGATCAGAAATAGATTAAGAATTAACTTGATGCTTGTTGTAATCTGTTAAGTGAAAAACATTGTAGTACTTCATTGAAAATGTATAAGGAACAATATTGGAACAGTATATGATAAATATAGTATGATTGTTCTGAAATATGTATGTTTCTTAATTGTTCTGCAATGTTGTATGAGTATACATGTGTGCTTTATTACATGTTTAAGTTTAACTCTGTTGTCATATATCTGTTTTACTTCATTTTATAATTTTTAATTATGAGTGATGTATATCATTGACTAAGGGTTATGACTTCTCCAAATAGGGGGAGATTGTTGGGTACATTGGTCAAATGTACCTGATTTGAAGAAGCCTCACCTAACTCAATGATATACATCATAGTGTATTTGATGTTTGTTTGAGTTACTTGTGCAGGTTAGGAATACACTGGACTGAAGCTAAAAATTCTAAGTCCATGTGTCGACACCCAGAGGGAAAGTGTCGACACTTGAGAAAGCTTGTGTCGACACCCAGACAAGCAGTGTCGACACTTGGAGTCATTGTGTCGACACCTGGGAAGAAGAGTCGACACCAGTCAGAAAGTGTCGACACTTGGAGCTGTGTCGACACTCAGTGTAGAAGAATGCAGAAAAGCTGTGTCGACACTTAGCAGAAGTGTCGACACCTAGAAGAGCTGAGTCAACACCAGAAAGTGTCGACACTTGAAGTAAGTGTCGACACTCAGCAAAAGTCTGCAGAATCTAAGTACAAGTGTCGACACTCAACACAATGTGTCGACACTATGCAGAAGAGTCAGCACTTGAAGTAAGTGTCGACACCCAGCACAATGTGTCGACACTTAGCTAAAGACTCAGTATTTGAAGAATGTGTCGACACTCAGCACAATGTGTCGACACACAACCAGAAGAGTCAACACTTGAAGAAAGTGTCGACACTCAGCACAATGTGTCGACACTTAGTTGAAGACTCTACACTTGAAGAAAGTGTCGACACAAGGAGCTGTGTCGACACTTAGCAGAGAACAGAAAAGTTTACAAAATATTCTAAGTACAAGTGTCGACACTAAGGGAATGTGTCGACACTCAGCTGAAGAACAAATTTGAAGACTTGTGTCGACACCAAGAAGCTGTGTCGACACTTGACAGTTTCAACACATGAAGATGTGTCGACACAAAGGAGATGTGTCGACACTTAGAAGAATACAGTTAAAGAATGAAGAACAAGTACTTGTGTCGACACTCAATTTCAGTGTCGACACATGCAGAAGTATCTGTGTCGAGACATACAAGGAATTGTGTCGACACCTTGTAGACTTGTGTCGACACTTACACTACTTGTGTCGACACTTAGTCTATAAGTGTCGACACTTAAGAACAGAAAGTCTCGACACTATCTGACAGTTAGAGAATTTCAAGAAGTGACTGGTTGACATGACAGCTGCCGATCCAGCCGGTCTACATCAACTGTCAGAGAAGTCAGAAGTCTGTTATGAACCGGACCAGTCGGTTACCATGAAGGAAGCCTATAAATAGGCCCCCATAGTTTACAGAAAGAAATAATAGAAGGTTGTTCATTATCATTACATGTTGTGAGAATAACTGAAGTGGTTGATCAGGTTAAATCAAGAAGTGATACACTGAGGATCAACACAAGAAGATCAGGCAGTCCAACTGCAGATCTAAGAAGTTGGAGAGAGAGAGCTCCATCCAAGAATTCAGTCTTTGGAACTAAGGCTGAGAAGAAGAATTCAGAGTCATCTGGATTTCAAGAAGCAGAAGATTCAGACTAATTCAGTTCTACTCAAGAAGCTTTGAAGAAAGCTAAGTCAGTTTGGATCAAGCTGAGTTCTTTCAAGAACTCTTCAAGAAACTCTCAACTCCTCTCATCTTTTCTGAGTTGTAGAGTTAGCAATTTTATTTCAATTACATCTTGTAAGATCCATTGGATCTGAGTGATTGTAAGCCTATTTTATAAAGGCTGAGGGTAGGGCTTGTTGCCTGAGTGTAGGAGTTGAAGAACTCTGAGTGTAGGCCTTAATTGGCTGAGTGTAGGCCTGGGTGGCTGAGTGTAGGCCTTTTGGCTGAGTGTAAGGCTTTGGGCCTGAGGTAGGAACCTAGTTTGGTTCTGAGTTAGTGGAGAAGTTTGGCCGAATCTAGTACACTGCTAGATAGGCGAAGGGGGAAAGTGGATGTACCCAAAGATTGGGGAACCACTATAAAATTAGTGTGTCTTCTGTGCTGTGCTGTGCTGTGAATTGACTGTTTGATTTCTGTAATTGCTGTTAGCTGTAGTAATCTGAGAAATAATTGTTGTGCTGCCAACAAAGTTTTAAAAAGGTTTAGGTCACCTATTCACCCCCCCCCCCTCTAGGTGTTTAGGTACCATATCTTTCACTAGTGTATTACTAGATCGGTGAGGTGGAAAGTATATGTACCCAATGTTGGGGAACCACTATAATTTTTGTGTCGTCTGTGGTTGCTTGTTTATTTCTACGCATCGCTCGTACAATTTTTTATTCAGTAAAAATATGCAAAACTCACCTATTCACCCCCCCTCTAGGTGATTTAGGTAGAAAACTAAATATTTTCAATTGGTATCAGAGGGAGATTGTTGATCAAAAGGTTAACACCTTGAACAGATCTGCCCCTAGTTGTCTTAAGAGTATACCAACATGGACAGAGTCAAGGATTTTGCTAAGCTTCCCATATGCGCCAAGGCAAACTTCCCCATGTGGAAAGAAAGGGTGAAGTTCTTCATGGAGGCAGTGGATCTAAGGATCTTCATGATAGTGTAATAAGGCCCCTATATTCCTAAGACCGCCTCCACCATTGACTCCACAAAGCAAGTACCAAAGAAGCTGATGGATCTAGATAAGGATGAGATTGCACTTGTCTCTCTAGACAAGAAAACAAAAAAATATTATCGCAGGTGCAGTCGATGATTATGTGCTACAAAATATCAGTCACTGCAAAACTGCCAAACAAATGTGGGAGTCACTGATTATGTTGATGGAAGGCACCGAAGAAGTGATAGATGATAGAAGATCCCTTTTGAACCAGAAGTATGAGGCCTTCAGGCAAGGCCCCAAGGACAATATAGAAGATACTTTTGAAAACTTCTTCAAGATCGTCAACGGCGTAAGGAACTATGGCCGAGTCTCACCAATGGAGAATTAAACGATAAGCTCCTAAGATCCTTAACAAAGGAATGGGACAAAAAAGTATGTGCAATAAGGGAGTTTGGAAAGCTAGCTGAGGCTGATCCTCAGAACCTCTTCGGGAAGCTGATGTCATACGAGCTTCAAATAAATACAAGAAGAGATGAATAAGAGGGAAACAGATTCTCATCGAAGGATAAGTCTGTCGCACTAAATACAGACAACTCTAGGAAGGTTAAAGCTGCATCACCTGCTCCTGCATAGGAAGAAAGTGATGAAGAAGACTCGGAACTGAGCACCTCGGGCTCTGAACTATCAGATGGAATGTTTTCTCTACTCTCTATAAAGTTCAAGAAATTCCTAAGTAAGATGAAGAAATGGAAAGGCAAAGACTTTTACTCCAAAAGATCACGTCATGATGGTGATTGTCATAAGAAAGGCCCAAGTAGCCATGACAGGTATAACTCTAAACCGAACAAACATATTAAATCTGACATAGTTTGTTATTGTTGTAATAAGTTAGGGCACGTAATTGTTGACTGCCCGCACAAGAAGAAAGAGGGTGGAAGAAGAGAAGAAAAGAAGTTCTCTTATAATAGAAAGAAATCAAAAAGAAGCCTAGTAGCCAAGAAGGCCAAGACTCTCAGTGACACTGACTCATTTGAGTCAAGTGAAGAAGAGGAAGCCTACTTTGGGCTGATGGCACAGACAGACGAGGAAGAAGAACCCCAGTACACTGGGAAGGTAAACTCTCACACAACTCTCTCAGAATCTGATGCTTCAGACCATGATCAAAAGTACTGCTCGTCTGATGATAAGTCTGAACTCATGATTTAATACAAGGAATTGATCAAAGCCAATGACAAATGACGAAGAGTCGCTAGAACACAGGCCAATGAGATCAAATCTCTCAAGACTGAGGAGAGCACTCTGAAAGAGGAAGTCGCAAAGATGGACTCACTCAGAGAGGAATTCGATGCCACAATCGAAGAATATAATAAGGCTCTTGAACACCTTAACTTGAAAGAGAAAATCATCAAGGAATTGGAAGAATAACTTGCAGCTGCAAAGAAACTTGTTGAAAGTTTCTCCAAGCCCAAGACAGTCCTTCCATTTGTTGTTGAATTCTCCGCTCTGGCCAAATGTGCTGGCTTAGGCCAGCAGGATGCTCCTAGTAAATCTTTTAGGAGGAATAAAGCTCAGAGAAAGAATAAGGCAGCCAAAAAAGCTTTAGCCAAGGAAAGAAGGAAGGCTCCTCTTGATCAAACGTCATTTAAGAGGTCATCTTCCCAACAAATGAGTTTGATCTTCATTCATCCTGCGGACACTTTGTCAGGCCTACTTATGTAGAGCCTAAGTCACGATACAAAGTATGGACCCTCCCCAAAACTTTGGTGAAAGTGTCTTAAAGGCACCTTATGAGGAAGTTCAAATGAAATACTATGGTCCATACGTTCATGCCCATAATGTGAAGAAGGAACCAAAGTCCAAGCCAGTTGTACCCAAGGAAAAGGAGGTGAAAAAGGCTTGTGAAAGCCATCATCATGAGGCTTCTACATTCAGATTAGCCGCCCCTGCAAGACAATACATTCAAAAGGTCAAGCAGGAGACTTGGAAAAGGTACAACAGGTTTGACTATCGGTGTTGCGGTAAAGTTGGTCACTTTGCCGTCGTTTGCTGGTTTAATCCCAGAATTGTTAAAACTCCTTTAATTAATCATGCGAGGCAGACCACTCGAAATGTTAACACTCCCGGGGAGAGCAGGCTGACAAATAACCAAGGACACAAACGCGTTTGGGTTCCTAAGGTAAACTGATTCTATTTTTGTAGGTATGTCCAAAGGCCAACAAAATTCCTATCTAGTATTTGTACAGTGGGTGCTCTCGGCACATGACCGGGACTAGAAGCCTACTTCAAAAGTACACTCCAGTTGTGAACAGGCCAAAGGTTATTTTTAGACATTCGGACAGTGGAATCACAAAATGCTATGGTATGATCACTAACAGTAGTGTGTCATTCTCAGACGTAGCTTTTGTTGAAGGATTAGAACATAATCTTATAAGCATAAGTCAGCTCTATGATAAAGGATACATAGTAGAATTTCATGCAGACAAGTGCTTGATAAAATAAGTGGATAACTTAGAAACGATTCTATCAGTCACTCGTAGTAGAAATATATTTTGTTTGAATTTTATTTGCATAGACTCTTCTACACCAGTGTGCTTTTTGGCTAAAGATAGTGCGCCTCTTGTGACTAATGGCACAAGAGATTAGCACATATAAATTACAAAACTATTAATAAATTATTTTCTCTTAACTTAGTACGTGATGCACCCAACGTTAAGTGTTAAAGATAGACTTTGTCACACATGCATAAAAGGCAAGCAAATAAGGGCTACCTTTAAAAGTATTATTGGCAAAGATTCTTACAGGTGTTTACACCTACTTTATATATACTTGTTCGGTCACCTGCAAATTAGAAGTTTGGGAGGTAAGGATTATACACTGGTTATTATAGATGATTTCTCTCGTTTTGCATGGGTGTTCTTTCTAAAACACAAGTCAGATACTTTTGATGCTTTCAATAATTTTGTCGGGCAGATCCAGAATGAATACAACTATTTAGTTGTAAAAATCAGAAGTGATAATGGAACAAAGTTCAAATCTAGGGCCATGATAGAATTTTGTGAAAGCCTAGGTACCTATCATGAGTTTCCTCTCATCGTACTCCTCAACAAAACGGAGTCACTGAGAAAAGGAATAGAACACTCATAGAGGCCTGCAGAACCATGTTGTGTGATGCCTCACAACCAGAATATTTCTGGGCTGAAGTCTTCAACACTGCTTGTCACGTGCAAAACAGAGCACTCATAAATAAGAACCGTGATAAAACACCTTACGAAATACTAAAGGATAGGAAACCGACTATTTCATATTTTAGAATCTTTGGTAGTAAATGCTTCGTACTTAATGAAAGAATTGGTTTCAAGATGACCTAAACAACTAGAGGGGGTGAATAGGTACAATTCTTTTTTATTGCTTAGGCAGACAAATTTATAACAATAAGACCTGTTATGTACACTGTCACAGCATAGATAAAAATAAACACATCACACACAGAATAAACACAGTTTTATAGTGGTTCCCCAAGTGATGGGTACATCCACTTTCCCCTTCACCTATCTAGCAGTATACTAGATTCGGCCTAACTTCCTTCTTCCTTCTCAGATCCTCAGATCTTACAACTCAGAACCTTGAATGGTTCCTACAACTCAGACTTCAGCAAGTCCTACAGCTCAGATTCTCTCAAAGAATCCTACCTCAGAGTGAGTCCACACTCCTACAACTCAGGCACACAGGCCCTACCTCAGCCTCTTCCACAGGCCTACAACTAAGAGATACTAATCCCCTACCTTAGGCACTTCGCCCTACCCCAACCTTTATAATTTAGGCTTACAACTCAGATCTATAATAGATCCTACAGTAAATTGATTATAGAGAAGAATAAATCCTTCACCCAGGTAGAGAGAGAAAGGGATGAAGGTTTCTTGATCAGTTCTTGATAGAACAGATTACTTAGAATCAACCTGTCTTAGCTTCTTCAAAGCTTCTTGAATTTGAACAAAGTAGGGTTTATCTTCTTGTGATGTGGAGTTGATCCTCAATCCAACTTCCTTCTTCTTTTCAGAATTAAATCTAAATTCTTCTTGCAGACTTGTTCAAGATCTGCTAGAGACTTGATGACTTTTGGATGAAGACTTCTCTTCTTCTTCTTAGATTGGTTCTGTCTTTTATGCTTCAAGCTCTCTGTTTATCTGATGATAGAACATGTCTTTATATAGGCTTTATCTAAGGTTACCGGCTGATCTGGTTCATAACAAGCTTCTGACAGCACTAACAGATGCAACAGCCTTGTTGGTCATGACAACTGTCAAGTCACCAGTTACTTCATTATACTTTGTCTCAGTCAGCAAAGTGTCGAGACATTCCTTTAAATATGTCGACACAAAATAGACTATATGTCGACACAATCCTTGGTGATGTCGACACAGCTCCCATAATGTCGAAACAGCACACTTTAATCTTCTTGACACAGCTCCTATAAAGTGTGTCTACACAAGTCTTGTGTGTCGACACAATTATTATCGACTGAGCTTTCTGTGTGTCGACACAAGTCCTGTGTGTCGACACAGTTATTGTCGATTGAGCTTTCTGTGTGTCGACACAAGTCCTGTGTGTCGACACAGTTGTTGTCGACTGAGCTTTCTGTGTGTCGACGCAAGTCCTGTGTGTCGACACAGTTGTTGTCGACTGAGCTTTCTGTGTGTCGACACAAGTCCTGTGTGTCCACCCAATTGTTGTCGACTGAGCTTTCTATATGTCGACAAAAGTCCTGTGTGTCAACACAGTTGTTGTCTACTGAGCTTTCTGTGTGTTGACACAAGTCCTGTGTGTCGACACAGTTGTTGTCGACTGAGCTTTTTGTGTGTCGACACAAGTCCTGTGTGTCGACACAGTTGTTGTCGACTGAGCTTTCTGTGTGTCGACACAAACTGACTCCTAGTGTCGACACAACCTTTCCCATGTGTCGACATAATGCTTCTCAAGTGTCGATACTTGTACTTAGAAAAAATTTTCTTGCAATTTCTTAACCTACACAATGAAACTCAAAACACCATCAAATACCCATTGATTAATATCATTGAGTTAGTTGAGGCTTCTCCAAATCTGGTACACATTTTCCAATGTACCCAACAATCTCCCCCTATTTGGAGAAGTCATAACCCTTAGTCAATGATATACATCACTTATAATAAAACACACATTATGATGTATATATAAAAGAAAATATTTCTCAGACAGGGTAATTCATAGACAGAAACAAAATACTATATCAACAAAAGATATGATAACATGTAATGAACAAGAATCAAAGTTTTCTTGAATTACAAAGATGTTTAACATTCAAATGATTACATAGATTTACACATTGTTAAAATCTAACAAAACTATCCTAAGGTTGATCAGGCTTGTTGATCATTATTCCTTTGCCAGATAGAACCCTTGCTTGTACACTAGTTTCAGTATCTTCAGCTGGCTTCTTTCCTTTAAGATCTTTCTTCTTAAGCTCTTCAACCTTGGTTTTCTGCCTTTCAAAATAAGGGTAAGGCTTAGGGAAGTATTTACTTGGCTCCACAGCAGCAGCAGGTACCTTCCCAGCTTTTTGATCTCTTCTAAACTGATATATGACATCTTGCCTCTGTTGATACTTGTTCCACTCTAGTTCAGAATACCACTTGCCTTTATCATGAATTTTATCTTTCACAGCTTGCCAGGCAGTGAGTATTATGTTCCTTGAAGTGGGAGTCCATCTTTCAAAATCTGGCTTTGATTCAGCCTGCTCTCTAAATCTTTTCTTGGAAAGTTGAGCTCCTTGCTCTCTCTTTAATGCAGCCTCAGACATTTCCACTTTATCAATTATAACATTCTTGGCAGCCTATGGAGGGCTATATATCTATTGAACCAGTTATTGAATTCCCTCAAAGTTAGAATGGGGGTATATGATTTGAGCTACCTCATGTTGACCCCCTTCATTTATTGCAGCTTAAATGCCTGACTCAGCTGTATTATCATCATCACACAAGGGTGGATATCCAAGAGTGGCTCTGATAGAATTAGTTATCCATTTGGCATGATCAGAGCCTACAGTGGCTAACAACCTCTCCCCCTTTATGACTTCTCTCTCAACATGATCCCTGAGATCATCCTTCTGGAACCTTATCTTATTAGCTAGATAATTCGTTCCTTCCTTGTAGAATGCTCTGAACTTCAGCAGCTGATCAGAAATTATCTTTTGAGGAATGCTAACATCTGTCAATTTTTCTTTGAGAGTATCAAACTCAGTCTTGTCTTTAGCAATGTTTGCAGTTAAAGCAGTTGCTGTATTCTGAAGTTCTATGACAATCACATTATGAGATTCAGTAAGATTATCATTCATTCTAATTTGATTTTCTGGGAAATAGCCTTGCTTTACCACTATATCATCAATCTGTGTCCTTGCCTCTTGTTGCTTCTTGGCTAGATAAACTACAACATTACCTCCCTTATGGAAGCAATCTGTCATCTCCTTCTTATTCTGATTGACTTCAAATCTGATTGATTTAATGTCTTGAGTCAGATTAAACTGGAGGTCTTTGTGACTTTCATCCATATATTTCGCCATGGCTGCTCTTTGTTCATCCAGTTTAACTTGCAGAGCCACCAACAATGAACTGTAGTCAACTGCTGGGGCTGGTTATTGAGTGACTGTTCGCAAAGCCATCTTGTAGCTTAAGCTCTTCTTCTTGACAACCATAAGTTTCCTTTTCTTGGCTTTGGAGGGCTCATCATCTTTAGAAGCTGAGGAACTGTCTATATCAACTGGCTCTTTAGGACTAGAGGGCAGCTCCTTCTCAGTCCTAGGCAACTCCCCCTCAGTCCTTGCCTCCTGAATATCCGGAAATAACTCTTCAAGAGTGAATTCTTATTGAGTTTGTACAGGTGGAACATCTGTATCTTGTACAGTTAATGGGGCATCATCTAAGGCAGATGTGTCTTCCGTTGTTATATCCTGTGCAGGGATGTTGTCATGGTTTGTCTATTCAACATCATTTAGATGCACAGTTAGTGTATCAGGCTTAATAGTTATAGCTGCTTGATTAATATCATGGATTACCTCAAGTATATTTTCAGTAGCCATTTCACTCTCCAGTACAGCTGGTTCTTTCTCTTGATGAGGCTCCCCCTGGAATTGATCCAGGAGGATGGTACTATCAGGTAGTTGCTCCCCCTGCACTTGACCATCATCTTCTATATTATCTGGAGCAGGTGATTTCCTTGTAGATTCTGGTTGTTCTTCATCTGAACTGAAGGTCACTTGTTCTTCTGAATCACTAGAAGATTCAGGTTTCCTGGTGATTTGTTTCTTCTTTTTCTAAGGTAGTTGTTTTTGTGGAGTAGGAATATCTTTTGTTAGTACCCTTTACCATCTGGAGAGTATTCTTAAATCCATCCTTCTCATGTGGTTGATCTTAGATCCTACTGTCTAGTGCATCACTTCAGGTATAGTCTCAGCCAGATATAGGCTTAGTATTCTCCCTAGGTTTGGTTTCTTGAAGCTTTCTTTTATCTTCTCAAATATTACTGCAGACCAATTAGTGTTGATCCTGAAGATGACTCTTGTCATGAGGCTGAACAAGTAGGCAGATATCCTGTAAGACCCCCCCTCCCCGGATCCCAAAACACGGCACGAAGGGGGAGTCTTATGCCCGGAACAGCCGCCTTGCGGTAGCATTAGCACACGGGCTAACCTGTACCACAAGACGCCTATTCCGCCGGCTACAACCATATCAATATAAATGCCAACCCAACCAAATAAATAAGCAAGAGAAGTCAAAATCCACACTAAGTAATATATAATGTCCAAAACATGAAATGATGAGAAGCTAAACATGCTTCTACAAAATATCAGAGTACAGCTAATCATTGCCCAAACGGGCTACATCAGAGTAATCAAAATACTAACATCAGTAACCGACGGTATCGACGGCACCGTCACATCAGGCCCTGTCATCCTGGGCTGGCTGTCCTGCTGCGTAGTCTACGGCTGCTCTACCTGCGGCGTGACCTCCTAAAAAGGAAGACGTAGCAACCGTTAGTCGAAACGACTAAGTGATTTCACATCCGCTCCCCGACGACTCCTTGGCACCGGGCGGAGAAAAGGAACAAGAGTATAGTATATAACAAGTATGCAAGTAAAGGAGTATAAGCAGGTGGCAAGGTACATGAATATAATGTATAATCTAGCAGTTCTACAAGCTATCATCATATATCAACAGGTGTAAGGAAATCTACAACAGGAAAGTAACTTAACTTATAAGAATGCCAATACAAACTTATAAGTTAAGGATCGGGTTACATAAAGTAACTCATCGTATAGGAGTGCCCATACAAACTTATACGATGAGGATCTTGTTGTGCAATGTTATGAAATGCTATGAATGCTATGCAATGACTCACCCATGCACACCCATGCAATTGCTATGTCGACACAGACTATAGTTCCCACTTTTCGAGCAGGTAGCTAACCTCTCAGGCATCAGCCGCCGTGGCCAGGCGGTGACAGTAGAACGGGCACTTCTACTACTAGGCGGGTATCACACTACTTCACCTAGGCCTCCGTACGCCTCAACGCTAAGAACACAACAGCGGAGCCCATGCGTACTATGGCCCAGCGGGGTCTTGGGTAGATGTGCACCAAGAACACAGCCCGAACTGGCCTTGCGTGACCCGGAAGGGGCCTCGGAAGAAAGCACGAGGACACAGCCCAACCGTTCACATGGCCGGAGGGGCCTCGGGACGTGAACACCGAGGACACAGCCCAAACCGACCAAGTCTAACTGCCAACTCCCGTCGGTGTGACGACTGGCGAGCCCGTAGACCTGCCACACTATCCTTAACCCAGGATTACGACACCGCGTGTCGACTCACACCACATGCAAATACCACAGCAACATATCATGGAAGGGGCCTCGGAAGTAAACACGAGGACACAGCCCAACCATCCATCCACACCTTATCTCAACACAACCAAAACAAGTGACGGTCAACACCGCACTTACATCCCTTCACAATACTACCCGTAGGGAGACGACTCTCTAAGTATTGGACTACAAGACTTGTTTCATTAATCAAACATGTCCATGATCATAATCTATTCATCTATATGACTTTCCAAATGATGACAATGTAATATAAATATAGTGGGCATATGAAGATCTAACACACTTTCCATTTGATAATGTCATAATATAAACATGAAGTGCCCAATTTTCCATCTTTCAATTTCTACCAATTCAATTCATTTAAATAAGATTGCTTCACAATTTGATAATATGAAATCTGATTAATAAGCTACTACAATCATGCAACAAATGAATACTCATAAGTGTTCAGCCAAGCCAAGTATCTTGCATTATTAATTCCACCGAATCAAAATTCATTTTCCATTAGGCCCAGAAATTAGGTGCAGGCTGCATCTGGACAGCAACTTCGACCGGAGATTCCCGAAGCTACAGGAATCCGGTGAAGACGTGTAACCCCACGATGGAAAGGTCTTTCCGAGATCTACAACTCTCGTATTCAGGCCTCGACCCAGATTTGAAATTATCCTATTTGAAATCGGACTTGAAGTCCGCTGCGTACAGAACGCAGTTTCTGAATACAAGATTTATAGAACACCAATTTCGATTAGACTTTCCCGTGGCTACCCACTTTGCCAGAAGTCGTGCAACCATTCGTTGGAAAGGTATTTTCAAGGGCTTCAACTTTCGTGTTTAGCCGAAAGCCCAGATCTGGCCATATCACACTTAAAAATGGCCACGAAGTTCGCTGCGCGCAGAATACGGATTCTGCACGCTTCTTAAGGCGGAATGAACGGCATCGGTTCATCTTCCTCCTCAAGGCGATTCTTCCCAAATCATTCCAGAAAACCTCCTCCCTTATTCACCCTCAAGAGGCCAAAACCCTTCACGAAACCATCACTTATCATCACATTGAAGAAGGGCGTGGTTGAAGAGATCTAAAACCTAAGACACAAGTCTTAGCATGGCCTTTCCTAGAAAACTCCTCCTCACCATCAAGACTCTCTTGAGTCGATGTCTCTCTTAGGAAAATAACTATAGATCTAGCACCAAGGGAGAGGGTAGGAAACTCACGTTGGCTCCAGCGGTACCACCATTTCCGGCCATGGATCTCGTGATTCTCCTTGGCGGCATCTTCTCTTTCACGGCGATGGCGGATCTCCTTCGGTAGAACTTGCTCCAGCAGTTTTCCCTCTCACCAGTTCTCACAGGAAATTGGGGAAAAAATGAGAATGAAAACGGCTAGGGTTTTCTCTCCCCCCTTATATATAAAATGTGACACGGGTAGGGACACGGCCGTGTCCTTACCCGTGTCCTTCCTGGCGAAGCAGCAACGACAGTTTCCATGTCGGTTCAATACTTGACACGGGTAGGGACACGCCCGTGTCCCGACCCGTGTCCACATGACACGGCCGTGTGCCTGGCCGTGTCCTTGACCGTGTCCTTCTCGGGTTGCATCTCGACACGCCTCGTCGAGCTCAACTCGACGCACACGGGTAGGGACACGCCCGTGTCACTACCCGTGTCACTTGGTGTCGACACAGTTCGACGATCTCGACACGGCTCGTCGAGCTCAACTCGACGCACACGGGTAGGGACACGACCGTGTCACTTCACGTGTCACTTGGTGTCGACACAGCTCGACGATCTCGACACGGCTCGTCGAGCTCAACTCGACGCACACGGGTAGGGACACGGTCGTGTCACTACCCGTGTCACTTGGTGTCGACACAGCTCGTCAGTCTCGACACGGCTCGTCGAGCTCAACTCGACGCACACGGGTAGGGACACGGCCGTGTCGCTACCCGTGTCGCTACCCGTGTCACTAACCGTGTCACTACCCGTGTCACTACCCGTGTCTTTTTACACTGATTTCTCCACTTCTCCACAAGTGCAGTACAATTCCCTGCACTTCTCAGGACTCGAGTCAACCCTCCTGACTCAAAACACACACACTAGGGGCCTAGAGTGATTTGGGACGTTACAAATCCTATAAACAAAATAAAAGATTTCGTCCCCGAAATCAGGCTTAGGCTGTGGGGAGAAGAGCATAACAGGAAATTTAACATATGCTTTTAAATAAGATTACCTTGAGCAAACAACTCCGGGTAGCGTTGCTGCATCAAATCCATTGGCTCCCACGTGTACTCCTCTTTCCCATGATTCGACCATAGTACCTTCACCAAGGGTACACTTTTGCGGCGCAAAGTTCTTGTCTCGCTGTCAACAATCCGCACCGGCTCTAGTCGCACAGACCTATCTGATGCCACTACACCATCAGTAGTGGGAATATACTGGTCGGGCCGCAACAGTGCTTTTCGAAGCGACGACACATGGAACACGTCGTGGAGATTTTCTAGTTCTGGTGGTAACTCCAACCTGATAGGCCAACGGGCCGATCCTTTCTAGTATAATATAAGGCCCCACATACCTTGGGCTGAGCTTTTTCACCCCACGTACCCGCGACACACCATGCATCGGCCGAATCTTGAGAAACACTTTTTCGCCCACTTGGAACTCCACCATCCGGTGCTTTTTATTGTAATATTTTGCCTGTCGACTTTGAGCCTCCAACATGCGATCCCGTATCAATCTGACTGCCGCATCAGTATCATCTATGTATTCGTTTCCCAATGCCTTCGGATCTTCATCTTGCACCCAAGACAAGGGAGTCCTGCACCATTCTTCCGTAAAGGGCTTCATGGGGCGCCATGCCGATGCTCGCCTGATGGCTATTATTATAGGAGAATTCCACTAGTGGCAAGAGCCTTTCCCATGGCTCTCCTCTGTCCAGCACACATAACCTCAATAAATCTTCCAGTGTCCTGATGGTCCTTTCAGACTGCCCGTCCGTCTGTGGGTGGAATGCAGTACTAAAGGTTAGGCGTGAGCCCAAATACGCCTGTACCACCTTCCACTCATTGGATGTAAATCGACCATCCCGATCCGAAACAATTGTCTTGGGCACGCCATGATACCGTACAAATTGCTCCACAAAAAGGCGTACCAAAACATCCACGTGTGCTTCCTTCTTCATTGGAATGAACCGGGCCACCTTTGTCAGTCGATCAACAATAACCCACACTGAATCATTCCCGGAGCGGGAACGGGGTAACCCATGAACAAAGTCCATGGAGATATCCTCGAACTTCCATTCGGGGATGGGCAGCGACTGCAACAAACCACCGGGACTCCTGCATTCAGCCTTCACTCTTTGACATGCTTCACAATGAGTGACATAGTACCGGACATCCTTCTTCATTCCGGGCCAACACATGGTCTTTCGCAATCCGGCGTACATCTTAGCAATACCCGGGTGCACTGAATATTGAGAGGAATGTGCCTCTCTCAAGATATCCTCCCGAATTTTGCCGCCCTTGGGAATATAGAGTCGGCCACGAAAATAAATGAGGCCGTCTTTGAGTGTGTACTCATCGGTGGTCCCATCTTCAATTGCCTTGATTGCCGGGGCCAAGGCCGCATCCACTCCTTGCTCCACCCGAATCCGGTCTCGGATATCACAAACTATGCTCATGTTGGCCAAATACTCCGCATACTCTGCCGAAGGAGCCTTGAATACTAGAGTAATTTCCATCTCCTCGATCATCCGAGCCAACTCCATACTCATCAACTGAGACTCTGGGCTAGAGCCTGGCGCTTTTCTACTCAAGGCATCGGCTACCGAGTTCGCTTTCCCGGGGGTGGTAGTTCATGGTGAACTCATAGTCGCATAGAAACTCCAACCACCGCCGTTGTCTCAGGTTCAACTCCTTCTGAGTGTGGACATACTTCAAGTTCTTGTGATCGGAAAAGATCTCGCAGTGTACGCCATATAGGTAATGCCTCCAGACCTTCAAAGCGAAGACCACTGCTCCCAACTCCAAATCATGAACCGGGTAATTGATTTCATGTTTCTTTAACTGCCTTGAAGCATATGCGATCACGTGCCCGTGCTGCATCAATACCGCTCCCATCCCTTGATATGATGCGTCCGTGTAAACTTGGAATCCTTCCTTCCCCGACGGAAGTGCAAGGATGGGGGCGGAGGTAAGCCTATCTTTCAATTCTTGAAATGCCGCTTCACATTGAGGTGTCCACTCAAATGGCACACCCTTCTTCGTCAAGGAGGAGGAAGGGCAATCTTGGAAAATCCTTTCACGAACATGCGGTAGTAGCCAGCAAGTCCAAGAAAGCTTCGTACATCGGCCGCCGACTTTAAGGGAGACCACTCCTTCACGGCCCGCACCTTTGCTGGATCCACTGCTAACCCTGCTCCACTGATCACATGCCCCAAGAAGGCAACCTCCTTAAGCCAGAATTCACACTTGCTAAACTTGGCATACAAGGCGTGCTCCTTCAATTTCTTCAAAACTAAGGTCAGGTGCTCGACATGCTCCTCCTCCGTCTTTGAGTAGACCAAGATGTCGTCGATGAAAACAATGACGAAGATGTCTAAATACGGTTCAAACACCTTGTTCATCAAACTCATGAAGGCCGAAGGGGCATTTGTGAGCCCAAACGGCATTACTGTGAACTCATACAAACCATATCTCGAACTGAATGCTGTTTTCTGAATATCCCCCTCATGTATCCTCAACTGATAGTATCCGGAGCGCAAATCCAATTTAGAAAACCAATGTGCTCCCACTAGTTGATCGAACAACTCATCGATCCGTGGTAGCGGATAAGTGTTCCGCACCGTCAACCGATTGAGTTCCCGATAATCTATGCACAATCGCAGTGTTCCATCCTTCTTCTTCACGAACAGCACAGGGGCTCCCCATGGTGATGAACTGGGGCGAACGAACCCTGAATCCACCAGTTCTTGCAATTGAACTCTAAATTCCGCGAGTTCTTTCGGAGCCATTCTGTACGGAGCCTTGGATACAGGCTTGGCACCTGGTACTAGATTGATCTGGAAGTCAACCTCTCTATGCGGAGGTAATCCTGGTAGCTTCTCAGGAAATACCTCGGGAAAATCCCGCACAACCCGTACATCCTTTAATTCCAACACTTCCTCCTTCAACTCGAACCAGATCATGAAGACCTCGTCCCCCTTCATATGAGCTTTTACAACCTGGACGGAAGATAACATCATGCGAGGCGCGAAGCCAATACCTTGGAAGATGACGTCAGAGTCTCCATGTCTCAAATAGATCCGCTTCTCCGCGCAGTCGATCCTCGCGATGTGCCAATCCAGCCATACCATGCCCAAAATGATGTCAAACTCCGGCATTCTCAGAACCGTGGCCGGCGTATCAAAGGCCTTCCCATCAATAAATAACTCAAACTCGCACTTGGCGGTTGCGATCATCTCCGAGCCATCCGGAAGGCTTACACGTCGGGCTATGCCAGTGAAGTACTGTACACCCTCCACGTCTTTTATGAAATCCTCGGACACAAATGAGTGTGAGGCACCGGTATCGAACAGCGCATAGGCTGCCTTCCCGCCAATAATCACGGTGCCTAAGTACCAACAACCAAAACTTATTGCTAGTGGCTAGTAAGTTCTAATCAATTCAAGTTAGACCATGCAAATATGTAAATTAATTAAATCATACCTGCAATCACATCTTGTGGGTTCCGTTCCTGCGCCATGTCAAGCGCGTACACCTGATCCCGGACCGGTCCGGGGTTTCCTCTTGGCGGTCCTCGTCCTCGACCACGCATATATCCCCGCCCTCGTGGAGCTGCTGGAGGGAGAGCAGGAGGGAGAGCAGGAGGAACGTTCCCATATAGCTGCGGACAAAAACGCCGGATGTGGCCCGGCTGGTTGCATTCGAAGCACACCAGACCACGACGCCCTTCAAGTTGTTGAAATCGCTGAGGCTGTGGGGGTGGAGGCAACGCAGGCGGCTGCGGAACTGGATGCTCCACCCTATAGTTTCGGTGGACACGCCCTCCACCTCTTTGATAACCTCTTCCTCCTCTGAAGTCCCACCTCCTTCTATTACTTGGGTCGGCTTCCATCACGTCCTCTGCAGGCCTCTTACTACATCCCAGGTGGTCCGCCTCCAATCTTTTCGCCATATCAATGATCTCCGCCAAGCTACCATCTGCTATAAACAAAAGGGACTGCCTTAGGGGATCTCGCAGCCCTTTATAGAAGCGCTTGGCATAACCTCTGTCATCCAACTCATAAGAATCTGCAAACCTTGCGAGATGCTGGAATTCCCGCTGGTATTCTGTAACCGACTTTGATCCCTGCTTTAGTAGAAGGAACCTCTGCTCAAGCTCATCTCGGGCCGATGTAGGGATAAAGTGCTCCAAGAAAATACCCGAGAATTCACTCCAACTTATCTCAGTGTAGATCCGGCCTTGGAAGGTAGAGCCCATGAGGGACTTCCACCACCTCTTCGCATGTAAGTCCAAGACAGACACTGCTAATGTCACTGCCATGTTGGCTGGGCAACGGATACCAGCCAACAACTCCTGTATCGTGTCTAGCCATTCCTCTGTACGTACGGCTGACTCCGTCCCAAGGTAGACGGGAGGGGAGAGAGCCCGGAAGGTGCTCAGCCAGTTGGAGCTCGGGGCCTGTTGTTGCACCGGAGCCTGTTGTGCCTTAAAAGCATCAAGAATGGCGGTGAGCGTCTGCCCCAACTCAGACTGTTCGAACTGAGTGGGTATGGGAGGGGTAGGAGTACCCCCCATCGGTTCAACATGCAGTGGAACCTACACATACACGACAAACTTGTGGTCAGGTTGGCTAAACTTAAGGTCAAAGTTGGACAAACTTAATGTGAATTACATATGGGCACACCACTGCTTCCGCTAAGTCAGTTTGTCCCCAAACTGACTAAGCAAACGGGGGTGGCACCATTGTTGAATGACTTCTTAGTTGAGGATCGTGGCAAACTGATACCATTTGTAAGACCCCCCCTCCCCGGATCCCAAAACACGGCACGAAGGGGGAGTCTTATGCCCGGAACAGCCGCCTTGCGGTAGCATTAGCACACGGGCTAACCTGTACCACAAGACGCCTATTCCGCCGGCTACAACCATATCAATATAAATGCCAACCCAACCAAATAAATAAGCAAGAGAAGTCAAAATCCACACTAAGTAATATATAATGTCCAAAACATGAAATGATGAGAAGCTAAACATGCTTCTACAAAATATCAGAGTACAACTAATCATTGCCCAAACGGGCTACATCAGAGTAATCAAAATACTAACATCAGTAACCGACGGTATCGACGGCACCGTCACATCAGGCCCTGTCATCCTGGCCTGGCTGTCCTGCTGCGTAGTCTGCGGCTGCTCTACCTGCGGCGTGACCTCCTAAAAAGGAAGACGTAGCAACCGTTAGTCGAAACGACTAAGTGGTTTCACATCCGCTCCCCCGGCGACTCCTCGGCACCGGGCGGAGAAAAGGAACAAGAGTATAGTATATAACAAGTATGCAAGTAAAGGAGTATAAGCAGGTGGCAAGGTACATGAATATAATGTATAATCTAGCAGTTCTACAAGCTATCATCATATATCAACAGGTGTAAGGAAATCTACAACAGGAAAGTAACTTAACTTATAAGAATGCCAATACAAACTTATAAGTTAAGGATCGGGTTACATAAAGTAACTCATCGTATAGGAGTGCCCATACAAACTTATACGATAAGGATCTTGTTGTGCAATGTTATGAAATGCTATGAATGCTATGCAATGACTCACCCATGCACACCCATGCAATTACTATGTCGACACAGACTATAGTTCCCACTTTTCGAGCAGGTAGCTAACCTCTCAGGCATCAGCCGCCGTGGCCAGGCGGTGACAGTAGAACGGGCACTTCTACTACTAGGCGGGTATCACACTACTTCACCTAGGCCTCCGTACGCCTCAACGCTAAGAACACAACAGCGGAGCCCATGCGTACTATGGCCCAGCGGGGTCTTGGGTAGATGTGCACCAAGAACACAGCCCGAACTGGCCTTGCGTGACCCGAAAGGGGCCTCGGAAGAAAGCACGAGGACACAACCCAACCGTTCACATGGCCGGAGGGGCTTCGGGACGTGAACACCGAGGACACAGCCCAAACCGACCAAGTCTAACTGCCAACTCCCGTCGGTGTGACGACTGGCGAGCCCGTAGACCTGCCACACTATCCTTAACCCAGGATTACGACACCGCGTGTCGACTCACACCACATGCAAATACCACAGCGACATATCATGGAAGGGGCCTCGGAAGTAAACACGAGGACACAGCCCAACCATCCATCCACACCTTATCTCAACACAACCAAAACAAGTGACGGTCAACACCGCACTTACATCCCTTCACAATACTACCCGTAGGGAGACGACTCTCTAAGTATTGGACTACAAGACTTGTTTCATTAATCAAACATGTCCATGATCATAATCTATTCATCTATATGACTTTCCAAATGATGACAATGTAATATAAATATAGTGGGCATATGAAGATCTAACACACTTTCCATTTGATAATGTCATAATATAAACATGAAGTGCCCAATTTTCCATCTTTCAATTTCTACCAATTCAATTCATTTAAATAAGATTGCTTCACAATTTGATAATATGAAATCTGATTAATAAGCTACTACAATCATGCAACAAATGAATACTCATAAGTGTTCAGCCAAGCCAAGTATCTTGCATTATTAATTCCACCGAATCAAAATTCATTTTCCATTAGGCCCAGAAATTAGGTGCAGGTTGCATCTGGACAGCAACTTCGACCGGAGATTCCTGAAGCTACACGAATCCGGTGAAGACGTGTAACCCCACGATGGAAAGGTCTTTCCGAGATCTACAACTCTCGTATTCAGGCCTCGACCCAGATTTGACATTATACTATTTGAAATCGGACTTGAAGTCCGCCGCGTACAAAACGCAGTTTCTGCATACAAGATTTATAGAACACCAATTTCGATTAGACTTTCCTGTGGCTACCCACTTCGCCAGAAGTCGTGCAACTATTCGTTGGAAAGGTATTTTCAAGGGCTTCAACTTTCGTGTTTAGCTGAAAGCCCAGATCTGGCCATATCACACTTAAAAATGGCCACGAAGTTCGCTGCGCGCAGAATACGGATTCTGCACGCTTCTTAAGGCGGAATGAACGGCATCGGTTCATCTTCCTCCTCAAGGCGATTCTTCCCAAATCATTCCAGAAAACCTCCTCCATTATTCACCCTCAAGAGGCCAAAACCCTTCACGAAACCATCACTTATCATCACATTGAAGAAGGGCGTGGTTGAAGAGATCTAAAACCTAAGACACAAGTCTTAGCATGGCCTTTCCTAGAAAACTCCTCCTCACCATCAAGACTCTCTTGAGTCGATGTCTCTCTTAGGAAAATAACTATAGATCTAGCACCAAGGGAGAGGGTAGGAAACTCACGTTGGCTCCAGCGGTACCACCATTTTCGACCATGGATCTCGTGATTCTCCTTGGCGGCATCTTCTCTTTCATGGCGATGGCGGATCTCCTTCGGTAGAACTTGCTCCAGCAGTTTTCCCTCTCACCAGGAGTTCTCACAGGAAATTGGGGAAAAAATGAGAATGAAAACGGCTAGGGTTTTCTCTCCCCCCTTATATATAAAATGTGACACGGGTAGGGACACGGCCGTGTCCTTACCCGTGTCCTTCCTGGCGAAGCGGCAACGACATTTTCCATGTCGGTTCAATACTTGACACGGGTAGGGACACGCCCGTGTCCCGACCCGTGTCCACATGACACGGCCGTGTGCCTGGCCGTGTCCTTGATCGTGTCCTTCTCGGGTTGCATCTCGACACGCCTCGTCGAGCTCAACTCGACGCACACGGGTAGGGACACGCCCGTGTCACTACCCGTGTCACTTGGTGTCGACACAATTCGACGATCTCGACACGGCTCGTCGAGCTCAACTCGACGCACACGGGTAGGGACACGGCCGTGTCACTTCCCGTGTCACTTGGTGTCGACACAGCTCGACGATCTCGACACGGCTCGTCGAGCTCAACTCGACGCACACGGGTAGGGACACGGCCGTGTCACTACCCGTGTCACTTGGTGTCGACACAGCTCGTCAGTCTCGACACGGCTCGTCGAGCTCAACTCGACGCACACGGGTAGGGACACGGTCGTGTCGCTACCCATGTCGCTACCCGTATCACTACCCGTGTCACTACCCGTGTCACTACCCGTGTCTTTTTACACTGATTTCTCCACTTCTCCACAAGTGCAGTCCAATTCCCTGCACTTCTCAGGACTCGAGTCAACCCTACTGACTCAAAACACACACACTAGGGGCCTAGAGTGATTTGGGACGTTACAAATCCTATCATGACCTCCTGGTTTGCATAGAATCACTTTTCTAACTATTTCAGAAAGAAAGTTTCCTTGGGAGTTCATCCCCTTTCTATTCATAGAAGATCCAATCTTGGTGACGGGATCTAGTCCACACTATTAGAGAGCTTCCCTGGTCTTGGAAGATGCAACCTCATCTTCTTCTTGAACTCTGGGGAGGTGTAGAGTCTTTCTTAAACTCTTCAAGGTGAGTTTGACCTTTGTGCCTTGAACTGAGGACCTAATCTTTAGTCCTGTTGAATCCAGGGATGCTGTTGTATAAAATTCAAGGATCTCCTTCCAAATCTTTGTCGGTTCTGACACCAAGTATTCTAATCCATTGTCTTTTATTAGGGTAATCACAGATTTTATTTCGGGTTCCACACTGTCAAAGGCATCACAAACGAGTTCATAACCCTCGTTAATGTTGTCGTCTTGTTTGGGCATCATTAGGAATAAGAGAAATTTTGGATTAGGAACAGGGAAGAAGTTGTCGACACAAGGATTTTGTCTCAAGAATTTGGAGAACATGTCGATAGGGTTTGTTTTTGACCTATTTATATGTTTCTAAACACAGAAGGTCAAAAGGCACGTTGAAATACACTTAATGTGTCGACACTGTTGAGACAGTGTCGACACTATTGAGATGGTGTCGACACAGACTACTAAGATCTCGACAAAGGTATTTACTACTATGTGTCGACACCAAACTGAGTGTCGACACAACTTTCTTGATGTGTCGACACAATTTACTTCATGTGTCGACACCAAACTAAGTGTCAGAAATACTCTGTGTCGACACCAAATTCTAAGTGTCGACACAACTTTCTGGATGTGTCGACACAACTTTCTGGATGTGTCGACACAACTTTCTTGAAGTGTTGACACCAACTACTAAGTGTCGACACAAACTTCTTTATGTGTCGACACAGACTTCTTTATGTGTCGACACAGACTTCTTTATGTGTCGACACAAACTTCTTTATGTGTTGACACAGAATTACTTAGTCGAATTTGTCATTCTATTCTATGTTCAGCATCCCTAATTCAATTTTGAAATTATTGAATTTAGTTTCATCTAGTGGTTTGGTGAACATGTCAGCAATTTGATAATTAGTATTGACAAATTCTAAACATATATCTTCTTTTCTATATGATCTCTAATGAAGTGAAATCTGATTTCTATATACTTAGTTCTGCTATGTGAAACAGGATTTTTAGCAATAGAAATAGCACTTGTAGAATCACAAAATAATGGAGTTCTACTTTCCTTGAGACCATAGTCTTCAAGTTCATGTTGAATCCATAATTGCTGAGCACAGCAGGTGCCTGCAGCAACATATTCTGCCTCAGCAGTGGATATTGCCACACTAGTCTGATATATACTGCTCCAGTACACCAAACTTCCACCTAAAAACTGACATGTGCCAGTTGTGCTTTACCTATCTACTTTGCATCCTGCAAAGTCTACATCTGAATAACTGTCAGTAGAAAGTCTCTATTGTAACACCCTCTATCCGTCGCATAGCATATAGCAGTAGGTCCGGTCGGGGCCCGACGCCATATACTACAGACAGACCGGGTGGTAACTCATTGAAACCATCCAACCAATCAAAACGTCCTACACAGAGCATTCTAGCGGAAGCTGTTTATATAAGTTGCAATAAAGAACCCAGCACTAAAGCATGAATGTCCACTAATACCAAAACAGGAATGTTGTACATACACAAGTACAGGCCTTAAGGCCTTACAAAATTGTTCACTTCATATTACATGTTTTACAAACCATGGCACGCAGGCCGGTCATACATGAATAAAAATAGTAAACACTCCAATTAGGCCTTCTAGGGCCGGCTTCGCATTTTGGGCTTTAGCCCGCTATTGACCGCTTGGTCCAGCAGCACCTGCAAGCAACAAACCACCGCACGGTGGCAAAACAAGGTAACGGTCAGCAATGCTGACCAAATTATAACGATCCCGCCCCCAACTCGGGGCGGTGATGCTCCTTCCCTGCATTTCATTAGCATAAGCGAGCAATATATATATATATATATATATATATATATATATATATATATATATATATATATATATATATATATATATATATATATATATATATATATATATATATATATTCATTTCATCACAGACGTTGGCTCGCACGGCCACACGTCCCGTACTCTCAGGGCACATTCTCGGTGAACCGGTCGATGTCACGTCAATTAAAGTTATAGACATTTCGGACTCACCACCACCACTTTGACGGCCAAACACATGAGCAATTTGTCTTCCCGGAATGGGTCACGACAATTTAAGACATACACCGCCAAAGACCCTCATCTATGCCAACGACAAGTGCCACGTAACCTTAGGTCTCTTTAACCCGAACGACATAGATATGGGTACGGTTCCATCTAACCTGTGCTCACATCGCAACGACAATTTAAGCCATATGCGCAGGTCAAACTTCTCCCGAGTCCCATTTTCGTCACACAATTTCACATAACTCGGTTATGTTCAAGTTGGCTCTCAGGCCTCCAAGTCGGCAAGATCACGTATCCGCCTAGTTTTTCGGGTGCACCTTTGGGTTAATCCCCAAGGCTCCCTGTTGCAATCTACCGTGTAGAAAACCCGAAAAACAATCAATCGCACGGAGTCTTCTCCGGCATTTATGCAATGCAACATCACTGATCCAGACCAACATGTCCGGGTAGGCTTCACACATCATGCCTATGTCCGTTCTCACTTACGGACTCTAAACAACGAGGACTTCATATATCTATCCGAAGGAACACCTCCAACTCACCGCAAACTCGCGAGAGCGGGCTTCATATGCAAATAAGGAGAGCTACACATGCTCAAGATGAGAATCATTACCCTTGCGTTCTTCTTTGGCGCCATGGAAAAGTAAGCGGATGAAAAGCACCGCACTAGCTTTGCCTCCGTGGATCCGAAGTCGGCTCGCGATTTGGAGCTTTGAAGCTCCTCCAAGGGCCGGATCTAGCTTCTTCTTCCTTCCTTGGCTCTCCTCTCTCTCTCTAAGCTTTAGAAAGATAACAACTCATGAAAAGTGAGGGTTTCTAAGGCCCAATCTTGGGTATATCCCATCAGGAACAACCCCCAGCCGTTGGATCATCAATTAAAGAAACGAACGGCTTTGATTCGGGACTGAAATGTCCAATCTGGACCGCATACGGCCTGACACACGGCCGTGTCCAGGGTCATGTGCCTCATTCTCCGTCAAAATCAACTCACCTGGAACAACACACGGGCATCGAACACGCCCGTGTTCTACCTGACACGCCCGTGTTCCACCTGACACGGCCGTGTGGCTGGCCATGTATCCCCATCGATTTAACCCGAAAATAACCCGAGCACTGCACGGGTTCTAGGACACGCCCGTTTCCTTGCCCGTGTCTACCTCAACATGCCTGGGCTCCAGGCCGTGTACACGGTCTCGACACTCGACACTTCATCGAGCGAAGATCATCGACCTGACGACACGGCCTTGGACACGCCCGTGTCCCAGGCTGTGTGCCTTGTCTCGACACATCGTCGAGCAAAATTCGTCGACTCCCCGGGACGAGTGTCGACACGGGTCGACATGCCCTGCGACACGCACGTGTCGCAGGCGCGTGCCATGTCTCGACACTTCGTCGAGCGCAGAGTGTCGACTTCGCGGGCAGAGTGTCGGCACGGGTCGACACGCCCTGTGATACGCCCGTGTCGCAGGCCGTGTGCCCAGTCTCGACACAATGTTGATAGAAAAATGTCTACTTCGCCGGCTGAGTGTCGACACAAGCCTGACACGCCCTGGGACACGCCCGTGTCCCAGGCCGTGTGCCTCCTTCCAGAACCCAAAACTGGCCCAAAATGTCCCCCGTCGCTCTTTTGAGTTTCGGGGCGTTAAACTCTCCCCCTCTTAAAAGAATTTCGTCCACGAAATTATATAAAGGAAAGACATGTACAAAACCAAAATTTGTACCTGAATGGAACAACTCCGGATACTCGTCAAGCATAGTCTGCTCTCGCGCCCAAGAGAGCTCCTCACGACCGCAATTGTCCCAACGGACCTTGACCATCCTGATCTCTTTATTGCGTAGCCGCTTGACCTCCAAGTCCTCAATCCACATGGGCTTGACTTTTGTCATCAGCCCACTATCCAACGGCACTTGATCAACCGCAATCACTTGCGAAGGCTCTTGCACCGCCTTCCGAAGCACCGAAATATGGAATACATCATGTAATCCACCAAGCCCCACTGAAAGCTTCAACCGATAGGCCGCTTCACCAACTCGCTCCAGAACCTCAAACGGCCCAAGGTACCTCGGGCTTAGCTTTTTTAATCGCCGCACCTGCGAGACACCCTTGAACGGCTTGATCTTTAAGTACACATAGTCGCCCATAGCGAACTCCACGTTCCTGTGCTTGGCATTATAGTACTTCTCTTGCCGGTCCTGAGCGATAAGCAACCTCTCCCGAATGGTTCTCACCAAAGAAGTAGCATCCTCCACATCCAATCGCTTATACAACTTTGACTCACCCGTTTCTAACTAAGACAACGGCGTGCGACATTTTCTACCATGTAGGGCCTCGAAAGGCTCCATCTGAATACTCGCTTTGTAGCTATTGTTGTATGCGGCAGTTGGTGATGAGGGCTGTTGAAGGTGCCTTGTTAAGGAGGTGTTGGGTTCGAAACTTGGCATGCTCAAAAACCTACCGTGCTGAGAAACAGGCCGGGGAGGGGTTTGGGTGCCTGGGTTGCAGCCCTGTAGCGGACCTACGGGTGAGACAAGCTATTCGGCCCATGATGGGGTGCGGTAGCCTCTGAGCTCTAGGCCGGGCCGTTACATAAAAAAGAGAATCGTTACACCCCCTATCCAGCGGAAGCGTGGTGGGACCATAACCCACAGGTCAGAGGATCAAAACCTCCCTCTGATACCAACAGCAGGTGACAACTTACAGTGTCATACGCCAATAAATCAGTCAACTACCTCTACACGGCATCCTGCTACCGCCACGCAATAGCACTCGACAATCATTTGTCCACTCAACGCTCTCGACTCCTCTAGGTATTCATCGTATATACTCCACGACTGCAACCGCCACGTGGTATCCCTTTACTGCAACGCGGTAGTACTCGACGATTGTTGTGTTCACTTGACTCTCTCGACTCTCCTGATACTCGCCCTATATACTCGACGTAAATACTCGATGATTGTTACTACCACGCGGTACATACTACCTTCGTGCGATAGTATCTAGACGCTAGGTGTCGAGTCGGCACACCCCCAGCTCAGGGGTAGGCCTATCCACCAGCGCACCCTAAGCCCAAGTCAACACAACTAACTTGAAAATGCGAACGAGGGGTCTAGTGCTAATTTAGACGTTACAAATCCTATAAACAAACTAAAAGAGTTCGTCCCTGAAATCATGTTATGTCTCTGGGGAAGGTAAAGCATGAAAAATAACGTATGCTTTTAAATTTACCTTGGGGAAACAACCCCAGGTAGCGCTTCTGCATCAATTCCATCGGCTCCCAAGTGTATTCCACCTTTCCATGATTAGAACACTGGACCTTCACCAAAGAGACGATCTTTTGCCACAAGCAACTTTTCTCGGTGTCCACTATCCTCACCGGCTCTAGTCGAATAAACCTATTGGGAGTTAAAACCGAGTTTTAACGAAAGGAGGCAAGTGCACCTATCACAGGTAGTACATGATATTCGAGAGGAATATCAAGGTCGTATCAATCCTCGGGGCATACTGATTATCTCTACTCCTCCCGGAGGGAATATTATCTTACCAAAAAGTAAGGATGTTAGATTAACTAACTAAGACAACTAAAATGACGCAGAAAAGAGACAGAAAAAGATCGTTCAAGAAATAATGCTCGGTATCGAATTATGTTAGGACTAAATTAATTTTATATAACTAGAGATCCTAAGTTTCAAATTAATTAAAGGCAACTTGGCAATGGAGGTTCCTCAAGTATGAGCTCAACTATCTTTAGGGCTATCACTCACCTGAACATTAAGATTATTAAACCGAGCTCTCATTCGATGAAGGATTCCTCTTAATGAGCGGTTTACACTGAGAACCCCACTATTGTGGGGGACCTAATATGAAATAATTTTGCTCCTCCTCTCTCAAGGTTTAGTGTGAAAACTCTTTCTACCCAAGGGTGATCAGTCCATACGCACGACCTTTCGGGTAGCTAGCGTATGGATAACGGAAATAGAGCCCACACATCGACTTGTGGTTCTACGCATCGTATAACGGGGGTAAACCTTAAGTGCGTTAAATAAAGTGAAAAAGATGACCTTTAATTATTTAAAAAGATTTTTATGTCCCAATGCTCTTCGGTACCGAGGGCTAAGAGCGATTAGCCACTCATCGGGATGGGGACGACTTATTAGTTTCGTGAGGCGTGAGTTTGAAAATAAGCGCTGAAGGGTTATAAAAAAAGGCATAAATAACCTAACATTAGAAAGAGAAGAGCTTACAAAAAAAATGCACGCACTCAACAAAGCCATAATAAAGGTAAAAGCTAAGTTACTAAAAAGAAAAATACATAATTGAAATTGCAAGTCTTACTCAAACGAGTAGGCGGGAAATAATTGCAAGTCCTACTCAAGTGAGTAGGTAGGAAATGAAAGTAGTAAATTGCAAGTCCTACTCAAACGAGTGGGCTGAAAATGAAAGCAGTAAATTGCAAGTCCTACTCAAATTTGTAGGCAGGAAATGAAAGGAATAAATGACAAGTCCTACTCAAATGACTAGGCGGAAAATGAAAGAAATAAAAACTATCTCATACACATAGACACACTCTACATAAAAAAGGAAAGCAATGAAAACCTAACTTATACACTCACACACACAACAAAAGGAGAAATACCTAGTGATCGAAAAATTAAAACAACTACTAATTCATTCTTATAACTTCATAAAGTGTTTAAAAAGTGGAAAAAGGTTTAAAGAAACGAAAGGTTTTACAAACTAAAAAACCTAAGTTAAAAAAGAAGATTTAAACACATTGCAAACACTTTTATAAAACCATAAAAATGAATATAAAGCACTTTAAAAAACTAAACCTAAGCGAAGCTAAGGGACAACAAGGAAAGCTATCATAATAACACTTAATTAGTTTGAGAAAACCTAAAACAAAAAAAATAAGCAAAATGACAATTTCAAAACATAAAAACAACAAATCTAACCCACACACACGCCCTTATTAAAGAGAAAGACAAGGAAAGAGAATGAGTAAAAAGAAAATGAAAGTGAGGCACCCAAATGAAATCTAATACAAGATGAGGAGGCAAAAACTAACACATTTTATTAGAATAAATGGGGGTTACAAAAAGCTAAAACAAACATAAAGAGGGACGACGAAAGTTCTCCTTACATAGCATAAATTCCACTTAGGCAGCCCACTAACAGCAAGACGGTCCAAAAGTACTGAACCCTTGGTCTATGCGGAAAAGTTCTATTTATAGGCAAAAATTTCAGATTACACGCACTGGTCACGGGCGTGGCCCGGGTGCATGTAATGTTTGCGTGCTAGAGAAGCCGGAAAGTTGGTTGCAGGTTGACTTCGAGGATCTTCTAACAATTCCATGTGGCAGTCACGGGCATGTCGAAATGACACGGGCGTGTTCGAGGTGGGGGTGGGGGGTGGGGGTCGGGGGCATGACTGGACATCGGACAGCAATTTGATGTCGGTACAAAATATTTTTGAAGTAGATTTAAAGATCGCTAACCGAACACCACTATATCAGGAAGGTCCCGGGCGTGTTTGAGGCGTTGAGCCTTTGCTATGCTGGAGGCGTTGAGTCTGGTTGACGGGGGCGTTGAGTCTGGCTTGCAGGCATTGAGTACCTTGTCATAGGAGTGTTTGAGGTTTGAGTTCTTATCACAGGCATGTTAACTCTTTGTTTAACATATTCTCAGAAGCAGCAAATTTTTTCACTAGCGTCAAGGTAACATGGCCCGATCACGGGCGTGACAGTCAGGTCAGCATCATGTACTTTTAATTTTCAACTTTTTTCTTTAAAATTTTTAGGAAACTAGAATAAAGCAAAGTTAGAAGGGAATATACAAAAAGAAACATTGCACTGAAAAGAAAAGCTAAAAAACAACGAAATATAACCTAAAATTACCTAGATTAAGTACTATAAAATATGAATATTTACAACTTATATGTGGCCACTATTCCATCTATGATGGGGACATGCTGATCGGGTCGCAGTAGTGATTTTTGAAGCGATGACACATGGAATACATCATGCATATTTTGTAGCTCAGGTGGTAGCTCCAGCTGATAGCCCCAAGGGCCAATCCTTTCCAATATAGAATAAGGCCCCACATATCTCGGGATGAGGTTCTTCCTACCACGTACTCGTGACACTCCATGTATTGGCCGGATCTTCAAGAACACCTTGTCACCCACTTAAAACCCAACCATCATACGTTTCACATTATAATACTTTACTTGTCGACTCTGAGCCACTAGCATGAGTTCGCATATCAACCTAACCACAACATCGTTGTCTTCAATATACTTTATTCCCGTAATCCTCGGGTCTTCATCCTTCACCCATGATAATGGTGTTCTACACCTCCTCCGATAAAGAGCTTTGTTGGGTGCCATCCCGATGCAAGCTTTATTCTACAACCCCGTATTCGCTGAGTCAGAGCAGGAGGCACCAACAGTCACAATTAGGCTAGCCAGAGGAGTTCTCGCCCTAAAGAAGAACTCGCCCAAGTAGGCGGGAATGCTTGCGCTAGAGCTAAGCTCCCTCGCCTACAAAGCGCCCCGCGCTCGATGATCGTCGAACCCAGATCGTCGGGAGCAGCCAAATCGTCGAACGGAAATCAACAGTCCCAGATCGTCGGGCGCAGCCAAATCGTCGAACGGAAATCAACAGGCCAAGATCGTCGAACGCAGCCAACACGAGAACGCTTACGCTTGCGCCGAGCTCCAATCTCAAAGGGGCTCTCGCCTATAATCAGGCGAGAATGCTTGCGTCGGGCTCTGGACAGAAGGCTTTCGGCTCAGAGCTCTCGCCGAGTGGGGCCCAGGGCCTTAGGTAAAATGACCTAATTGCCCTCAGGCGAAATTACCCCTATACCCTCAGGATAAACCATGGGATTTGGCTATTGGCAGATCAACCAAGTGCATTTCAGTAATCTCAGGTCAGCAAAGGCTATAAATAGACCCACAAGGGCTCTTTGGAAAGCAGGCTTTTCATTATCTTCCAACTTCCAGTGCTTTCTGAGGAGCTCCTAGCCCAGCTTTTGGCTTTGGAGGGGAAGCTCTCAGAGATCTTCCGGGTGTGAGGTGGGACCTCCCCGCTGAGGCTTTGGGTCAGTCTAGGGACCTTTGAATCAGGTCAAGGGTTGAGGCTTGAGAGAAGTAGGTGTCGGCTGCACCCCTATTTTGAACTCCCGTTGAGGTCATTTTTTGCTTCAACAGTTCTGGTGCATTGAGCGTGGAAGGCAGCCGATACAGGAAAGCCTTGAGTTTTATCACATGGCTGGAGGTGAAGGTGAAGGGTCATGTTCTGGAGGCTCCCCCACCCGGGGAGAGGAAGCAACGAAGAAGATGCTGGATGACTTCAGGAGAGAAGTCCTGCAAACTATCAGCTTGACCTTCTCGGCCCGAAGCGAGTGGGCCGCCCCTCAGATTCCAATAGAGGAGGTCCCGCTCTTGGGCGAGAATGCCCCTGGACAGCGCCCGGGGAAGGAGGTCCCGACGGAGGCAGGCGAAAGGGACGTAGCGGCGCGGGAGCTCTTCCCAAGCCAGTGCCCGGGCAAGGAGGCTTTGATAGATCTGGGCGAGAGGGAGGCAGCAGTGCGAGAGCTCTTCCCTGGGCACAATCTTGCGGATCGGACCAGCCAGACGAGGCCGCGGGACGTGCCCTCCCTCTAGGCAGGAGGCGAGAGCCCTTTCAGCAAGCTCATCATCTTAGCTCCGGTACTGGAGGGGTTCCGGGAGCCTGACATGTCCTACTACTCGGGAAAGGATGACCCTGTACAGCACGTACAGTGGTTTGAAGATGTCATTTCGATAAGGCAGATGACGGATGCCTTCAAGTCTCGGCTATTTGCCATCACGTTGAAGGAGAAGGCTCGGGACTGGTTAAACCAGTTGCCAGTAAGATCAATCTACTGTTTTGAGGATCTGCGGAGAAGTTTCCTGTTGAGGTTCTCAACCTCGAAGAAGCGTAAGAAGGAGGCGGAGTGCCTGTTTGCGGTGAGGCAGAAGCCGGATGAGACACTGGGTCACTATGCCGACGGGTTTCAAGAAGAGATCCTCCTGGTCCAGGAGGTCCCAGGGTACGCACTGATGCTAGCCTTCACCCTGGGGCTGAGACAGGGATTCTTCAGAATGGAATTGAAGAGAGTACCCACCCCCACCCTCTCCTTTGAGAAGATCATGGAGAGGGCGACAAAGGAGATAGACTTCGAGAGGCCAAACCCAGCATTCTCCAGGAAGTTGGCCAGGCTGCCAGAGGACGATGTGAAGGAACCTGCAGCAGGAAGACAGAAGCAGCCGAGGGAGCAGAGGGAGCATAGAGAAGAAAGGAGGAGAGAAGAGCCCCGAAGGCAGGGGTAGCAACACGGATGGGGGGCCCGGGAGCCGAACAACTGGTTGGGTTGGAGGCCCCAGGAGGGTCGCCCCCTGGGCCAAGGAGGAGGCTACCAGGGAGAGAACTTTCGGGAACCCAGGAGGTTCGATCAACCAGCATGGAGGCAGAAGCCAAGGGGCCATGCCCCGCAGATGCAAGAGGCCATGGAGGTGGGCAGAGGAAGAGGAGTGAGGAGAGGAGTTCGAGGAGGAGGGAGAAGAGGAGGAGAAGAAGGAAGAAGGGGTAGGTTAGCGTTGCTATTTTGTGACTTCCACCAAGAGGAGGGCCACACAACGACCACCTACCCTGAGTTCTTGGAGATGAGGGAAGCAAGAGGAGCAGGGAGGCAGTATCCACTGGTTAGGATCGTAGAAGTGCAGCAGGGGGAGATGGAGAATAGATGTGAAGACCGGGTAGACGTTGGGACCCGAGGAGGGATCGGGCGATCCATGGAGGAGTGGGGATTGAGGCAACCTGAAAGGGTAGCCTTCAAACCATGTACTGAAGGGGGGTCGCCTCTACCTCCCAAGTTCCCCCGCCGGAAGAAAAAATCACCTTCTCATCAGCGGATATGCCGGACTACGAAGATCCGTTCTATGACGCCCTGGTGATCCAGACGGCGGTGGAGAATTATACGGTCTCAAGGATAATGGTAGACAACGGGAGCTCGGTGAATGTCATCTTCAAGAAGGCCTTTGATGAGATGAGGGTTGAAGGGAAGAGGATCATTGCTTCAAATGGACCGCTGTTCGGGTTATCCGGAGAAAGGAATGAAGTGGAAGGGTGAGTAGGGCTGCATGTGAAGTTGGGGCGCGTGTCACGGAACTGCAGGTTCGTGATCATGAATGCCCCAAGCAGCTATAACGCCATCTTTGGGCGCCCCCTCAACAGCGCCTTTCGCTGCGTCCCCTCCTCATTTCATCAGTGCCTCAAGTTCAATAATGCAGGGGTGCAGGTCAAAACCATATCATGGATGGCAGAAGCAGAGGAGTTGGATATGGAGACGGCGGCACATGAAGAGGTTGCTGGAGAAGAGGAGATGAGCCTAGAGGAGGCGAGAGAGGTAGCTGAAGAGGAATTCGGAGGGGAGAAGATTGAGGAGCAGTAGGGAGGAGATGTGCAGGAGGTCCAGGGGGACGAGGAGCAGGAGAGCCCGGAAGAGGAGAGGGAGGTAGAAGAACAAGAAGCAGGAGGAGATGAGGGAGTGGCCCGGAGGGGCGTGGAAATCAAGCAACAGGAGGAGGGGCTGGAGGAGGCAATGGAGATCGAGGAGGAGGTAGGAAGGGAGGAGCTGGAGTTGGAGGAAGGGGCAAGGGTCGGCTGGGAGCAGTCACGGCTGGAGCCGGATGAGGAAGTGGTGAAGATGGAGGTCTTCACCAGCGCATGGCAGCACATATGGCTTAAATTGTCGTTGCGACGTGAGAACGGGTTAGATGGAACCATACCCATATCTATGTCATTCGGGTTAAAGAGACCTAAGGTTATGTGGCACTTGCCGTTGGCATAGATGAGGGTCTTCGGCGGTCTATGGCTTAAATTGTCATGACTCATGCCGGGAAGACAAATTGCTCATGTGTTTGGCCGTCAAAGTGGCGGTGGTGAGTCCGGAATGTCTATGGCTTTAATTGACGTGACATCGACCGGTTCACCAAGAATGTGCCCTGAGAGCACGGGACGTGTGGCCGTGCGAGCCAACGTCTGTGATGAAATGAATATATATATATTGCTGGCTTATGCTAATGAAATGCAGGGAAGGAGCATCGCCGCCCCGAGTTGGGGGCGGGATCGTTATAATTTGGTCAGCATTGCTGACCGTTGCCTTGTTTTGCCACCGTGCGGTGGTTTGTTGCTTGCAGGTGCTGCTGGACCAAGCGGTCAATAGCGGGATAAAGCCCAAAATGCGAAGCCGGCCAAGGCCTAATTGGAGTGTTTACTGTTTTTATTCATGTATGACCGGCCTACGTGCCGTGGTTTGTAAAACATGTAATATGAAGTGAACAATTTTGTAAGGCCTTAAGGCCTGTACTTGTGTATGTACAACATTCCTGTTTTGGTATTAGTGGACATTCATGATTTAGTGTTGGGTTATTTATTGCAACTTATATAAACTGCTTCCGCTAGAATGCTTTGTGTAGGACGTTTTGATTGGTTGGATGGTTTCCATGAGTAACCACCCGGTCTCTCTGTAATATATGGCGTCGGGCCCCGGCCGGACCTACTGCTATATGCTATGCGACGGATAGGGGGTTTTACAATTTGGTATCAGACTACTGGTTTTGCTCGGGCTTAAGATGAATTCGTGGGCGAATTTTTTTTAAGGGGTGGTGAGCACAATGTGTGCGTCATCGTTATAACAGTAAAATAACCCATGAATGTTCACTTAGGAATGAAAATACACGTGTTTGAGGAACCTGCGTGTTCCTATAATTGCTGTTTGCAATTTTATTTGGTCGCTTAATGGTGTTTTGTACTACTATAGGTGACCAGAAGTGGTGTTGGGCCGTCGGAACGTCGAGTTTCTGAGGCTAGCAGTGCACCAGATGTTGCTCCTGCAACACCTCTATCGGCTAAGAACATACGATTGGTGGCCGAAGCAGTGTTGGCCGTGATAAATGCGCAGCCTGTATGGCAAACGCAGCAGCCCGCTCCTGCAATGGAGCAGGAATCTCTTCCAGACGTTGAGCCGAGGAGAGTGGAACAGGTGGTAGTGGAGCCTTTGATGCCAAGGAGGGAAACCAAGAGGTAGCTTAAGCATGTAATGAGCTTTAACCCTCCGGTATTCTCGGGTTTGGGAACCCCATCTCAAGCTGAAGACTGGCTCTCTAGGGAGAAGAGAGTCATGACAGCAGTGGAGACGGAGGAGTGGCAAATGACCACCATCTCTACATTCCTTCTGGACGGTGAAGCGAGAATGTGGTGGGAAGGATTGGAGATGCACCTATTGAGAGGTAGGCAACTTGTTGATGTCTCGATGGAAGAGTTCTCGATATTGTTCTTGGCTAGATACCTCCCTTCGACGCAGAAGATAGCGTTGGAGAATGAGTTTCTGAAGTTGGTTCAGGGTGAGAGGAGAGTGGATGTATATCTCCACGAGTTTACTCGTTTGAGTCGATATGCTAGCTCCACTATTGTGGATGAGGAGCGCAAGACTAATCGCTTCTACGAAGGGTTGAGAGATGAGTTGAGGTTACTACTCTCAGGGCCGATGACGTAGGGTTTCTTAACCTTGGTCAACACTGCCCGGTCCTTGGAGAAGGACATGAAGAATGTACAAGCAAAGAAAAGATTGGGTTATAGGAAATCAGAATTCAAAGTGCCGACTACTTCAAAGTCCGGCTATCGGAGGTCCTTCAAGAAGCATAGGACTTTGGGTCCAGCTCCTTCTGGTGCTTCTGGGGCGACTACGGGTCGGACCCCGGGTGCATGTTTTACTTGTGGAAAGACGGGGCACTTTGCCCGTGACTGTTGGAGCGGACGTACTAAGTCCGAGAGAAGGCCGGGAGCGATTTATGAAGAGAAGGGAAAGGCAGTGGAGTCGACCCCGTCCCACTATGCTCCGGCCCAACCAAGGGTGTACAATCTTGGCCAACAGGAGGCCATCAAACAGGCTGATGTGGTGACTGGTACGGTTTAATTTATAGCAAGTCAATTTCTTTAAATATTTGTTATGCACATGTTACCTTACCACTGCTTGTTTAGGATTTGTTTTGATTTGTGAAAATCCGACAAGAGCACTCTTCGATACGGGAGCTTCACACTCCTTCTTATCCGAAGGATTTATATCACGCATTGAAGTCCCTTCTTTGATGGCGAACGATAAGTTGGATGTGTTGTTGCCCAATGGGTGTTCGATGCGCCCGGATAGGATCTGCGATGTTAAGATTCGTATTAGGAATCAGGAGTTCGATCTACATGCGTCGTTACTTCTGTTGGTGGAGTTCGACGTTATATTTGGCATGGACTGGCTCTCGGAGCAGCAGGCCTATAATGATTGCGGTAGCAAGGAAGTCAAGCTGGGAGTAAGTCGTGAAACGACTTTTACGGGCTTAAAGGGGTCGAGCAAGACACTGATGTCTGCTCTTCAGGTGCTGAAGGCAGTTCGTGCCGGTGCAGAACTGTTCTTTACACTAGTGTAGGTTGCGAAGCCGAAGCCCGCGTTGGATTGTATTTCAGTGGTATCGGAATACCCTGATGTGTTCCCCGCATATCTTCCTGGAGCCCCGCCTCAGCGGGAGATATATTTCATGATTGAGCTATTGCCAGGTGCAAAGCCTGTGTCATGATCTCCGTATCGGCTAGCGCCTAAGGAAATGGCGGAGCTGAAGGTTCAACTGCAAGAGTTGTTGGAGCAAGGGTATGTGCGCCCCAGTTCTTCGCCTTGGAGTGCACCGGTCCTCTTTGTTAAGAAGAAGGACGGAAGCTTGAGGCTATGTATTGATTATCGGGAGCTCAATAAGTTGACGGAGAAGAACAAGTACCCGATCCCCCGGATCGATGATCTTTTTCATCATTTGGTCGGGTTGACGGTGTACTCGAAGTTGGATATCAAGGCTGGGTACTATCAGCTCCGAATAAGGGAGAGTGATATCCCGAACACAGCGTTTAGTATGAGATACGGGCATTATGAGTTTACGGTCATGCCGTTTGGGCTGACTAATGTGCCGTCAGTGTTCATGGATTTGATGAACAGGACTTTCAGGGAGTACTTGGACCATTTTGTGATCGTCTTCATCGACGACATTTTGGTGTACTCGCAAAGTGAGGAAGATCACTTCAAGCATCTTCATTTGGTTTTGGAGATGCTAAGGAGGAATCAACTGTATGCCAATTTCTCGAAGTGCGAGTTTTGGTTATCCTCAGTGGCGTTCCTCGGTCATATAGTGAGTGGAGAGGGTATTGCTGTGGATCCAGCGAAGATTGTTGCGATAAGGGAGTGGCCTGAGCTTGCTACGGTAGCGGAAGTCCGGAGCTTTCTGGGGCTTGCCGGCTATTATAGGCGCTTCGTAGAGAACTTCTCGCGGATAGCGTTACCTCTCACTACTTTGACGAGGAAGGAGCAGAAGTTCGTTTGGTCGCCGGAGTGCGCGCGAGCTTTTGAGGAGTTGAAGTGTCGGTTGACCACGACGCCAGTGCTGAGTTCGCCAAGTGGGACCGAAGGCTATGAGATTTACAGTGATGCTTCGGGCAGCGGTTTGGGTTGCATGCTACTGCAACACGGAAGTGTAATAGCTTATGGCTCGAGACAGCTAAAAGTGCATGAAAGGAACTATCCGGTCCTTGACTTGGAGTTAGCGGCCGTGATTTTTGCCTTAAAGATGTGGAGACACTATTTGTACAGTGTGAAGATTGATATCTACACCGATCACAAGAGCCTGAAGTATCTGATTGATCAGAAGGATCTGAATATGCGGCAGCGACGATGGATGGAGTTCCTGGGGGACTATACATTCAAGATCCACTACGTGCCTGGTAAAGGGAATGCAGTTGCTGATGCGTTGAGTCGCCGGGCCCCAGCTCAAGCCAATTGGCTATCGGTGCATGATGAGCGGTTGGTGCGGGAGTTGGATGTAACGTCCCGAAACTCAAAGGAGCAACGGGGGACGTTTTGGGCCAGTTTTAGGTTCTGGCTGCAGGCACACGGCCTGGGACACGGGAGTGTCTTAGGGCGTGTCAAGCTTGTGTCGACACTCAGCCGGGAAGTCGACATTTTGAGCTCGACATTGTGTCGAGACTGGGCACACGGCCTGCGACACGGGCGTGTCGCCGGGCGTGTCGACCCGTGTCGACACTTAGCCCGCGAAGTCAACACTCTGCGCTCGACGAAGTGTCGAGACATGGCACACGACCTGTGATACGGGCGTGTCGCAGGGCATGTCGACCCGTGTCGACACTCGTCCCGGGAGGTCGACACTTTGCTCTCGACATTGTGTCGAGACAAGGCACACAGCCTAGGACACGGGCGTGTCCAAGGACGTGTCGTCAGGACGACGATCTTCGCTCGACGAAGTGTCGAGTATCGAGACCGTGTACACGGCCTGGAGCCCAGGCATGTTGAGGTGACACGGGCAAGGACATGGGCGAGTCCTAGAACCCGTGCAGTGCTCGGGTTGTTTTCGGGGAAAAACGATGGGTGTACACGGCCGGCCACACGGCCATGTCAGGTGGAACACGAGCGTGTCAGATCAAACACGGGCGTGTTCGATGCCCGTGTGTTGTTCCAGGCGCGTCGATTTTGACGGCGAATGAGGCATACGGCCCTGGACACGGGCGTTTGCCAGGCCGTGTGCGGTCCAGATTGGGCATTTCAGTCCCGAATCAAAGCCGTTCATTTCTTTAATTGATGATCCAACGGCTGGGGGTTGTTCCTGAAGGGATATACCCGGGATTGGGCCTTAGAAACCCTCACTTTTCATGAGTGGTTATCTTTCTAAATCTTAGAAAGAGAGGAGAGCCAAGGAAGGAAGAAGAAGCTAGATCCGGCCATTGGAGGAGCTTCGAAGCTCCAAATCGCGAGCCGACTCCGGATCCACGGAGGCAAAGCTAGTGCGGTGCTTTTCATCTGCTTACATTTCCATGGCGCCAAAGAGGAATGCTAGGGTAACGATTCTCTTCTTGAGCATGAGTAGCTCTCCTTCTTTGCATAGGAAGCCCGCTCTCGCGAGTTTGTGGAGAGTTGGAGGCGTTCCTTCGGGTAGATATATGAAGTCCCTGTTGTTTAGAGTCCATAAGCGAGAACGGACATAGGCATGATGTGTGAAGCCTATCCGGACATGTTGGTCTTGATCGGTGATGTTGCATTGCATAATGCCGGAGAAGACTCCGTGCTATTGGTTGTTTTTCGGGTTTTCTACACGGTAGATTGCAACAGGGAGCCTTGGTGATTAACCCAAAGGTGCACCCGGAAAACTGGGCGGATGCGTGATCTTGCCAACTTGAGGGCCTGAGAGCTAACTTGAACATAACTGGGTTATGTGAAATTATGTGACGAAAATGGGACTCGGGAGAAGTTTGACCCGCGCAAATGGCTTAAATTGTCGTTGCGACGTGAGCACGGGTTAGATGGAAGCGTACCCACTTCTATGTCGTTCGGGCTAAAGAGACCTAAAGTTACTCGGCACTTGCCGTTGGCATAGATGAGAGTCTTCTGCGGTCTATGGCTTAAACTGTCATGACCCATTCCGGGAAGACAAATTGCTCATAGGTTTGGCCGTCAAAGTGGCGGTGGTGAGTCCGGAATGTCTACGGCTTTAATTGACGTGACATCGACCGGTTCACTGAGAATGTGCCCTGAGAGCACGGGGCGTGTGGCCGTGCGAGCCAACATCTATGATGAAATGGTTATATATTTATTGCTCGCTTATGCTAATGAAATGCAGGGAAGGAGCATCGCCTCCCCGAGTTGGGGGCGGGATCGTTATAATTTGGTCAGCATTGCTCACCGTTGCCTTGTTTTGCCACCGTGCGGTGGTTTGTTGATTGCAGGTGCTGCTGGACCAAGTGGTCAATAGCGGGCTAAAGCCCAATTTTGCGAAGCCGGACCTCGAAGGCCTAATTGGAGTGTTTTCTGCTTTATTCATGTATGACTGGCCTACGTGCCGAGGTTTGTAAAACATGTAATATCAAGTGAACCATTGTGTAAGGCCTTAAGGCTTGTACTGGTGTATTTGTAACATTCCTATTTGTTTTTAGTGGACATTCATGTTTTAGTGCTGGGTTCTTTATTGCAACTTTTATAAACTGCTTCCGCTAGAATGCTATATGCTACTGCTATCACATAGCATATAGCAGTAGGTCCGGCCGGGGCCCGACGCTGTGGGAGATATCCCCTGTCAATTATTTGGTTTGTTGCTCGGTGAGATATCGCATGGCGGTAGAAGAATACCATCCAGGTGTAGTTTGTATCGGTGGTTGCACATGAGTGGGCAGTTTGCATGGTGGCCTGCGGAGGAAGTTGCTTTTGGAGTTACCATGCAGCGATAACATGCTACCGTACGACACAAGCTCTCTAATCGGGAAAACCCTAGATCCATTGGCTGCTCACTTTATATAGGTTGTCCAAGTCTTGGTCGCTAGTCTTCTTCTTTGATTCTGCTCTGTGTACAACCTTGGGCTCGCGAGAGGTGGTTTAATGAGCGAGAAGGAGGGGCTGGCGAGATGGATTAAACAGGCAAGTAAGACCAGGAGGCCCACCTGCAGGAGGCGGGATGCGGGATTCTCTGAGGTAGGCAAGATGCCCAGCTAGTGCGAGATGGTTCTAGGTGGAGATATAGCCTATAAGGCGAGAGGACGGCAAGACGGACAGAGAAGGTCGTCTCACCCGGCAGTCTTTTCCCCACTCGCCGCATGGGGGAAAATATGTTTTCACCTTTTTACCCCCAAGGTGGATTTTACCTTTGCGCCCCAGGTAATTTTACACTTCTACCCCTGGAGGTCTGCATATAGCCCTCCAGAACAGCGGAGTTTAGTTGTTGGCAGACCCAGCCCAGGGTGTTTTGGTCATTTCAGGTTAATTCAAAAGTGATATTTGCAGATCTGATTCAGAGTGCTATAAATAGACCGATAGAGGTGCCTGAGAGGGTTGTTGAACCTTTCCACTATATTCCTCACCGGCACCTGGATCAGTATTGTCTAGGGAGGGGAAGATCTTCAGTTCTTCTGGGAAAGAGGTGAGACCTCCGAGCTGAGACCCCTCAGTATGTTTTCAGGTCTCCGACTCACGTTAGGAGGATAACTCAAGAATAGTACGTGTGGGTTGCATCCTATTTCGAACTTTAGGAGGGACCAGAAAGTTGGTTCCAACATTTTTTGGTGCGGTGAGCGTGGAGCGCAGCCCTCAAAGAAGAAGCTTGAGCAACCACATGACAGGAGGTCACAGAGAAGGAGAAAGAGAGGGGTCCGATAACCCGGGAGAATTTGTCAGAAGAGAAGAGTTTATTGCTTCAATCAAGGGGATCATGGACTTGCTGCAAGGGATCTCGCGACAGGGAGATTGTTCAACCCCAGTGCCTCAAGTGCCTGCACTCACGCCGCAAGAAGAGCTCGTCTCGGCATGGGTGGGAAAATATGCCCCGGGGAGGAGACCGGGGAAGGAGGTGATGGCAGAAGGGAGCGGGAGAGAAATGGCATGAAGGGAGCTGTTCCCATGCCCGGCGAGTACCATCTCGCCAGGAGAGGTCGTCGCGCGAGTGGGGGAGGCGAGACCGGTGGCGAGAGAGTCGCCTTTTTGTGAGCTGATCCCGTCAGCTCCCGTCCCGAAAGGGTTCCGGGAACCCGAAATGAACTACTATGTGGGGAAAGATGATCCCCTTCATCACTTGCAATGGTTCGAGGACACGGTTTCGATCAGGCCGATGAAGGACGCGTTTAAATGCCGTCTTTTCGCCATCACACTAAAAGACAAGGCTAGAGACTGGTTTCACCAGCTCCCGATAGGCTCGATTTACTGCTTCGAGGACCTAAGCAGGAGCTTCTAGCTACGGTTCTCCACTTCTAAGAAGAGAAAGAGGAACCCAGAGTCGATCTTTTTGATTAAGCAGAGGGCAGATGAATCCCTGGCTCAGTATGTGGATAGGTTCCAAGAAGAGATCTTGGATATACATGAGGTGCCGAGGTTTGCCCTCCAGATGGCCTTTACCGTGGGACCACAGGAAGGTTTCTTCAAAATGAGCCTCACCCAGAAGGCGCCGATGTCTTTTGAGGGCTTGATGGAGAAGGCGTGGAAGGAAATAGCGATGGAGACGACAAATCCCGCTTTTGCAAAAAAGTTGGCAAGGCTTATGGAGGTGGAGTCGAGGGAGCCAGCGGGGAGACAACAGGAAGCAATAAGAAGAGAAAAGCCGAGGGCGCCGACGTATCAAGAGCTAGGTTGGAGGCAACAGAGAGGCCCAGCGCCAGGACAAGGGAGAGGATTTCCCCAAGGGGGGAGGAACCAACAAGGAGGACCAGGAAGATTTCACCAGCAAGGGTGGGGGTATGGTCATAGACCACCCCTGCCCCCTCCGCAGCAGGCTATGGCGATCAGCCGAGGTAGAGGTAGATGCCGGGAGTGAGGAAGAGGAGTAGGAACTGGGAGAAGGAGAAACCCTCAGGAGGGAAGGCAGGGGGGGGAGGTGGCGTTGCCATATTGCGACTTCCACGAGGAGGAAGGTCACGCAACGGCTACCTGCCCAGATTTCTTGGAAATGAGAAGAACTAGAGGAGCAAGGGAGCAACAGAGACCGGTGCGGATAGAGGAAGTGATAGGTACAGGAGAGGAGGATAGATGCATAGATCGAACAAATGTAGGAGATCGAGGGGAATTAGAGTAATACATGGGGGAGTAGGAATAGAGACGGCCCGAAAGGCGAGCCTTCACACTATATATCGCCGAAGCGTAGCCTCGACGTTGCAAACCCCTCCCCCAGATGAAAAGATCAACTTATCAAGGAAGGACATGCCAGATCATGAAGACCCTTTCTGTGACGTGCTGGTGATATGAACCGCCATCGAAAACTTTACGGTGTCACGGATCCTGGTAGATAATGGGAGCTCAGTGAACGTGATTTTCAAGAAAGCATTCAATGAGATGAGGGTGGAGGCTAGGAGGGTGCTGGAGGCGGATGGACCATTATTTGGGTTCTCAGGAGAGTGGAAAGAAGTCGAGGGGGAGTGGGACTCCAAGTAACCCTGGGAGGGCTATCCCGAAATTGTCGATTCGTCATAGTGGATGTCCCCAGTAGTTACAACGCCATTTTTGGGCGCCCCTTGATCAGCGCTTTCAAATGCATCCCCTCATCATTTCACCAGTGCTTGAAGTTGAACTCAAGAGGTACCGAAATCAGGGTGCGAGGTGATCCAAAGGCTGCAAGTGAATGCTACGTGACGGTAGTGAACACCGCCTCCTGGCAGGAGGATGCTGAAGAGATGGAAAAGAGGATGAAACGATGCCAACAGGAGCTTGGGGGCAAAGTATAAGAAAGGGAGTAAGAATATGTTGGTGGAGCGGGAGAAGTAGTGATGGTTTGAGGCATTGCGGGGGAGCCAGAAATGGCGGGAGAGAAGCACGGAGAGATGGGGAAAGTAGAAGAAAGGGAGGAAGAAGATGTTGGTGGAGAGGGAGAAGTAATGATGGTTGGAGGCATTGCAGGGGAGCTAGAAATGGCAGGAGAGAAGCACGGAGAGATGGGGAAAGTAGAAGAAAGGGAGGAAGAAGATGTTGGTGGAGAGGGAGAAGTAGTGATGGTTGGAGGCATTGTGGGGGAGCTAGAAATGGCTAGAAAGTAGAAGGGAGAGATGGAGGCGGAAGAGGAAGTGGAGCCAAAAGAAGATGCAAGGAGGAAAGAGAAGAGGAAGATGGAGGAAGCAGGAGGGTCGCCCAGGAGGGGGGCCAGGGTGGAAAAAAGAAGAGCCTCACTGCAGGAAGGAGAGGGCGCAAGAAAGTGGGAGATGGAAAAGATTGGGGAAGAAATGGTGATGGCTGTCGTGGAAGATGAAGTCAGAGAATATGACGCATTGGAAGAGCAGGAAGGAGAGGAAGAGCCATCAAGGCTGAAGGCGGCTGTAGAGGTACTCGAGGTAGAGATCCGCACCAAGGATGGGAGAAAGGAGAGGTAAAGATCAGCGACGAACTCAGCCCGGAAGACCGAGAGAAGATCAAGGCCCGCGTGCAAAAAAGAATTGACGTCTTCGTGTGGAGCTCCGCAGACATGCCCGAGGTCGATGCGGATGTCGCTTGTCACTGCCTCAATCTCGATCCCAACACTCGCCCCATACAACAGAAGAAGAGGGCTATCACCTCCAAGATGGCCGAACCTATTAGAGAGGAGGTGGAGAAGTTATTTAAGGCGGGGTTTGTCTCCTCCTGTAAGTATCTGGGGTGGGTAAGTAATGTTGTAATGGTTAAAAAGGGGGAGGGTAGATGGAGAATGTGTGTGGATTTCTCTCTTTTAAATAAAACGTGTCCTAAGGATTGTGATGAATTGTAAACATACCTATTTTATGTACATTAATTAAGTCGTTTTCATTTCTTTTCATTATTTTTGTTTAATTTTCTTTAATAAATTGTTTCTTTTTTTGTAAAAATTATTCTAACTTAAGTTATTTTTGTTTCCTGAAATTTTCAGGAAAAAGTACAAAAATTGGCAAGGTCACGCCCCTGTAATATTGGTCACGCCCGTGACCAGGGCGTGACAGTTCAAAACCCGTGAAATCGACAAAATTCTGAAGAAATTGATGGACACGCCCAATGGCACGCTCGTGTCACCCGACACGGGGCGTGACCCAAGCCCGTGTTCACTTCCGCTCGACGTTTTCAGCTCGACGATCATCGAACCCCCGACATGCCCAGAGTCACGCCGTGACCTGAGGAGTGACTCCTCCACCTGGCTGATGAAGACCCGCACTCGACGATCGTCCCGCTCGACGATCGTCGAACCCATCTTCCCGTTCGACGATTTGTCCTGGTCAACGATTTGTCCTTCTCGATGATTTTTCCTACTTGACGATCTTCCCGCACGACGAACGTCGAACCCGATCTTCCCGCTCGATGATTTTTCAACTCGACAAGACCCTGTGACAGCTTAGTGACCCGTGCCCAGATCCACCTCCTTGACACGCCCAACGTCACGCCCAGCGTCACTCCCGTGACCTGGGGCGTGACCAACACGAGAACGACACGTGTCCAACCTGAAGTCCACTTTGATGTCAAATCGCCGGCCGTATTTTGTACAGTGCTGACACGGCCCCGCTACACGCCCGTGTCATGGGCGTGACATATGAAATTTTCTGCCTATAAATAGCTATGTTCTGCTTGAGTTCTTGTTCCACTTTTTGGATCCATTTTGCTAAGGTGTTATGCTGTTTAGATGATTCCAAGAGTTATGTAAGGGATTTTCTCCCCCTCTCCTCAGTTTTTATTTTTATCTTTCCATGTAACCTTCTTTTTTAGTTAATAATATGTGTTATTTTCTCCCTTTATATGATTTTGGATTTCATCTAAACACTACTCTTATGCAATCTTATTTCATTTTGTTTTAACTTCTTTTTTTTGTTCTTTTAGAATGGGTGTGTGATTGTATGAGTATAGTTTTCATGTTTTTATGTTTAGTTATTTTTACTTTGTTTTGGTTAAACTTAGGTTTTGATAGCTTTTATTTCATTCCTATAGATCCGTAAAAACGATTTCAAAGTGTTTCATTTTTTTTAACTTAGATTTTTCTTTTTAAGTGGTAAAAACTTTTTAGTTATTTTCGCTTTATTTTCACTTTTTAACAACTTTTACGGAGTTATAGGAATGATAATATAGTCGTTTTAATTTTTCATGCACTTCGATTTTTCGTTTAAACTTTTGCTCCTTTTATTTTTCTGTCTTCATTTTAATCCTTTCTACCGCATTCTAGCGGTTGAAATGTATTCATTTTAATTTTTCGAGCACTTTCATTTTTGCGTTTATTTGCAAACTTTTTCCCTCATTTAATTTTTATTTTAGCTTTTTATGCATTTCTACCGCATTCTAGCGGTAGAAATGCAGTTGTTTTAATTTTTGGATAACTTAGCTTTTCTTAATTTTTTGTACTAGTGCATCTATTTTCGCCTACTCGTTAAGAGTTAAATGGAGCTTCGCTTTATTTCATTCAGTAGAGTGTGTGAGTGTGTTTTACTTTCCTGTAGAGTGAGTGTGTTTTCAATTATATCGAGAGAGTGTGTGCGTGAGTTTTACTTTATGCAAAGTGCGTGCGTGTGTTTTACTTTATGTAGAGTGCGTGCGTGTGTTGCATTTATTTAGTCCTACTCATTTGAGTAGGACCCGTTTTCTTTCTCCCGCCCACGCATTTGCACCGGGACTCGCAATTTACAGCTTTTTTCAGCCCTACTCGTTTGAGTAGGACTTGCAATTTACTGCTTTATTTCCTGCTTTATTTTCCTGCTTTCATTTTATTACATTCATTTACTGCTTTCTTTCTTGCTTTCCTCGCAAGCCGTCCCCATTCCGATGAGTGGCTAACCGTTCTTAGCCCTCGGTATCGAAGAACATTGGGACAGATAAAATAGCTTAAAATAATTAAAGGTATAATTTTTGAAATTAATTAATTTCTTAAGGTTTGCCCGGGGTTAACGATGCGTAGGACCACATATCGATGTGTGGGCCCTATTTACGTTTTCCATACGCTCGCCGAGGGGTCGTGCGTATGAACATATCACCCCTTGGTAAAGAGAGTTCCGCACTAACCCTCGAGAGAGGAGGCGAGCCAACTCTACCTGATTGGGTTCCCCACCCAATAGCTGGGTTCTCGCGTAATGCGGGCGTTAAGAGGAATCCTTCATCGGACGAGATCCCGGCCGAATAGTCTTAGCGTTCAGGTAAGCGATAGCCCTATAGCTAGGTGAGCTCATTTTAGTGGAACCTCCACGGCCAAGTCTCCGCATTAATTAATTAGAAATTTAGCATCTCTTTTTATTTAAAGTCTATTTTAGTTCAATTGTTTTTTTTCGGTGCCATCGAGCTAAGCTCTTCATCGGCACCACCTTCATGCTTTCTTTTTTTTGCTTTCATTTTCTGTTTTATGTCATTTTTATTATATATAAAAAATATATCCCGACAAGATAATCATTGGTAAAATAATAGTCCCCTCCACGGAAGAGTATAAATAATCGAACCGTCCCGAGAACAATACGACCTCGATATTCCACCCAGAATATCCTGTACTACTCACGATAGGTGCACTTGCCTCCTTTCGTTAAAACTCGATCACAACTTTTTTATATCCAAAATAAATAAATATGCGCGCCCCGTTTCCTAAATAAAAAAAATACTTCCGCTTTACTTAAATAAAACCGCGGGGTCGCCGCGTGACCGTAAATATTTTTGGAGTTTTAACCTATCAAGTTTTTAACGCCGTTGCCGGGGATTTTTCGAGTCATTATTTTGAACCCTACAGTTCTATTAATTTTACATATATATATATATATATATATATATATAAATAGATGGTTGACCAACAAAAAAACAAGAAAAATTTTACTAATAAAAATAATAATAACTTAAAAAAAAGAAAAAAAAAACTTACAAAACTTATAAAACTAAAAATTTGAAAAACCTATAAAACTAAAAATTTTGAAAAACTTATAAAACTAAAAATTTGAAAAACCTCTAAAACTAAAAAATTTGAAAAACTTATAAAGCTAAAAAAATTGAAAAACCTCTAAAACCAAAAAAAATCTAAAAAAATGAAAAACTTAAAAAAAAAGTTTCATTATTTTTATGGAAAAAACACAACATAAAACACTAAAAAAAACTAAAAATCAAAAACTTAAAAATATAATTAAAAACAAACTATTAAAACCCTTAAAACTTAAAACTTAACAAAAAAAACATAAAAACTGAAAAACTAAAAAACACCCTCAAAACCAAAAAAAAAACTAAAAAACATACCTAAAAAATCAACTAAAAAAAATTAAATAAAAAATCTACTTTACAAAAAAAAACACAAACAAAATAATAATTTGTTTTTTAAAAAAATGTATATATTTTGCTTATTTTATTTTCACTTGTTTCGCTTCGCCGCGCTTCCATTCTTGTGCGCGCTAGGGGTGCGCATTTCCATCACACTCACGTAGCTAACGTCTTAGCTACCTTCGACTCCCCCACGCACATGCCCCCCTACCGCCCGCAATTTTTTCAACGAATTTATCTTTGTAGCTTTTATGATATCTTTTTATTGCTTCTTTCTTTTCTCTAACTACTGCAGGGTATCAACTCGGGCCTCCTGGAGTCGTCTTAAGGGAAGCTTCTGCACTCACTTTTTCATTTTTGTCCATATTATTTTGTATATTATTCGTTCTGCATACTTAGACTGCAACATTGGGGACAATGTTGAGTTTAAGTATGGGGGTGTTTTCCTATTCTGCATTTTTTATTATTATTATTCCGTACTCATAAAAAATACAAAAAAATTGCAAAAACCGAAAACATAAAAAAAATTCTCCTTGTTTTTTGTATAATAAAAAAAACTCAAAAAAATCATAAAACACAAACAAAAATCACAAAAAAAACCTATAAAACATCAAAAAAATTTAAAAATAAACAATTTTCTTTTTACTTTTTAAATATTTTTTGTAAACATCTCTCTTCCCCACTCTTCTTATTTATTAAAACTCATTTCGTGGCATACTCGCGGCGTTCGACTTATCGAACCAACCACCCAAATAAGAGTCTGTTCGTGGGCCTCCATCGAGTTTTTACTTTGTACATTATTTTAAAACAAAAACAAAAAAATTTCTCTTCCCCCCTATTTTCTTTGTAAATAACACTTCTTTCTCTCCTATTCTTGTAAATAACTTATCAAAAATACTAAAAAACAAAAAAATTTAGCAAAAGCAAAAATCATAAAAAAAACGTGAATAACTCTAAAAATCCAAAAAAGATAATAATCAAAACAAAAAAAATGATAAAAACACTAAAATCCCAAAAATATTTTGTTAAATTATGTAACAAATAAAATCGAATATACCATTTCTTAACCCTTTTTGCTTTCCAAAAATATTGTTTCGAGTTAATTTATAAGCAAATTCTTCTTATTATTTGCTTACTATTCGTTTATTAATTAAAGTTTAATAGATTTAAGTGTCTGGGGTTAAGATTTAAAGATTTTTTTATGTATTTTTCTTATAACAGGGAACTTGTTTTTCACCACACTTCAAATTTTTAAATAGAAGCTCGTTTTTTATGTTAGAAAATAACATCCACGGATTTCAATTATTTCAACTACATGCTTTTAGAAACATTGGAACGTTCATTTTAAAAAGGTTGCTCTCAAAACTTTTTTATTAAAATCTAGTTTTCTTATTGAAAAAAAATAAACTCACCGCCATTTTTTTCATGTCTCACTTGACATGATTACCCATATTTTATCTCTTAAAAGATCCTATGTCAATGAGAATAAGATTTCGTTCCGTAAACATAGGCACCCAATATTTAAAAAAGATTATATGTTATGGAGTAAGAGGATAAAATTCATTAATCCTACACATTGGGTTATTTTATTTATGAAGAAAGAAAAAAATTAATATATGTTAGGAAAATAAGATTTCATTTTCCTAATTATTCAAAAGAAAAAAATTGGAGGTTCGAGAAAAAATTGCCTCACCTCAATATCCAAGACTTCTTCATAAACCACCAAACCACTTATCCTATTTCAATGATTCTAGAATTAATTTAAAATTTTTTTGAGAGCATAATTTTTAAATTGCATTATTTCCTTTAACTTCTTTTAAGCTAAAGTTTTTTATATAATTTCAATCCATCTTTGTTAAACTAACAAAAATAAATTTTTGCTTTCTATTTGTTTTATCTAAGAAGTCTTTTTGAAACTCTTCCTCCATTTATAACATTTCATAAATTAGGATTTAATTCTTTAACCCCGGATGTTTATTTTGATCTTACTTTTAATTAATTCAAGCGGTAGCTAAACTTAGGATTTCTTTAATTCCTTATAAGTTCATCTCTAACTTTTGCTCTGGAATAGTAAAAGCTTAAGTATGGGGGTATTTGATGAATTGTAAATATACCTATTTTTATGTACATTAATTAAGTCGTTTTCATTTCTTTTCATTATTTTTGTTTAATTTTCTTTAATAAATTATTTCTTTTTTTGTAAAAATTATTCTAACTTAAGTTATTTTTGTTTCCTGAAATTTTCAGGAAAAAGTGCAAAAATTAGCAAGGTCACACCCGTGTAATATTGGTCATGCTCGTGACCAGGGCGTGACATTTCAAAACCCGTGAAATTGACAAAATTCTGAAGAAATTGATGGACACGCCCAATGGCACGCCCGTATCACCCGACACGGGGCGTGACCCAAGCCCGTGTTCACTTCCGCTCGATGTTTTCAGCTCGACGATCGTCGAACCCCCGACACGCCCAGAGTCACGCCGTGACCTAGGGCATGACTCCTCCACCTGGCTGACGAAGACCTGCGCTCGACGATCTTCCCGCTCGACGATCGCCGAACCCATCTTCACGTTCGATGATTTGTCCTGACCGAAGATTTGTCCTGCTCGACGATTTTTCCTGCTTGACGATCTTCCTGCTCGACGATCATCGAACCCGATCTTCCCGCTCGATGATTTTTCAACTCGATAAGACCCAGTGATAGCTCAGCGACCCGCGCCCAGATCCACCTCCTTGACACGCCCAGCATCATGCCCAGCGTCATGCCCATGACTTGCAGCGTGACCAACACGAGACCGACACGTGTCCAGCCCGAAGTCCACTTTGATGTCAAATCGCCGGCCGCATTTTGTACAGTGCTGACACGCCCCCCTACACGCCCGTGTCATGGGCGTGACACATGAAATTTTCTGCCTATAAATAGCTGTGTTCTGCTTTAGTTCTTGTTCCACTTTTGGATCCATTTTGCTAAGGTATTATGCTGTTTAGATGATTCCAAGGGTTATGTAAGTGATTTTCTCCCCCTCTCCTTAGTTTTTATTTTTATCTTTCCATGTAACCTTCTTTTTTAGTTAATAATATGTGTTGTTTTCTCCCTTTATATGGTTTTGGATTTCATCTAAACACTACCCTTATGCAATCTTATTTCATTTTGTTTTAACTTCTTTTTTTGTTCTTTTAGAATGGGTGTGCGAGTGCATGAGTATAGTTTTCATGTTTTTATGTATTGTTATTTTTACTTTGTTTTGGTTAAACTTAGGTTTTGATAGCTTTTATTTCATTCCTATAGATCCGTAAAAACGATTTCAAAGTGTTTTCATTTTTTTTAACTTAGATTTTTCTTTTTATGTGGTAAAAACTTTTTAGTTCTTTTCGCTTTATTTTCACTTTTTAACAACTTTTACGGAGTTGTAGGAATGATAATATAGTCGTTTTAATTTTTCATGCACTTCGATTTTTCGTTTAAACTTTTGCTCCTTTTATTTTTCTGTCTTCATTTTAATCATTTCTACCGCATTCTAGCGGTAGAAATGTATTCATTTTAATTTTTCGAGCACTTTCATTTTTGCATTTATTTGCAAACTTTTTCGCTCGTTTAATTTTTATTTTAGCTTTTTATGCATTTCTACCGCATTCTAGCGGTAGAAATGCAGTTGTTTTAATTTTTGGATAACTTAGCTTTTCTTAATTTTTTGTACTAGTGCATCTATTTCCGCCTACTCGCTAAGAGTTAAATGACGCTTTTCTTTATTTCATTCAGTAGAGTGTGTGAGTGTGTTTTACTTTCCTGTAGAGTGAGTGTGTTTTCAATTATGTCGAGAGAGTGTGTGCGTGAGTTTTACTTTATGTAGAGTGCGTGCGTGTGTTGCATTTATTTAGTCCTACTCATTTGAGTAGGACCCGCTTTCTTTATCCTGCCCACGCATTTGCGCCGGGACTCGCAATTTATCGCTTTCTTCAGCCCTACTCGTTTGAGTAGGACTTTCAATTTACTGCTTTATTTCCTGCTTTATTTTCCTGCTTTCACTTTATCGCTTTCATTTACTGCTTTCTTTCATGCTTTCTTCGCAAGTAGTCCCCATTCCGATGAGTGGCTAACCATTCTTAGCCCTCGGTATCGAAGAGCATTGGGACAGATAAAATAGCTTAAATAATTAAAGTTCTAATTTTTCTAATTAATTAATTTCTTAAGGTTTGCCCGTGGTTAACGATACGTAGGACCACATATCGATGTGTGTGCCCTATTTCCATTTTCCATACGCTCATCGAGAGGCCGTGCGTATGGACAGATCACCCCTTGGTAAATTGAGTTCCGCACTAACCCTCGAGAGAGGAGGCGCGCCAACTCTACCGGATTGGGTTCCCCACCCAATAGCGGGGTTCTTAGCGTAATGCAGGCGTTAAGAGGAATCCTTCATCGGACGAGAGCCTGGTCGAATAGTCTTAGCGTTCAGGTGAGCGATAGCCCTATAGGTAGGTGTGCTCATTTTAGTGGAACCTCCACGACCAAGTTTCCTCCTTAATTAATTAGAAATTTAGGATCTCTTTTTATTTAAAGTCCATTTTAGTTCAATTGTTTTTTTTCGGTGCCATCGAGCTAAGCTCTTCATCGGCACCACCTTCATGCTTTCTTTTTTTTGCTTTCATTTTCTGTTTTTATGTCATTTTTATTATATATAAAAAATATATCCCGACAAGATAATCATCGGTAAAATAATAGTCCCCTCCAGAGAAGAGTAGAAATAATCGAACCGACCCCGAGAACAATACGACCTCGATATTCCACCTGGAATATCCTGTACTACTCACGATAGGTGCACTTGCCTCCTTTCGTTAAAACTCGATCATAACTTTTTTATATCCAAAATAAATAAATACGCACGCCCCGTTTCCTAAATAAAAAAACACTTCCGCTTTACTTAAATAAAACTGCCGGGTCGCCGCGTGACCGTAAATATTTTTGGAGTTTTAACCTATCATATTATTACCCGCTGCCCCGAATCGACGCGTTGGTTGACTCAGCCGTCGGTTTTTCTTTTATGAGTTTTTGGATGCGTTTTCCGGATATCACCAAATACACATGCATCCTCCGGACGTTAAGGACATCACCTTCGTCACGGAGGATGGGCGCTTCTGTTTTAATATGATGCCTTTCGGGTTGAAAAATGCGGGAGCAACCTACCAAAGAATGATGGATCAGATCTTCCGAAAACAGAGAGGTAGGAACCTCGAGGTGTACGTGGATGACTTGATGGTCAAAAGCAAGGACCTCGAAGCACATATCCTAGATCTTGAGTAGACCTTTGAGACCCTGAGGAAATATAAAATGAGAGTCAACCCCCTGAAATGTGTTTTTGGAGCCAATAGGGGAAAGTTCCTCGGACATCTTCTCACTCCATCTGGAGTGGAGCCCAACCCCGAGAAAGTAAAAGCAATCCTGGAGTTGGAGTCCCCTAGAAATGCTAAGGAGGTTTAGTGTCTCACCGGCAAGTTGGCCGGGCTAAGCATGTTTCTCTCTCGAGCCGGAGGGAGATGCTCGCCTTTCTTTCGGACACTGCAGGGAGGCAAGAAGTTAGAATGGACCCCAGAATGTGAGAAGGCTTTCCAGGCTATAAAGCAACATCTCACCAAGACGCCTTTACTCCAGGGGTCAAGGGAAGGAGAGGTCTTGTTTTTATACTTAGGGGTAGGGACTGGGGCTGTGAGTTCGGTTCTTGTGCTAGAAGAATGGAAGAAGCAATTTTCGATCTGCTACGTGAGCAAGGTCTTAAAGAAAGCGGAGCTCTGGTATCCCATCCTTGAAAAGTTAGCGTTTGACCTCATAATTTCATCCCGAAAGCTCAGACCGTATTTTCAGGCTCATTCTATTCAGGTGGTAACAGATCACCCCCCCCCCCCCCCCCCGTCGCATCTTGGAAGGGGTAGAACACTCCGGGAGGCTGGCCAAGTGGTCAATAGAGCTTAGTGAATTTGACCTCGCTTTCATTCCTCGGCTCGCCATTAAGGCACAGGCGGTGGCCGATTTCCTGGTGGACTACGTAGTTGAGGTCCAGGAGACTGAAGTGTCCCCTCGAGCAACCTGGAAGATGTTGGTAGATGGAGCATCTGGAAGAAATTCCTTCGGAGGGGGAATGGTCTTGATAAGTCCGGAGGGGACCAGGATTGAACAGGCCTTGAAGATCCATTTCATGATCACCAACAACCAAGCGAAATATGAGGCGACAATCACAGGACTCAGGTTAGCCTAGGAATTGGGCAAACAAGACATGGAGGCCTCAACAGACTCCATGGTGGTAGCAGGCCAGATCAAAGGGTAGTTCGAGGCAAGGGAGCCCACCCTCCAGTTGTATCTAGGAAAGGTCAAGGACATCATCGGACAGTTCTGAAGCTTTTCAATTCAGCACGTCCCGAGGGGGGAGAGCACTCAAGGTGACCAACTCACCAAGTATGGCCCTCGAGCCGGGGGAACAATGACAGAACTATTCAGGTCGTCTATAGAAGAAGGGGAACTCATGGAGATATGCCAGCAGAGGTCTTGGATGGACCCATTCATCGCCTTTTTGGCTTCAGGGCAGCTACCCGCGAAAGAACTCGACAAGAAGCATACCAGATACAAATCTGTGTACTACCTGCTGAAAGATGGAGTTTTATACCGCAAGACGTTGTCGGGTTTGCTGGCCCAATGTGTGTCGGAGGAAGAGTTTCCAAAGGTTCTGTAAGAGGTGCAATCAGGAGAGTGCGGGAGTCACTTAGGGAGCCGAACGTTAGAGGGGAGGGTGCTGAGACAGGGGTACTTCTGGCCTACCCTCGGGAAAGATGCAGAGGAATTCGTGAAAAGGTGTCAAAAATGCCAGGAGTTCGCACCCCTCCAGGTCCTTCTGGCCTAGAGGTTGCGGACAATCACAGCTACCTGGCCTTTCGCTATATGGGGCTACATCTGGTGGGTCCTTTTCCCCAAGCGCGTGGCCAGAGGAAATTCCTGCTAGTCATGGTGGACTACTTTTCAAAATGGCTGGAGGTAAAGGCGCTGGCTAAGGTGACATCGCAGGTGGTCAAGAATTTCATATGGGTGGAGATCATCTGCCGGCATGGGTTACCTCTAGCCATTGTAACAGATAATGGACCACAATTTGAAAGTAGAGAGTTCGTTGACTTCTGCATCCGTTTGGGAATAGATCTCCGCTTTGCCTCTGTTCATCATCCATGAAGTAATGGGCAGGTGGAAGCAGCCAACAAGGTCATTGTCAATCTGTTGAAGAAGAAAGTGGAAAATTTGAGGGGAAGCTGGGTTGAGCAGCTTCCTTCATCCTCTGGGCTTTGAGGACCACACCAAACACTGCCACAGGAGAGACCCTGTTTAAGCTCTCTCATGGCTCGGAGGCTGTCATACCTATCGAGTTTGAAGTCACATCACCAAGAGTAGCTGTTGCAAGGGAAGGAGGTGAGGGATGGAGAGCGGAGAACGAGGAAGAGCAGAGACTCTCTCTGGATCTCGTGGAGGAGCTCAGGGATTTGGCGATGGTCCGGCAGGAGGAGGTCAAGCGCCGGATGGCAAGGTACTTCGACAAGCATATAAGGGTCAGGAAGTTCGAGAAGGGAGATTTGGTACTAAAAAAGGTAGATGCAGCCGGTAGTGGGGCCTCCGTAGGGAAGCTCAATGCCAATTGGGATGGTCATTTTGTAGTAAAAGAGGTCTTGAAGTCAGGAGGGTACCACCTCCAGGATATGGATGGGGTATCCCTCGATCGTGCCCGAAGTGGTGATGATTTAAATAGATTTTACCCGTAACACTTTCTATACATTGCACTTTTTATTTGTTGTACAATGCTTGTAATTTGGATGTGCTCTTTTGACGTGATGGGACTATGGGTGACCCTTTTATGGCACCAAGGGTGAGATGGAAGAGACGAGACCCCGAACAGACCCGCTGACAAGGCTCTCATCTAGCTGGCAGGGCTGTAGGCTCACTCGGTGGTTGGAGATGGTTTGGAGACGAGACCCCGAGAAGACCCACTGACCAGGCTCTCATCTAGCTGGCAGGGCTGTAGGCTCACTCGGTGATTGGAGAAGGTTTGGCGAGGAGACCCCGAGCAGACCCGCTGACCAGGCTCTCATCTAGTTGGCAGGGCTGTAGGCTCACTCGGTGGTTGGAGATGGTTTGGAGAGGAGACCCCGAGCAGACCCGCTGACCAGGCTCTCATCTAGCTGGCAGGGCTGTAGGCTCACTCTGTGGATGGAGATGGTTTGGAGAGGAGACCCCGTGCAGACCTGCTGACCAGGCTCTCATCTAGCTGGCCGGGCTGTAGGCTTAGTCGGTGGTTGGAGATGGTTTGGAGACGAGACCCCGAGCAGATCTGCTGTCCAGGCTCTCATCTAACTAGCAGGGATGTAGGCTCACTTGTTGGTTGGAGATGGTTTGGAGAGGAGACCCCGAGCAGACCCGCTGAACAGGTTCTCATCTACCTGGCAGGGTTGTAGGCTCACTCGGTGGTTGGAGATAGTTTGGAGAGGAGACCCTGAGTAGACCTGCTGACTAGGCTCTCATCTAGCTGACAGGGTTGTATGCTCACTCGGTGGTTGGAGATGGTTTGGAGAGGAGACCCCGAGCAGACCCACTGACTAGACTCTCATCTAGCTGGCAGGGCTGTAGGCTCACTTGGTCGTTGGAGATGGCTTGGAGAGGAGACCCCGAGCAGACACGCTAACTAGGCTCTCATCTAGCTGACAGGGCTGTAGGCTCACTCGGTGGTTGGAGATGGTTTGGAGAGGAGACCCGAGCAGACCCGCTGACTAGGCTCTCATCTAGCTGGCAGGGCCGTAGGCTCACTCGGTGGTTGGAGATGGTCTGGAGAGGAGACCCCGAGCAGACCAGCTGACCAGGCTCCCATCTAGCTGCGAGGGCTGTAGGCTCACTCGGTGGTTGGAGATGGTCTGGAGAGGAGACCCCGAGCAAACCCGCTAACCAAGCTCTCATCTAGCTGGCAGGGTTGTAGGCTCACTAAGTGGTTAGAGATGGTTGGAAGAGACGAGACCCAGAGCAGACCTGCTGACCAAGCTCTCATCTAGCTGGCAGGGTTGTAGGCTCACTCGGTGGTTGGAGATGGTTTGTAGAGGAGACCCCGAGTAGACCTGCTAACCAGGCTCTCATCTAGCTGGTAGGGCTGTAGGCTCACTCGGTGGTTGGAGATGGTTTGGAGAGGACACCCCGAGCAGACCCGCTGACTAGGCTCTTATCTAGCTGGCAGGGTTGTAGGCTCACTCGGTGGTTGGAGATGGTCTGGAGAGGAGACCCCGAGCAGACCCACTGACCCGGCTCTCATCTAGCTGGCAGGGATGTAGGGTCACTCGGTGGTTGGAGATGGTTGGAAGAGACGATACCACGATCAGACCCGCTGACCAGGCTCACATCTAGCTGTCAGGGCTGTAGGCTCACTCGGTGGTTGGAGATGGTTTGGAGAGGAGACCCCGAGCAGACCCACTGACCAGGCTCTCATCTAGCTGACAGGGTTGTAGGCTCACTCGATGGTTGGAGATGGTTTGGAGAGGAGACCCCGAGCAGACCCGGTAACCAGGCTCTTATCTAGCTGGCACGGCTGTAGGCTCACTCGGTAGTTGGAGATGGTCTGGAGAGGTGACCCCGAGCAGACCCGCTGACCTGGCTCTAATCGAGCTGGCAGGGCTGTAGGCTCACTTGGTGGTTGGAGATGGTTGGAAGAGACGAGACCCCGAGCAGACCCGCTGACCAGGCTCTCATCTAGCTGGAAGGGCTGTAGGCTCACTCTGTGGTTGGAGATGGTTTAGGGAGGAGACCCCGAGCAAACCCGCTGACCAGGCTCTCATCTAGCCGGCAGGGATGTAGGATCACTCGAGGGCAAGTCAAGTGGTGAGAGTTCACGGGGAGAAATGTCCATATTTATCAGGGGATTGGTGGAAAATCCCTAGAAAAAGGAAGGATTGGGGATTAGGCCAGGGAGGAAGATCTCTGGCCGACACTCGGCATGGGTGGTCTCGCCCATAGCGAGTGGGTCTTCCTTGTCCAAAGCGCAAGCCTGGCATCAAAAGGTGTGGCCTGTCATGTGGGGCGGCTGGTCTCCAGGGTCTTCAGCGCATGTTTATCTTATGACGAGATGAGCACTAAGGACAGAAGATCCCACGGGTGGTAAAGGCGAAGAGAGACCCAAGGTCTCGCATTTTGGGTTAACTATCAAGCAGAACAGTGGAAGGAAGAAGCACAATAAAGTAACATGTAAAGTTAATAACAATATTCCATTGGATCATCACAAAAGAGAACACCTCGCTATTCCTGAGGAAATGTCTATATCATGATTACAAGTACCAGACAAGATAAAAAAAGAGAGAGGGGGAGAGAAGTCCCTGGCACTGGTGTCTCCATACTCCTCGCTGCCGGAAGATGAGTTGTCGTCTGTCTCGCCGAATTAGCGGGGGACCAGGTCACGGACAGTAACCGTCTCGACATCATCGCGCACCACCCCCAGCTCCTTCATCATTTTGAGAACAAGCTCCACTGTCTTGATATTGGAATCTTGGCAGAGGTCATCTACTTCATCCACAGAGTTGCGAGAAGGAACTGGAAATTGGTCTGAAGGGGGGCCGCGCTGTTTCGAAGACGGATATTTTCAGCTTTTAATTTCTTGTTCTCTCCCTCCAGCGCCTCATTGCGCGAGCGCATCCGGTCGGCAGTCTCGCATCCTGCAGGAAGATTTAATGAATAAAGGACCATAATGAGTGGCGAGTAGGGCTAGCAAAGAGGCGGTAATAAAACTTACCACACCACCCTGACTCTGCGCAAGGAGGTTGTCGGCGACGGCCAGCCGCTTCTCAAGGTTGTTGGACTTCTCACGTTCCGCGGAGAGACCGGCCTCCGCTTCCTTCCATTTCCTATTGTTGAAGACCAGGCGGTGCGAGACCCGGTCCGCGAGCTCCAAGGTGTGAAATTGAGAGTGGGCGCTCTTCAGAATGAGGTCTTGCGACATCTCATTTTCCGCGGGATCAGTGCCAATGCATATAGCCAGAACCCTAGGAAGAAGGCGTGACTGGTGGGGGGGGGGGGTCCTGCTCTTTCCAGGAAGGAAGGAGAGTGGACACCGACACGCGGTTAGCATCCTTGTCCCATAGGAGCACCGGATCGCCGGCGGCATCATCCGTCACAGGCCCCATGTTATACTTGGGGTGCGAGGAGGGAGCCTTGCGGCTGGAGGAGCCAGCCTCGCCGGAAGGGAACTCAGCAGGCTGAACAGTTGTGGTGGCGGATGCTTCTGACAAGACCGTCTCGCGGGTAGGCGAGAAGGATAGTTGGGGAGGTGAGGGAGACCCTAAAGAAATGGGGGACAGGGATCCCGATAACTCTTTCCTTTCTTTGGTGGCAGACCTTTTCACCTTTTTAACAGACACCAATTTCTTCACCTTCTTCTTTGGGCTGTGCTGAGAAGTGCCCTCGTCCCCGGGCTTTTTCTTTAGGGTGGGGGTCAGCGTATCCATCGCGGCCTCTGCCGCCATACTCGCTAAGGCGATACCCCTGTTACTTTCGTAAGGAGGATGAACAGGGACGGTTCTCTCCCCTGGGCAGGTTGGCAGTCAGCATAAAACAAAAATTTACAATTCTAAGGAGAGGGGGGGGGGGGTGGCAGGTGTATACCTTCACCGGGGAAGACAGCTGGAAGCGAGTCGAGGTCTCGTCTGAGGTAATTGACCTCGAAATTTTTCCCTGTGAAGAAGTCGCAGAGAGCCTTCTCGGCACCCCCAACCTTGGGGGTTTCATAGTAGCACTCAGCAGGGGACACCGGGGCGAGAGGGATGCCTCCCAAATCCCCGCGAATGAAGACGAAGTGAGTCAGCCAGTGATGATTATTGTTCGGCGTCTCACACACCTTTAGGCCTTGACCGGTGAAGTAGAAAACGCCATCGTCTTTCGCGTGATAGATGAACAGATTGCGAAAGGCGGTCAAGCTGAATTCGATGTGCTCTCGCCGGCAGGTAGCAGGCGAAAGCAACCAGCATAGACATAGCGTTGGGTATGAATTGGGCGGGAACAACCCCGAAGTACTTAAAGACTAATTTGACCTCTGGCCAAAGGGGAAGTCGCAGCACGACCTCAAAGTGCGAGACGGGGAAGGCCTGTTCGTTGGGGTAAAAAGTATTGATGCACTCACCAACTTTGGGTGGGCGAGACAAATAACCGTCAACATTGAACTCGCTGGCGAAGCGAGTATACTCTTCCTCTGGTAGTCTACCGAGAGGAAAATCATGATCCACAAATCGCTTTCCGCAGCGGCTGCGGCCCTCACCTTCTTACACCCTCTTCTTTCCCATATCAGGCGAGGAGGCAGAAATAGGAGAAAAGAACGATTTAGAGGGAGAGCGGGACGCGAGAAGCGTGTAGAAGAAGAGGGGTAGGCGGAAGCTCTGACCACAAAAACAACCAAGAATAGTAACAAAAGTATTGGAATATCCGAATCTAAGAGGTATTTATAACGGATGAAGAAGAGAGAGGGGATCATGCGGGAAAATCAAGGGGCGGGAAATGAAGAGAAAGCCAGATGCATCGTCTCTCCCTCTCACTCTCTCTAGAACCCAAGGGGAGAAAACGCCGCAGTGACCTTTTCGAAGTCAAAGCCATCATGACGGACTAATTAATTGAAAAATGAGCTAATCACAGTACTGATGAAAAACCTAGCACAACATGACAGGAACAGTACCACAATGATAAAATATTTCATCCCGCGCGGGGAAGCATCTCGTCCAGAGAAGTTTTATACAACACATCAATAATTAAACATAATTAAATTGGCAATAATAATACAGGAGGGCCTTGAGAAGGCGAGACGGGGCTGCGAACGCTTAGTTCCTGACCCATTTCCGGCGGCCATCCTGACCTCCCGCGAATGGATGGCGGCCAGGTAGATGAAAAGCGCGGGCATCGACCATGCCGCGGCGCGCGAGACGGAGGTGTTCATCCGTCTCGTTTAGGATGGCTTGGGGGTCTGTCCCGTCCATAATGCCGTCAGCTTCCTGTTGGGTTTCTCTATGAGGATGGCACAACACTTGTGCACGCAGCGGAAGAATAAAAACATCAAGAAAACCCAAAAGAGATGGGATCGGGCCATGGTAGTTGAATCAAGAAGTTAACGTACAACTAGGCAAAAATTACCTCGGTGGCGTTGAGCCACAACTCAACGGAGATGCTCCAAGCTTCGTGTTCTTGCTGGTGGCGAGTTCTACGTGGAATGATGTCCACGTCTCTGCAGAAATCCACACGAGCGGGAGAACACCGACTTTTCCGTCGCACGGATAATCGGGAAGGAGAATGACCGCACCTTGCTTTTCCACGGACTGCTAGGTCCGCGCCAGGAATAGCAACACCAGCGACAATCGCCGGAGAGGAGGAGGTCGACGGAGCGAGCACGACGGCAGAACACTTCCGTCGGCGGGATTCGGGATCGGCGGAACGAACGAATGACGGAACACTTCCATCGCTGGATTCGATTCGACCAGAGATCTAAGTCCCGAAAACCCTAAGTATCTATTTATACCAAAGGCATAAACAGACTTAGGAATATCGCAATCCGCAGACCACCCAGAAAATTAGGGTTCCAGAATCGGCGAGAATCACCTAGCAGATTCGGCGAGAATCAATCGGCGAGAATCACCTAGGATCGGCGAGAATCACCTAGGATCGGCGAGAATCAGTCGGCGAGTATCAGAGTACAATACTCGACGATTCACGTCGAACGTGGGTTGACGATAATCATCGATCTGCGGTCGACGATACTCGTCGACCCGCGGTCGACGATACTCGACGATACTCGACGATGCTCGTCGACCCGCGGTCGACGATACACGACGATACTCGACGATACTCGTCGACCCGCGGTCGACGATACATGACGATTCTCGTCGACCCTCGGTCGACTATTCATACCAATCCTTCAAGGCAACATTTGCCCAACCCGACGATCCTTTAAGGCAACACTTTGCCCATAACCCCATTCAGGTCGGTGATTGGTAACCTTTACCAACACAGTCAATCATCCAACTTCTCCACATCTCTTACGTGCGACCCTACAGGCTCATATCGCGTTGGCAGTGAGATTACATGTTTGACCACTTCTAGATCACTGTGGTAACTCCAACAGTCTCCCACTTGATCTTGAAAGTATCAAACCAAAAACCTCACAAACAATGAGCGGCATCTAGTAATGCATCATTGCTCCCCAAGCAATAAGAGTTTATAACTCATAAGCCTTTATGACAAATGTATCAGCGTTGTCTTTGTCCCTTTGTCCCTTACATCCGGAAAGAACTAGAGGCATGGACTGTGTCACCCTCGTAATAGCTCAATCCAAGTTTCTTGATCCAGGACGGACTTCTAGAGAATGGTGAGTCCAATATCACATATTGACTCAACCAAGCATGGCCATGCATTTCTCAGTCCAGTTCCATCAAGGGGCCCATGGATGCAACTCCTGTCATACAGGAGGACAAATCTCATATCTGCTCACACATAAACACCCAAATGATTCGTAACATGCCCAATAACCACCCTTATCATCAACCTTTCTCAAGGAAGACTTTAGATGGCATCAAAGCACGCTCTTCCTCACTTGATGAATGCTGTGACTTCAGGTCAAAGGACCACAACACCATTGTCAATTGAGACCTACTCGTGACACGATTGGATGACAATCCACAGAGTAGTCTCAGGTTGGGTCTGTCCAGTACAACTTGTTCACTAACAAGTACCCACGTGATACTTGATATCACAATATCATGACCTGTGAGAACCGGTCATCAGTCAACGCACGTGCTAGCCTTCATGTGCCATCATCACCCTTAGCTTCTATGATGATACTCGACCAGGGACCTTTTAAGAATGAAGCTTCAAATAAATCATAGGCTCTCACATTCAAGTCACGTACTTGATGTCCCATGGAAGCGAACATTCTAAGGGTATCTATTATGTTAACATTTAACTATCATATAGAAAAACTCATAATAAAAGAACTTGCCATTAATTGTAAGAGAAAAACTAGGTACACTGTTCATCATATGAACAAATGGCCAACAAAATACATGTTTACATACAATCCACAAGATTCTCACTAGAGTTGATCATTTAGGTATCGTATACCCATCGATCTAGTATGACAATCATGCTTTCTCTGCGCGAGAGGCTTTGTCAGTGGATCCGCAATATTCTCCTCAGTCGGCACTCTGCAAATGTTCACATCTCCTCGTTCGACAATCTCACGAATAAGATGAAACCGCCGAAGTATGTGCTTGGAGCACTGATGGGATCTAGGTTCCTTAGATTGTGCAATTGCACCATTGTTATCACAGTAGAGAACTACGGGACCAACAATGCTAGGAAATACATCAAGCTCGCCGATGAATTTCCTAATCCATACAGCCTCCTTCGCCGCATTAGCTGCGGCGATATACTCGGCCTCTGTTGTAGAATCAGCAACTGTCTCTTGCTTGGAACTCTTCCAGCTCACAGCTCCTCCATTCAGGCAAAACACAAAACCTGACTGAGACTTGGAGTCGTCTCTATCAGTTTGGAAGCTAGCATCCGTGTAACCACTTACAACGAGCTCTTCCTCTCCACCATACACCAAGAACACATCCTTAGTCCTTCTCAAGTACTTCAGGACATTCTTGACTGCAATCCAGTGACACTCACCGGGATCTGACTGATACCTGCTAGTCATGTTCAAAGCAAAGGAGACGTCGGGTCGAGTACATAACATCACGTACATGATTGATCCAATTGCCGAAGCATATGGAATCAACTTCATGCGGTCCTTATCTTCACAAGACTTTGGACACTGGTCCTTAGAGAGATTCACACCATGAGACATGGGCAAAAATCCTTTCTTGGACTCAAGCATGTTGAACTGCTTCAACACCTTTTCGATGTACGTACTCCGGGTCAAACCCAGCAACTTCTTCGATCTATCTCTATAGATCTTAATACTGAGTATATAAGTCGCTTCAACCAAATCCTTCATTGAAAAGCAGTTCCCTAGGTTGTTCTTAACAACTTTCAGGGTAGGAATGTCATTCCCAATCAACAGTATGTCATCTACATACAATATCAGGAAGACAACAATGCTCCCACTGATTCGCTTGTAAACACAAGGCTCATCTTCATTCTTGATGAAACCAAACTCTTTGATTTTCTCATCAAAACGAAGATTCCAACTTCGAGAGGCCTGTTTCAGTCCATAGATGGACTTATTCAGCTTGCATATTTTAGTGGCTTCATCTGGGGATACAAAACCCTCGGGTTGTGTCATACACACTTCCTCAAGGAGGTTTCCATTAAGGAAAGCCGTTTTGACATCCATCTGCCAGATCTCGTAGTCATAATACGCAGCAACAGCAAGCAATATCCTTATGGACTTTACCATGGCAACAGGGGAAAAGGTCTCATCATAGTCAATACCATGAATTTGCTTGAAACCCTTAGCCACCAGTCGCCCTTTGAATGTCTGTACATTACCATCCATGTCGGTCTTCTTCTTGAAGACCCACTTGCACCCTATGGGTCGTACCCCTTCAGGTGGTTCCACCAAGTTCCAAACTTGGTTTGCATACATGGAGTCCATTTCGGATTTCATAGCCTCAAGCCATTTGTCGGAGTCCGGTCCATTCATAGCCTCTTAGTATGTTGCTGGTTCATCATCATGATCCATAAGCAACACATTACCTATTTGAGACACGAGAAATCCATATCTCTCAGGCTCAAACCTCGGTCTACCAGATCTACGTAGGACTTGTGTTCCTTGAGCAGGTTCTCTAGCTACAACATCTTGTAGTCCTGTCTTAGAATCCAATTCCGGTTCATTCACTACAGGTGGTTCTTGAACTTCTTCAAGCTCTACCTTTTCAGTCTTTCTTGATAAGAACTCTTTCTCCAAGAAGACACCAGTCCTTGCGACAAACACTTTTCCCTCAGACGGTAGGTAAAAGTAATACCCTTTCGTTTCCTTAGGATATCCCACCAGATAACATTTATCCGATTTGGGTTCCAGCTTGTCAGGCATTTGACGTCTCACGTATGCCTCACAGCCCCAAATTTTAATGAACGACATACTAGGACGCTTCCCAGTCCATATCTCATATGGTGTCTTCAGAACCATTTTCGTTGGAGCGCGATTCAATGTCATTGCAGCAGTCTCTAAAGCAAAACCCCAAAAGGAAACAGGCAAGTCTGCATGACTCATCATCGAACGTACCATGTCTAACAGAGTACGATTTCTCCTCTCAGACACACCATTATGTTGTGGTGTTCTAGGTGGAGTGAGCTGTGATACAATACCACACTCTTTCAGATGATCACGAAACTCATGACTCAGGTATTCGCCACCTCGATCAGATCGGAGTGCTTTAACCCTTTTACCCAACTGGTTTTCTACTTCATTCTTGAACTCTTTGAACTTTTCAAAGGTCTCGGATTTGCACTTCATAAGATACACATATCCGTATCTACTGAAATCATCAGTAAATGTAACAAAGTAGAAATACCAACCTCTAGCCATGGAACTCATGGGTCCGCATACATCACTATGTACAACACCCAAGAGATCCTCAGCCCACTCAGTATAACCAGTGAAAGGAGCTTTAGTCATCTTGCCTAACAAACAAGATTCGCATCACTCAAATGATTCATAATCAAATGAGTCCAAAAGTCCATCTCTATGGAGCTTGGATATGCGCTTCTCGTTGATATGGCCCAAACGACAATGCCAGAGAAATGTAGGGTTCGAGTCATTTGTTCTTAGTCTTTTATTATTTTCTACATTACAGATCAGATGGTCCAAGTTCAAAACATAAAGACCATTAAACAATTGGGCTACAACATAACATACATCATTCTTAAATATAGAACAACAGTTGTTCTTAATTATAAAAGAAAATTCAATCATGTCCAAACATGAAATAGATATAATGTTTCTAGTTATGGCCGGAACAAAATAACAATTATCTAGTTCTATTACAAGCCCTCTGGGCAAAGAAAGACGGTAAACCCCTACGGCTACAGCAGCAACTCTTGCTCCATTACCGACGCGGAGGTCCATCTCCCCTTTACTTAGCAATCTTCTCCTTCCCAGTTTATGCACATTTGTACAAATGTGAGAACCACATCCGGTATCCAATACCCAAGATGAATGAGCAGAAAGGTTTATCTCTATAACGTGAACATTTGAAGCGGAAGTCATACCTCCCTTCATTTTCTGCAGACCTTCAATGTATGAAGGACAGTTCCTCCTCCAATGACCAGCCTTGCCACAGTGGTGGCATTTCCCTTCCTTCACCGTGCTTTTCTTTTTCATCAGTGCAGAAGACTTGGGCTCAAGATATGGCTTAGGTCCCACGTTCGTCTTCTTAGATCCCTTGGCCTTGCCCTTGCCCTTATGCACCATCAGTATGGGGCTGGCAGGCTTGGCCTTCTTCATTTTGATTTCGGCAGTTCTCAATATACCTAGGAGTTCGGGCAGTGTCTTGTCTATTTCATTCATGTTGTAGTTCAAGACGAACTGCTCATAACTGTCCAGCAACGATTGCAGGATCAGATCTGTGGCCAACTCTTGACCAAGAGGAAAACCCAGCCTTTCAAGGTTCTCTATATACCCAATCATCTTGAGTATGTGAGTCCCTACTGAGTCTCGAACTCCCATCTTGCACTGAAACAACGCTTTTGTGACATCGAACCTCTCTTGACGAGCCTGCCCTTGAAACAATTTCTTTTGATGCTCGTCAATCCCCTTGCACCCCATGTTCTCATGTTGCTTCTGAAGCTCAGAGTTCATAGTGGCAAGCATAAGGCATTCGACATCTAATGCATCATCAGTATACTTCTTATAAGCATCCTTCTCAGCACGGGAAGAGTTCCCGGTCGGCACCTCGGGGGCTTCTTCTTCGAAGACATAGAGCTTTCGCTCTTGCCTCAGAACAATTCTCAGGTTCCTGTACCAGTCCATGTAATTAGTCCCACTGAGCTTATCCTTCTCAAGGATGGCTCTCAAAGACAACGTGGAGTGTGAAACGCTTGACATGGAATTCTACAAGAATTTATGCAGAATAAAATCCGTACCAAAATTTCAAATACAATTTATTTTAATTTGGACTTCAATTAAAACACTCCCACTATTTTATTCGAAATGATAGCCCTCACTAACAATTCAGAGAGTTCATACGAGCTACTCTCTTAGTGGACAAGATCCGTATTTCACCAACACAATGAGTCAGCTTTGGCTTTCCTCTCACGATGTGGTTATTTAGGTAGGCAACGCTTGCCAATTGCATCCTCATGCTATTCTTGTATGGTTGGTGAATAACTCCTTACTTGCATCCATCATATGGTGCATGCCAACCCTATGCCTCTATGCACTCAACCTTTGAGGTCACCTAGTTAAGCTGGACTCGATGTCGACAGTGGGATATCACAATTATCCGCTCGCACCCTTACCAAGATAGATTAATGCACCTTGCTTTGGCAAGCCCACACTTCATCGATCGAGGCAGGAAGAGTGTCATCCATCGGAAGGCATCCGAACACTTAATATTTGATGAAGGGATTTTGATTATAGGTTAACAGTTAACCATGATCAACATTTGATCAATGTGCACATCCAAAGAAAAACAATTTTTCTAAAACCACATGCATCCCTTATGTGCACAACCTGATACCATCAACATTTGATAGAAGGAAGGGCTAAATCTGAACATCCGGAAACTTCCAAATCCTCAGATTTACATGAATTGGACAAAAGCAAAGACAACTCAACTTAAAGCAGTAGACAAGCTCATCTCTCTATGTTGGATTCAAAATCCAAAACAAACTCGAGGGATGGTTACTGCTAAGGAGACTACAATTTCTAACAATTAGAAATTTCCATGAAATTCCAGACGTTCTTGGCGGGGTACCAAGACTAAATCTAGACATTTAGAACACTTCTAAATCCCTAGGTTTACACGTACTGGAATAACAAAACTTCCAATACAACAATCATGGTTGTAACCTCGCTCTGATACCACTGTTGGGTTTCTCTATGAGGATGGCACAACACATGTGTACGCAGCGGAAGAATAAAAACATCAAGAAAACCCAAAAGAGATGGGATCGGGCCATGGTAGTTGAATCAAGAAGTTAACGTACAACTAGGCAAAAATTACCTCGGTGGCGTTGAGTCACAACTCAACGGAGATGCTACAAGCTTCGTGTTCTTGCTGGTGGCGTGTTCTACGTGGAATGATGTCCACGTCTCTGCAGAAATCCACACGAGCGGGAGAACACTGACTTTTCCGTCGCATGGATAATCGGGAAGGAGAATGACCGCACCTTGCTTTTCCACAGACTGCTAGGTCCGCGCCAGGAATAGCAACACCAGTGACAATCGCCGGAGAGGAGGATGTCGACGGAGCGAGCACGGAGCCGGAACACTTCCGTCGGCGGGATTCGGGATCGGCGGAACGAACGAATGGCGGAACACTTCCGTCGCTGGATTCGATTCGACCAGAGATCTAAGTCCCGAAAACCCTAAGTGTCTATTTATACCAAAGGCATAAACAGACTTAGGAATATCGCAATCCGCAGACCACCCAGAAAATTAGGGTTCCAGAATCGGCGAGAATCACCTAGCAGATTCGGCGAGAATCAATCGGCAAGAATCACCTAGGATCGTCGAGAATCACCTAGGATCGGCGAGAATCAGTCGGCGAGTATCAGAGTATAATACTCGATGATTCACGTCGAACGTGGGTTGATGATAATCATCGATCTGCGGTCGACGATACTCGTCGACCCGCGGTCGACGATACTCGATGATACTCGTCGACCCGCGGTCGACGATACACGACGATACTCGACGATACTCGTCGACCCGCGGTCGACGATACACGATGATTCTCGTCGACCCTCGGTCGACTATTCTTACCATTTTTTCGAGGCAACATTTGCCCTACCCGACGATCCTTTAAGCCAACACTTTGCCCATAACCCATTCAGGTCGGTGATTGGTAACCTTTACCAACATAGTCAATCATCCAACTTCTCCACATCTTTTACGTGCGACCCTGCAGGCTCATATCGCGTTGGCAGTGAGATTACATGTTTGACCACTTCTAGATCACCATGGTAACTCCAACACTTCCATCTCGGTAGAAAGGCGGTGGCACTCTGTTTCTAGCTAGTCCATGCGCCGGTCAGAGGCCTACTTCTCCAGCTCCATCTCGCGGATTATATGCATGTATTTGCGGAACATCCTAGCCGTCCTCCGCTTCTGCTCTAGGGTATCCATGGGATCACCCAAGTAGTCCTCGATCTCGTTAGGGAGTGGAAGAGGCGAGAGGGGAGGAGACGCGGGAACGTACTCAGTGTCAGATTCAAATTGGATGCCTGCACAGAGAGCGAGAAATCATAAGGAAGGTTGATCTCGCGGTCGTGCGCCAGGATTACAAAAGTTGACCCAGTTATCTCGCAGAAGTTGGGTAAAGGAATGAGAATTGAGGCGAAACAGAGAAGGGTGAGTTCTTACTCGGGATGCGAGGGTTCCCCACAACACGCGAGAGGTTTTCTTTCAGCGTGAGGGGTGGGGAGGAGTCCTCGGGCGAGTCGGCACGCAGATGAGTTTTGTGGATAGCGTCGCGAGGATTTGCGGGATTCGGGGAATCAACGAAGTTTTCTTGTAAAAGCGTGATCAACAAGCGGGACGAAAGGAGAAGAGCGAGAAGAATAAGGAATTACTCGTCTCTCACCGGGAGATGTGAGAGTGATTCTTTGTTCTCAAGGGGGCAGAGGAGGTCGCGCTGGCCGAGAAGGGAGGGCAGGCAGCCTTCATCTTCTTCAAGCGAGAGGAGGGAGGAGCTGAGGAAGGAGTATGCCCCAAATCCGGGAATAGGGCGGCCATGTTGGCTTTATTTTTTTTCGCACAATCGCGAGACGATCACAAAAGCTCTGGCTGTGAGACATGCTGATGATTGGAGAAATGGAGGATAGAAAGGGGAACCTAAGGAGAGGTCGGGATCTCATATTTATAGGCCCCAGGGGGGACCCACCAAAGATTCTCGTGAACAAATCCCAATGTCGCGAGCCTCGGTTGGACTTATCTTTTCGATGTTAGGGCAACCTCGAAAAGTGCGGGGAATCTGTACAACCTTGGGCTCACGAGAGGTGGTTCAATGAGCGAGAAGGAGGGGCTGGCAAGATGGATTAAACAGACGAGTAAGACTAGGAGGCCCACCTGCAGGAGGCGGGATGGGGGATTCTCTGAGGTAGACGAGATGCCCAGCTAGTGCGAGATGGTTCTAGGTGGCGAGATAGCCTATAAGGAGAGAGGCCGGTGAGACAGACAGAGAAGGTCGTCTCGCCCGGCAGTCTTTTCCCCACTCGCCGCATGGGGGAAAAGATGTTTTTACCTTTTTACCCCCAAGGGGGATTTTACCTTTGCGCCCCAGGTAATTTTACAATTCTACCCCTGGAGGTCTGCGTATAGCCCTCCAGAACAGCGGAGTTTGGCTGATGGCAAACCCAGCCCAGGGTGTTTTGGTCATTTCAGGTTAATTCAGAAGTGATATTTGCAGATCAGATTTAGAGGCCTATAAATAGACCAATAGAGGTGCCTAAACGGGTTGTTGAACCTTTCCACTGTTTTCCTCATATGCACCTAGCTTAGTATTGGCTAGGGAGGGGAAGATCTTCAGTTCTTCTGGGAAAGAGGTGTGACCTCTGAGCTGAGACCCCTCGGTCTGTTTCTAGGTCTCCGACTCACGTCAGGAGGATAGCTCAAGAAGAGTACGTGTGGGCTGCATCCTATTTCGAACTTTAGGAGGGACCAGAAAGCTAGTTCCAACACTCTGAGAGGAGGAGTGCTGAGCTTTTCTTTGATGGACAAGGAACAGGACGAAATTTCTTTCGGGATAGAAGAGCGAGAGCCAAGGTCGACAACGACAACCCGCAAAGATGGATAACAAGATCAATGTATAGAAATAAAGTGTAACATCCCATTTCCAACTAGACCCCTAAGAGTGTTTTTGTCATGACTAGGTCATGACAAAACCCTAGGAAGCCCAGAATACCAAGTGAGCTTAGGCATGAAGTTGGAAATCAACATGGTCTGCAAATAGTAGAATTCTAAACAATAATTTTGGATGACCATAGTGCTTCACCATGACTCCATGACCCCACCACAAATATCCCTAACCCATTAGAGTGTCCATTAGAGCCATAAGGATCCAATGGGGTGAACCCAAAGTGGTCAAATTGACCCAAGTCCACCATAGCCCTAAATTGGTCAAGGTGCCCTAACTAAGGGCAATTGTCCTCTAATATGCCCAATTGACCATACCTATACCTTTCCAAGCCCTAAGGGAGGCCAATGGCTCACCAAGGACCCATTGGGATCAACCAAAGAGGCTAAGTTGACCCAAGTCAATCCTAGCCCTAAAAAGGTCAAAGTGCCCTAACTAAGGGTCAAGTGACCACCAAGGTGCCCAACCAACCCTACCCAAGCCTTCCTAGACCTCAGGGGAGGCCAATGGGTCACCAAGGAGCCATTGGAGTCAACCCAAATGATGATGTTGACCAAGGTCAACCCCGCCATAATACTAGGTCAAACAATCTCATATGGGTTAACCCAAGCTCAAGCCCAATCCACTTGGGCTAAAACCTTATTTCCCTGAATATTATGAGTTAGTGGGGTGCCATTAAGCTGAATTAATCATCAAAATTGATCTTAATGAGTAGGAGAGAGAAAAGCTCCATTTTCCCCTTTAATGGAGGAGAGAGAAAGCAGGCAGTGAAGACCATTCATGGCTTGGAAGGCCAAGGGCCCTCTCTTCTTGCTGGAATCTTCCTCCCTGGTCAGTTAGGGGAAGATTAAGGGACTTTCCAGCCCTTTCGAGTGGATGGGTGCAGTGAATCTACCATGGCCGAAGTTGAGTTTTCATGGCCATTAATGGCTTTGAAGCCATGCCCCTTCCCCTACCTCAACTGACCACTTTATCATCTTCCGAGCATGATATGTAGTGGATTTAGGCCCTTACATCGCTGCTTTTGCTCAACGATAGAGAGCGAGAGCTAGAAGCTTTTGGAGCTCGGCGGTCATGCTGCATAACCACCAAACATGTCGGCAAGCATGGTTGAACGTCCTCCTCTACTCCTCTTGAAAGTTAGGGGTTAGATCTTGTATACTCTAAAGGGGGTGGGGGTGAATAGAGTATCTTGAGGTTTTTAAAACTTTTGTAGTGAATAATCCTTAGTCCTAAAATAATTTGATGTAACACAGGAACAACAAATATAAAATCTCACAAAAACAATAAACCTAATTAGCACAGTCACATTATAAACAAAAGAAAAGAGCAACACAGACAACTCAAGAATTTTATAGTGGTTCCCCAACCTGGGTACATCCACTCTTCTACCACCCTGGTAGGAATCCACTCAGGTTTTTGATCAGGTGACTACCACCAATGAGCTTTTGATCAGGTGCTCAAAAACCAAACCTCAAGTCTTTTGATCAGGTCACTTGCAACCAGTAATAACTTTTGAAGGGAGTTACGAACCCTTTATACAGTGTGGGATGAGAGAGTGATTATGTATTCTCTTTCTCAAAACAATTGAGAAGACTCTTATGGATTTAGATGTTAGCAAAAACTCCTCCTGAGATATTGAATGGTTCAGGAAGGTGAAGCTTTGCTGCAGGGTGATAGGTCTTCAAACTTGTAGCATGGAATAGAAAGTATCCAGGAGCTTCTTGACTGATAGAGTATTGGTTGTCCTCTGAAGTATCCTGAGAAGAAGAAGGAAGAAGACTCTTGATCTTGAATACATGTTCTTCTTTATTCTTCAGCTTGCTGATGTTTCTCTGGTCTAGGGCTTGTTTCTCTGTATCACTATATTTTGTATTGTTGTGTGATTGCTATGCTATTTCAGAGAACTATGTATTATCTTCTGTCTGCAGAGAGAGATGAAGAAATCCTTTTTATATTTCCATTTGAAATTTGAATTGTTTTTGCATTTATTGCTGACAGCTTGGAGAATATTTTGCATTAATTGAATTCCCCAACTGTTTGATAGAAAATCGGCAGGTAATAATCCTGATGTAGCCCGTAATCAATGCTTTCTTCCAACGGTAATATTCGGAGAATATTTTAGCATTGATTACTCAGGAATTCTTGCAATAGAATAAGGACAGAAGGATGGAAATATCTAAGTCTGGAACTTCACATAAATTGTTGAGCAGAATTCATCGACCTGGATTCAGAGTTCGTCGACCTGAGAAGTCAAGTTCGTCAACCATATCATAGTTGTTCGTCGACCTGAGATCCAAGAACATCGAGCTGAGTACAGAAATGCTTTCTCTGGAACCTTGTCAACTCTGTGCATCAAGATTATCGAGTTGAGAATGAAACTTCATCGACTGGAGTTCAGAATTCCATATTTCTTGGACTCAAAAATGTTTTAGGTAATATGTACAGAAATTGTCGACCTGAGAACTAGTTTCGTCGAGCTGAGAACTTCTAACTGCTAGATAAGTCTTGCCAGGAATATGGTCCAAGTTCGTCGAGCTGAGAAGGTGAATTCATCGACTGGAGTATTATCCTGGACTTGGAATATTAAGTTGTTTCTGGAATAAGATGTTGAAGTAGAATACCCATAGATCGTCGAGATGAGAACTAAGTTCGTCGACTGGTGTTCAGAGAAATTCTGGACTTGAAATGTTTAAGTAGAGTGTCCATAAGTTGTCGACCAGAGTACCAAGTTCGTAGAGCTCAGCTTAGAGAATTGTCTCTGAGTTCGTCGAGCTGAGTACGACTTTTGTTGACCTGAGTTTGACGAACATCGAACTCATTTCCTGAGTCTCTGAAACTTCTCTAAGTCTTGAGTGTTTGTGTAGTCTATTGATGGCTGGTCTATATAGTGTTGACTCTAGGGACTTGGCCTAGACTCTAGGACATAACCATGACCCTGGCTATACATGTTGGGTCAGATGATCCTAACTTAGTGAACCTAGCCAAAATCCAACTAGGGATCCAACAATCTCCCCCTATTTGGGTAAGGTCACTAATTACAGACTCACATTAATAACAAAGCAATAAAACATATATCTGGCATGAGAAATTTAAAATATGCAGCAGACATATATATATATATATATATATATATATATATATATATATATATATATATATATATATATATATACACACAGAGCTTTGTATCAGAATATAAATAAGCAGTTTTTGAAATAACAGAAAGACTGAAAATAGTTTATAATTTACTTCTTCTTCCTTTATTCCTTGTGCTTTTCCTCTTTGGCCTTATCACCTGGCCGAGTAAACTTTATCTCCCTGTTAGAATCTGCAACATGGGACTTAGTCATTGTCATGTCAGCCCCCCAATGATATTAAGAGACGTGGCCCTGGGCACTACTGCTTCTGGATGTAGTTTCATATAATCATCAACATTAAAGAACTTGTTAGCTTTAGCAAACCAGTTCAATTCTTCCTTTCTGTACATGGACATTGTAGAGTATTGAGAGGTATCCTTACCTTCAACTTTAGCTTTGTTAATCATGGAAAGGCCAACCAGTTCCTGGAACCTGGCCATCCTTGCTGTTGTAGCTGTCTCTGGATCCTCAAATGGTATAGGAGGGGAAACAGGTATTTTGGGGCTTTCAGCCTTTTGATGTTCAGTGAATTTTTGTTGTTGATGTTGTTGATGCTGCTGATGTTGTTGCTGGTGCTGCTTGCCAGATGAATAATGCCTTTGCTGGCTGCTTCCTGAAGATGAGGACCTACCCTGCTGTCTTTAATAAGTTTGAAACTGGGTAGTCCTTTGATTTGATGAACTAGAAGCACCAGCAGCTGAAGGAGGAGGAGGAGGAGGGTCCTTTCTGAATCTCTGTGGAGGAGGAGAATATCTTCTGCATCTCTTCCTTTCTTTTTGAAAGAATTGGTTTTCAAGATATCCTAAACACCTAGAGGGGGGGAGGGGGTTGAATAGGTTCAATTCTTTTTCCTTAAGGCAGACAATATTTCTACTGCTAACACAGATTATTCAGTAATTAACACATCATAGATCACAACCCAGCTTTACATAAAATAGCAACACAAAAGACACACAAATTTATATTGGTTCCCCAAGTGATGGGTACATCCACTTCCCCCTTCGCCTATCTAGCAATATACTATATTCTGCCTAACTTCCATCTTTCTTCCTCAGATCCTCAAATCTTACAACTCAGAACCTTGAAATGTCCCTACAGCTCAGACTACAGCAAGTCCTGCAACTCAGATTCTCCCAGAGAACCCTACCTCAGAGTGAGTCCACACTCCTATAGCTCAGGCAATTAAGCCCTACCTCAGACTCTTCAACAGGCCTACAACTCAGGCAATCAAGCCCTACCTCAACCTCTTCCACAAGGCCTACAACTCAGAGAGAAAACTCTCCTACCTCAGGTACTCAGCCCAACCTCAACCTTTTCAACATGGCCTATAATTCAGAGAGAAAACTCTCCTACCTCAGGCACTCAGCCATACCTCAGCCTTTATAGATTTAGGCTTACAACTCAGAGGGATAACCCTCCTACACTCAGATCTGTAAAAGATCCTATAAAAAAGTTGATGGTAAAAAGAGTAATTCCTTCACCCAAGTAGAGAGAGAATGCGTAGAAGGTTTCTTGGTCAGTTCTTGATAGATCTGACAACTTTAGAATCAAGCTGTCTTAGCTTCTTCAAATCTTCTTGAATCTAAACAAAGTAAGGTTGATCTTCTTGAAGTTGGAGATGATCCTCAATTCAGCTTCCTTCTTCTATTCAGAATTTAATCTGAATTCTTCTTCCAGACTTGTTCAGGATCTGCCCTTATTGATTTCTAGATGAAGGCTTCTCTTCTTCTTCTTAGTTCTTCAGTCTTGGATACTTCTAGCACTTTCTACTTTTCAGATGTGACTCTGAATTTTTCTTGCAGACTTGTTCAGGATCTGCCAGGTACTTTTTGATTTCTTGATGAAGACTTCTCTTCTTCTTCTTAGATGTTGGTTGTGACAACTTCTGCTAGTTCATCCACCATTTGTTGATAGAATAGATCCTTATATAGACCCCATCTGAGGTTACCGGCTGATCCGGTTCCTAACGGCCTTCTGACAGCTCTAACAGATGCAACAACATTGTCAGTTCTGATAGCTGTCAAGTCTTCAGTCGTGATACTTGATCCTTCATTGAACTTTAACTCAGCAGCAAAGTGTCGAGACAATACTTCAAATGTGTCGATACAAATAGATCATGTGTAGACATAACTCTTGATGATGTCGACACAGCTTTCACAATGTCGACACAGCTTCTCTTTAACTTCTTGACACAGCTTTAGTGGAATGTTTCGACACAAGTCCTGTGTGTCAACACAATAACTTCTAGTCTCGACAAAGTTAGTGTCAACAGAATTCTGGTGTGTGTCGACACAAGTCCTGTGTGTCGACACAGTTGTTGTCGACAGAATTTTGGAATGTGTCCAAACAAGTCCTGAGTGTCGACACAGTTGTTGTCGACAGATTATCTGTGTGTCGACACAAGTTCTGTGTGTCGACATAATCTGGCTCTTGGTGTCGACACAGTTATTGTCGACAGATTTTTTGTGTGTCGACACAAGTCCTTTGTGTCGACACAATCTGACTCCTGGTGTCGACACAGCATTTCCCATATGTCGGCACAATTGTTCTCTAGTGTCGACACTTGTACTTAGAAAATTTTTCTGCATTTCCTTAACCTGCACATTCAAACTCAACACAACTTCAAATACACCTTGATGAATATCATTAAGTTATGTGAGGCTTCTCCAAATTTGGTACACATTTTCCAATATACACAACAATCTCCCCCTATTTGGAGAAGTCATAACCCTTAGTCAATGATATACATCACTATATAATAAAACAAAGTATATGATGTATAAAAAACATTATTTGACAAGGCAATACATAAACATAATCAGAATATTATATCATCACAGAATATGATAAAATATAATGAACATGAATCAATGTTTTGTTGAATTACAAGAAGTTTTTGAACAATAGATGACATCGACTTTAAAAAGATTACATATTTCTGAAATCTAGTCAATCTAATCTTAGGACTGATCAGGATCCTAGATAACAATGCCTTTGCCAGACTGAATCCTTGCTTGTACATTAGCTTCTGTGTCTTCAGCTGGCTTCTTTCCTTTAAGATCCTTTTTCTTGAGGTCTTCAGCCTTGACCTTTTGCCTTTCAAAATAATGATAAGGCTATGGAAAGTACTTGCTTGGCTCCACAGAAGTAGCAGGCATCTTCCCAGCTTTGATGTCTCTTTTAAACTAATAAATGACATCTTGCCGTTTTTGATACTTGCTCCATTCTTGGTCAGATTACCACTTGCCCCTATCATGCATGTTGTCTTTAACTGCTTGCCAGGCAGTGAGAATAATGTTTCTGGAGGTGGGGCTCCATCTTTCAAAATCAGGCTTTAATTCAACCTTCTCTCTAAACCTTTTCTTATAAAGTTGAGCTTCTTGTTCTCTTTTCAAAGCAGCTTCAGACAGCTCAACCTTCTCAAAAATCATATTCTGAACATCCTGTGGAGGACTGTACATTTGTTGTACAGCAGAGTGAATGCCCTCAAAATCAGCAGGTGGATAAATAATTGGAGCTACTTCCTGCTGAACCCCTTCATTGTGAGCAGGTTGAATGCCTCACTCAGCAGTATTGTCATCATCACAAAGGGGTGGATAACCAAGAGTTGCTCTGATAGCATTAGTTATCCTTTTAGCATGTTCAGAGCCTGCATTGACTAACACTCTCTCCCCCTTTATGACTTCTCATTCAACATGGTCTCTTAGAACATCCTTTTGAAACCATATCTGATTAGCTAGATAAATTGTTCCTTCTTTTTAGAATAATCTGAACTTCTGGAGCTGATCAGAAATTACCTTTTGAGATTCTTGGATAGTAGTGCTCACATCTGTCAAATTTGCTTTGAGATGTTTATCAAACTCAGTCTTTTCTTTAGCAATGTTTGCAGTGAAAGCAATTGTTGTATTCTTAAGTTCTGTGATAATAACATTGTGTGATTCTGTCAGATTGTCATTCATTCTGAGTTGATTTTCCAAAACATAGCCTTGTTTCACTGCTATGTCATCTATTTGAGTTTTGGCCTCTACTTGTTGCTTTGCTAAATATACTACAACATTACCTCCCTTATGGAAGCAATCTGTCATCTCCTTTTTATGTAAATTCACTTGAAATCTGATGGACTTGATATCTTGGGCCAATGTAGATTGGATTTCCTTATGACTTTCATCCACATACTTCTCAAGAGCTATTCTTTTCTCATCCATCTTAACTTGCAATGCCACCAACAGTGAGCTGAAATCAATTGCTAGAGCTGGTGGTTGGGAGACAGTCTTCAAGGCTTTCTTATAGCCTAAGCTCTTCTTTCTGATGACCATCAGTTTCCTCTTCTTGGCCCTAGAAATTTCTTCATTTTCAAAAGAATCAGATGAACTTGCTATGTCCACTATATCTTTTGGACTAGAGGGCAACTCCTTCTCAATCCTTAGCTGCTCCCCCTCAGTCCTTGCATCTTATATGTCAAGAAATAACTCTTCTAGAGTGAACTCTTGCTACATTTGAACAGGAGGAATATCTCTCTCTTGTGTAATAGATGGAGTGTCATCAAATGAAAAAGTGTCCTCCATTGTTGTGTCATGTGCTAGGACACTTTCTTGGTTAGTCTGTTCAACATCATTCATATGTACGGTCAGTATAGTATTTTCTGAATTGAGAGCAGCATGATTTATGTCCAGTAGTATCTCATGTATAGATTGTGTAGATGCTTCACTGTCCAATGCAGATGTGTGGACAGGTGGTTGTTGCTCATGAGCTCCCCCTGAGGGTAATGTCTCTTGTTAAGCTGAAACTAAAGAAAGCTCATTGGATCCCCCTTGATGAGGCACTTCTTGTACCTGAACTTCTGAGATGTTGGTGGAAGTAATCTGCTCCCCCTGCACCTGACCATCATCTACAGTCTCTAGAGCAGGTGATTTCCTAGTATTCTCTGTTCTTTCTTCATCTGAGTTGAAGACCACTTCTTGTTCTGAATCACTGGCAGATTCAGTTATCTTGTGGATTGTTTTTTTTCTTTTGTTGTATCTGTTTTGTTTGTTTCTGTGGAGTAGAAACATCCTTAGTCAGGACCTTTCCCATCTGGATAGTATTCTCAAATCCATTCTTCTCACATGATTGATCTTAAATCCTACAATCAGATTCATTACTTCAGGAATATTCTCAGCCAGAAATAGGCTTAGTGTCCTTCCCAAATTTGGTTTCCTGAAGCTTTCTTTGATCTTGTCAAATATCACAGCAGACTAGTTAGTTTTGACCTTGAACATGACTCTGGTAATTAGATTAAACATATAGGCAGATATCCTATCATGTCCTCCTATTTTGCACAGAATTACTTTTCCTATAATTTCGGAAAGAAATTTTTCCTGGGAGTTCATTCTCTTTCTGTGCATAGAAGATCCAATCTTGGTGGTGGGATCCAGTCCACACCATTAGAGAGCTTCTCTGGTCATGAAAGATACGACTTCATCTTCTTCTTGAACCCTTGGTAGTTGTAGTGTCTTCCTCAAACTCTTCAGGGTGAGTTTGACCATGGTTCCTTGAACGGATGACTTAATTTTCAGGCCCATTGAATCCAGTGTTGCTGCTGTGTAGAATTCAAGAACCTCCTTCTTCCAAATCTTGGCAGGTTTTAAGACCAAGTATTCTAAGCCATTCTCTGTGATTAGGGTAATCATAGCTTTGATTTCTCTAGATCCACTCGCAAACGCATCGCGAACTAGTTCATTGCTCTCATTAATGTTTTCTTCCAGCTTCGGCGCCATTCGGGATGAGAGAGAGAGAGAGAGAAGAAGAGAGATGAAGGTCTGTCGACATAAAGGATTAAGTCTCGAGAATGTTGAGAGTGTAGTCGACAGGGTTTTACTTCCACCTATTTATATGTTTCTAAACAAAGAAGGTCAAAAGGCGGGTTGAAATAAACCTATTGTGTCGACACTGTTGGGATTGTGTCGACACAGATTACTAAAGTCTCGATAGAGAATTACTATTCTATGTGTCGACACCAATCGCGATGTGTCGACACTAATAATCTTAGAGCTTACACTAATCCCTGCGTGTCAACACAGACGACTGTATGTGTCGACACCAATATTTAAGTGTCAGGATAGCTATGTGTCGACACCAAATTCCTAGTGTCGACACAATCTTCTGGATGTATCGACAAAATTTTTTCTTATGTGTCGACACCATCTACTAAGTGTCTACATAGATGTCTTTATGTATCGACACAAATTTACTTAGTCAAATATGTCATTCTTATTCTAAGATCAGCATGCCTAATTCAATTTTAAAATAATTGAATTTAATTTCATCCAGTGGTTTGGTGAACATATCAACAATTTGAAAATTAGTATTGACAAATTCTAAACTTATATCTTCGTTTTCAACATGATCTCTAAGGAAATGAAATCTTATTTCTATGTGCTTAGTTTTGCTATGTGAAACATGATTACTAGCAATAGAAATAACACTAGTAGAATGACAAAATAATGGAGTTCTACTTACCTGAATTCCATAATCTTCAACTAGAAGTTGAATCCATAATAGCTGAGCACAGCAGCTACCTGCATCAACATATTCAGACTCAGCTGTGCAAATAGCCACACTTGTCTGCTTTTTCCTGCTCCATGACACCAATCTTCCTCCTAAAAACTAACATGTTCCAGTTGTACTTATTGCTGGAGGAAATCTATCTACACCTTGATTTTATCCAATCACCTCACCATGTTATAGTTCATTGTCCTCTTCATCATCTTGTGGGTCTTGTACTCCCCCTGGACAACATCCATCATTGTCTTCATCCTGCCTTACAGGTTGGTCTTCACTAATGGTTAGCTTGTCCATCTTTTCCTTCAGACCTATAGAGCACACCCTTTGATGACCCCTTTTTCAGATCCACCAAAGATCACTTTGGGTCCATTCTCTATGGGAGTATAATCCTTCATCATCCTTCTAGTTCCAGACATGTGCTTAGAACATCCACTGTCCAAGTACCATATTGGGGTATGGCCACTTGGACTCACCTGCATCAAATAAAATTACTTAATCTTAGAACTCCAATAAGTATTGGGTTCTAGGTTCTGGTTAGTCTGAAACTTAACAGATTTTCCTGCAGCCTTTCTGACAGGTAAGCTAGCATTTTTCCTGATAGTAGTGTTGTGCTAACAATATAAGGCATAATGACCCACTTTGCCATAACACCAGCACTCATATATATTATATCTTCTCTTACATACATGCTTAACAGTATTTCTGTCAGCAGACCTTAAAACTGTAGGTACAGTAGTCCTTTTCTTAAGTGCTGGGGTTGATGCATCAAACATTAATGATTCCTGATGATCATAATGTGTTTGTACATGAGCTGCTCTATTGGCAATTACACCCTTGTCATTCAGATTACCAGTCTTACTGTGACCATGTGTAATGTCATGGTCATACTTGTTAGTGGGCTGCATCACTTTCTTGAAAGCAATAGGGGGTTTGAAGGCTAGTGGCTAAACTGGGGCTTTGCCTTTTCTTTTCGAATTAGCTGCCCTTGTTCTTCCCTTAAAAACTAGACCTGTCTTACCCATTTGTGCAATAAAGTTATCAATCAAAGGTAAGAAAGACTTTGTCTTTAAGAATTTAGTCATAAGTTCCTTTTCTCATTGTAGTCTGACTTCCCGACCCTTGATCTGATCATTTTTGAATGTAATTATTCCCATTTTCAGCTTGACAACCTCATTCATCTTTTGATCCAGCAATTTTTCTGAATCAGATGCAGCTAACTTAAGAGAAGCAATTTACTTAGCCTGGTTTTTTACAAGGTTTCTGCTTCTCTTAAGTGCATGCTATAAATCACCATACTCATCAATAAGTTGATGTACATCCCCTTCATATTCTGAAACATCCACATCTCTTGATGCAGATGCTTCTGAGTCTGATCCAGTATAATAACCAGAAACTATAGACAGGATGTTTACCTTGTTGGGACCAGGCTGATCCTGGCATTGATCTTCCTCAGTCAAAGCCATCAGCCCTCTATAGTGATGATCTTCTGTTCCATTAATTGAGTCCAGCATTTGCAAGAACTCAGATTCTACTGAATCCTCTTCAGTTGTAAACAATCCTATATAAGCTTCAGCTTCTGTCTCTTCTCCTGAATCTGATGATGAGGAATTAGTCCAGCTTTTCTGTTTCTTTATAACTAAGGATCTCTCCTTCTTGCCCTTATTTTGCTGCTTCTTTTTATCTTTAGATTCTTTCTTTTATCAGGACAATCAGCTATGATATGCACTGGCCTATTGCAGCAATAACAAACAATTTTAGAAGAAATTTGTTTACTGGGATTAGAGCCATACCTATCATCCTTGGATGCTTTCTTCTTCTTATAATAGTCATCCTTGGAGTAGGATGAAGATGGCTTTGTTCTCCATTTCTTCTTCTTCATGAACCTTTTAAACTACCTTGTGAAGGCAACAAAATCTTCATCAGAATTATGACTGTCTGAAGTGTTGATGTCAGTATTTTCTGATTCAACTTCAGTCATTCTCCTGGGAGGAGATGGTGACTTTCTCCTGCCCATTATTATAGCTTCAGCTTTAAAGGCAACTGAATTTTCTTTGTATTTAGACCTATTGCTTTTCTCCTCCTCCATTCTAGCAGTGAGTTGCATCTCATAGGATAACAATTTTCCAAATAGGGTTGGTGGAGGTGTATCATCAAGCTTGGCCACCTCTCTGATAGCACATATTTTAGTATCCTAATCCTTGGTTAGGGATCTAAGAAACTTGCCATTTAATTCATTAGTGCTCAAGACTCTTCCATAGGTCATTAGCTCATTGACAATTCTAAAGAATTTCTTATTGCACTCAGCTATGCTATCTGACTTAGTTTGTCTAAAGCATTCATATTCTTGATTTAGCATGGACTTCCTAACCTCTCTCACTTCTTCTGTTCCATCCATGTAGACAATCAAAGTATCCCACATCTCCTTGGAGGTTTTGCAATGAACCAGATTATGGAATGTATAGTCATCTATGACACTCACAATTATGTTTTGTGCCCTCTTATCTAAGGTTGCTAGGTTAATCTCTTTCTTAGTCATTTCAGAATAGCTTTTAGGAGTCTTGAGATTAGCATCAAAAACTGATATATTCATAGGAATAAATGGCCCTTCTAGCACTATGATATAAATTCTTGGATCAGATGCTTCCGTGAACAATCTGACCCTCTCTTTCCATAAGACAAAATTTTCTTTCCTACAGATAGGAAGCTTCATGGATCCAAGTTCCTTCTGATTCTCACTGAAACCCATTTTGTCTAACTGATGACAGCCTTATAGATCCACTCAGACTGTTAAGTCTATTCCTGAGCAACCTCCCTCTAATACCACTTGAAATAATTGGTTTTCCAGATATCCTAAACACCTTGAGGGGGGGGGGTGAATAGGTTCAATTCTTTTTCCTTAAGGCAAACAATATTTTTACTACTAACACAGATTATTCAGTAATTAACACAGCACAGATCACAGCCCAGCTTTACATAAAATAGCAACACAGAAGACACACAAATTTATAGTGGTTCCCCCAGTGATGGGTACATCCACTTTTCCCCTTCTCCTAACTAGCAGTATACTAGATACGTCCTAACTTCCTTCTTTCTTCCTCAGATCCTCAGATCTTACAACTCAGAACCTTGAAAGGTCCCTACAACTCAAACTTCAGCAAGTCCTACAACTCAAATTCTCCCAGAGAACCCTACCTCAGAGTGAGTCCACACTCCTACAGCTCAGGAAATTAAGCACTACCTCAGCCTCTTCAACAGGCCTACAACTCAGGCAATCAAACCCTACCTCAGCATCTTCCACAAGGACTACAACTCAGAGAGAAAACTCTCCTACCTCAGGCACCCAGCCCTACCCCAGCCTTTTTAATAAGGCCTACAACTCAGAGAGAAAACTCTCCTACCTCAGGAACTCTGCCCTACCTCAGCCTTTATAGATTTAGGCTTACAACTCAGAGGGATAACCCTCCTATACTTAGATCTGTAAAAGATCCTATAGAAAAATTGATGGTAAAAAGAGTAATTCCTTCACCCATGTAGAGAGACAATGGGTAGAAGGCTTCTTGGTCAGTTCTTGATAGATTTGACAACTTTAGAATCAACCGGTCTTAGCTTCTTCAAAGCTTTTGAATTTGAACAAAGTAACGTTGATCTTCTTGAAGTTGGAGATGATCCTCAATCCAGCATCCTTCTTCTATTCAGAATTTAATCTGAATTCTTCTTGCAGACTTGTTCAGGATCTGCCCTTGTTGATTTCTGGATGAAGACTTCTCTTCTTCTTAGATCTTCATTCTTGGATACTTCCAGCACTTTCTCCTTTTCAGATGTGACTTTGAATTCTTCTTGCAGACTTGTTTAGGATCTGCCAGATACTTTTTGATTTCTTGATGAAGACTTCTCTTCTTCTTCTTAGTTGTTGGTTATGTCAACTTCTGATAGTTCATCCACTGTTTGTTGATAGAATAGGTCTTTATATAGACCCCATCTGAGGTTACTGGCTGATCCAGTTCCTAACGGCCTTCTGACAGCTCTGACAGATGAAACAACATTGTCAGTTATGACAGCTGTCAAGTCTTCAGTCGTGATACGTGATCATTCATTGAACATTAACTCAGCAACAAAGTGTCCAGACAATAGTTCAAATGTGTCGACACAAATAGATCATGTGTTGACACAACTCTTGATAATGTTGACACAGCTTTCACAATGTCGACACAGCTTCTCTTTAACTTCTTGATACAGCTTCAGTAGAATGTGTCGACACAAGTCCTGTGTGTCGAAACAATAACTTCTAGTCTCGACAAAGTTGGTGTCACAGAATTCTGGTGTGTCGACATAAGTCCTGTGTGTCGACACAGTTGTTGTCGATAGAATTCTGGAATGTGTCGACACAAGTCCTGTGTGTCGACATAGTTATTATCGATAGATTTTTTGTGTGTCGACACAAGTTCTGTGTCTCGACACAATCTGGCTCCTAGTGTCGACACAGTTATTGTCGATAGATTTTTTGTATGTCGACACAAGTCCCGTGTGTCGACACAATCTGGCTCCTGGTGTCGACATAGCCTTTTCTATGTGTCGACACAATTCTTCTCTAGTGTCGACACTTGTACTTCGAAACTTTTTCTACATTTCATTAACCTGCACATTCAAACTCAACAAAACATCAAATACACCTTGATGAATATCATTGAGTTAGGTGAGGCTTCTCCAAATCTGGTACATATTTTCCAATATTCCTAACACTTTCTGTTCATTCTTGGACAACCACATCCATGCTGGCGTGACCTTATAAGGTGTGATCTTTTGAAGTATATAGTATGTTGTGTCATTTGTAGGATTGGTTTTTGGGGCAGGAGGTGGAGGAGCTTTCCTATTCTTAGACACTTTCTTTTTCTTGGGCTCATCATCTAAGTCCTCATTATCATCATCCTCATCATCAGAATCTTGAGGATTATCATATAAGGAATCTATGGCCTTTAGTACTGATTTATCAATGGTCTTTTCAGCCTGAGTAGAAGCTGGAGGAGGAGCTGGAGCTGGACTGGAGAACTATACATAACAGTGTTGTTAGCAACTGTCTTATTTTCTTCTTCAATGTCATCCATGATCAATGCATCAAGATCAGGCATGGGGGAATCATCCATAACAAAAACTGGTGCAAAACTGGCTGTTGTAGGGGATGAAATAAGGGGGGAAACAGTTCTGGGTTGAGATGGAATGGCTGGAACCTCTGGAGTTGCAAAAATGGCCTTGAGTTGCTTGGAAACTTTGGGGCTTATGGGCGAGGTATATGGAATTATAGCAAAAGATGGCTTAGTGCTGTATTCTGGAAGAAGGTTCAAATGAACTATATCAAAAGTTCTCAATAAATTTAACAAATCTACTATGGGATTTATAATAAAATCACCAACAGTTATTTCCTCAGTCAACACATGCTCATCCAAGTCCATATCAGACTCAATAAAATCAATAAAATCAAGTAATTCTTGATCAGCATCTGTTGCTGTTATTTCTGCTGCTATTACTACTGCTGCTTCTTCTGATGCGGCTACTGCATCTTCTGTTACTGCTGCTTCTTCTTCATGGAGTATCTCCCCCTGCTTGGTTTTAGTGGAAACTGAAGCCAGGCCCCTAACTGAAGAGGGAGCAGCAGAGAGATTAGATATTTGTGTAGCAAGAGAATATATGGAAGTAGCAAGAGGTGAAATAGACTCTACTATAATTGTTTTGAGGAGGGGAGTAAGCAGTGCAATGAGAGATGGAATAATGGATGGATCCAATAGGGGAGTGGTAGAGGGTGTGGCAGAGGGTGTTGGAATGGAGACAAAAGTGGAAATTGTAGTAGTTGGTGTAGTCGGAGGGAGAACATCTTGCATGCAGACATCTGGAAGAGAGGAAGTATATGGAGGGGAAGTAGGCAGAGTAAAGAATGGGATGTTGTCCATATGGTGTGGTAAGGGAGATTAAGTTGGTGATGAAATTGGTGTACCATGGGGGGATTAAGGTGGGGCTGGTTGTGGTGATTGAGATGGAGAGGGTTGTTGAGATTCCTGAAGAGGGGAAGAGGGGATTTCAGTGATATCTATGTGTGGAGAGGTCGTAGGAGAGGGAGCTGGAGTAGGAATCTGAACTGGTTATTATTGTGGTTGTTGAAGAGAAGAAATTATGGAAGAGGATGGAGGTTGGTGTGCCATCTGAGGATGAGGGTGGATGGCTGGAGGTGATGGAGATGGAGGAGGGATCCCATCAGTAGGGTGAGAATGGCTGGATCATCCATAGTACTCTCAAAATCCCTGATGGAAGAGGAGGGAGCCGTGGAGGGCTTGGTGATGGTCCTCTCCCACCTGCCAAAAAAGGCACAGGTGAGCTTCTTAGAGGCATTGATGAATATGGTTTGGGAGACCAGAGATTCAGCAGCCTTTTCCTTCAGGAAGATCCCTAAGATTCTTCCAAAGAAAACCTCTTTCTTTGTATTCTTTTTCTTAATCAGATCAAACATGATCTGAGCCCAGTTCACCTTCTTCTTTTTTACCACTGCACACATGACCAGGAATTGGTGCCTGGTTATGTAGTCATGGGCTGTGTGCTTGCCCGACAACACTTTTCCCACAATGTCCGCTAGAAATTTAAATTTTTGTAGAGAGGTGTTTCTTAAGCAGTTTGTTAGGGGTTTGTCAGGAATAACCCATCATACTCAGCATCATATCAAACTCCTCATTATCCATTTCTAATTCCTCTTCACCATTGTTTAATCCAAAAATTTCTGTTAAAACGGTGGGGGTGAGGGAAACAGTATTACCCGCTATAGTTCCAGTCATGGTGTTGTCATCTGTTGTAGAAGAAGAAGTATACACCCATTCCCTGATTTCTTTGCTGGCGATCTTGATCCTGGTGGATAGCAGACTCTTCAAATTCGGTTCTTCAAGGAGTTGCAGGATGTCCAGGAAGATTGGTCTGAATGCTTTAAGGAATCGAAATCGACATCAAACCCGTTGTCGAATTTCATTGTCGCCAGAGTTGCTGCTGGAATCGCCATTAGAGCACCTGCAAGAGAAAAATGATGATCAAGTGCAAAGGAACTGAAAATGCGGGACGGAGGTCGAAGAAATCCTAGATATAAGGTTTTCCAGAATATGAATCGACAAACTCTGTTCCACGAAAAAAATGTGAAATTCTTCGATCTGAGTTCGACGAAATAATTTGGAGTTAAACAATTCGTTGAGCTCAGTCTGAAGATTTTAATACATTTCGTCGAGCTCTGTTCGATGAAAGTTTTCTGAAGCAAATTCATCAATCTCCGTTCAACGAAAATAACGTCACACACAGAGGGTTCGTCAACCGCCGTTCGACGAATATCTCAAGAACTTTTCCCAGTTCGTCGAACTCCGTTCGACGATCTTTGAAGAATTCATCGAGCACAGACTGAACTTAAGTTAGAGCTTCTCTATTGATCATTCCATGCTAATTTATAAAGAACAAGTGATTTCTTTCATCCAAGGGTTTGGTGAAAATATCAGCTCTTTGTAAATCAGTGTACATATAGACAAGTCTAACTTTGTTTTTGTCTACACACTCTCTAATGAAATGATGCCTAATGTCTATATGTTTAGTCCTACTATGATGGACTAGATTTTTTGCTATGGCTATAGCACTTGTGTTATCACAGAAGAGAGTTGAATTATTTAAGTTGAAGTCATAGTGCAGGAGTTGGTTTTGGATCCACAGCAACTGGGAACAGTAACTACCAGCTGCTATATATTCTACTTCAGCAGTTGATGTGGACACAGATAACTGCTTCTTACAAAATCAAGAGACTAATCTCATACCAAGGAACTGGCAAGTTCCTGAGGTACTTTTCCTATCAACCCTGCATCCAACAAAGTCAGCATCTGAATATCCAATTAAATCAAATTCTGACTCTGTAGGATACGATAGGCCTAGACTGGGACAACTCTTTATATATCTCAAAATTCTTTTTAGAAAAATTAGGTGAGATTCTTTAGGGTTCACTTGGAACCTAACACAAAGGCATGTGACAAACATGATATCAGGTCTGCTAGCTGTAAGATATAGTAGAGAGCCAACAATGCCCCTATATAACTTCTGGTCAACAGGTTTCCCATGTGGATCAGAATCTATTACAACATTAGTAGTCATAGGTGTTTTCTTTGCTTAGGCATCAGCCATCCCAAACTTCTTAATAACCTCCTTAGCATATTTAGCTTGGGAGATAAAGATGCCATCAGGTAGCTGCTTCACTTGGAGACTAAGGAAGTAGGAGAGCTCACCCATGCTACTCATCTCAAACTTTGAATGCATGAGGTCAGAGAACCTCTTGTATAGTTTGAAATCTGTATACCCAAATATAATGTCATCCACATATATTTGTACTAATAATGTTTGGTACTTATGTTGTCTAGTGAATACAGTTTTATCTACTATGCCTCTAATGAATTTATGCTCTATTAAAAAGCTAGCTAAGGTCTCATACCAAGCTCTTGGAGCTTGATTTAGACCATAGAGGGCTTTATGCAATTTAAATACAGGATAGGGATGGGTTGGAGAGATAAAACCTGGAGGTTATTCAACATAAACCTCTTCTTTTAGTACTCAATTCAGAAATGCACTCTTTACATCCATCTGATATAACTTGACCTCCTTGTAGGCAGCATAGGCCAGGAAGATTCTGATGGCCTCTAACCTTGCAACTAGTGCAAATGTTTGATCAAAATCTATGCCTTCTTCTTGCATATATCCTTGAGCAACAAGCCTAGCCTTGTTTCTCACAATTGTACCTTGGGAATCTAGTTTAATTCTATATACACATTTGGTTCCAATGACTGGGTAGTCTTTGGGTCTTGGAACCAAATCCCAAACTCTACATCTCTCTAACTGGTTGAGTTCCTCTTGCATAGCAATGATCTAGTGGGGATCCTGCTCAGCATCATGTATGGATTGAGGCTCAACTTGAGAGAGAAAACAGGCATGCATCAAATCTTGGTTGAGTTGATGCATTATCTGTACACCTACTGATATGTCTCCAATCACTTGAGATTTAGGGTGATCCCTCAGTGTGACAAAATCATTTAGTGGAGTTGGTTCAGCAACAACATTTTCAATTAATTCCACTTGTGGAATTGAGTTTGCTGTTGGATGAGGTTGAACTTCTTCAAACTGTTCTTCTTCACTGTCTTCATCAACCTGTGGAGAAGGATGTGTTGGAGCCTCTTGGGTGAGGTTTAGTCCATCCAAATTCTCACACAAGTGAGGTACCTGCAATGGATTACTGGTAGAAATCTCTTTCTCCTTGCAAGATATGTTAGACTCATAAAACGTGACATGAATTGATTCTTTGATTTTTAAAGATGATTTATAAAATACCCTAGAAGCTTTGCTTACTTGGGAATATCATAGAAAAATCCTCTCTTCAGCCTTAGCTTCAAACTTTCTAATGTATTTCTTATTGTTATTATGTATATGGCATATACAACCAAATACTTTAAAATAGGTGATTTTAGGTTTCTTTTATTTAAGTAATTCATAGAGAGTCATATTCTTTAGTTTATGTATTAGGCTTCTGTTCAGTACATAATTTGCTATGCTTACAGCCTCTGCCCAAAAGGATAGGAGCATGTAAGCATCTGCAAGTAATGTGCCTGCAGTTTCAATTAGGGTCCTATTTTTCCTTTTAGCTACCCAATTTTGTTGGGGAGTTCTAGGAGCTGAGAAGCAATGCCTGATATCTTCCTTCTCAAAGAACTCATGCATAAGAAGAGACTCAAACTCTGTACCATGATCACTTCTGATCAATGCAATATGAGTAGAGTACTCAATTTGTATGGTCCTGAGAAAATCTGTAAGAACTTTATAGGTATCTGACTTAGATCTCAGAAAGAACACACAAGTGAACCTTGAGAAGTCATCTACAATAACTAAAGTGTAGGATTTCCCTCCTATGCTTTGTACAATAATGGGTCCAAAGAGATCCATGTGTAGCAGGTACAAGATCCTAGGTGAATCACTTTTATTTACTAATTTAAAGCTAGATTTAGTTTGCTTGCCTAGTTGACAAGCCCTGCAAAGGCCTTCCTTATTGTAGGGACCAGAAGGTAACCCTCTCATAAGGTTGTCTTTAGATAGACTAGCAATATTTTTCATATTCACAGGTCCTTGCCTTTTATGTCATAATTCATTCTGATTACTAATTATGTTAAGTAAGCAGATATCTGAATTGGTAGAATGAAAATCAACCAAGTATATATTTCCTTGCCTATTCCCAATTAAAATATTTTATTTTTCTTTACTAGAAATAATACAAGATGTTGAGTTAAAGTGTACCTGATAACCTTCATCATAAAATTACCTTATGGAGATGAGGTTATGTTTGAGTCCTCTTACATAAGTCATTTCTTGAAGGTGACTGCTCCAATCTTCACTTCTGCATAGCCTTCAGAATGGCCACACTTTGAATCATCAAAGATTACCTTTGGTCCCAGCTTGGACTTGTAGTTGATTAGGTTGTCCTTGCTGCCAGTCATATGTTTAGAGCATTCACTATCCAGGTACCATGTTTGATTAATCAATGGACAGGTCTTTACCTGCATTGAAAAAAGTTGGTTGTTCTTGACCCAGGTTACCTTGGGTTCTTTATATTGTTTATAAGAAAAACTTGAAATCACAGAAAATTCTGGTTGTGACTTATATCCTAATGGATGATATCTTCTGGGTAGAATTATCCAATCAGCTAATGGTTTAAATGGTTTTATAGATTTAATAGAGTTGTTGTTATAGTTATAATTTTTGTTAAGTTTTTCTGGGTTCGACGAAAGGTTGTGCGTTCGTCGACCAGAGTTCGACGAATTGGGATGAGATCGTCGATCTCTGCCCAGAGAATGAACATAGTCATTTTCTGTGTCGCACGTTCGTCGATCTCTGCTCGACGAACCATACAAAGTTCGTCGATCGTAGTAAGACGAATAATTATAGTTAAACTCTGCATTCAGAGTTCGTCGAATATAGTTCGACGAACTGGCCACATTTCGTCGATCTGAGTTCGACAAAAATCTGCTGAACTTTATTTTTACCAATGGTTTTCTGATTTCTGTTATTTTGACCTTTTGAGTTAGGCATTTGTTTTGTGGTTTGTTTGTTGGTTGTTATTTTTTTCCCTTTAGCAGAAATAAATTTAATGGGTGTGGATAAAATATTTTTCTTGAGAATAGGGGCAAACTTGATGATGCACCCAAGCTCAGCTTGCCATTTAGTCTGGCATTAACAGTGCTTGTAATGTCCATCAGCTTGAGGCTTCTCCCATTGAGAGATTCCTCAAGTTGTTTGGCCTCACATAGCTCAGTTTTTAAAGCAATAATTTGTTCATTAGCTAATGTGAGTTCATCTTTTAGTCGATTGTTTTTAGAAATAACATTTTCTTAGTTTTCTAGTCTTTCCCTATTTGTCTTAATTTCTTTTTCTTAATTTATCAGATCAATATACATTGTTTTAAATTTAGATTTGAATGAATAAGAACTATAATCAAAAGAAGAAAGTACCTGGTCAGCTTCAGATTCTGAAGCTTCTTCACTATTAGATGCATCTTTATCTGACTAGCTTCTGGAGGCATCAATGACCATGAGGGACACATCTTTGGCCATTGCCACTTCTTCTTCACTGGAGCTGGAAGTTGAGGATTCATCTTCTGTTTCACTCCAGCTTTCAACTACAAAGCCTTTGTCCTTCTTTTTATATTTGCTGGAGGAAGGCCTGCTGCTTTGCTGTATTCTAGAATCCTTCTCTCTTCTGTTCTCCCTCTTCTGATTTTCTGGACATTCCGAGAGGAAGTGTCTAGGTTTCCTGCAGCCAAAGCAAACCACTTCTTTAGTGGTGATTTTGTCATACCTTGGCTTGTCATCCTGCCTGGATAACTTTCTTCTGAAGTTTTTCTTTGCCATTTTGTAGAATCTTCTGGAAAATAGACTCATCAACTCTTCATTGATTGTTGGAGTCTCTGTCTCCTCAGCAGCCTTAAATACAATGTTGTGCTCCTTCCTTGCTGGTGGAGGTGTTCTCTGCTCAGCTGCTTCTCTAGATTTAATGAGCTTCTCATAGGAATTTAGTTTTCCTAAAAGAGATTCAGTGGAAATCTCATTTAGGCTCCTGGTCTCCTTGATGGGCCAGATCCTTAAATCCCATGAGCTTGGGAAGAACAATAGGATTTTTTCATTCATCTCTGTAAGGGTGATGTCCTTATCCAATGTTTTTAGCTTATTGATAATTGAGCTCAGCCTATTGTACATATCTACTACTTATTCTGCTTCCTCCTTCTTGAAATTCTCATATAAGGATATGAAATTGGATCTTCTATCTTTCCTTTCATATGCAAATCCAGCCACCATTTGGTTAAGGGATTCCCAAATGGCCTTGGCTGATGTGCATTCAGCCACCTTCTAGAATATGTCATCAGACATAGTTTGGGCCAGAATATTCATGGCTTTAGCATCAGCAACTCTAGCTTTGTTCTGGGCTTCAGTCCACTCAGGTGGTGGTACTACTTGTGTGCTTGAGGTTGATGTGGATGTAGAGGCAGATGGTTGAGGAGGACCTGTCAAAATGGAATTGTAGATATCCTCATCAATAGAGTTCATATATAATTTAATTCTTGCCTTCTAGATGACAAACTTATTTAGATTGTATATTGGAGGTATGGTGCTTGGATAGTCTTTGTTCTGTGCCATTCTGTATGTATAATTTTAAGAGAAATATAAAGCAGATCTAACTCAGGATCTTTGGTTCAAGGGTTAGCTTATACAACCAAAGGAATCCAAGCTCTGATACCAATTGAAAGTTAGGGGTTAGATCTGGAATACTCTAGAGGGGGGTGAATAGAGTATCTTGAGATTTTTAAAACTTTTGCTGTAAATAAACTTTAGACCTAAAATAAACTGATCTAACACAAGCACAACAAATATAAAATCTCACAGACACATCAAACCTAATTAGCACAGTCACAGTAAGAACAAAAGAAAGGAGTAACACAGACAATACAAGAATTTTATAGTGGTTCCCCAACCTAGGTACATCCACTCTTCTACCACCATGGTAGGAATCCACTCAGGTTTTTGATCAGGTGACTGCCACAAATGAGCTTTTGATCAGGTGCTCAAAAACAAAACCTCAAGTCTTTTGATCTGGTGACTTGCAACCAGGAATAACTTTTGAAGGGAGTTAAGAACCCTTTATACAGTGGGGGATGAGAGAGTGATTATGTCTTCTCTTTCTCAAAATAACTGAGAAGACTCTTGTGGATTTAGATGTTGGCAAAAGCTCCCCTGAGATATTGAATGGTTCAGGAAGGTGAAGCTTTGCTGCAGGGTGATAGGTCTTCAAACTTATAGCCTTTACCAAAAAGTATCCAGGAACTTCTTGACTGATAGTGTATTGGATGTCCTGTGAAGTATCCTAGGAAGAAGAAGGAAGAAGACTCTAGATCTTGAATATATGTTCTTCTTTATTCTTCAGCTTGCTGATGTTTCTCTTGTCTAGGGCTTGTTTCTCTGTATCACTGTATTTTGTATTGCTGTGTGATTGCTATGCTATTTCAGAGAACTATGTATTACCTTATATCTATAGAGAGAGATGAAGAAATCCTTTTTATATTTTCCATGTAAATTTTCCATTTGAAATTTGAATTTTTTTCTACATTCATTGCTGACGGCCTGGAGAATATTTTGCATTGATTGATTTCCCCAACTGTCCCATAGAAAATCGGCAGGCAATAATCCTAATGAAGCCCATAATCAATGGTTGCTTCTAACGGTAATATTCAGAGAATATTTTAGCATTGATTACTCAGTAATTCTTGCAATAGAATAAGGACAGAAGGATGGAAATATCTAAGTTTGGAACTTCACAGAAATCGTTGAGCAGAATTCGTCGACCAGGATTCAGAGTTCGTCGACCTGAGAAGTTAAGTTCGTCGACCATATGATAGTTGTTCGTCGACCTGAGATCCAAGATCGTCGAGCTGAGGAAAGAAATGCTTTCTCTGGAACCTTGTCCACTCTTTGCATCAAGATCATTGAGCTAAAAATGAAAATTCGTCGACTGGAGTTCAGAATTCCATGTTTCTTGGACTCAAAAATGTTTTAAGTAATGTGTCCAGAAATCGTCGACCTGAGAACTAGTTTCATCGAGCTGAGAACTTCTAACTGCTAGATTAGTCTTGCCCGGAATGTGGTCTAAGTTCATCGAGCTGAGAAGATGAATTCGTCGACTGGAGTATGATCCTGAACTTGGAATATTTAGTTGTTTCTCGAATAAGATGTTGAAGTAGAATACCAATAGATCGTCGAGCTAAGAACTAAGTTCGTCGAATGGAGTTCAGAGAAATTCTAGACTTGAAATGTTGAATTAGATTGTCCATAAGTCATCGACCTGAGTACCAAGTTCGTCGAGCTCAGCTCAGAGAATTGCCTCTGAGTTCATCGAGCTGTGCACGACTTTCATCGACCTGAGTTCGATGATCATCAAACTCATTTCCTGAGTCTCTGAAACTTCTCTAAGTCTTGAGTCTTTGTGCAGTCTGTTGATGGTTGTTCCATGTAGTGTTGACTCTAAGGACTTGGCCTAGACTCTTGAACATAACCATGACAATGGCTATACATATTGGGTCAGATGATCCTAACTTAGTGAACCTAGCCCAAATCCAACTAGGGATCCAACACCTCTCTTCATGGGCTAGATCTTTAAATCCTTTAGGAGATAAATCGAGCTTAATTGATCCGGATCGGGTGAGAGAAATTTCAGAAATTTCATGGTTTTTCAACAACTTAGGTTCGCCGGAATCCGCCCCTCCGGCGGCCGTGCCGCCGCCCGGCGATATCCCCCACCTCAACGAAGGTGGTGGCGATGATGGCCGGCCAGGGACATGGTTGGGTGGCCAGGAAAATGGATTTCAAGTTGCTTCTTGTTCGGTGAATCCCAGCCCTTGGCTGGAGGAAGAAGATGACCAGGAGGTGTTGGATCTGCTTCAAGATTCGTGTTGGATCATATATATTTTTTTTGATTTTTTTGAATTTCTGTCGTGTTTACTTGGCTATCATAAATTAAATATTAAAAATAATTAGGTCCCCCTATAGAAAAGAAAGACCAACATGAAAATTGTAGCCCATGAAGTCTAGTTTAATTTAAAATTGATCTGAACAAATTTGGATACATGATAAAACCACAGAACTCATTTTGATGAGGTCTATACCTAGGCTAGAACAGATATTATTTTCAATGCCCCATCAATCCATCCATCCAAATGACTTGAAATTTTGGATGGGGGATCTTATCACCTATATATAGAACATATACAAAAATGGGAATTTTTAGAATTACTTTCCTAAAGTTTTTGTAGCAATTTAATAATTCATTTATGAATTATTTAAAGAATCTAATTACCTCCAAACCCTCCCAAATTTTGGAGAGTGGTCTTTTGAGTTATTATAGGACTCTGTATAAAATTTCATTTAATTTGGATAAGATGTGGTATTGAATTTGGTCAACACTAACTTAGGCCAAAAAGGGGTAATTAGGTCAAAGTGTCCCTTGTGGTCTTAAGGGCCCAAATCACCTCAACAGAGGTTGATACTTGGTCCCCTAATGTGTTATGTCAGTAAACACCCTCCCATGGATTATGGGGTGGATTAGGGTGGATTTGCCCTAGGACCCTAGTTCAAACCCTAAGGTTGAACTTTGGGGGTTTGTGAAGGACAAATGGTGTTATATCCTTGTATGGGCATGGTGTTTAGTCCATGTGATTATAAGGTGGTGAAATGCCCTATGGAGGAATTTGATGACATTTATACCTAAACACATAACTTAAACCAACTATGGTTTGTTTAGGCCTTTACCTTTTAGGAAAATATTGAAGGGGCATATGACCTTGGATCCATAGGAAATATTTGCAGGAAGGTTTTTATAACAATATGTGTCCCTAAAAAATATTTTAGGATATTTGGAAGATAGTTGATTGTACTTGTAGTTTTAATCCTTGTGTTTCCCCTATCGATGATTTTGATAAAATAGTGGTTACAATAACTTAGAATGTTATGAAACTTAATCAGTAATGTTTTGTGATCATATTAAATCACTGGTTTTTTTTGTATAATTTTTGGATTAAATTTAATGATGCTTCCTTCTTTACATCTATTTATTGGTAATATGTTGGATTAATTAATTACAGGTAATTCATTTATGAAAATGAGTGAAATTTGATGCTCTTTGACATTTTGGCATCTTGTAGTGTTCATAAATTTTGGGTGGACATAACTTAAGAAAATTTAGTGCTTCATGTTCAAATTACCCATAGCCAAATATTTGGGAAAATTAAATAAATGCCAAATTAATTTGGAAAATTTCAAGTCTCTGCATTTATGCTAAATGTATAATGATAGACCCACAATAAATATCTTAAGGAATTTGGAAGAAAATTTGGAGTACCTCCTATCATGTACATCATATAACTTGGATTGGTCAGCATTTAGTAAAACTGCGGAAATTGTGATAACATGGGATACAGTCATAGGAAGTGGGGAGAAATGCATGCTGATTTGGTAAGATGAAATAGAGCTTTATTAGGAACCATGATAAGGAGAGTGTTGGGTTGGCTAGAGTTAAGAGGTGCTCGTGATCGACGAACGATTGTCCTTCCTGTGGAGGGAGAGAGAGAGAGAGAGTCCAAACACACTAGGGTTATATCCAGAGTAATATTAAAAAGGGATCTGCAATCAGGTATTAACCAATAATAGTAAGTGCCTTGTGATTGATATTTTCGCATCAAGTCTGAAAACTTAATGCGGTTAAAACTCCAAAAGGATTTACGAAGCGCGGCGCCCCGGGCGGTTTTATTTAAGTAGAAAAGCGGACTGTGGTTTTTATTTAGAAAACAGGGCGCTCGTATTTATTTATTTGGATATAAAACAGGTTAGATCGAGTTTTAACGAAAGGAGGCAAGTGCACCTATCGTGAGTACTACAGGATATTCCGGGTGGAATATCGAGGTCGTATTATTCTTGGGGTCGGTTCGATTATTTCTACTCTTCCCTGGAGGGGACTATTATTTTACCGATGATTATCTCGTCGGGATATATTTTATATATAATAAAAAGGCAGAAAATGGTAGAAAGAAAATGAAAGCATGAAGGTGGTGCCGATGAAGAGCTTAGCTCGATGGCACCGAATAGAATTAGAACTAAAATATACTCTAAAAAAAAGAGATCCTAAATTTCTAATTAATTAAGGCGGAGACTTGGCCGTGGAGGTTCCACTAAAATGAGCTCACCTAGCTATAAGGCTATCGCTCACCTGAACACTAAGACTATTCGACCGAACGTAGTCCGACGAAGGATTCCTCTTAATGGCCGCATTACGCTAAGAACCCCGCTATTGGGTGGGGAACCCAATCCGGTAGAGTTGGCGTGCCTCCTCTCTCGAGGGTTAGTGCGGAACTCTCTTTACCAAGGGGTGATCTGTCCATACGCACAACCTCTAGGCGAGCGTATGGATAACAGAAATAGGGCCCACACATCGATATGTGGTCCTACGCGTCGTTAACCCCGGGCAAACCTTAAGAAATTAATTAATTAAAAAATTTAGACTTTTAATTATTTTAAGCTATTTTATTTGTTCCAATGCTCTTCGATACCGAGGGCTAAGAACGGTTAGCCACTCATTGGAATGGGGACGGCTTGCGGGAAAAGCAGAAAATAAAGCAGTAAAGAAAGCGGTAAAAGAAAGCAGTAAATGAAAGCAGGAAAATAAAGTAGAAAATTGCAAGTCCTACTCAAACGAGTAGGACTGAAATGAAAGCAGTAAAATGCGAGACCCGGCGCAAATGCGTGGGCGGGAGAAAGAAAGCGGGTCCTACTCGAACGAGTAGGACTAAATAAATGCAACACACGCACAAACCCGACAGAATTGAAAACTCACGCACACACTCAACATAAATGAAAACACATGCACATTGCAGGAAAGTAAAAACTCACACACTCTACTGAATGGAATAAAGCAAAGCGTCATTTAACTCTTAACGAGTAGGAGGAAATAAATGCGCACACGTACAGAAATGTAAAAAAACTAAGTTATCTAAAAATGAAAACAACTGCATTTCTACCGCTAGAATGCAGTAGAAATGCATAAAAAAGGAAAATAAAAATTAAACAAACGAAAAAGTTTGCAAATAAACGCAAATTGAAAGAGCTCGAAAAATTAAAACGAATACATTTCTACCGCTAGAATGCGGTAGAAATGAATAAAATGAAGACAAAAAAATTAAACGGGCAAAAGTTTTAAAACAAAATCAAAGTGCATGAAAAATTAAAACGACTATATTATCATTCCTATAACTCCATAAAATTGATTAAAAAGTGAAAATAAAACGAAACGAATGAAAAAGTTTTAAATCCTAAAAAGTAAAACCTAAGTTAAAAGAAATGAAAATCACCTTGAAATAATTTTTACGGATTTATAGGAATGCAAAAAAAGCTATGAAAATCCTAATCTAAACAAGTCTAAGTAACGAAATTATGAAAACATAAAAGTAACATTTACACTCATACACATACACACACCCATTTCAAAAGAACGAAAAAGAAGTTAAAACAAAATGAAATAAGATTGCATAAGAGAAGTGTTTAGATGAAATCCAAAAACATATAAAGGGAGAAAACAACACATTTTATTAACTAAAAAAGAAGGTTACATGGAAAGATAAAAATAAAAACTAAGGAGAGGGGGAGAAAATCTCTTTCATAACCCTTGGAATCATCTAAACAGCATCTCCCCTATACAAAATGTTTCCAAAAGGGGAACAGAATTACATACATCAAGGGGCTATTTATAGGGCAAAAATTCATGGGACACGCCCGCTGACACGGGCATATCAGGGGGCGTGTCAGTACTATTCCTGATGGCGGCCGTCAATTTGATGGGAAAGTGGACTTCGGCCTAGACACGTGTCGGTCTTGCGTTGGTCACACCCTAGGTCACGGGCGTGACGTTGGGCATGTCGAGGAGGTGGATCTGGGCGCGGTGCGTCAAAAAGTCGCAGGTGCTGTCACATCGAGCCAGGCAGAGGAGTCACGCCCGAGGTCATGGGCGTGACGCTGGGCGTGTAGGTTGGTGTCGACACTCGACAATCGTCGAGCGGAAAGTGTCGAGTTGAAATCGTCGAGCTGAGTTTGAGTCACACCCTAGGTCACGGGCGTGCCTCTTGGCGTGTCGCGGAGGAATCGACGATCGTCGAACTGAAAACATCGAGCGGAAGTGGACACGGGCTGGGGTCACGCCCCGTGTCGGGTGACACGGGCGTGTGGTCGGGCGTGTCAAGCTTTTCACTTAAAAATTTGCTGATTGACGGGATTTTGAGCTGTCACGCCCTGGTCACGGGCGTGATCAAAATGACACGGGCGTGTACTGCCCAATTTTGGCAGATTTTGGAATTTTTCTGAAAAATAAAATAAAATAAGTTAGGAAAATATTTACAATAATAGGAGAATTTTATTGAATAAAAACAAATAAAAATGACAAAAATAAATGAAAACAAGTAAATTAATGTACAAAAATAGGTATATTTACAATTCATCAAATACCCTAATACTTAAGCTTTTGCTATTCCAGAGCAAAATTTGGAGATGAACTTATAAGGAATAAAAGAAATCCTAAGTTTATCTACCACTTGAATTAATTAAAAAGGAAGATCGAATTAAACATCTGGGGTACTAGAGTTAAATCATAAATTATGAAAGTGTTATAAACAGAGGAACAGTTTCAAAAAGTCTTATAGATAAAATAAAATAGAAAGCAAAATTTTATTTTTGTTAGTTTAACAAAGATAGATTGGATTTATATAAAAAACTTTAGCTTAAAACAAGTTAAAGGAAATATTGTAATTTAAAAATAATGCTCTCAAAAAATTTTGAATTAATTCTAGAATCATCGAAATGAGATAAGTGGTTTGGTGGTTTATGAAGAAGGCTTGGATATTGAGGTGAGGTAATTTTTTCTCGAACCTCCGATTTTTTTCTTTTTGGATAGTTAGGAAAATGAAATCTTATTTTCCTAACACATAATAATTTTTTCTTCATAAATAATAAATAACACAATGTATATGTGTAGGAGTAATTAATTTTATCCTCTTACTCCATAACATATAATCTTTTTAAATATTGGGTGCATATATTTACGGAATAAAATCTTATTCTCATTGATATAAGATCTTTTTAAGAGATAAAATATGGGTAAACATATCAAGTAAGACATGAAAAAAAAATGGAAGTGGGTTTATTTTTTCAAAAATAAAACTAGATTTTAATAAAAAAGTTTTGAGAGCAACCTTTTTAAAATGAACGTTCCGATGTTTCTAAAAGCATGAAGTATAAATAATAGAAATCCATGGTTGTTATTTTCTAACATAAAAGACGAGCTTCTATTTATAAAAATTAGAAGTGGTGGTGAAAAATGAGTTCCCTATTATAAGGAAAAGCCATAAAAAAATTATTTAAAACTTAACCCCAGACACTTAAATCTATCAAACTTTAATTAATAAACGAATAGTTAACAAAGGATAATTAAAATTCGCTTATAAATTAACTCGAAACTAGATTTTTGGAAAGCAAAAAGGGTTAAGAAATGTTATATTCGATTTATTTTGTTACATAATTTAACGAAATATTTTTTTGCAATTTTTAGAGTTTTTATCATTTTTTTTTGAATTTTGATTATCGTCTTTTTTTTGAATTTTTATTTATCATCTTTTTCGGATTTTTTATTTTTATCTTTTTAGGGTTTTTGGATTTTCAAATTTTTTTTGATTTTTTAGTTTTTGTAGATAAGTTTTTTTCAAGAAAGAGGAGAGAAAAAAATGTTATTTACATAGAAGATAGGGGGAAAGAGAATAAAAAGTTTTTTTTTAATAATGTACAAAGTAAAAACTCGAAGGCGACCCACGAACAGACTCTTATTTGGGTTGTTGGTTCGATGAGTCGAACGTCGCGGGTAGCAAAATGTGAGTTTTTCTAAAAAAGAAGAGGGGGGGGAAGAGAAAGATTATTTTTAAAACATATTTAAAAGAAATTTTTTTTTTAAACTTTTTGTTTTATAATAATTTTAATTTTTCAATTTTGTGGTTTTATGAATTTTTTTTGGAAGTTTTAGATTATTATAAAAAACAAAAATATTATTATTTTTTTTGAGATTTGAATTTTTTGCATTTTTTGTAATTTTTTCTAAGTTCAGAATATAAAAAGTGCAGAATAGGAAAACACCCTCATACTTAAACCCAACATTATCCCCAATATTGTAATCTAAGTATGCGGAACGATAATATACAGATCATAATATTTACAAAAATGAAAAAGTGAGGGTAGAAGCTTCCTTTAGACGAGTGCAGGAGGTCCGGGTTGAAATCCTGCATTATTGTGAGAAGAAGAAAGAATAGCAAAACAATAATAGAAAAAAAAAACAAAAAATTCGGCTAAAAGGTTGCGGGCGGTAGGGGGGCAAGTGCGTGGGAGACTCGACTACTAACGTCTTAGCTATATGAGTGTGATAGAAATGCGCTCCCCTATCGCGCACAAATGCGAAGCGCGCCGAATTAAAACAAAACAAATAAAATAAGTTAAAATAAGCAAAATATATATAGTTTTAAAATTATTATATTTTTGTTTTTGGTGTTTTTAAGTCGGTATTATATTTTTTAGTTGTTTTGTTAAGTTTTTTTTCATTATTTCGAATTTTTTAGTTTTGTTTGTTTTATAGTTTTTTTTTTGTTTGTTTTTTTTGTTTTTTTTTCATAAAAATAATGAAAATAACTTTATTTTTCTTTTTGTTAAGTTTTTTTTGGTTTTTAGTTTTTTTTAGTTTTTTTTTAGTTTTATAGTTTTTTCAAATTTTTAGTTTTTAAGGTTTTTTTTTAAATTTTTTTTTAGTTTTATAAGTTTTTCAAATTTGTTTTGGTTTTATAATTTTGTAATTAATTTTTTTTTATAGTTTTTCTTATGATTATTATTATTATATTTTTGTTGGCCATTGTTAATTTTTGTTATATATATATAGATATAGGTAAAATTAATAGAACTCCAGGGTTCAAAATAACGACACGAAACTCACCTACAACGACGCCAAAAACTTGATTGATATTTTCGCATCAAGTCCGAAAACTTAATGCGGTTAAAACTCCAAAAAGATTTACGAAGCGCGACGCCCCGAGCGGTTTTATTTAAGTAGAAAAGCGGACTGTGATTTTTATTTAGAAAACGGGGTGCGCGTATTTATTTATTTGGATATAAAACGGGTTAGATCGAGTTTTAACGAAAGGAGGAAAGTGCACCTATCGTGAGTAGTACATGATATTCTGGGTGGAATATCGAGGTCGTATTGTTCTCGGGGTCGGTTCGATTATTTGTACTCTTCCCTGGAGGGGACTATTATTTTACCGATGATTATCTTGTCGGGATATATTTTATATATAATAAAAAGGCAAAAAATGGCAGAAAGAAAATGAAAGCATGAAGGTGGTGCCGATGAAGAGCTTAGCTCGATGACACCGAATAAAATTAGAACTAAAATATACTCTAAATAAAAAAAGATCCTAAATTTCTAATTAATTAAGGCGAAGACTTGGCCGTGGAGGTTCCACTAAAATGAGCTCACCTAGCTATAGGGCTATCACTCACCTGAATGCTAAGACTATTCTACCGAATGTTAGTCCGATGAAGGATTCCTCTTAACGCCCGCATTACGCTAAGAACCCCGCTATTGGGTGGGGAACCCAATCCGGTAGAGTTGGCGCGCCTCCTCTCTCGAGGGTTAGTGCGGAACTCTCTTTACCAAGGGGTGATCTGTCCATACGCACGGCCTCTCGATGAGCGTACGGATAACGGAAATAGGGCCCACACATCGATATGTGGTCCTACGCGTCGTTAACCCCGGGCAAACCTTAAGAAATTAATTAAATAAAAAAATTAGACCTTTAATTATTTTAAGATATTTTATTTGTCCCAATGCTCTTCGATACCGAGGTCTAAGAACATTTAGCCACTCATCGGAATGGGGACGGCTTGCGGGAAAGGCAGAAAATAAAGCAGTAAAGAAAGCGGTAAAACAAAGAAGTAAATGAAAGCAGGAAAATAAAGCAGAAAATTGCAAGTCCTACTCAAACGAGTAGGACTGAAATGAAAGCAGTAAAATGCGAGTCCCGGCGCAAATGCGTGGGCGGGAGAAAGAAAGCGGGTTCTACTCAAATGAGTAGGACTAAATAAATGCAACACACGCACACACCCGACAGAATTGAAAACTCACGCATACACTCGACATAAATGAAAACACACGCACACTGCAGGAAAGTAAAAACTCACACACTATACTGAATGGAATAAAGCAAAGCGTCATTTAACTCTTAACCAGTAGGTGGAAATAAATGCGCACACGTACAGAAATGTAAAAAAACTAAGTTATCTAAAAATGAAAACAACTGCATTTCTACCGCTAGAATGCGGTAGAAATGCATAAAAAGTGAAAATAAAAATTAAACGAGCGAAAAAGTTTGCAAATAAATGCAAATTGAAAGAGCTCGGAAAATTAAAACGAATACATTTCTACCTCTAGAATGTGGTAGAAATGAATAAAATGATGACGAAAAAATTAAACGGGCAAAAGTTTTAAAACAAAATCAAAGTGAATGAAAAATTAAAAGGACTATATTATCATTCATATAACTCTGTAAAACTAATTAAAAAGTGAAAATAAAACGAAACGAACGAAAAAGTTTTCCATCCTAAAAAGTAAAACCTAAGTTAAAAGAAATGAAAATCACCTTGAAATAATTTTTACGAATTTATTGGAATGCAAATAAAGCTATGAAAATCCTAATCTAAACAAGTCTTAAGTAACGAATTATAAAAACATAAAAGTAACATTTACACTCATACACACACACACTCATTTCAAGAGAACGAAAAAGAAGTTAAAACAAAATGAAATAAGATTGCATAAGAGAAGTGTTTAGATGAAATCCAAAAATATATAAAGGGAGAAAACAACACATTTTATTAACTAAAAAAGAAGGTTACATGGAAAGATAAAAATAAAAACTAAGGAGAGGTGGAGAAAATCCCTTACATAACCCTTGGAATCATCTAAACAACATCTACCCTATACAAAATGGATCCAAAAGTGGAACAGAATTACATACAGTAAGGGGCTATTTATAGGGCAAAAAATTCATGGGACACGCCCTCTAACACGGGTGTGTCAGGGGGCATGTCAGCACTATTCCTGATGGCAGCCGTCGATTTGACGGGAAAGTGGACTTCGGGCTGGAAACGTGTCAGTCTCGCGTTGGTCACGCCCTAGGTCACGGGCGTGACATTGGGCGTGTCGAGGAGGTGGATCTGGGCGCGGTGCGTCAGAAAGTCGCGGGTGCTGTCACATCGAGCCAGGCGGAGGAGTCACGCCCCAGGTCATGGGCGTGATGCTGGGCGTGTAGGTTGGTGTCGACACTCGACAATCGTCAAGCGGAAAGTGTCGAGTTGAAATCATCGAGATGAGTTTGAGTCACACCCTAGGTCACGGGCATGCCTCTGGGCGTGTCGCGGAGGAGTCGACGATCGTCGAACTGAAAATGTCGAGCGGAAGTGAACATGGGCTTGGGTCACGCCCCGTGTCGGGTGACACAGGCGTGTGGCCGGGCGTGCCAAGCTTTTCACTTAAAAAATTGCTGATTGACGGGATTTTGAGCTGTCACGCTCAGGTCACAGGCGTGTTCAAAATGTCACGGGCGTGTACTGCCCAATTTTGGTAGATTTTGGAATTTTTCTGAAAAATAAAATAAAATAAGTTCGGAAAATATTTACAATAATAGGAGCATTTTATTGAATAAAAACAAATAAAAATGACAAAAATAAATGAAAACAACTAAATTAATGTATAGAAAATAGGTATATTTACAATTCATCACCTTGCGAATGGGAGCTTTGGGCTTCAGCCCATCGTACTTCCTTGTGCCCTCGAGAGCCCTTCACACGGAATACCTTGGGCATTCCTAGGCTAACCTAAACCATAAGTAAAATCAATGTTTAACAACAACTAGTATGACTAGGGCTTCACATTCACACACCTCGTTAGCTTGTGAGGTTGGTTGGGCTAGTTTGATTAGACATCTGAACGGTAGATTCAGAAGGTAGATGTAACATACGTGATAGTCCGGGGAGCCGGTGGCTCGGAAGGATTTGGATACATAAATAATGTGGTGGTTCTTAGGTATTGGACGATCGTTCACACCGACGTCAAAACGTTGACTCGGCGGGTGTGGTTTACACTTAGCCAAAGAAATTCTGGTGGATATGGCCAGCACTAGTACGTGGTGACTCTAGGTTGTGTCCTTTTAGAGGCATACGTAAGGGCTAGGCATGGTAGTGTGGATACCCGCCTAGGAGTGGGGGGCCCGACCCACTATCTCTGTTTGCCACAACGGAGGTTCCTGGGAGTGAAGCTAGCTGCCCAAATGGGATGAACTAAAGGTCTGTGCACATAGAGTCGTGTGCGTGAGTTACACTTGCATGAATCATGGCATAACATATCACTACAATCATACTTGCATACAACCGACATCCCAACGTATAAATTGGTATGAGACTTTTTACACGATGGGAGCCTTACAGAAGTCCCCTTAACTTATAAGTTTATATGTGCATTCATATAAGTTAATGTTACTTACTTCTTAGTATGTCGTTCTTACATGTGCTACTTATTCTACTTGTTTACCTTACTGCTTAATATTATAGAACTGCTGGCCTGTACCTTTCTTCCTTAGCTATATATACATTATAATTAACTGCTAGAATAGTTCCACCGTCACCTGCTTTGTTTATTCTCCACCTTCATAACTTCCCTTTCCTCCTCCCCGCTCGGTGCGTAAGCGCCTTGGGGGAGCGGTAGGGGATGATAGGACTTAGTCTTTTTGACTAACGGTTTTCAGACCGCAACATTCTAGGGAATCCGGATGGGAGACAGGGAGCAGCAGCAGGGGACACAACACTGGCGGAGTACGATGCTCATGGAGGTGCGCTAGTCTAGCACAAGCGCACCAGCTATTGGTTCTATGAGTGATCAGTTTACTTAGCTTCCGCGAGTGTTTGTAGTGAGGATTTGATGTACCGGGCTTGAGCCTGTTTATATTTCCTTGTACTGTTTTATTTCAGTACTTTTATTATATATGGACTTGATGTGATTTCCTTAACATATATTACATGTGATTGTGGACTTATTTTTATCCAAACTATGTGTATACTTCTCTTTCTTTTTGGTGATTGTAAAGGCCGGCAGGATCGACATTTTGTAGTGGCGACCTTCCCGAGTGTCGGTGTCACCGTAAAACGGCGATTCTGGGCATAAGACCCCGTGGTTTTAAAAGAAAAAAATGGGGTCTTACAAACTGGTATCAGAGCAAACATCCATCCAAGAGAAGAAGTCCATAAAACCATGGGTCACCCCCGCTCGAGCTTAGTTTGAGGTCAAACTAAGCAACAGAAGCAGTGGTGTGCCCATAATGGGAATGACATATAAAGTCCACCTTTTCACTAATTCCACTTCTTCATCAGCTCACAATTGGAATTCTTCTTTGTAGCCTGCAACAAACCCTGGCACCAGTAGGGAGCAGCTCCGGCTGCGAAGATCCCACCTTAAAATTCTCTAGTCACCGAGTTAGACTCAACCGACTAGGAGACATGACTAACCACGATAACTTATAGTATGCCCTAGTCTGAAATAGACCTTGGGTATGAACTTGGTTAAGATAAGGAGATATCTAAAGAAAATAAACGGGGAGTATAACACGAGAATGGCTACCTATGTCATAAACTCAGGCGGCCCTACGGTCCATATCAAGGATTACTCTAACCGGTAAGACTGCTTTAAGGAGAATTGAGACCAATAATCCATTAGCAGAATAGTAGAAGACACATAGTCTAAATCCTCGTACCATTAACAAGATTACCTGGAGACAACCACCACGGCAAACACAGAGGGTCGGATAGGAATTCAAGTTCAGAAGAGTCCCAGTTGGGATTGGGAACATTTTGACCTGAATAAGGTAGTCATAAATGTGACTCGAGGGGTTTAAAGTATGGAGTATATAAACAGGTTTTAGGTTGGAACCCTGATGCGTTGGTCTACAAGTGTACCGGTCGCATATGAAATATAAAATGGGTGAATTTCCCCAAGTATCAATCTCTTCAATGAACACAGTAAGGTGGAGTTAATTTCGAGGAGGACTTGAGATTGAATTCCTTAGGTCGGAGTTAACTAAGGGGGTTTTGAAGGTTGCGGAGATAGAAAATAAAACACTAGCAGCTACTCCTATGCAACGCCGCTATGCGATGCTTCGCCAGGTGGGATGGAAGACTACACAGGCCGTTATGCACCAAATCGCTAGGCGGATGGACGAGTAGGCTTGCAGATGAGGTGGTGAGAATGAAAGAAATGAGGGTCGTGAGCACCTCTTCGCAACGCACACCACTAGCAATTGCTAGTGCGACAAAACTGGACGTGGTTGCGGAATGTAATAAATGCGCGCCTCAAGCAAATAATGAAAATACAAAATCACCTAAACATGATTGTATACAAACATTTTACAAATTAAACAAACTTCATCAAATACAAGAGATTAAACTACACTATCAACAACCAAATAAGAAAAGAGTGTGCGAGATCGACCGAATCTGAAGTCTTGTGGAGGATTCACAGAAGGAATCACTGGGTTATCAATCTGCATCCTAGCTCGGTCCTCAACTGCGTATGGGGTAGAGGAGGCTGTCACTAACTCCCAATGGGCTCGTCTTCTTCGTGTCCCAATCCGGTGGAGGATGGCACAAACTTATCCTAACTTGATGGAGAAAGTTAGATCAAACTTTCCTTGAAGTTCAAGGATGAAGGAGGAGGCAGAGAGGAAGATCCGACTTGAATATGGCGTTGAAAGCTAGCCTGTAGCACCTCCCTAAGGCGGAAGATGAAGGGAAATGGCGGAACCCTTCCATGGAGGTGGAATACGGCGGAAGATAAAAACTGTCTTCCAATGGAGGAAAATCTGCGCTTTAAATAGAAGCAGGTCAGAAAAATAGGCATGCACGGTTTGGCACACAACCGTGTGTTAACCATGTGTCATTAACTTCCAGCCCAATCTTGCGGGTGAAGAAGCATTGACCCATGCGTTTTACTTCGCGCACGGGCGATTTCGGCCGTGCGTAAAGGAAATCGCACGGGTAGTGATAAAAAGCAGGAAAGCGGGAAAATACGGTGGAACCGTGAGTTTTACTCGTGCATGGGCGCTGCCGACCGTGTGTGCACGTAACGCATTATAAGCCACAGAAAGAAACAACCATGAAGCTATAGGAAAATTGTGTGTTTCCTACGTGCACGGTTTCGAAGAAACCATGCGTCAACCGTGCGTTAATAAATTAATCGAGATCAGTTCGATATTTCTCCTGCACAAATAAAACGCACGATCAAAAAGAACAGTGTGATAAGAAAACACACGACCATGAGTTTTCCTCAAACTTACATTTCAGCCATGGGGAAAACACACTACCTGCATACAAACAATTAAATCTAAAGAGAACCTTCAAGCATCACAGAAATGTAATGAAAATAGTCGAAAAGGGACATGGGGAGCACCTGGTGCTTACCCCCAAAAATAGAATGCGCAATTGCACACCAAAGGGACAAAACAGTTCACTTAGCGTGAAAAACTAAAAAAATGAATTATCAATCATAACATACTAAAAGTGAAGTACAAGTGCATGAAAACTAGCACAGATGATTCCGAAAAACCGTATATAAATCAGACTCATCAAACCCCAAGTCGAAGATTGATGCCCTAGGGATTGTGCACCCAGTTAGGACGGATATAACATGTTAATATCAAAGATACTTTGCCCAAGGTAGGTAGGGGCTTATCTTTTGTTTATTGGGGGCTTATCTTTTGTTTATTGGGGGCTTATCTTTTGTTTATTGGGGGCTTATCTTTTGTTTATTGGGGGCTTGTCTATTGTTTATTAGGCAAATTAGTTATTGACTTGGGTTTCCCTTAGACCTCATCTAGAAAACTTTGTGTCATGAATATAGTAAAATGGACGTAAATCGTATTCGGTGCTACTCGGGCGTTTTCGTAGGGATAAGAATTTGATTGTGAAGTAGAGATTTTATAGAGTCATTGTCTACCCATACAAACGAGAAATTTAATCACCGGAAGTTTGGTGTATCTCGGAACGTGTATCTCCCTGGAGTGAAGAAGGGCATCATGGATTTTATGACGTACGGTGAGGTCTGTCGCCCGATGAAGGTTAAGTGCATGAATTTTTGGGGAACTATTATAGTCACTGCTGAGTTAGAGTGGAAGTTCGAGGATATAATTAGGGATTTTCATACACAGGATTCCTCATCGCCACTCCCGGCATAATTATAATTGGAACATCAATGATAGACTGGACGAGATAGCTGGTATCTCCGTGACCCGGAAGAAAACTCCTGTGGGTGTTTCATGAAATTTGTGAGTAGTTGTCTGTTATCATGGTGTGCTCAAGATGATCATGTCGAATCAGGATGGATAGTGTACATCCAAGGAGAGATCATCAGTCCAGGATTATCTGGGCTCTCGGCCGACATTCAACACAGCTCTCCACCCGTGTACGGAGGTTCAGGATTCTACTGTCATGGATCTAAGACGAGGATCCAAAGGCACTCCGCTCGGAATTTGTGGAGACCACAGATACCCAAGTGTCACTGTTTTGAGATAGGATGTTGGAGACCTAGGGCAGACTCGCCAAATATTACGATGCGCGACATTGCCTAGTAGAGTTTCAGGATGGAGAATGTGTATTCCTGAAGATATGTTTGGTGCATGAAGTCTTGCGGGTATGCGGGCGGAAGAAGCTCACTCCAAGGAATATGGGGCGTTACAGATCATGGAGCGGATTGGCCTATTGGCTTATAGAATGGAGCTACTGCCGGAGTTAGTAGTTTTGCACGATGTCTTCCACGTCTCCTCTCTTAGGAAGGCTTTACTACGACCGGAACTGCAGGTTCTTCGTATAGATGGCTCGATAGCTTTTGATCAATCGATTTGATGTGAGCCAGTCAGGATAGATGATACAGCTGTGCGGGTCTTACAGCGCAAGAAGGTCCCGCTGGTCAAGGTCCTGTAGAGGAACCATGGGCATGAGGAGCATACTTGGGAGCCACCGGATCTGATGCCGTAGAGGTACCCATCCTAATATTAGGTCAAACAAGCTCAAATGTGCTAACCCAAGCTCAAGCCCAATCCACTTGGGCTAAAACCTTATTTCCAGAATAATATGAGTTAGTGGGGTGCCATTAAGCTGAATTAATCATCAAAGTAGGCCTTGATGAGTAGGAGAGAGAAATGCTCCATTATCCCCTTTAATGGAGGAGAGAGAAAGTGGGGAGTGAAGACCATTCATGGCTTGGAAGGCCAAGGGCCCTCTCTTCTTGGTGGAATCTTCCTCCCTGGTCAGTTAGGGAAAGATTAATGGACTTTCCAGCACTTTCCAGTGGCTGGGTGCAGTGAATCTACCATGGTCGAAGTTGATTTATCATGGCCATTAATGACTTCGAAGCCATGCCCCTTCCACTACCTCAACTGACCCCTTTATCATCTTCAGAGCATCATAAGCAGTGGATTTAGGCACTTACATCGCTGCTTTTGCTCAAGGATAGAGATCGGGAGGTGGAAGCTTTTGGAGCTTGGAGGCCATGGCGCACCACCACCAAACACGTCGGCAAGCACGGTTGAAGGTCCTCATATACTACTCTCTTCGTGGGCTAGATCTTTAAATCATTTATGAGAGAAATCGGGCTCAATTGAGACGGATCGGGTGAGAGAAATTTCAGAAATTACATCATTTTTCAACCACTTGGGTTCACCGAAATTCGCCCCTTCGGGGGCCTTGCCGCCGCCCGGCGATAACCCCCACCTTAACGAAGGTGGTGGCGGTGGTGGCCGGCCAGGGAGGTGATTGGGTGGCTGGGAAAATGGCTTGGAAGTTGCTCCAGGTCTGGTGAATCCCAGCCCTTGGCTTGAGGAAGAAGATGACCAAGAGGCGTTGGATCTGCTTCAAGATTCGTGCTGAATCATATATATTTATTTTGATTTTTTTGAATTTCTGTCCTGTTTACTGGACTGACTTAAATTAAATATTAAAAATACTTAGGTCCCCCTACAGAAAAACTGACCAATACAAATTGTAGCCCTTGAAGTCTAGTTTAATTTAAATTGATTTGAACCAATTTGGATACATGTTATGACCACAGTACTCATTTTGATGATGTTTATTTTGAGTGCCCCCATCAATCTATCCATCCAAATGACCTAAAATATTGGATGGGTGCTATTATTACCTATATCTAGAACATATCCAAAAATGGGAATTTTTGGAAAATATTTTCCTAAGGTTTTTGTAGCAATTTAATAATTCATGTCTGAATTATTTAAAGAATCTACTTACCTCCAAACCCTCTCAATTTTTGATGAGTGGTCCTTTGGATTAATATAGGACTCTGTATAAAATTTCATTTAATTTGGATAAGATTTGGTAGGAATTTGGTAAACCCTAGCTTAGGACAAAAAGGGGTAATTAGGTCAAAGTGTCCCTTGTGGGCTTAAGGGGCCAAATCACCTCAATAGAGGTTGATACTTGGTCCCCTGATGTGTTATGTCAGTAAACAACCTCACATGGATTATTATATGGATTAGGGTGGATTTGCCCTAGGAACCTAGTTCAAACCCTAAGGTTGAACTTTGGTGGTTTGTGAAGGACATAGGGTGTTATGTCCTTGTATGGGCATGGTGTTTAGTCCATGTGATTATAGGGTGGTGAAATGCCCAAAGGAATTTGATGACTTCTAGACCTAGACACATAACTTAAACCAACTAGGGTTTGTTTAGGCCTTTATATTTTAGGAAAATATTGAAGGGGAATATGACCTTGGATCCTTAGGAAATTTTGGCAGGAAGGTTTTTATAACAATATGACTGCCTGAAAATTATTTTAGAATGTTTGGAAGACAGTAGATTGTACTTGTAGTATTAATCCTTGTGTTGCCCTATCGATGATTTTGATAACATAGTGGTTAAAATAACTTAGAATGTTATGAAACTTAATTAGTAATGTTTTGTAATCATATTAAATCTTTGGTAATTTTTTTTATTTTTTGGATTAAGTTTAATGATGCTTCCTTCTTTACATCTATTTATTGGTAATATCTTAGATTAATTAATTACAGGATGATTCCTTTATACAAATTAGTGAAATTTGGTGCTCTCTGATATTTTGGCATCTTACAGTGTTCATAAATTTTGGGTGGCCATAACTTAAGAAAATCTAGTACTTCATGTTCAAATTACCCATTGTGAAATATTTGGGAAAATTAAATAAATGAAAAATTAATTAGGAAAATTTCAAGTTTCTGGATTTAGGCTAAATGTGTCATGATAGACCCACAAAAATTATCTTAGGGCATTTGGAAGAAAATTTGGAGTACCACCTATCATGTACATCATATAGCTTAAGTTGGTCTGCATTTAGTAAAACTGCAAAAATTGTGATAACATGAGATATGGTCATTGAAAGTGGGGAGAAATGCACGCTGATTTCGTAAGATGAAAGAGAGCTTCATTAGGAACCATGATGAAGAGAGTGTTGGGTTGACTAGAGTTAAGAGGTGCTCTGGATCGACGAAAGATCGTCCTTCCTGTGGAGGGAGGGAGAGAGAGAGTCCAAACACACTAGGGTTATATCCAGAGTAATATTAAAAAGGGATCGGGAATCGGGTATTAACCAATAACAGTAAGTGCCTTACGAAAGGGAGCTTTGGGCTTCAGCCCATCATAGTTCCTAGTGCCCTCGAGAGCCCTTCACGGAGAATACCTTGGGCAGTCCTAGGCTAACATAATCTGTGAGTAAAATCAATGTTTAATAGCAACTAGTATGACTATGGTTTCACATTCACATACACCGGTAGCTCGGGAGGTTAGTTGGGCTAGTTTGATTAGACATCCACACGCTAGCTTCGGAAGGTAGATGTAACAGACGTGATAGTCCGGGGAGCCAGTGGCTCGGAAGGATTTGGATACATAAATAAGGTGGTGGGTCTTCGGTATTGGACGGTCGTTCACACCGATGTCAATACATTGACTCGGGGGTTGTGGTTGACCCTTAGCCAAAGAAAGTCTGGTGGATATGCCCAACACTAGTACGTGGTGACTCTAGGTTGTGTCCTTCTAGAGGCGTACGTAAGGGATAGGCCTGGTAGTGTGGATACTTACCTAGGAGTGGAGGGCCCGACCCACTATCTCTGTTTTCCACTACGGAGGTTCCTAGGTGTGAAGCTAGCTGCCCAAATGGGGTGAACTAAAGGTCTGTGCGCATAGAGTCGTGTGCGTGAGTTGCACTTGCATAAATCATGACATAACATATCACTACACTCATACTTGTATACAACCGACACCCCAACACATAAATTGGTATGAGACTTTTTATATGATGGGATCCTTGCAGAAGACCCCATAACTTATAAGTTTGTATGAGCATTCATATAAGTTAAGGTTATTTACTTCTTAGTATGTCCTTTGAAAGTGGAGGATAAGATCTATCTTAACTCTAGAGGGGGGGGGGGGGTGAATAGAGTATATTAAAATAATTTTCAAGATAAAAATTATTTGCAGTGGAAGACTTAATTTAAATAATATGTGTATAGTGCTACAGAAAATAAAAATATGAAAGCAAGAAATAAAACAACACAGCACACAGCAAAACACAAAGAAGCAACCAGAGGACACAAGGAGCTATAGTGGTTCCCCAATCAATCTGGGTACATCCACTCTTCTACCACCCTAGGTAGGAATCCACTGCAGGATGAGTTGATCAGGTGTCCTGGGCACCAATGAGCTTTTGATAAGGTGCTCAAAAACCAAACTAGATTTTTTGATCAGGTGTCTTGCCACCACTGAGTTTTGACCAGGTCTCAGAAACCAACACAAACTTTTGAAGGGAGTTTGATAAACCCTTTACAGCAGAGAGAGAGAGAGGTGAGATGATTTTCTCTGTCAACAATCAGAGAGAAGATAGTGGATGTTGTCAAAGCTCCCCCTAAGATCTTGAGTTGTTTAGGAAGTGAAGCTTTGCAATAGGGTGATAGGCCTTCAGAAGATTAGATCTCCAGCAAAAGATGATTCTAGCAGCAGCTGAAATGTGTGGTGTCTGGAGTCTTGAATGATAAGGCCTTTGAATACAGGAATCAAAAGGGATCTAGAAATTTCTGTATATTGATCTCCTTCAGTGATGAGTGTTCCTGTAAGAATTCTATGACTGTGAATATCTGCAACTTTTTCTCTCCTTCTTGTTGTTGTTATTATTAACCAGCAGAATGAAAAATCTTTTATTCCTTAGATCTGAATAGAATAATTCTCTGTCCAAGATAGCCGTTAGCTTGTCATAAATGACTTCCTTAAATGTATTTTGTCTTCTGGAGGAAAGTCCAATAAAACATTCCTTTAAAATCTCCTTGAAACTTGCTCCAGATTAATTGAAACGGCTACAAGATTCTTGAAATAAATGCTGGGAATAAATAGAAGAGAATACCAAAACTGACTGAATTTGAATCTTGAAAAACGTCGATCTCTCCAGAAAAACATCGACCTGAGCTCAACTTTTGTTGAACTGAGCTCAGCGACTGGACTTAAACTGAAGCAGAAATCATCGATCTGAGCTCAACTATCGTCGAACTGAGCTCAGAGATAGGGAAACAAACTAGAGACAGGAACGTCGATCTGAGCTCGAAGATCACCGAACGGATTTCGACGACTCGTTGAAGTGAGCTCAGAGATCGTCGAATGGAGTTCTACGATTCGTCGACCTGCACTCGACGAAATGACTTAGTCTCCTGAACTGAAATATCTGGTCTTGAAGGTCTTGAGGGAAGATTTGAAACCTAAATACTAACCCTTAGACTCAATCTAATTGACCCTTAGATCTATACAAGGAGGTCAAAACAAATTTCCTAAAGGACATAGTGATCCTTGCCCAAATCAGTAATAGGGTGCTCCAACAATCTCCCCCTATTTGGGTTAGGATTACTATTTACATGACATAGGAAATAAAAGCATACAATGCAAAAATATAACCAAAAAACATTGCAGAAACACAGATAAAATCACATCAGAAATTTAGAATAGATAACACCATCAGCTTACATGATCATTCCTTTTCCTTGGCCTTTTTGAGAACTATTTCTCTGTTAGGGTTGAGAGCTTCTTTCTTGGATCTCCTGTCATCATTTGCACCTAGAAAAGTTTGATGTTTTGGCCTTGGAACTATAGCTTCTGGGTGCAGCTTCATGTAACTTTCTGAGTCAAAGAATTTGCTGGAAGAATATCTCTCAAGTTCTTTCTTTCTTTGTTCTGATAGAGTGGTGAAATTTGATGTATCTTTTCCTTGTTCTCTTGCCTTTTTAATTTGATCTAATGCAGCCAACTCTTTCATCCTTGTTGTCTAGGAATTAGGATTGTTCTCTAGGTCTTCAAATGGAACGGGAGGTTCATATCTGTTTGAAGAATTATGAGGAGTAGCTCTGGAAGAAACTGGATCTTTAAGCTTATAACGGAAAGGACCGGATGTAGAATCTGTAGGTACTTGTCCTTCCATTTGATAAGGATGTTGCCTGGAATATCCTTTAGAATACACTCTGAGTTCTCTTTGATTACCTCTGAACTGTCCTCTTCTTTGTCGGTAACCTCTAGACTGATTTCCTCTTTGCTGAGATATTCCTTGAAATTGATATGAACTTTGGCTTCTAGCAGTAGATTGAAAGGCAGAACTTCCACCTGTACCTGCATCAGGTGAAGGAGGAGGAGGAGGATTGAAAAGGGATGAACCTTTGTCATACTTCTTTTTCTTTTTCATGGCTTTCAGATGATTTCTGGAGTACTGCATCCATGGTTTTGTAATCTAGCAATCATGCAATATATAGTATGGAATATCATTTGTATCTTTGATTTTCTCTGGGGGAACTCTCTGTAACGTCCCGAATCGCTCTAGGCCCCTCGTGTGTGTTTTTGAGTTAGGAGGGTTGACTCGAGTCTTGAGAAGTGCAGGGAATTGGACTGTACTTGTGGAGAAGTGGAGAAATCAGTGCAGAGAGACACGGGTAGTGACACGGGTAGTGACACGGGTAGAGACACCGGTAGTGACACGGGTAGAGACACCGGTAGTGATACGGGTAGCGACACGGGCGTGTCCCTACCCGTGTGCGTCGAGTTGAGCTCGACGAGGCATGTCGAGATCGGCGAGCCGTGTCGACATCATGTGACACGGGTAGCGACACGGGCGTGTCACTACCCGTGTGTGCCGAGTTACACTCGACAGGCCGTTTCGAGACTAACGAGCTGTGTCGACATCAGGTGACACGGGTAGTGACACGGGCGTGTCCCTACCCGTGTGTGTCGAGTTCCACTCGACGAAAGGTGTCGAGATCGACGAACTGCGCGTCGACTTCGACGAATGAATATGACACGGGTGTGTCCCTACCCGTGTGCTCCCGTCAACGATTTTGATGGATCGTCGAGATGCAACCCGAGAAGGACACGGCCAAGGACACGACCAGGAACACGGCCGTGTCAAATATTGAACCGACATGGAAACTGTCATTGCCGCTTCGCCAGGCAGGACACGGGTAAGGACACGACCGTGTCCCTACCCGTGTCACATTTTATATATAAGGGGGAGAGAAAACCCTAGCCATTTTCATGCTCATTTCATCCCCTATTTCCTGTGAGAACTCCTGGTGAGAGGGAAAACTGCTGGAGCAAGTTCTACCGGAGGAGATCCGCCATCGCCGTGAAAGAGAAGATGCCGCCAAGGAGAACTACGAGATCCATGACCGGAAATGGTGGTACCGCTGGAGCCAATGTGAGTTTCCTACCCTCTCCCTTGGTGCTAGATCTATAGTTATTTTCCTAGGCGAGACATCGACACAAGAGAGTCTTGATGGTGAGGAGGAGTTTTCTAGGAAAGGCCATGCTAAGACTTGTGTCTTAGGTTTTAGATCTCTTCAACCACGCCCTTCTTCATGTGATGATAAGGGATGGTTTCGTGAAGGATATTGGCCTCTTGAGGGTGAATAAGGGAGGAGGTTTTCTGGAATGATTTGGGAAGATCACCTTGAGGAGGAAGAGGAACCGATGTCATTCATTCCTCCTTAAGATGCGCGCAGAATCTGTATTCTGCGCGCAGCGAGCTTCGTGGCCATTTCTAGTTGTGATATGGCCAGATCTGGGCTTTAGGCTAAACACAAAAGTTGAAGACCTTGAAAATACCTTTCCAACGAATTGTTGAACGACTTCCGACGAAGTAGGTAGCCACGGGAAAGTCTAAACGAAAATGGTGTTCAATAAATCCCGTATGCAGAAACTGTGTTCTGTACGCAGCGGACTTCAAGTCCGATTTCAAATAGGATATTTTCAAATCTGGGTTGAGGTCTGAATACGAGAGTTGTAGACCACGGAAAGACCTTTCCATCACGGGGTTACACGACTTCACCGGATTCATATAGCTTCGGGAATCTCCGGTTGAAGTTGCTATCCAGATTCAACCTGCACCTAAATTCTAGGCTTAATGGAAAATGGATTTTGATTCAGTGGAATTAATAATGCAAGATACTTGGCTTGGATGAACTCTTGAGTATTCATTTGTTGCATGATTGAAGTAGATTATTAATCGGATTTCATATTATCAAATTGTGAAACAATCTTATTTAAACGAATTGAATTGGTAGAAATTGAAAGATTGATAATTGGGCACTTCATGTTTATATTATGACATTATCAAATGGAAAGTGTGTTAGATCTTTATATGCCCACAATGTTTATATTACATTGTCATCATTTGAAAAGTCATACAGATGTATAGATTATGGCCATTGGTATGATTGGTTAATGAAATGAGTCTAGTAATCCAATACCTAGAGTGTTGTCTCCTTACGGGTAGTATTGCGAAGGGATGTAAGTGCGGTGTTGACCGTCACTTGTTTTGGTTGTGTTGTGATAAGGTATGGATGGATGGTTGGGGTGTGTCCTCGTTCTTACTTCCGAGGCCCCTTCCATGTTATGTTGATGTGGTATTTGCATGTGGTGTGAGTCGACACGCGGTGTCATAATCCTGGGTTAAGGATAATATGGCAGGTCTACGGGCTCGCCAGTCGTCACACCGATGGGAGTTGGCAGTTAGACTTGGTCGGTTTGGGATGTGTCCTCGGTGTTCACGTCTCGAGGCCCCTCCGGCCATGTGAACGGTTGGGCTGTGTACTCGTGCTTTCTTCTGAGGCCCCTTCCGTGTCACGCAAGGCCAGTTCGGGCTGTGTTCTTGGTGCACATCTACCCAAAGCCCCGCTGGGCCATAGTACGCATGGGCTCCGCTGTTGTGTTCTTAGCGTTGAGGCGTACGGAGGCCTAGGTGAAGTAGTATGATACCCGCCTAGTAGTAGAAGTGCCCGTTCTACTATCACCGCCTGGCCACGGCGGCTGATGCCTGCGAGGTTAGCTACCTGCTAGAAAAATGGGAACTGTTGGGTACATTTATTTAAATGTACCTGATTTGAAGAAGCCTCACCCTACTCAATGATATACATCAAAATGTATTTGATGTGTTTTGAGTTTAGTTGTGCAGGTCAAGTATTTACAGGGAAAGCTGAAAAGATTCTAAGTTCATGTGTCGACACCCAGGAGCAAAGTGTCGACACTTAAGAAGACTTGTGTCGACACCCAGGCAAGCAGTGTCGACACTTGGAGTACTTGTGTCGACACCAGGGATGTAGAGTCGACACCAGACAGAAAGTGTTGACACATGTAAGCTGTGTCTACACTCAATGAAGAAAAGTCCAGAGAAGCTGTGTCGACACTTAGAAGCAGTGTCGACACCCAGAGGAACTGTGTCTACATCAGAAAGTGTCGACACTTGGAGGCTGTGTCGACACTCAGCAAAAGTCAGTAGAGTCTAAGTATAAGTGTCGACATAATGAACAATGTGTCGACACACAGCAGAAGACTCAACACATGAAGAAAGTATCGACATAACAAAGAATGTGTCGATACTCAGCAGAAGACTCAATACAAGAAGAAAGTGTCGACACTAGGAGGCTGTGTCGACACTCAGCAAAGTTCAACAAAAATTCTAAGTACAAGTGTCGACACAAAGGAGATGTGTCGACACTCAGCCAAAGTCTCAACATAAGAAGAATGTGTCGACACAAGGAGCTGTGTCGACACTCAGCAAGTATCAACACAGAAGGCATGTGTCGACACCAAGAAGATGTGTCGACACTTAACAAGTTCAACACATGAAGATGTGTCGACACAAAGGAGTTGTGTCGACACTTACAAGAATTCAACTAAGTACTGAAGAACAAGAAGCTTTGTCGACACACAATATCAGTGTCGACACATGATGAAGAAGCAGTGTCGAGATATAAATTCTACAACACAAGGAGTTGTGTCGACACCTTGAAAGCTAGTGTCGACACTTAGTCAACTTTTGTCGACACTTGGTCTATAAGTGTCGACACTTAAAGACAGACTGTCTCGACACTTTCAGACAGTTACAGTTATTTCAAGAACTGACTGGATGACTTGACAGCTGCCATTCCAGCAGGTCTACTGCACCTGTCAGAGTTGTCAGAAAGCTGTTAGGAACCGGATCAGCCGGTCACCATTAAGAAGGCCTATATATAGGCTTATTCTGTCAACAGAAGATGATGATTCAACACAGATTAATACAAATCAGTTGAAGTGATCTGAAGATCTAAGTAGTTGGAGAAAGAGAGCTCCTTCCAAGAAGACAACCATTGGAACCAGGCTGTGAAGAAGTGTTCAGACCTAGTTCTGAATCTTAAGTTGCAGTGATTGAAGATCAGCTGCAGAGAATCAATCCTATTGTGTTCTACATTCAAGAAGCTTTGAAGAAAAGCCAAGTGAGATTGTTCTCAGCAGAGTTCTTCTAAGAAATCATCAAGAACCTATCAACTCATCTCTCTTTTCTCTGAGTTGTAGGTATATTCTTTGTATTCTTATTTTCTTGTAGGATCCTTAGGGATCTGAGTTATAAGTCTGCAATTATAAAGGCTGAGTGGTAGGGCCTATGTGCCTGAGTGTAGGAGATCTGTTTCTCTGAGTGTAGGCCTGTTGTGGTTGAGTGTAGGCTTTGTGAAGAAGCTGAGTGTAGGTCTTTGGAGAAGACTGAGTTGTAGGGCCTTGGGCCTGAGCTGTAGGAACCTGTTTGGGGTTCTGAGTGTAAGATCTGAGGATCTGAGATAGTGGAGGAGTTTGGCCGAATCTAGTACACTACTAGATAGACGAAGGGGGAAGTGGATGTACCCAAACCTTGGGGAACCACTATAAATCTTTGTGTTCACTGTGTGCATGTGTTATTCTGTGATTGCTGTGAAAAAGTAGTTATAACTCTGTGAAATAATCTGCAATCTGCCCAAATTTTTTAAAAAGATTTAGTCACCTATTAACCCCCCCTTTAGGTGATTAGGTACAATTTCTTTCAAGTGGTATCAGAGGGAGGTAACTCAAAAAGGACTTAACTATCTGAGTAGATGCTGTTGGCAGATTCAGTCTAAGTAAATTGCAGAATCAAGAAAATCAAGAACCATGGGTTCAACAGAGAATCATATGGAACTTGGATCCATGAAGTTGCCCATTTGCAGAAAAGAGATTTTTGGCATCTGGAAAGAAAGGGTGAGACTGTTTATGGAAGCCTCAGACCCTAGAATATATATCATAGTTAAAGAAGGGTCATATGTGCCTATGGTTTCAGTCTTGGATGCAAATCAGAGAACACCTAAAGACTTCTGTGAAATGACAAAAGATGAGATAATTCTAGCCACAATGGACAAGAGGGCACAAAATATTATTATGAGTGCCATAGATGATGCTTCCTTTCAGAACTTGATACACTGTAAGACATCTAAGAAGATGTGGGATACTCTTATAGTGTACATGGAGGGTTCAGAAGAAGTGAGACAGGACAGAAAGTCATTGTTAAACCAGGAATATGAAAGTTTCAGGCAAGGTAGGTCTGATAGCATAACAGAATGCTATAAGAAGTTCTATAGGATTGTCAATGAGCTAATATCCTATGGAAGAGAATTCAGCAACTATGAGCTGAGTGATAAGTTCTTAAGGTCTCTAACAAAGGATTGGGACACCAAGATCTGTGCCATAAGGGAAATGACAAAGTTAGCAGATATCCCTCCTCCAACACTGTTTGGAAAACTGCTATCCTATGAGATGTAGTTGATGGTAAGGAAAGAAGAGGAGAAGACTACCAGAATTGAGAATAAAGAAAGAACCGTGGCATTCAAGACAGAAGCCACCAGAAAATACAGAAGTAAGTCTCCATCTCCACCTCCAAAAGTGGCTGAGACTGAGTTAGATGATTCAGATAGCAGAAAGTCTGAAAGCAGTGAAAGTGATGAGGACTTTGCAGCATTCACAAGACACTTTCAGAAGTTTCTAAAGAAGCAAAAGTAGAGGTCAAAGCCATCCACTTCACAGGGTAAAGATGACTATTATCAGAACAAGAAGTCATCAAAGAAAGACAGGAGAAAGACCAAGTCAAGCAAAACAACTTTATCAAAAATTTTTGCTATTGCTGTAACAGACAAGGACATGTTATTGCTGACTGTCTAGAGAAAAGGAAACAGTCTAATGATAATAAAAAGACTCAATTCAAGGGCAAGAAGGAAAGGTCTTTTGTTGTCAAGAAGGACAAAGGCCTATCAGACATGTCTTCTTCAGAAACTGAGTCAGAAGCTGAAGCTTACATAGGACTGTATGCTGAAGAAGAGGAAGAGGAGTTCATCCAGATAATGAACTCCATATATGAGCAAGAGGACATTCAGTGCAAAGGACTGATGGCCTTAATAGAAGGTGACAAAATCCAGGAGCAGCCTGGACCTAGTAAGGTACAAGATTGTTCTTTAAGTTCAATTTTTAGTGCTAGTTCAGATTCAGTTACATCAGCATCAAGTGATGCTAGTGGATCTGAATCTGAAGGGGATATTCATCAATTGATTGATGAATATAGAGTTATGTTGCAAGCTTTTAAGAAGAGCAAGTCCCTAGCCAAGAGTCAGTCAAAGGAGATTGCTAATCTTAAAGTTGCTGCAACTGATTTTGAGAAGCTGACTGATCAAAAGTTAAATGAAATAGCCAGACTGAAGAACATAACTGTTATTCAGATGGGAACTATAACATTCAAGAATGATCAAATCAGAAATCTGGAGATTAGTCTTCAGAAGGAGAGAGACATTGTTGCAAGGTTTTCTAAACCTAAGTCTGTTCTACCTTTGATTGATGAGTTTATACCTCACAAGGGTAAAACTGGATTGGGGTTTACTAACCCTGCTAGGACTGTAAAGTCCAAGTCTAAGGGCAAAGCCCCAGCTCTCAACAAGCCAGCTGTAGATAAAACAGCTAGGGATGTACCTAAGCAAAGGTACAATAGATTTGAGTGCTGGTGTTGTGGCAAGGTAGGCCACTTTGCCATAGACTGTTGGCATAATTCTAGTGCCAAGTTTAGTAGCAAACTGCCTGTTGGAAGACTTGTAGGTAGCTTTGTTAAGAGGCAAACTAACCAGCACCAAGGACCCAAGAATTCTTTGGGTTCTAAGGTCAACTAATTTGTTTTGCAGGTGAGTCCAAGTGGCCATGCCCAAATATGGTACTTGGACAGTGGATATTCCAAACACATGACTGGAACTAGGGGATTGCTAAAGGACTACACACCTATCAAGGATGATCCTAAAGTCACCTTTGGTGGTTCTGAAAAAGGAATCATCAAAAGTTTTGGTAACATTTCTAGCACCCATATAACTATTACTCAAGTGGCTTATGTTAAAAGTTTGAAACATAACCTTATTAGTATAAGTCAACTGAGTGATTTAATATATGACATCTCTTTTGTCAAAGATGGTTGTCATATCAGGAGGTCAAATAATCAAGAGATCATTTTGACAGGTTATAGAAATAGGAATGTCTATTGCCTAGACATTATGATTGAGAACAATGGTTCTCCAGTGTGTCTTGTAGCTGATGAGAAAGTCTCTCATTGTGTCAAATGACACAAGAGGCTAGCCCATCTTAACTACAAGACAATTGGCCAACTCTATAGCAAAGAGTTAGTGAGGAATGGTCCTCAAGTTAAGTGTATTTAAGATGGAATATGTTCAGCTTGTCAAAAGGGCAAGCAGACTAGATCCACCTTTAATAGCATTGGGAACAAGGATGTTGTGAGGTGTTTATACCTCTTGCATATGGATCTCTTTGGTCCTATGCCAGTTCACAGCCTAGGTAGGAAGGTCTACACTTTTGTGGTAGTAGATGACTACTCAAGATTTTCCTGGGTGTTCTTCCTTAGACAGAAATCTGAAACACCTAGTATCTTCTATAGTTTTGTCAAATAAATTCAGAATGAGTTAGACAGTACAGTGGTCAAAATAAGAAGTGACCATGGTACTGAATTCCAGTCTGATAGTATGACAAAACTATGTGAAGAATTTGGGATATTTCAGGAATTTTCTTCACCAAGAACACCTCAGCAAAATGGCATTACTGAGAGGAAAAATAGAACCTTGATTGAGGCTGGTAGAACCCTATTAAATGACACATCTCTCCCAGAATATTTCTGGGCTGAGGCAGTTAATACTGCATGCCATGTAATTAATAGGGCTACCATTACTAAAAGCCACAATAAGACCCCCTATGAGATTGTGAAAGGCAGAAAACCAAACCTATCATATTTCAGGATCTTTGGTTGTAAGTGCTTTATACTTAACAATGGAAAGTCTTACTTGACTAAGTTTGCTGCCAAATCCCAAGATGGGATATTTGTTGGGTACAGCAACAATAGTAAGGCTTATAGAGTCTACAACTTGAGTACTCAAGTTGTAGAGGAGTCTATACATGTAGTATTTGATGAAGCTAGACTTATTAACCATGAGTTGTCTAGTAGTATTTGCAGCTCCACAGGTGTGACTAAGAAGATGGACAAGCTCACTATTGAAGATGAATCTACTGCAAGTCAGCAAGTGGATGATAGTGGCTGTTGTCCAGGGGGAGTACTACATGTACCTAATGAAGAAGAAGTCCAAGGAGTGCAGCAAGTTGAAGAAACTGAAGAAGTTCAACCTGAAGCCAGGATGCCTCCAGCTAATAGGCATCTAAGAGATCATCCAGCAGATCAAATCATGGTGATATAAGACAAGAGATACAAACAAGGAGCAGAAATTTGAGTGCAACACTCTACTCCAGTTTTCTATCCCAAGTTGAGCCAAAGAAATTTGAAGAAGCCATCCTAGACCCTCATTGGATTGAGGCAATGCAAGAAGAGCTGAATCAGTTCAAGAGAAGCAAAGTCTGGGAGCTTGTTCCTAAACTAAAAGACCACAACATAATTGGGACCAAGTGGATCTTTAGGAACAAGATGGATGAACATGGAGTGATTGTCAAGAACAAAGCAAGACTGGTTGCTAAGGGATATAGGCAGGAAGAAGGTATTGACTTTGATCAAACCTTTACTCCAGTAGCCAGACTGGAAGCCATAAGGATGTTCCTGGCCTATGCAACCTATGAAGGATTTAAAGTCTACCAAATGTTTGTTAAGTCAGCCTTTCTCAATGGTAATCTGAAAGAAGATGTCGATGTGGAACAACCATCAGGTTTTGTTGATTCAACTCAACCTAATTATGTCTATAGACTTAGGAAGGCTTTGTATGGGTTAAAACAAGCCCCTAGGGCTTGGTATGAAACCCTGTCTAGTTTCCTCATCGAGAATAAATTCACAAGGGGGAAAATAGACAAGACTCTATTCCTTAGGGAATCCAGAGGCAAGATAATTCTAGTCCAAATATATGTATATGACATCATATTTGAGTCTACTGAAAGTAGTCATTGCAAAAAGTTTGCAAAACTTATGCAAGGACAATTTGAGATGAGCAGTATGGGGGAACTTAAGTTATTCTTGGGTCTCCAAGTTAGACAGACTGAGAATGGTTTATCCATATGCCAGTCTAAGTTCACCCTAGAACTGATAAAGAAGTATGGTATGGACCCATCCAGTACCATGAAGACTCCTATGGGGTCAAGTATGTCTCTTAGCAATGATGATGCAGGGAAACCTGTAGATGAGACTTTGTATAGAGGGATAGTTGGCTCCCTACTCTATTTGACTGCAAGTAGACCAGATATCATGTATGCTACATGTGTCTGTGCTAGGTACCAAGCATGCCCTAAAGATTCTCATTTGACAGCAGTCAAAAGGATACTGATATATCTAAAGGGCACTCCTTATCTAGGCCTTTGGTACCCTAGGAATGGGGACTTTGAACTGACAGGTTATTCAGATGCAGATTTTGCAGGCTGCAAAGAAGACAAAAAGTACAACTGGAACCTGTCAATTCCTAGGTGGAAGACTGATTTCATGGATTAGCAAGAAGCAAACAAGTGTGGCTATCTCCACTACAGAATCAGAACATGTGGCTGCAGGAAGTTGCTGTGCTCAACTTTTATGGATACAACATCAGCTTGAGGATTATGGTATTCAGGAAAGTAGAACTCCACTATTTTGTGATTCTACTAGTGTTATATCTATTGCAAACAATCATGTTTCTCATAGTAGAACTAAACACATTGAAATAAAATATCATTTTCTAAGGGAACATGTAGAAAAGGAAGATATTTCACTTGAATATGTTAATACAGATAATCAACTAGCTGACATGTATACTAAGCGCTTAGAAAAAACTAAGTTTAATAGGTTTAAAATTGAATTAGGTATGATAAACTTAGACTAAGTTTACAGAAATGGCTAAGTAAAATAGTGTCGACATACAGAGATGTCTGTGTCGAGATAGAGAATTGGTGTCGACACTTCAGAGAAAAGGTGTCGAAACATATAGGAAGTTAGTGTCGACACTTCAGATAATTGGTGTCAACACATACAGGGTCAGTGTCGACACAACCAAGGTGGTGTCGACACTTAGAATTTACACTGAATTAACCAAGTGAAGTCTTGACTAAGTGTCGAGCTAAGTGGTGTCGACACATGAACAAGTGTCGACACATATATTCTGTCGACTATACTTGTGTCGACACATAGGTGTCAAGACATTATAAGTCTGTGTCGACACTTTTCAACAGTGTCGACACAATTTGAGTTTGTTAACGCGCTCTTTCATCTTCAATCCTAGAAAGGTATAAATAGGATTTCGCCATTGTCTGTCGACACGCTCACCAAAGTTTCGAGACCAAACTTGTGTGTCGACACCTCTCTTCTCTCAATTCAAATTCTTTAAACCCTAATGGCGCCCAAGCTCGAGGAGAACGTGAACGAAGGATATGACCTAGTGCGGCATGCGTTTGATGATGCAGAACAAGAGATCAAGGATGTGGTAACCCTAGTTGCAAACTTAGGGTTGGATTTTCTTGTTTCCGAGCCAACAAAGATATGGAAGAAAGAAGTATTAGAATTTCTGAATGGAGCAACCCTAGACGAGTCTGGACTCAAAATAAAGTCAAGGGTTCATGGAGAAAAGGTGAAGGTCTCACCTAAAAGTTTGAGAAAAGTACTAAACCTACCAAGGACTAAGGAAGAAGATGAAGTTTCTGCTTCTAAGACCAGAGAAGCTTTAACATGGTGTGGACTGGATTCCAAGGTGAAAATTGGATCAGTATTCAATAGAAAGGGGATGAACAGGCAAGGCAAATTTCTCTCAGAAATTGTTGGCAAGGTGATCTTGAGTAAGCCTGGAGGGCATGACAGGGTATCAGCCCATATGTTCAGTCTTATGACAAGGATTATCTTCACCCTACAATCTGATTGTTCTGTTGTAGTCTTTGATAAGATTAAAGAGAGCATGAAGAAGCCCAATTTGGGTAGGATACTAAGTCTTTACTTGGCTGCTAGTATACCAGAAGTAATGAGCCAAGCTGCTGGATCTAAAATCAATCACATGAGGAAGATGGACATGAGAATCTTCTCAAGATGGGATAGGGTCTTGACCAAGGAATTGCCAACACCTGAAAAGGTAACACCTCAAAAGAAGAAGAAGAAGATAGCCCCAGTGGCTCAAGAATCATCCAGCAGTTCAGAAGAGCATGTTGTCTTCACTCCTGATGAAGAAGACACTGGAGATGCTGGAAAGTCTCCAGCTCAACAAGATGATGCAGACAGGCAGGGGGAGCTACCACAGGCTAGCCCTCTTCACCAGGATTCTATCCAGGGGAGCCTCTAATAGTGGAAGAGCCAACTCCACTAGAAAGTGAACAAGCCACTCAAATCATTCTTGAGTTACTCACTGAAATCAATAACTCAGTTTTCCCTATAAAGGATAATGTTTTGTCTGATTCATTAAATAATGTTAATCAGTAACCTCAGATTGATAGTCAACCCCGAGATGTTGTCATGAAGGACACATCTGTTGCAGCTCAAGATTTATCTAATCAAGTGGTTGATGAGACAAGGGAATCTCCATCACAACCTCAACAAGAGTTTACAATGGAAGATCTCTTCCTTAATCTGGATCAAACAGACTTTGAGAAGGAAAGTGCTGTTGCTGAGGGGGAGAATGCTCATGTTGAGGGGGAGCAAGTAGTAATTGTTGAAGAAACTGCACGGAAAGAGCCTGAGAAGCCAAAGGATGTTGAGGAACTACCTAGGGAGAGGGTAGAAATAGCAAGCACATCAGCATCTGAAGATGAAGAGGCGGCCAGAGCTAAAAAGAGGAAATTCCAAGTATTTAAAAGAAGGAGACAAACTTACAAAAAGGCTTTACAAACTATTGCACCACAGCCTACACCACAGCCAACACCATCTGTAGATTACAGTTCTCTATTGGTTGCAATGCAAATCAAGCTTGATGAGCAAAGACAAGCACTGAAAAAGTATGTAGATGAAGGACAAAAATCTCTACAATTTGATCTGGCACAGGACATTAAGTCTATTAGATTTGAGATGAATCTAAATAAGAAGGAGATGACTGACTGCTTCCATAAGCGAGGGAATGCAGTAGTCTATCTAGCAACTCATCAAGAGAAGATAAAAGCTCAAGTGGATGAACTTGAAGTAAAGCAAGGATATGTATTGGAGAATCAAATCAGAATGAATGATAACTTGACAACTTCCCACAATGCAATTGTCACTGAACTTAAGAATATAGCCACTGCCCAGAATGCAGCCCTGACCACTGCCAAAGAGGAATTTGACAAAGAATTGCAAGACAGCCTAACTGCTGTAACTTCTGCAATTCAAGATTCCCAGAAGCTCCTAACTGAAAAGCTCCAAAGGTTGAAACCATTTTACAAGGATGGAGTCAATTACCTAAATGCACAAATCAGATTTCAGAAAGATGATCTAAGAGATCACATAGAAAGAGAAGTCATAAAGGGGGAGAGGGTGTTAGTCAAAGCCGGCTCTGATCATGCAAAATGGATTTCCAATTCCATCAGAGCCACTCTTGGTTATCCTCCTTTATGTGATGATGATAATGTAGCAGAGTCTGGGATTAATCCTTCTTATTTTGGAGGTGAGCAAGCTGAAGTAGCTCAGGTGATCTATCATCCACCAGACTTTGATATGATACAAGCAGATATACAATCAATGTATAGCCCACCTGAGGGACAGCAAAATGTCATCATAGAAAAGGTGGTTCAGCCAGTATCTGAGGCTATACAAGAAGCTATACTGAAAGAACAAGAAGCCAGATTGTCTAAGAAGAGGTTCAGAGAGCAAGCTGAACAAAGGCCTGATTTTGAACAGTGGAGCCCCACTTCAAGGAATATTATCTTAACTGCATGAAAGGCTGCCAAAGATAATATTCAAGATAGAAACAAGTGGTTTTCTGAACTGTAGTGGAGGAAGCATGAGACTAGGAAAGAAGCCAATTTGCAATATAGATGAAAGGCTAAGATGGGAAAGCTACCTCCTACTACCCAGGAGTCTAGCAAGTACTTTCCCAAGACTTATCATTACTTTGAGAGGCAGAAGATTAAAGCTGAAGAATTAAAGAAGAAGGATCTGAAAGGGAAGAAGCCTGCTGATACTGAAGATGCTGAAGCCCCTATACAAGCAAAGATAAAGTCTGGGAAGGGCATAGTTATCAAGGAGGCTGAGCAAAAATAGAATTGAATTATCTTTAGTTTATAGTTGTAATCTTTTGATTTTAAACATTCTGTAAACTTTTGTATAATGAATATGACAAAGTTGTTAGAACAATGTGATGTGTTATAAATCTATTTCATAATAGTTCTGAGATATATGTGTGTACATGTTTTGGTTGATACATGTTTATGTACTTTCCCTGACTGCATAATCCTGCTTTACATCATGCTATGATTTTATTTTGTATGGTGTATATCATTGACTAAGGGTTATGACTTCTCCAAATAGGGGGAGATTGTTGGGTACATTGGTTTAAATGTACCTGATTTGAAGAAGCCTCACCCTACTAAATGATATACATTAAAATGTGTTTGATGTGTTTTGAGTTTAGTTGTGCAAGTCAAGTATTTACAGGGAAAGCCGAAAAGATTCTAAGTCCATGTGTCGACACCCAGGAGCAAAGTGTCGACACTTAAGAAGACTTGTGTCGACACCCAGGCAAGCAGTGTCGACACTTGGAGTACTTGTGTCGACACCAGGGATGCAGAGTCGACACCAGACAAAAAGTGTCTACACTCAATGAAGAAAAGTTCAGAGAAGCTGTGTTGACACTTAGAAGCAGTGTCGACACCCAGAGGAACTGTGTCTACATCAGAAAGTGTCGACACTTGGAGGCTGTGTCGACACTCAGCAAAAGTCAGTAGAGTCTAAGTATAAGTGTCGATATAATGAACAATGTGTCGACACACAGCAGAAGACTCAACACATGAAGAAAGTGTCGACATAACAAAGAATGTGTCGACACTCAGCAGAAGACTCAATACAAGAAGAAAGTGTCGACACTAGGAGGCTGTGTCGACACTCAGCAAAGTTCAACAAAAATTCTAAGTACAAGTGTCGACACAAAGGAGATGTGTAGACACTCAGCCAAAGTCTCAACAGAAGAAGAATGTGTCGACACAAGGTGCTGTGTCGACACTCAGCAAGTATCAACACAGAAGGCATGTGTCGACACCAAGAAGATGTGTCGACACTTAACAAGTTCAACACATGAAGATGTATCGACACAAAGGAGTTGTGTCGACACTTACAAGAATTCAACTAAGTACTGAAGAACAAGAAGCATTGTCGACACACAATATCAGTGTCGACACATGATGAAGAAGCAGTGTCGAGATATAAATTCTACAACACAAGGAGTTGTGTCGACACCTTGAAAGCTAGTGTCGACACTTAGTCAACTTTTGTCGACACTTGGTCTATAAGTGTCGACACATAATGACAGACTGTCTCGACACTTTCAGACAGTTACAGTTATTTCAAGAACTGACTGGATGACTTGACAGCTGCCATTCCAGCCGGTCTACTGCACCTGTCAGAGTTGTCAGAAAGCTGTTAGGAACCGGATCAGCCGGTCACCATGAAGAAGGCCTATATATAGGCTTATTCTTTCAACAGAAGATGATGATTCAACACAGATTAATACAAATCAGTTGAAGTGATCTGAAGATCTAAGTAGTTGGAGAAAGAGAGCTCCTTCTAAGAAGACAACCGTTGGAACCAGGCTGTGAAGAAGGGTTCAGACCTAGTTCTGAATCTTAAGTTGCAGTGATTGAAGATTAGCTGCAGAGAATCAATCCTATTGTGTTCTACATTCAAGAAGCTTTGAAGAAAAGCCAAGTGAGATTGTTCTCAGCAGAGTTCTTCCAAGAACTCATCAAGAACCTATCAACTCATCTCTCTTTTCTCTGAGTTGTAGGTATATTCTTTGTATTCTTATTTTCTTGTAGAATCCTTAGGGATCTGAGTTGTAAGCCTGCAATTATAAAGGCTGAGTGGTAGGGCCTGTGTGCCTGAGTGTAGGAGATCTGTTTCTCTGAGTGTAGGCCTGTTGTGGCTGAGTGTAGGCTTTGTGAAGAAGCTGAGTGTAGGTCTTTGGAGAAGACTGAGTTATAGAGCCTTGGGACTGAGCTGTAGGAACCTATTTTTGGTTCTGAGTGTAAGATCTGAGGATCTGAGATAGTGGAGGAGTTTGGCCGAATCTAGTGCACTACTAGATAGGCGAAGGGGGAAAGTGGATGTACCCAAATCTTGGGGAACCACTATAAATCTGTGTGTTCACTGTGTGCATGTGTTATTCTGTGATTGCTGATTGATTGCTGTTAAAAAGTAGTTAAAACTCTGTGAAATAATCTGCAATCTGCCTAAAAAGTTTAAAAAGATTTAGTCAGCTATTCACCCCCCCCCCCCCTCTAGGTGATTAGGTACAATTTCTTTCAGGAACTATAGTCTGTGTCGATATAGCAATTGCATGGGTGTGCATGGGTGAGTCATTGCATAGCATTCATAGCATTTCATAACATTGCACAACAAGATCCTCATCGTATAAGTTTGTATGGGCACTCCTATACGATGAGTTACTTTATGTAACCCGATCCTTAACTTATAAGTTTGTATGGGCATTCTTATAAGTTAAGTTACTTTCCTGCTGTAGATTTCCTTACACCTGTTGATATATGATGTTAGCTTGTAGAACTGCTGGACTCTATATTATATTCATGTACCTTGCCATCTGCTTATACTCCTTTACTTGCATACTTGTTATATACTATACTCTTGTTCCTTTTCTCCGCCCGGTGCCGAGGAGTCGCCGGGGGAGCGGATGTGAAACCACTTAGTCGTTTTGACTAACGGTTGCTACGTCTTCCTTTTTAGGAGGTCACGCCGCAGGTAGAGCAGCCGCAGACTACGCAGCAGGACAGCCAGGCCAGGACGACAGGGCCTGATGTGACGGTGCCGTCGATACCGTCGGATACTGATGCTAGTATTTTGATTACTCTGATGTAGCCCATTTGTGCAGTGATTAGCTGTACTCTGATGTTTTGTAGAAGCATGTTTAGCTTCTCATTATTTCATGTTTTTGGACATTATATACTTAGTGTGGATTTTGGCTTCTCTTGCTTATTTATTTGGTTGGGTTGGCATTTATATTGATATGGTCGTAGCTGGCGGGATAGGCGTCTTGTGGTATAGGTTAGCCCGTGTGCTAATGCTACCGTATGGCGGCTGTTCCGTGCATAAGACTCCCCCTTCGTGCCGTGTTTTGGAATCCGGGGAGGAGGGGTCTTACACTCTCTTCATGGAGTTGCTTCTTGCTTTCCTTTTCCTTGCATTTGTTATAGAGGAATCATCAGAGTCAGTTCTAAACTGATCACTGTCTGAACTTTGTGGATTAGCATACAATGTATCAATCCTTTTGATATATTCTTTTTGTTGTTGAGACTGAGCAGAAGAAATAACAGCAAGAACAGCAACAGGAGCAATAACAGCAACAGAAATTGGAACAAAAACAACACTGGCAGAAGGAACTATAATAGCAGGTTTAGAAACAAAAATATCAGAAACAATAAGCTCAGATACAGCAGGCTCAAAATCAATTGCCTCTGTCATATGCACATCATCAGAAACTGAAATAGCAATATCAGAACTAACTAAAACATCAACAGCAGCAGCAGCAATTTCAACATTGTCCACAACCTGGACAGAATCTATAAAAGAGGCTAAAATGCTGGGCTCACAGTAAGAAATAGGCACAATAGCCTAAGTAAGGTCTTCAGTTTGCTGGTCTGGAAGGTAGCTGAAGTATACAGAATCAAATACTGATAGCAGTGACCTGAGGTCCACTGTAATGACTGCAACTGGAGCTTGAACTGGAGTTACTGCATCAGGTAATCTCTCAGCTTCATAAGGCATCTCCCCCTGCCTAGATTCAGTGATAACTGGATCAAGGCACCCAGTAGAAGGGATTGCCTGAGGAGGAAGAATAGAGGATATCCTGGCAGACAACTCCTGAACAGTATTCAGAAGTGGAGCCAATGAAGTCTCCAGCAGTAGTGATAGCCTTGGAGCTATCAGCTTATATAGCTTGTCTGCAATAGCTGGAATGTCTACTTGCTCAAGAGGGACTTGAGTAGAGGTAGGGATGGATGTGGTAGAGATGAAAGTTGAAGCAACAGGAGATGTTGTTGGAGAAACTGTGGATGGTGGAAGTGATGGTTGAGATATTGGAATTGTGGAGATGGAAGATAATAGAGTGGAGATGGATGGTGTGAATGACGGTTGAGCAATGATTTCCTGAAGTAATTGTTAATAAGAAGTGGATGATGATGGTGGCTCAAGAGGGGATGAAGGAGGATCATCCATATAGGAATCATCTAGAAGAGTGAATGATGGAATATGAGATGATGAATCAATGTCCATGTGTGGGTAGTGATGTAGTGGATGGAAGATTTCTTCAGTTGATGTTGGAGTTGGAGAAGGGATTGAAGTTGGAGATGGGATGGAAATGGGGGACGAAATTGTGATAGTGTATGTGATTGTTGTTGATGGAGCAATAAGTGGAGAAGGAGGATATGATGAGACAGGCAAATCTTCTACAGGGGCAGAAACTTGAGGGGAAGAGACTGAAATAGTCCTTGTGCCTGAAAAAGAGATTACAGAGGCTCTGCTGGGCTTTACAATCTGCCTGTCCCATTTCCCAAATAAGGCACAAGTAAGCCTCTTGGAGGCATTGATGGGTATTCCATTGGACACAAGCAGGTCAGGGCATCTATTGTGAAGAAACAGCCCTAAAATCCTCCAAAAATTAACAAAATTCTTGTTAATTTTCTTCTTGATCAAATCAAAAAACACTTCTCCCCAGTTCAGCTGCTTCTTGTCCACCAAGACACCCATCAAACAGAGCTGATACCTAGAGATGGTATCATGAGTAGAGTGTTTTGCCAACAACACTTTCCCAACTACATCAACAAGAAATCTGCACTCAACTGACAGATTCTTCTTAAGCAATTTATTAGGGTTAGCTGCTGAATGGCCCATCCTCTCAAGCATAATTGAAAATTCTTCTCCAGAAAGCTCAATAGAATCTTCACCAGAATTTAATTGAAATACCTCTGTCAAAACAGCAGGTGTTAAAGGTACCTGAGTTCCTGAGATGGTTCCGATCACAGTATTTTGATCCAGATTGTGGGCAGTATACACCCATTCCTTTATTTCATCTGCGGCCAATTTGATCCTTGTAGACATTATGTTAACTAACTGTTGGTCCTTGAAGAGTTCCAGAATGTCCTTGAATATTTGATTGCTGTTATCGAAAGAATCCATGTCTATATCAAAGCCAGTTTCAAATTTCATGGATGCCAAGATTGCGACTGAAACTGCCATTGATCACTGCAAGAAAAAATGAACAAACACAAGAGCAAGTGCATAAAAGTTTGGAGGGAAAGAGAAATTCTGCAGAGAGTATGAAAGCGCAAAGGCAGAACGACGACCGAAAAATGAGTTTTATATTAGGGTTCGACGCAGATAAGGAATGATCGTTGAACTTCGTTCGATGATCTAGGCTTCTAAAGGAAACTTAAAGGTCATCAACATCATCGATCTCCGTTCGACGATATTGGAGAGCGTCGAGCTCCGTCTGACGATCGCTGACCGGAAGAAGATAGCTTAGCACTATCTGGAAAGCGCTGAGCTCCGTTCGACGATATCTAAGAACGTCGGACTCCATTCGACGATCTTTGGGAAAAACGTCGAGCGCAGTTCAGAGAACAGAAACAACCTATAGATACTAGAAAAATCAAAATGTTTGTCTAGTGTTGGTCAATTTTAGAGTATTAAAGTCTTGGATCTTATTTTAAACTTCCTCCATCTAACATTCCTAACTGATTCAGGAAGAATGCATGTTTTTTTTCATCCAATGATTTGGTGAAAATATCTCCCGTTTGTAAGTCAGTTGGGATATATTGAAGTTCAATTTTATTTTTCTCAACATTATCCCTTAAAAAGTGATGCCTAATTTCTATATATTTTGTCCTACTATGGAGGACTGGATTTTGTGCAACGGAAATAGCACTGGTATTATCACAAAATATTTTAGACTTCTCTAAGTTGTAGCCATAGTCTAGGAGTTGGTTTTGAATCCACAAGATTTGTGAACAATAACTACCTGCAGCCATATATTCAGCTTCAGCAGTTGAAGTTGACACAGATATTTGTTTCTTGCAAAACCAGGAGACAAGTCTGTCACCAAGAAACTGACAAGTTCCACTGGTGCTTTTCCTATATGTTCTGCATCCAGCATAATCAGCATCTGAAAATCCAGTTAAGTAAAATGCTGAATCTTTTGGATACCAGAGACCTAGATTTGGACAACTTTTCACATACCTAAGAATCCTTTTTACTAAGGTTAAGTGTGACTCTCTAGGGCTCACTTGAAATCTAGCACATATGCATGTAGCAAACATTATGACAGGTCTACTAACTGTAAGGTACAATAAAGAGCCAATCATTGCTCTATATGTTGTCTGATCAACAGATTTTCCAAGTTCATCAGCATCTAATACAACATTAGTAGGCATAGGTGTTTTCATAAATGATGCTTCAGACATACCAAATTTCTTAACCAGTTCGTTTGCATACTTGGTTTAAGAAATAAATATGCCTTCAGCATGTTGTTTGACTTTCAATCCTAGAAAGAAAGATAGCTCACCCATGCTACATAGATTTGTACTATTAGTTTATGGGACTTATGAGTTCTAATAAAAAGAGTTTGGTCTACTCTACCCCTTATAAAATCATTTTTCAGAAGAAAGCATGCTAGGGTCTCATACCATGCTCTAGGAGCTTGCTTTAGACCATATAATGCTTTATGCAATTTGAAAACATGATCAGGATGAGTTGAAGAGATAAAACCTGTGAGTTGTCTGACATAGACTTCTTCTTCGATATCTCCATTGAGAAAAGCACTCTTTACATCCATCTGGTATACTTTGAATCCTTTGTGTGCTGCATAGGCTAAGAAGATTCTTATGGCCTCTAACCTTACAACTGGTGCAAAGGTCTGGTCATAGTCTATCCCTTCTTCTTGAGAGTACCCTTGAGCAACTAACCTTGCATTGTTCCTTACAATGACTCCTTGATCATCCAATTTATTTCTGAACACCCATTTTGTTCCAACAATGGAGTGATCCTTTGGCCTTGGCACTAGTTCCCAAACTTTGTTCCTTTCAAATTGATGCAACTCCTCTTGCATTGCAATGATCCAGTGTGGATCTTGCTCTGCATCTTGAATGGATTGAGGTTCAATTTGAGAAAGAAAGAAAGTGTGCATCAGGTTTTGGTTGACCTAATTTCTGGTTTGCACACCAGCTGAGATGTCTCCAATCACTTGGGAGATTGGATGGTCTCTTGATGTTACTAAATCAACAGGGGGTGTTGATTGTTCACCAACTTGTGTTGTTGTTTCCTGTTGTGGTACAACAACTGGCTCTTCAAGAAGATTCTCTTCAAGATGTTGAATGACTTCTTCATCTTCACTGCTTTCATCTTTTTGAATAATTTGTAACCTGTCCAAGTCTTCAGCAAGAGTGTACCTGCAAAAGTTCTATGGTAAAAGTATTCTTCTCCTTAAAAGACATGTTAGATTCATCAAAAGATATATGAACAGATTCTTTAATTTTGAGAGTAGATTTATTATATACCCTATAAGCTTTACTGATCATGGAGTATCCCAGAAACACTCCTTCATCAGCTTTAGCTTGAAATTTTGCTATGTATTTCTTGTCATTATTATGAATGTAGCAAATACAACCAAAGATTTTGAAGTAATCTACTTTAGGTTTCTTCCCTTTGAGTAATTCATAGGGAGTCTTGCCCTTCAGTTTATGTATTAAACTTCTATTCAACATATAGTTGGAGGTGTTCACTGCCTCTGCCCAAAAGGATAGAGGAAGGTGAGCATCTGACAGCAATGTAGTAGCAGATTCAGTAAGAGTTCTATTTTTCCTTTCAACTTCCCCATTTTTTTGAGGAGTTTTAGGAGCTGAGAAAGTGTGCATGATCCCTTCACTCTGACAGAACTCTTGCATAAGAAGAGAATCAAAATCTATCCCATGATCACTTCTGATCAGGGCAATGTGAGTATTGAACTCACTCTTATGCATTTGAGAAACTCTGTCAAACACTTAAATTTATCAGACTTCTTCCTCAGAAAGAACACCCATGTGAATCTAGAGAAGTCATCTACAACCACTAAAGTATAGCATTTCTCTCCTAAGATTTGTACTATAATGGGTCCAAAAAGGTCCATGTGTAACAAATACAAAATCCTAGGTGAATCACTCTTATTAAGTGATTTGAAACTATTTTTGGTTTACCTGCCTAATTGACAAGCCCTGTAAAGTCCTTCCTTCTTGTAGGGGCCAGAAGGTAGTCCTCTAACAAGGTTGTCCTTGGATAGCCTAGCAATGGTTCTAAGGTTAATATGCCCTAGTCTCTTATGTCATAATTCATTAGGTCTACAAATAGAGTTGAACAAGCATATATCTACCTTAGCTGAAAGAAAATCTACAAGATAAATGTTACCTTTCCTTTTACCTGTCAACATAGTTGTGTTGTCCTCTGATTTGATTTTGCATGAGGATTTGTTGAAAGTCACTTGATAGCCTTCATCACACATTTGACTGATACTGATTAAGTTGTGCTTCAGTACTTCCACATAAGCCACTTTCTTGAATGTGACTGAGCCAATCTGGACAGCACAATATCCTTTTGTTAGTCCAATGTTTGAATCACCAAATATTACTTTGGGTCCAAGCTTGGCTTTGAAGGATGTGAAATTGTCCTTGTTTCCTGTCATGTGCTTTGAGCACCCACTATCCAGATACCATTTCTAGTTTGATGTTGGATAGGTCTTCTCCTGTACATAAAATAATTTATTTGTTTTTGACCCAGTTTACCTTGGGCCTAGGTTGATAACCTTTAAATTCTGAAATAAAAGACATCTCTGGTTGACTCTTATAGCCTTCAGGATGATATCTCCTAGGAGGTATTATCCATTCAGTATAAGGTTTAAACCTCTGAGATGTAGGACCTATAGGATTGAAGTTTGATTTACCTTTGAAGGATTTTTCAAAACTCTGAGCTCTGTTCGACGATCTCTGAGCTGAGTTCGACGATCTTGGGTCAGATCGTCGAGCTCCGTTCGAAGATCGACTATGCCAGAGTTTAGGGTTCAGAAATCATCGACCTAAGTTCGACGATTCAGCCTGAGACCGTTGAGCTCCATTCGGCGATCATCGAGCTCCGTTCGACGTTTTCTGTTGAACTTTTATTTTCTTATGCAAATCAGAATTCTTCCTAGCCACCTCTACAACTCCCTTACCTTTATCTGAGATAAACTTGATTGGGTTTGTTAATACTATAGGTTGGCTGGATGAAGCACCCAAGCCTAGTGTTCTATTGAATCTTGAGTTCACTGTGCTTGTGATGTCCATTAGTTTGATGCTTCTCTAATTGAGGGATTCTTCAAACTTCTTGGCCTCTAATAGTTCACTTTTCAGTGAGGCTATCTGCTCCCTACAGCATTCAAACTCCTCAGAGAGTTTGAGATTTTCTGATTTTAAAGTGCTGTGTTCAGATAGCTGATTTCTGAGACAAATGATTTCCTTCTCAGATTTTAATAAATCTAAACACAGTGCTTTAAACTCACACTTGAAGTCCTCAGAATTAAAATCAAAAGAATTTATTACCTGGTCCTCTTCAGATTTAGTCTCTGATTCTGACTCTGACTCTTCTGCATCAGAATGTTATTGTAAGGTATTGATATCCATCATGCAAAATTCTTTTTCTTCAGCATCATCTTCATCATCACTTGAGCTGGATGAAGTTTCTGATTCTTCTTTTGTTTCACTACAGGTTTCAGCTACAAACCCCTTCCTGGTATGTTTGTTCTTGCTGGAGGAGGGTTTGTCATTGCTATTTTTCTTGAAGTCTTTATCTCTTCTCCTTTCTCTCCTGTCCTTCTTGTCCTTATTCTGATTTTCTGGACAATCAGGCACAATATGGCCTGATTTCCTGCATCCAAAACAAATAATTTCTTTGTTATTGGATTTATCATACCTTGGCTTGTCATGCCCTCTGTATGACCTTTTCCTGAAGTCCTTCCTGACCATTTTATAAAACCTTTTGGACAGAAAGCTTAGTAGCTCTTCATTGCATGTGACCTTGTCTTCAGGCTGATCTTCAATAGCTTTGAATGCTATTGATTTCTCTTTTTTGACTGCTGGTGAAGCAACCTTCTGCTTTTCTTCTCTATTCTTGATGAGCAGCTCATAAGACTTGAGCTTGCCCAAGAGAGCTTCAGTTGTGATCTCATTTAGGCTTTCGGCATCCTCGATTGGCCAGATCCTTGAGTCCCAAGTGCTGGGGATGCATATTAGGATTTTCTCATTGAGTTCAGTCAATGAGATCTCTTTGTCCAATGTTTTCAGCTCATTGACTATGAGATTGAGTCTGTTATACATATCAGCAACTGACTCAATTTCTCCTTTCTTGAAGTTCTCATACTGAGTTATGAGATGTGATCTTCTATCTTTCCTTTCATCTGTAGATCCTGACACTATTTCAGATAGCTTGTCCCATATCTCTTTTGCTGAGTTGCATTCAGCTACTTTTTGAAAGATTTCATCAGACATGGTTTGTGCCAAAATGTTCATTGCTTTGGCATTTGCAACTTTCCATTTTTTGATTTCTGCATCTGTTCCTGAAGTAGGTGGAACAGCACTTGTACTTGTATTTTCTGGTGGTCTTGGACACACTGTCAAAACAGAATTAAAAATATCTTCATAAATAGAATTCATGTGCAATCTTATCCTTGCCTTCCAAAGTGCAAACTTAGATATATTGCACACTGGAGGTCTGGTGCTAGCATAATCTTTGCTCTGTGCCATGGTTTTATATAAAGATAGATATAATATGAATAATAAAAATAAAAACCCTCTATGAAAGATTGATCTTATCAGAGATCTTTTGGTTCAGGTGTTAGCCTGTAGGAAAACAACCAACCAATTAAGGTGTGGTATTTTTAATCAACCTGGCTCTGATACCAATTGAAAGTAGAGGATAAGATCTATCTTAACTCTAGAGGGGGGGGGGGTGAATAGAGTATATTAAAATAATTTTCAAGATAAAAATTATTTGCAGTGGAAGACTTAATTTAAATAATATGTGTATAGTGCTGCAGAAAATAAAAATATGAAAGCAAGAAATAAAACAACACAGCACACAGCAAAACACAAAGAAGCAACCAGAGGACACAAGGAGCTATAGTGGTTCCCCAATCAATCTGGGTACATCCACTCTTCTACCACCCTAGGTAGGAATCCACTGCAGGATGAGTTGATCAGGTGTCCTGGGCACCAATGAGCTTTTGATAAGGTGCGCAAAAACCAAACTAGATTTTTTGATCAGGTGTCTAGCCACCACTGAGTTTTGATCAGGTCTCAGAAACCAACACAAACTTTTGAAGGGAGTTTGATAAACCCTTTACAGCAGAGAGAGAGAGAGGTGAGATGATTTTCTCTGTCAACAATTAGAGAGAAGATAGTGGATGTTGTCAAAGCTCCCCCTAAGATCTTGAGTTGTTTAGGAAGTGAAGCTTTGCAATAGGATGATAGGACTTCAGAAGATTAGATCTCCAGCAAAAGATGATTCCAGCAGCAGCTGAAATGTGTGGTGTCTGGAGTCTTGAATGATAAGGCCTTTGAACACTGGAATCAAAAGGGATCTCGAAATTTCAGTATATTGATCTCCTTTAGTGATGAGTGTTCCTGTAAGAATTCTATGACTGTGAATATCTGCAACTTTTTAACTCCTTCTTGTTGTTGTTATTATTAACCAGCAGAATGAATAATCTTTTATTCCTTAGATCTGAATAGAATAATTCTCTGTCCAAGATAACTGTTAGCCTGTCATAAATGACTTCCTTAAATGCATTTTTTTCTTTTGGAGGAAAGTCCAATAAAACATTCCTTTAAAATCTCCTTGAAACTTGCTCCAGATTAATTGAAACGGCTACAAGATTCTTGAAATAAATGCTGGGAATAAATAGAAGGGAATACCAAAACTGACTGAATTTGAATCTTGAAAAACGCCGATCTCTCCAGAAAAACGTCGACCTGAGCTCAACTATCGTTGAACTGAGCTCAGCGACTTGACTTAGACTGAAGTGGATATCATGGATCTGAGCTCAACTGTCGTCGAACTGAGCTCAGAGATAGGGAAACAAACTAGAGACAGGAACGTCGATCTGAGCTCGAAGATCGCCGAACGGAGTTCGACGACTTGTTGAAGTGAGCTCACAGATCGTCGAATGGAGTTCGACGATTCGTCGACCTGCGCTCGATGAAATGACTTAGTCTCCTGAACTGAAATATCTGGTCTTGAGGGTCTTGAGTGCAGCTTTCATACCTAAATACTAACCCTTAGACTCAATCTAATTGACCTTTAGATCTATACAAGGAGGTCAAAACAAATTTCCTAAAGGACATAGTGATCCTTGCCCAAATCAGTAATAGAGTGTTCCAACATCCTTCTTACACGTGCTGCTTGTTTACCTTACTGCTTATTATCATAGAACTGCTAGCTTATACCATTCTTCCTTAGTTGTATATACATTATAATTAACTGCTAGAATAGTTCCACTGTCACCTACTTTGTTTATTCTCCAACTTCATAGCTTCCCTTTCCTCCTCCCCGCTCGGTGCTTAGGAGCCATGGGGGAGGGGTAGGGGATGATAAGACTTAGTCTTTTTGACTAACGGTTATAGGACCACAACATTCCAGGGACTGCCGATGGGAGACAGGGAGCAGCAGCAGAGGACAAAGTACCAACAGAGTACGGTGCTCATGGAGGTGGGCTATTCTAGCACAGGAGCACCTACTGATTCCGTGAGTAATTAGTTTACTTACCTTCCACGAGTGTTTGTAGTGAGGATTTGTTGTGTCGGGCTTGAGCCCATTTATATTTCCTTGTAATGTTTTATTTAAGTACTTTTATTATGTGTGAACTTGATGTGATTTGTTTTACATATATTACATGTGATTGTGGACTTAGTTTTATCCAAACTATGTGTATACTTCCCTTTCTTTTTGGTAATCGTAAAGGCAGGCAGGATTGGCATTTTGTAGTGGTGACCTTCCCGAGTGTCTGTGTCACTGCAAAATAGCAGTTCTGGGCATAAGACCCCGGGGTTTTAAAAGGAAAAAAAGGGTCTTACAAACTTGCATTAGAGCAAACATCGATCCAAGAGAAGAAGTCCACAAAAGCATGGGTCACCCCCGCTCGAGCATAGTTTGAGGACAAACTAAGCAACGGAAGCAGTGGTGTGCCCATAAGGTGAATAACATTTAAAGTCCACCTTTTCATTAAATCCACTTCTTCATCAGCTAACAATTGGAATTCTTCTTTGTAGCCTGCGGCAAACCCTGCCCCCATCAGGGAGCACCTCCAGCTGCGAAGATCCCATCTTATAATTCTCTAGTCAATGAGTTTGACTCAACCCATTAGGAGACATGACTAACCACGATAACTTATAGTATGCCCTAGTTTGAAATATACCATGGGTATGAACTTGGTTAAGATAAGGAGATACCTAAAGAGAATAAAGGAGGAGTATAACAGGAGAATTGCTACCTAAGCCGTAAACTCAGGTGGCCATATGGTCCCTATCAAGGATTACTCTAACCGGTAGGACTGCATTAAGGATAATTAAGACCAATAATCCATTAGCAGAATGGTAGAAGCCACATAGTCTCAACACTCATACCAGTAACAATATTACCTGGAGACAACCACCATGACAAACACCGAGGGTCGGATAGGAATTCAAGTTCAGAAGAGACCCAGATGGGATTGGGAACATTTTGACCCGGATAAGGCTGCCGTAAATGTGACTCGGGGGGGGGGGGGTGGGTTTAAAGTATGAAGCATATCAACAAGTTTCAGGTTGGAACCCCAAGTCAAAGGTTGATGCTTAGGGATAGTGCACCCAGCTAGGACGGATATAACATGGTAATATCAAAGATATTTAGCCCAAGGTAGGTAGGTGCTTATCTTTTGTTTATTGGGGGCTTATCTTTTATTTATTGAGGGCTTATCTTTTGTTCATTGGGGGCTTGTCTTTTGTTTATTGGATAAATTAGTTATTGACTTGGGTTTCCCTTAGACCTCCTCTAGAAAACTTTGCTTCGTGAATATAGTGAAATGGACGTAAACCGTATTCGGTGCTACTTGGGCGTATTCATAGGGATAAGAATCTGATTGTGAAGTGGAGATTTTATAGAGTCGTTGTCTACCCATATAAACGAGAAATTTAATCACCGGAAGTTTGTTGTATCTCAAAACGTGTATCTCCCTGGAGTGAAGAAGGGCATCATGGATTTTGTGACGCACGGTGAGGTCTGTTGCCCGATGAAGGTTAAGTGCAAGAATTTTTGGGGAACTATTAGTCACTCCCCGAGTTAGAGTAGAAGTTCGAGGATATAATTAGGGATTTTCATACACAAGATTCCTAATCCCCACTCCGGGCATAATTATAATTGGAACATCAATGATATACTGGCTGAGAGAGCTGGGGTCACCCCGACCCGGAAGAAAACTCCCGTGAGTGTCTCATGAAATTTGTGAGTAGTTATCCATTATCATGGTGTGCTCAAGATGATCGTGTCCAATTAGGATGGATAGTGTACGTCCAAGGAGAGAACATCAGTCCAGGCTTATCTGGGCTCTCAACCGACATTCAACACAGCTCTCCACCCTCGTACGGAGGTTCAGGATTCCACTATCATGGATCTAAGATGAGGATCCAAAGTCACTCGACTCGAAATTTGTGGAGAACACAGATTCCCAAGTGTCACTATTTTGAGATAGGATGCTGGGGGCCTAGGGCAGACTATCCAAATATTACGATGCGTGACATTGCCAAGTAGAGTTTCAGGATGGAGACTGTGTATTCCTGAAGATACATATGGTACAGGAAGTCTCATGGGTACACGGGCGGAAGAAGCTCAGTACAAGGAATATGGGTCGTTACAGGATCCTGGAGTTGATCCGCCCATTGGCTTATAGACTGAAGCTACAGCCAGAATTAGTGGTTTTGCACGATGTCTTCCATGTATCCTCTCTTAGGACGACTCTACTATGTCCGGAATAGCAGGTTCTTGGTATAGATGGCTCGACAGCTTTTGATCAATCGGTCTGCTGTGAGCCGATCAGGATAGATGATACAGCGGTGCGGGTCTTGCAGCACAAGAAGGTCTCGCTGTTCAAGGTCTTGTAGAAGAACCAATGTGCAGGAGGAGCATACTTGGGAGCCACCGGATCTGATGTCATAGATGTAACCGGATCTCTCCGAGTAAAGTATACGTTCAACTTTCCATGGGATGTTACATTCAGTTACACTCAGTAGAATCCCCGAAGCTTAACCTGAATTTCGAGGACAAAATTTTTTCTTTTGTTTATTGGGATTTGTAACATCCCATTTCCAACTAGACCCCTAAGAGTGGTTTTGTCAGGACTAGGTCATGACAAAACCCAAGGAAGCCCAAGAAGATCAAGTGAGCTTAGGCATGAAGTTGAAATCACCATGGTGTGCAAATAGTAGAAATCTAGACAATATTTTAGGATAACCATATGGCCTCACCATGACTCCATGACCCCACCACAACATCCCTAACCCATTAGAGGGTCCATTAGAGCCATAAGGATCCATTGGGGTGACGCCAAAGTGGTCAAATTGACTGAGTCCACCATAGCCCTAAATTGGGCAAGGTTCCATAACTAAGGGAAATTGTCATCTAATATGCCCAATTGACCAAACCTAGAACTTTCCAAGCCCTAAGAGAGGCCAATGGGTTTCCAAGGACCCATTGGGGTCAACCAAAGAGGCTAAGTTGACCCAAGTGAACCCTAGTCTTAAAAAGGTCAAAGTGCCTTAACTAAGGGTCAAGTGACCACCAAGGTGCCCAACCAACCATACCCAAGACTTCCTAGACCTTAATTGAGGTCAATGGGTCACCAAGGACCCATTGGAGTCAACCCAAATGGTGATGTTGACCAAAGTCAACCTTTCCCTAATACTAGGTCAAACAAACTCAGATGGGCTAACCCAAGCTCAAGCCCAATCCACTTGGGCTAAAACCTTATTTCCATGAATAATATGAGTTAGTGGGGTGCCATTAAGCTGAGTTAATCATCAAAATCAGCCTTGATGACTAGGAGAGAAAAAATCTCCATTTTCCCCTTTAATGGAGGAGAGAGAAAGTGGGGAGTGAAGACCATTCATTGCTTGGAAGGCAAAGGGCCCTCTCTTCTTACTGGAATCTTCCTCCCTGGTTAGTTAGGGGAAGATTAAGGGACTTTCCAGCCCTTTCCAATGGCTGGGTGCATTGAATCTACCATGGTCGAAGTTGAGTTTTCGTGGCCATTAATGGCTTTGAAACCATGCCCCTTCCCCTACCTCAACTTACCCGGCCCCTTTATCATCTTCAGAGCATCATAAGCAGTGGATTTATGCCCTTACATCGCTTCCTTTTCTCAAGTTTAGAGATCGGGAGGTGGAAGCTTTTGGAGCTCGGCATCCATGGCGCACACCACCAAACACGTCGGCAAGCACGATTGAAGGTCCTCCTAGACTCCTCTCATCGTGGGCTAGATCTTTAAATCCTTTAGGAGAGAAATTGGTCTCAATTGAGCCGGATTGGGGGAGAGAATTTTCAGGAATTTCATGATTTTTCAACCACTTGGGTACGCCGGAATCCGCCCCTCCAGCGGCCGTGCAGCCGGCTCGCGAAAACCCCCACCTCAATGAAGGTGGTGGCGGTGGTGGCTAGCCAGGGAGGTGGTTGGGTGGTCCGGACAATGGATTGGAAGTTACTCCAGGTCGAGTGAAACCCAGCCCTTGGATAGTGGAAGAAGATGAACAGGAGGCGTTGGATCTGCTTCAAGATTCGTGCTTGATCATATATATTTATTTTGATTTTTTTGAACTTTTTGTCCTATTTACAGGGATGTCTTAAATTAAATATTAAAAATACTTAGGCCCCCTACAGAAAAAATGACCAGCATGAAAATTGTATCCCTGGAAGTCTAGTTTAATATAAAATTAATTGGAAGAAATTTGGATACATGGTGTGACCACAACACTCATTTTGGTGAGGTCTATACATAGGCTAGATCAGAGATTATTTTGAGTGCCCCCATCAATCCAGCTATCCAAATGACTTGAAATATTGGATGGGGGCTATTATTAACTATACCTAGAACATAACCAAAAATGGGAATTTTTGGAGAACATTGTCCTAAAGTTTTTGTAGCAATTTAATAATTCATGTATGAATTATTTAAAGAATCTAATTACCTCCAAACCCTCCCAAATTTTGGTGAGTGTTCCTTTTGGTTAATATAGTAGAATGTATAAAATTTCATTTAATTTGGATAAGATTTGTTATGGAATTTGGTCAACCCTAGCTTAGGCCAAAACGGGGTAATTAGGTCAAAGTGTCCCTTGTGGGCTTAAGGGGCCAAATCACCTCAACAGAGGTTGATACTTGGTCCCTGATGTGTTATGTCAGTAAACACCCTCCCATGGATTATGTGGTGGATTAGGGTGGATTTGCCCTAGGACCCTAGTTCAAACCCTAAGGTTGAACTTTGGGGGTTTGTGAAGGACATAGGGTGTTATGTCCTTGTATGGGCCTGGGGTTTAGTCCATGTGATTATAGGGTGGTGAAATGCCCTATGGAGAAATTTGATGACATTTAGACATAGACACATAACTTAAACCAACTAGGGTTTGTTTAGGCCTTTACATTTTTGGAAAATATTGAAGCGGCATATGACCTTGGATCCTTAGGAAATTTTGGAAGGAAGGTTTTTATAACAATATGAGCGCCTTAAAAGTATTTTAGGATGTTTGGAAGATAGTAGATTGTACTTGTAGTTTTAATCCTTGTGTTGCCCCTATCAATGATTTTGATTAAATAGTGGCTAAAATAACTTAGAATGTTATGAAACTTAATCAGTAATGTTTTGTGATCATATTAAATCTCTGGTAATTTTTGTATAATTTTATGGATTAAGTTTAATGATGCTTCCTTCTTTACATCTATTTATTTGTAATATCTTGGATTAATTAATTACAGGTAAATTCATTTATCCAAATTATTCAAATTTGGTGCTCTCTGATATTTTGGCATCTTATAGTGTTCATAAATTTTTGGTGGCCATAACTTAAGAAAATCTAGTACTTCATGTTCAAATTACCCATGGCCAAATATTTTGGAAAATTAAATAAATGCCAAATTAATTAGTAAAATTACAAGTTTATGAATTTAGGCTAAATGTGTCATGATATACCCACAATAATTATCTTAGGGCATTTGGAAGAAAGTTTGGAGTACCTCCTATCATGTACATTATATATCTTAGATTGGTCTGCATTTAGTAAAACTGTGGAAATTGTGATAACATGGAATATGGTCATAGGAAGTGGGGAGAAAAATGCATGCTGATTTGGCAAGATGAAACAGAGCTTCATTAGGAACCATGATGAGGAGAGTGTTGGGTTGGCTAAAGTTAAGAGGTGCTCGGGATCGACGTAAGATCGTCCTTCCTATGGAGGTAGGGAGAGATAGAGAGTCCAAACACACTAGGGTTATATCCAAAGTAATATTAAAAAGGGATCGAGAATCAGGTATTAACCAATAACAGTAAGTGCCTTGCGAAAGGGAGCTATGAGGTTCAGCCCATCGTAGTTCCTACTGCCTTTGAAAGCCCTTCACGGGGAATACCTTGGGCAGTCCTGGGCTAACCTAAACTGTAAGTAAAATCAATGTTTAACATCAACTAGTATGACTAGGGTTTCACATTCGCACACCCAGGTAGCTCAGGAGGTTGGTTTGGCTAGTTTGATTAGACATCTGAATGTTGATGTAACAGACGGGATAGTCCGGGGTGCCGGTGGCTCGGAAGGATTTGGATACATAAATAAGGTGGTGGGTGTTTGGTATTGGACGGTCATTCACACCGAGGTCAATACGTTGACTCGACGGGTGTGGTTGACACTTAGCCAATGAAAGTCTGGTGGATATGGCCAGCACTAGTACGTGGTTACTCTAGGTGGTGTCCTTCTAGAGACGTACGTAAGGGTTATGCCTGGTAGTGTGGATACCCGCCAAGGAGTGGGGGGAACAACCCACTGTCTCTGTTTGCCACTACAGAGGTTCTTGGGAGTAAAACTAGGTACCCAAATGGGGGGAACTAAAGGTCTGTGCGCATAGAGTCATGTGCGTGAGTTGCACTTGCATGAATCATGGCATAACATATCACTACACTCATACTTGCATACAACCGACACCCCAACGTATAAATTGGTATGATATTTTTTATATGATTGGAGCCTTGCAGAAGACCCCTTAACTTATAAGTTTGTATGGGCATTCATATAAGTTAATGTTACTTACTTCATTGTATGTCCTTCTTACATGTGCTGCTTGTTCTACTTGTTTACCTTACTGCTTACTATCATAAAACTGCTACCTTGTACCTTTCTTCCTTAGCTGTATATATATTATAATTAACTGCTAGAATACTTCCACTGTCACTTGCTTTGTTTATTCTCCGCCTTCATAGCTTCCCTTTCCTCCTCCCCTCTCGGTGCCTAGGAGTCATGGGGGAGGGGTAGGGGATGATAGGACTTAGTATTTTTGACTAACGGTTTTCGGACCATAACATTCCAGGGACTTCGGATGGGACATATGGAGCAGCAGGGGACACAATGCCATCAGAGTACGGTGCTAATGGAGGTGGGCTAGTCTAGCACAGGAGCACCAGCTACGGGCTCCGTGACTGATTAGTTTACTTACCTTCCGCGAGTGTTTGTAGTGAGGATTTGATGTACCGGGCTTGAGCCCGTTTATATTTCCTTGTACTGTTTTATTTCAGTACTTTTATTATGTGTGGACTTGATGTTATTTCCTTTACATATTTTACATGTGATTGTGGACTTAATTTTATCCAAACTATGTGTATACTTCTCTTTCTTTTTAGTGATCATAAAGGCCGGCAGGATCGGCGTTTTGTAGTGGCGACCTTCCCGGGTGTCGGTGTCACATCAAAACGGCGGTTCTGGGCATAAAACCTCGGGGTTTTAAAAGAAAAAAAATGGGGTCTTACACAAAGTGCGATTTCTACCCTCTCCCATGGTGCTAGATCTTTAGCTATGAAATAGGAGAGATGTTAACTCAAAAGAGTTAGACTTGGTGCGAAGTGAAGATTTCCTAGGAAGAGACCATGCTAGGACCTTGTCGTAGAATTTTGTTGTCTTCGACATTTCCTCCCTTCATTATGAAGATGAAAGATTTGGTTTGTGAAGAACGGTGGCCTATTGAGGGTTATTAAGGGAGGGGGAAGAACTGAATATATCCTAGGAAAAATGGTTAGAGGAAGAAGATGAACCGATGTCGTTCGTTTTACTTTAAGATGCATGCAGAGATCTGTTCTCTATACACAGCAGGATTCATGCATAATTTAAGGCATGATCCATGTACTTTTAGGTTTTGGGCTGAACATGAGGGTTGTAGTACCCGGAAAGACCTTTCCAATGATTAGTTATGCATTTTCATAGGAGCTTAATAGATTCGGGAATGCTTGGTTAACGTTGCAGCACATAAATAACATATGTGCAAGTGGTGTTTGGTTTATTAGTACATCCGCCTTTTAGGATGATCATAGACAAATGACATTGTAGGTTGAATGAACCTGGTTATATGTACTCATTGTAAACAAGTGGTTTGATGGAATTTAGTTGTACAAATGATTCATTCGTGAGATCCGGTAAGGATGCGCTTGATAATACTATGATGAATATTTTGGTTTTCAGATGAGCTTGTGATTCACGATGTTGGAATGCGCAATCTATAGTTATGCCGTAAATTACAATCCTTGGAAGAACCTGAGATGTATTCAATATAAAGTTGTGATAATCATATAGAAGCATAAGTGGTTTGTTGTATGCTTATTTTCTTGGCCATTTGATATGTTGAATCATTATTTTGTGTTTTGAAGGAATGTTTAAAGTAGTCTACTGCTTAGAGTTGTGTATCCCTATGGGTAGCGGTGTGTGACTAGTATGGGTGTAACGTAGATTGCCACCTATGTTAGCGGTGAACCCTTGGGTGCTTGGAAGTATGTATATGTGAGGGGGTTGTAAGTGTGTGAGTATTGGACCGCACTAGGTTGGTATAATCATAAGGGACTCAGTTGGAGCCCTTGGATGTGTGATGGTATGGCTATGTGTAACTGCATGCCGTGTGTGTTGACATACAGAGTCATAATTCTGGGTTAATGATAGTGTGGCAAGACTATGGGGTCGCCAGCCATCACACCAACGGGAGTTGGCAGATAGATTTTCGGCGGTTGGGCTTGGTCCTTAGCGCTCATTCTTGACGCTCCTTCCGTGCCAGTGGACAGTTTGGTTGTGTTCCTTGGTGATATACTCTCGAAGTCCCTCTCTATGCCAGTTGTAGGCATGTTTGGGTTGTGTTCTTGGTGCATATCTACTCAAGACCGCTCTGAGCTGTAATACGCAGGGGCCTCGCTGTTGTGTTCTTAGCGTTGAGGCGTACGCTGGCGTAGGCTTTTTAGTGTGGATGCCCGCCTAGTAGTGGAAACCCCATTCTACTATCATTATATGGCCACGACGGATGATGCTTGAGAGGTTAGCTACCAGCTCGAAAAGTGGGAACTAAAAGACTTTGTCGACATAGCAAACATTGTGCGTGAGTTGCATGGGCGCATCATAAATCATCATTATATTGCATTACACAGATCCTCATCATTTAAGTTTGTATGGACACTCCTATAGGATGAGTTTCTTACTGTTTAGCCGATCCTTAACTTATAAATCTGTATTGGCATTTTTATAAGTTAAGTAATATTCCTGTTGTAGAACTATATGTTGTAGTGGATTGATATTACTCATGTAGAATTGCAAGTGTAGAAGGATGTTTATACTTGTTTACATTGATATAGTTACTCTGAATATATGTAGAGATATACCACCTGTTTGTACTTATTGCTTATATATATATTGTACCATCTTCTTTTCCCCCATTCGGTGCCTAAGAGCCACCAGCGTGAGAGGATGAGATAGACACTTTGTCTTTATGACTAACTGTTACTACGACTACCTTTTTAGGAGGACACCCCACCGATAGAGATGCAACAGCAGCAGGTTATGTGGGAGGGCAGCCAGGCCAGGGTGAGAGGGCCTGATACCACGTTACCATGGCTTCTGTCACTTACTGATGTGAGTCTTTGAGAGACTACATGTTGTAGCTCGTCGGGAAATTTTTGTGTACTCTGATATTAAAGAAGCTGTTGTAGCTTCTTATTACTATTGTACTTTGTTTGGAATTATACTGGTGTGCATTTTGACTTCCGTATATTCTTATATTGGGTTGGTATGGATGATATTAGTTTTAGCCCGTAGAATAAGCGTCTTCTAGTACAGGTCGACCCGTGTATTGACGCGACCGCAAGGCGGTTGTTATGGGCATAAGACTCCCCTTGGTCGTGTCTTGTGTTCCTATAGGGGGTCTTATACGTCAAATCCTGGACACACCTTTGAATGACAATATCTTCAGATATACCCAATCACCAACCGCAAACTCCATGTTTTGGTGCTTGGCATTGTAGTACTTTGCTTGCCTATCATGAGCCACCAATAATTGATCTCTAATAATGCATATAGTAAAATTTGCATCTTCGACCTCTTTACAACTTCGAAGTACGCCATCTGAATGCTAGCTTGATAGCTATTATTATAGCCGAACTCGATCATATAGAGATGGTCCTCCCACCTGTTCCTAAAATATAAGACATACATATGAAGCATATCATCCATTTTCCTGTTGGTCCTCTCGATTTTACCATCCGTCTACAGATGAAAGGTTGTACTGAACTTCAGTTGAGTACCTAACAACTAGTAGATTAGCCTCCAATCACATGTGGTAAAGCGGTCGTCTCTGTCACTAACGATGCTATAGCGTACACCGTGCAAACGTATTATGTTGTCATCATAAAACATAGATAAATTCTCATCTGAATCATCCTTTTTATTCGGTAAGAAGTGTGATGCCTTTGTCAACTGGTCAATGATCACCCACGCAGCATCATTCCCGTTATGCGATCTTGGCAACCCATGTACGAAATCTATAGATATGTCATCGGTCTTCGACATCAGAATTGTTAACGATTTCAGGAAACCACCAAGTTTCTGACATTCAGCTTTTACTAAAGCAAAAGTATGGCACATTGCCATGAAAGAGCTTTGTCCTTCTTTAAACACGGCCAGCAGAACATCTTTTTCATGTCCTTATACATTTTTTTGCTCCCTGGGTGGATTGAGTACTTAGTAAAGTATGCACACACATCAACTCCTCCTGCAATTTACCCACATTTGGGACGCACAAATGACCATACTTCCTCAAAAGACCGTTATCTATGGAGAATTGAGAATTTTACCCATCTGATGCATTGTGCTTCATACTCTCATCAAGTTCCATCTCTTATCGAATCTTATCCCCGAGGTCGTACTGAACCTCCATCCAGTTCAAACATGTATTTTCAGTGGCATTCTTGTCAACACAAGATATATCTAAGGCCTCAAACTCTTGAATCAGAAGCTCATCATGTATCTATAGCTAACTTGCCCGTACTGGAGTCCTACGACTCAAGGCATCTGCGACAATATTTCCCTTCTCGGGAGTGTAATGTATCTTGAAGGTGTAGTCCCCTAGAAACTCCATCCACCTCCATTGTCACATATTCAGATCCTTCTGATCTATTATATATTTAAGGCTCTTATTGTCCATGAATAAGTCAACTTTCACACCATACAAGTAGTGACTTCATAGCTTAAGTGAAAAAATCACAGACGCCAACTCCAAGTCGAGAACTGGATAGTTTCGCTCGTGCACTATCAACTGGTGAGAGCCACAAGCTATAATGTTTTCAAACTGTAGAAGAACGTAGCCTAAGTCTCTCCCTCAAGTATCACTATAAATATCATAGTCATTCGTAACACATGGAGAACTCTAGATAGGCATAGTGGTCAGACGACTCTTCTGTAACGCCCCGAAACTCAAAGGAGCGACGGGGGACGTTTTGGGCCAGTTTTGGGTTCTGGCTGCAAGCACACGGCCTGGGAGACGGGCGTGTCCCAGGGCGTGTCAAGCTTGTGTCGACACTCAGTCGGGAAGTCGACACTTTGGTCTCGACATTGTGTCGAGACTAGGCTCACGGCCTGCAACACGGGCGTGTCGCAGGGCGTGTCGACCCGTGTCGATACTTAGCCGCGAAGTCGACACTCTGCATTCCACGAAGTGTCGAGACATGGCACACGGCCTGCGACACGGGCGTGTCGCAGGGCGTGTCAACCCGTGTCGACACTCGTCCCGGGAAGTCGACACTTTGGTCTTGACATTGTGTTGAGACAAGGCACACGGCCTAGGACACGGGCATGTCCCAGGCCGTGTCATCAGGTCGACGATCTTCGCTCGACGAAGTGTCGAGTGTCGAGACTGTGTGCATGGATTGGAGCCCAGGCGTGTCAAGGTGACACGGGCAAGGACACGGGCGTGTCCTAGAACCCGTGAAGTGCTCGGGTTGTTTTCGGGGAAAAATGATGGGGGTACACGGCCGGCCACACAGCCGTGTCAGGTGGAACACGGGCGTGTCAGCTCGAACACGGGCGTGTTCGATACCTGTGTGAGATTCCAGGAGAGCCGATTTTGACGGCGAATGAGGCACACGACCCTGGAAATGGGCGTGTGCCACGCCGTGTTTGGTCCAGATTGGGCATTTCAGTCCCGAATCAAAGCCGTTCATTTCGTTATCATCTTTCTAAAACCTTAGAGAGAGAGGAGAGCCAAGGAAGGAAGAAGGAGCAAGATCCGGCCATTGGAGGAGCTTCGAAGCTCCGAATCGCGAGCCGACTCCGGATCCACGGAGGCAAAGCTAGTGCGGTGCTTTTCATCCGTTTACTTTTCAATGGCGCCAAAGAGGAACGCTAGGGTAACGATTCTCTTCTTGAGCATGAGTAGCTCTCCTTCTTTGCATAGGAAGCCCGCTCTCGCGAGTTTGCGGAGAGTTGGAGGCGTTCCTTCGGGTAGATATGTGAAGTCCCCGTTGTTTAGAGTCCGTAAGCGAGAACGGACATAGGCATGATGTGTGAAGCCTACCCGGACATGTTGGTCTGGATCGGTGATGTTGCATTGCATAAATTCCGGAGAAGACTCCGTGCTATTGATTGTTTTTTGGGTTTCTACGTGGTAGATTGCAGCAGGGAGCCTTGGGGACTAACCCAAAGGTGCACCCGGAAAACTTGGCGGATACGAGATCCTGCCAACTTGGTGGCCTGAGAGTCAACTTGAACATAACCGGGTTATGTGAACTGTGATGGAAATGGGACTCGGTGGAAGTTTGACCCGCGCAAATGGCTTAAATTGTCGTTGCGATGTGAGCACGGGTTAGATGGAACCGTACCCGTTCTATGTCGTTCGGTTAAAGAGGCCTAAAGGCACGTGGCACTTGCCGTTGGCATAGATTAGGGTCTTCGGCGGTCAATGGCTTAAATTGTCGTGACCCAGGCCAGGAAGACAAATTGCTCATAGGTTTGGCCGTCAAAGTGGCGGTGGTGAGTCCGGAATGTCTATGGCTTTAATTGACGTGACATCGACCGGTTCACCGAGAATGTGCCCTGAGAGCACGGGGCGTGTGGCCGTGCGAGCCAACGTCTGTGATGTAATGGCTGTATATATATATTGCTCGCTTATGCTAATGAAATGCAGGGAAGGAGCATCGCCGCCCCGAGTTGGGGGCGGGATCGTTATAATTTGGTCAGCATTGCTGATCGTTGCCTTGTTTTGCCACCGTGCGGTGGTTTGTTGTTTGCAGGTGCTGCTGGACCAAGCGGTCAATAGCGGGCTAAAGCCCTTTTTGCGAAGCCGGCCCTCGAAGGCCTATTTGGAAGTGTTTACTGTTTTATTCATGTATGACCGGCCTACGTGTCGTGGTTTATAAAACATGTAATATCAAGTGAACAATATTTGTAAGGCCTTAAGGCTTGTACTGGTGTATTTTGTAACATTCCTATTTTGGTAATTAGTGGACATTCATGCTTTAATGTTGGGTTCTTATTTGCAACTAATATAAACTGCTTCCGCTAGAATGCTCTGTGTAGGACGTTGAGATTGGTTGGATGGTTTCCATGAGTAACCACCCGGTCTGTATGTGGCATACGGCGTCGGGCCCGGCCGGACCTACTGCTATATTCTATGCGACAGATAGGGGGTGTTACAATTAGGTATCAGACTCCTAGTATTGGTCGGGCTTAAGATGAATTCGTGGATGAATTTTTTTTAAGGGATGGTGAGCACATTGTGTGCGTCATCGTTATAACGGTAAAAGAACCCATGAATGTCCACTTAGGAATGAAAATACTCGTGTTTGAGGAACCTGCGAGTTCCTATAATTGCTGTTTGCAATTTTATTTGGTCGCTTAACGGTGTTTTGTACCTCTATAGGTGACCAGAAGTGGTGTTGGGCCGTCAAAACGCCGAGTTTCTGAGGCTAGTAGTGCACCGGATGTTGCTCCTACAACACCCCTGTCGGCTGAGAACATACGATTGGTGGCTGAAGCGGTGTTGGCCGTGATAAATGCGCATCCTGCAAGGCAAACGCAGCAGCCCGCTCCTGTGATGGAGCAGGAACCTTTTCAAGAGGCTGAGCCGAGGAGAGTGGAGCAAGTGGTTGTGGAACCGGTGGTGCCAAGGAGGGCAACTGAGAGGCAGCTTAAGCATGTAATGAGCTTTAACCCTCAGTTATTCTCGGGGTTGGGAACCCCATCTCAGGCTGAAGACTGGCTCTCCAGGGTGAAGAGAGTCATGACAGCAACGAAGACAGAGGAGTGGCAAATGACCACCATCGCTACGTTCCTTCTGGAAGGTGAAGCGAGGATGTGGTGGGAAGGATTGGAGCTGCATCATTTGAGAGGTAGACAACTTATAGATGTTCCGATGGAAGAGTTCTCGGGATTGTTCTTAGCAAGATACCTCCCTTCTACTCAGAGGATTTCGATGGAGAACGAATTTTTGAAGTTGGTTCAGGGTGAGAAGAGCGTGGATGAATATCTCCATGAGTTCACCCGTTTGAGTCGATATGCTAGCTCCACCATCATGGATGAGGAGCGCAAGACTAATCGCTTCTATGAAGGCTTGAGAGATGAGTTGAGATTACTACTTTCGGGGCCGATGACGCAGGGTTTCTTAACCTTGGTCAACATGGCCCGGTCCTTGGAGAAGGACATGAAGAATGTGCAAGCAAAGAAAAGCTTGGGTGATAGGAAATCTGAATTTAAAGTGCCGAGTAGTTCAAAGTCCGGCTATCGGAGGTCTTTCAAGAAGCATAGGGCTTCGGGTCCAGCTCCTTCCGATGATTCTAGGGCGACTACGAGTCGGACCCCGGGCGCGTGTTTTACTTGTGGAAAGACGAGGCATTTTGCACGTGACTGTTGGAGCGGACGTCCTAAGTCCGAGAGAAGGCCGAGAGCTACTTATGAAGAGAAGGGAAAGGCGGTGGAGTCGACCGCATCCCATTATACTCCGGCCCAACCAAGGGTCTACAATCTTGGCCAACAGGAGGCCATCAAACAGGCTGATGTGGTGACAGGTACGGTTTAATTTATAGCAAGTCAATTTCTTTAAATACTTGTTATGCACATGTTACCTTACCACTGCTTGTTTAGGATTTGTATTGATTTGTGAAAATCCGGCACGAGCACTCTTCGATACGGGAGCTTCACAATCCTTCTTGTCCGAAGGATTTATATCACGCATCGGAGTCCCTTCTTTGATGGCGAAGGATAAGTTGGATGTGTTGTTGCCTAATGGGTGTTCGATGCGAGCGGATAGGATCTGCGATGTTAAGATTCGTATTGGGGAGCAGGAGTTCGACATGCGGGCGTCTTTACTTCCGTTGGTGGAGTTCGACGTCATATTTGGTATGTACTGGCTCTCGGAGCAGCAGACCCATATAGATTGCGGTAGCAAGGAAGTCAAGCTGGGAGCAAGTTGTGAAACGAATTTTACGGGCTTAAAGGGGTCGAGCAAGACGTTGATGTCTGCTCTTCAGGTGGTAAAGGCGGTTCGTGCCGGGGCAGAACTGTTCTTTACACTAGTGGAGGTTGCAAAGCCGAAGCCCACGTTGGATTGTATTTCAGTGGTATCGGAATACCCTGATGTGTTCCCCGCAGATCTTCCTGGAGCCCCGCCTCAGCAGGAGATAGATTTTACGATTGAGCTAGTGCAAGGTGCAAAGCCTGTGTCACGATCTCCTTATCGGCTAGCGCCTAAGGAGATGGCGGAGCTGAAAGTTCAACTGCAAGAGTTGTTGGAGCAAGGGTATGTGCGCCCGAGTTCTTCGCCTTGGAGCGCACCGGTCCTCTTTGTTAAGAAGAAGGACGGAAGCTTGAGGCTATGTATTGATTATCGGGAGCTCAACAAGCTGACGGAGAAGAACAAGTACCCGATCCCCCGGATTGATGATCTTTTTGATCAGTTAGTCGGGTTGATGGTGTACTCGAAGTTGGATCTCAAGGCTGGGTACTATCAGCTGCGAATAAGGGAGAGTGATATCCCGAAGACAGCGTTTAGTACGAGATACGGGCATTATGAGTTTACGGTCATTCCGTTTGGGCTGACTAATGCGCCGTCAGTGTTCATGGATTTGATGAACAGGAGTTTTAGGGAGTACTTGGATCATTTCGTGATCGTCTTCATCGATGATATTTTGGTTTACTCGCAAAGTGAGGAAGATCACTTCAAGCATCTTCATTTGGTTTGGAGACGCTAAGGAGAAATCAGTTGTATGCCAAGTTCTCGAAGTACGAGTTTTGGCTATCCTCAGTGGCGTTCCTCGGGCATATAGTAAGTGGAGAGGGTATTGCTGTGGATCCGGAGAAGATTGTTGCGATACAGGAGTGGCCTGAGCTTGTTACGGTAGAGGAAGTCCGGAGTTTTCTGGGGCTTGCCGGCTATTATAGGCACTTCGTAGAGAACTTCTCGCGGATAGCGTTACCTCTCACTACTTTGACGAGGAAAGAGCATAAGTTCGTTTGGACGCCGGAGTGCGTACGAGCTTTTGAGGAGTTGAAGTGTCGGTTGACCACGGCGCCTGTGCTGAGTTCGCCATGTAGGACCGAAGGCTACGGGATTTATAGTGATGCTTCGGGCAGCGGTTTGGGTTGCGTGCTACTGCAACACGGAAGTGTAATAGCTTATGGCTCGAGACAGCTAAAAGTGCATGAGAGGAATTATCCGGTCCATGACTTAGAGTTAGCGGCCGTGATTTTTGCCTTGAAGCTGTGGAGACACTATTTGTACGGTGTGAAGATTGATATCTACACTGATCACAAGAGCCTGAAGTATCTTATTGATCAGAAGGATCTGAATATGTGGCATCGTAGATGGATGGAGTTCCTAAGGACTATACATTCAAGATCCACTACATGCCTGGTAAAGGGAATGCGGTTGCGGACGAGCTGAGTCGCCGAGCCCCAGCTCAAGCCAATTGGCTATCGGTGTATGATGAGCGGTTGGTGCGAGAGTTGGAGGCGTTGGAGATTGTTTGTGTGGATAGACAATCAAGAACTGAAGCAGTTCTGAATTGGACTGAAGTCCAATATGACCTGGCTGATCGTATTCGGCAGGCTTTGGATATGGATGCTCATATGAAGCAGTTCATGGTAGAGGCTCTAGATGGGTCAAATTCCCAATTCGTCGTGGAGGATGGATTACTTTGGAAAGACGGTCGTCTGCGCGTCCCAAGTGTGGGCAATTTATGGGTGGAGTTGTTGTACGAGGCACACCATACCAAGTACTCGATTCACCCGGGGAGCACGAAGATGTACCGTGATGTGAAGAAACTGTTTTGGTGGCCGGGTTTGAAGAAGGATGTGGCGCTATACGTAGCAAAGTGCCAAACTTGCGCCTTGGTAAAGGCGGAGTGCCAAAAGCCGGGAGGATTTCTTAAGTCCTTGCCTATTCCGGAGTGGAAATTTGACGACATCTCTATGGACTTTGTGCACGGTTTGCCAAGGTCGCAAAAGGGGAACGACGCCATTTGTGTGTCTTGGATTTTGGAAAGCAATGGGAAGACCACTGTTATTTGGTGGAGTTCGCATACAACAACAGCTAACAAGCGAGTATTCAAATGACGCCCTTCGAGGCTCTATATGGTAGAAAATGTCGCACTTCGTTGTCTTGGTTAGGAACGGGTGAGTCAAAGTTGTATAAGCGATTGGAAGTGGAGGATGCTACTTCTTTGGTGAGAATCATTCGGGAGAGTTTGCTTATCGCTTAGGACCGTCAAGCAAAGTACTATAATGGCAAGCATAGGAACGTGGAGTTCGCTGTGGGCGATTATGTATACTTAAAAATCAAGCCGTTCAAGGGTGTCTCGCGGGTGCGGCGATTGAAAAAGCTAAGCCCGAGGTACCTTGGACCGTTTGAGGTTCTGGAGCGAGTTGGTGAAGCGGCCTATCGATTGAAGCTTTCAGTGGAGCTTAGTGGTTTACACGATGTATTCCATATTTCGGTGCTTCGGAAGGCGGTGCAAGAGACTATGCAAGTGATCGCGGTTGATCAAGTGTCGGTGGATAGTGGGCTGACGACAAAGGTCAAGCCCGTGCGGATTGAGGACTCGGAGGTCAAGCGGCTACGCAATAAAGAGATCAGGATGGTCAAGGTCCGGTGGGACAATTGCGGCCGTGAGGAGCTCTCTTGGGAGCGAGAGCAGACTATGCTTGACGAGTATCCGGAGTTGTTCCGCTCAGGTACAAATTTTGGTTTTGTACATGTCTTTCCTTTATATAATTTCGAGGTCGAAATTCTTTTAAGAGGGGGAGAGTTGTAACGCCACGAAACTCAAAGGAGCGACGGGGGGCGTTTTGGGCCAGTTTTGGGTTCTGGCTGCAGGCACACGGCCTGGGACACGGGCGTGTCCCAGGGCGTGTCAAGCATGTGTCGACACTCAGCTGGGAAGTCGACACTTTGGTCTCGACATTGTGTCGAAACTGGGCACACAGCCTACGACACGGGCGTGTCGCAGGGCGTGTCGACCCGTGTCGACACTTAGCCGCGAAGTCGACAATCTGCGTTCGACGAAGTGTCGAGACATGGCACACGGCCTGCGACACGGGCGTGTCGCAGGGCGTGTCAACCCGTGTCGACACTCGTCCCGGGAAGTCGACACTTTGGTCTCGACATTGTGTTGAGACAAGGCACACGACCTAGAACACGGCCGTGTCCCAGGCCGTGTCATCAGGTCGACGATCTTCGCTCGACGAAGTGTCGAGTGTCGAGACTGTGTACACGGCTTGGAGCCCAGGCGTGTCAATGTGACACGGGCAAGGACACAGGCGTGTTCTAGAACCCGTGCAGTGCTCGGGTTGTTTTTGGGGAAAAATGATGGGGGTACACGGCCGGCCACACGGCCATGTCAGGTGGAACACGGGCGTGTTAGCTCGAACACGGGCGTGTTCGATACCCGTGTGAGATTCCAGGCGAGCCGATTTTGACGGCGAATGAGGCACATGGCCCTGGACACGGGCGTGTGCCAGGCCGTGTTCGGTCCAGATTGGGCATTTCACTCCCGAATCAAAGCCGTTCATTTCTTTAATTGATGATCCAACGGCTGGGGGTTGTTCCTGAAGGGATATACCCGGGATTGGACTTAAAAACCCTCACTTTTCATAAGTTTTCATCTTTCTAAAACCTTAGAGAGAGAGGAGAGCCAAGGAAGGAAGAAGGAGCTAGATCCGGCCATTGGAGGAGCTTCGAAGCTCCGAATCGTGAGCCGACTCCGGATCCACGGAGGCAAAGCTAGTGCGGTGCTTTTCATCCGTTTACTTTTCAATGGCGCCAAAGAGGAACGCTAGGGTAACGATTCTCTTCTTGAGCATGAGTAGCTCTCCTTCTTTGCATAGGAAGCCCGCTCTCGCGAGTTTGCAGAGAGTTGGAGGTGCTCCTTCGGGTAGATATGTGAAGTCCCCGTTGTTTAGAGTCCGTAAGCGAGAACGAACATAGGCATGATGTGTGAAGCCTACCCGGACATGTTGGTCTGGATCGGTGATGTTGCATTGCATAAATGCCGGAGAAGACTCCGTGCTATTGATTGTTTTTCGGGTTTCTACACGGTAGATTGCAGCATGGAGCCTAGGGGACTAACCCAAAGGTGCACCCGGAAAACTGGGCAGATACGAGATCCTGCCAACTTGGTGGCCTGAGAGCTAACTTGAACATAACCAGGTTATGTGAACTGTGATGGAAATGGGACTCGGTGGAAGTTTGACCCGCGCAAATGACTTAAATTGTCGTTGCGATGTGAGCACGGGTTAGATGGAACTGAACCCGTTCTATGTCGTTCGGTTAAAGAGACCTAAAGGCACGTGGCACTTGCCGTTGGCATAGATTAGGGTCTTTGGCGGTCAATGGCTTAAATTTTCGTGACCCAGGCCAGGAAGACAAATTGCTCATAGGTTTGGCTGTCAAAGTGGCGGTGGTGAGTCCGGAATATCTATGGCTTTAATTGACGTGACATCGACCGGTTCACCAAGAATGTGCCCTGAGAGCACGGGGTGTGTGGCCGTGCGATCCAACGTCTGTGATGTAATGGTTGTATATATATATTGCTCGCTTATGCTAATGAAATGCAGGGAAGGAGCATCGCCGCCCCGAGTTGGGGGCGGGATTGTTATAATTTGGTCAGCATTGCTGACCGTTGCCTTATTTTGCCACCGTGCGGTGACTTGTTGTTTGCAGGTGCTGCTGGACCAAGCGGTCAATAGCGGGCTAAAGCCCTTTTTGCGAAGCCGGCCCTCGAAGGCCTATTTGGAAGTGTTTACTGTTTTATTCATGTATGACCGGCCTGCATGCCGTGGTTTGTAAAACATGTAATATCAAGTGAACCATATTTGTAAGGCCTTAAGGCTTGTACTGGTGTATTTTGTAACATTCCTATTTTGGTAATTAGTGGACATTCATGCTTTAATGCTGGGTTCTTATTTGCAACTATTATAAACTGCTTCCGCTAGAATGCTCTGTGTAGGACGTTTAGATTGGTTGGATGGTTTTCATGAGTAACCACCCGGTCTGTCTGTGGCATACGGCGTCGGGCCCCGGCCAGACCTACTACTATATGCTATGCGACGGATAGGGGGTGTTACATCTTCAACTCCACAGAAGCCCATGCGCACTCAGAAGTCCAAATGAACTTTTAATCTTTCCTCATCATTATGGTGAGAGGTAAGGCTATCAGTTAAAAGTTTTCCATGAAGAGCTTGTAGTAGCCAACAAGTCCAATGAAGTTACTGACATCTGCTACAATAGTCAACAAATGGCATTCTCGTATCATAACGATCATCTCCGAATCCACAACAATACCCTATCCACTAGCCACATGGATAAAAAAAGTCATTTATGATAGCCAAAACTCATACTTTGAGAACTTGGCATAGATTTTATTCCTACTCAGGGTTTGCAAAACCATCCTCAAGTGTTATTCATGATCTTCTTCTAGTTGAGAATACACCAATATGTCGTCAATGAAGATGATCACAAATCGATCTAAGTACTCCCAAAAAGTCTGATGCATCAAGTCCATGAATGCTGATGGGGTATTTGTTAGCCCAAATGACATTACAGTGAACTCATAGTGACCATAGCGTGTACCAAAAGCTATCTTGGGAATGTCACATTCCCTAATTGGCAACTAGTAATAGACAGACTTTAAACCTAGCTTCAAATAGCATGTCGATCCCACCAGTTGATCAAACAAGTCATCAATCCATGGAATTAGAAACTTGTATTCTCTTTCAGCTGGTTCAATTCTCAATAATCAATTCATAGATGTAACTTTCTGTCCTTCTTCACAATGAGGACCAGAGCACTCCAAGGTGACATACTTGGAAGTATATTGCCTTGCTATAGCATTTCTTGTAATTGAACTTTCATTTCATCCATCTCCTTTGGCGTTACTCGGTATGGTGAGCATTCAACAAGTTTAGTATGTAAAGCCCCGAAACTCAAAAGAGGGACGGACAACATTTAGAGCCAAGTTTGGGGCTTGATAAGGGTCACACGGCCTGGGATACGGGCGTGTCCAGGGCCGTGTCATGCTCGGCTTCGACGAACTTCCTAGGTCGTCGACGAAATGCTCTCGACGAAGTGTGGAGACAGTGAACATGGCCTGAGACACGTGCGTGTTCAGGGGCATGTCCTGCTCAGGCTGCGTCGGGTAGGGAACACGGTCTGGGTCAAGGCGTGTTCTGGTTGACACGGGTGTGTCAAGTTTTTCACGGCCGTGTCAAGGACCCATGTCCTTCTCTGTGTTTTTTCGGCTGTATTGAGCACGGCCTGGAACATGGCCGTGTGCATGGCCGTGTCTGGCATACGGCATGTGACACGGGCGTGTCTAGTGGCTGTGTCCTGTTCGTGATGCGACGGTTTAAATGTCAATTGAGGAACACGACCTTGGACACAGGTGTGTCACAAGCCGTGTTCGGACCAGGAATTTGGTTTTAAGTGCGAATCATGGTCATTCGTTTCCTTCTAATGGGATCAGATGGTCCAGGGTGTTCCTTGCTGAGATAAGTCCGGGAATAGGGTTTGAAACCCTCATTCCTCATCAAGCTTTCTCTTTATAAAGCTTTAGAGAGAGGGGAGAGCAAGGAAAAAGGAAAAGGAGAGATCCGGCCTCCGGAGGAGCTTAGGAGCCCCAAATCACGAGCGGAGTCCAAATCTGGGGAGGCAAGTCTGTTGCGGTGGTCTTCATCCGGCTAAGTTTTCCATGTCTAGGATGAGGCGTCGTAAGGTAACGACACTTCTCCTCTCAGTTTCTAGGATGCGTGCATAACATCTTTTTCTTTCAAGGTTTTGGGCACCAAATCTCTCAAATGACAGGGGTTTGGGTTTCCATGGTTCAATAGGAACCTCCGGGTCGATTGAGTCTGTCCCCGTCATGATTTTGCATTAGAGATATGCTCCGTTAGTGGATTAGGCATTGTAGGTGAAGCCGTAGTCGCGACCGTTAGTCTGACTCGGTGATGTTTCATAGCAAGCCTTAAGGATTTTGTAGAAATTTAGTGCGACATGTTGTCGTTTGTGATGTATGTGTTTTCCCCCTTTTCTCGAGTGAGTACATATAGCCGGAACCGGACAAGGTTAGCTCCGCATTGGTGGTAGGTGGTTTCCTTGGTGCGCGGGAACATTGCAGTACAAATGATGGATTAGGGTGGGAAAGATTATGGATTGTGATGTGCTAAGGCGCGGCTTTGTCTCTGTGGTTAGCTGGCTATCTCGTGACATGTAAGTCATGTGGGGAGAGTGCCCCGGCGAGACTAGTCCCCTTCTGTGAGACTGACGAGAACGCCAAGCATAAGACAAGCCCGGGCAATGAAGCCACCAGTGGGTGTGGTCCAGCAACGGTTCTTAGAATCGGTTTGTGTGTGAGATGGAATCCTGATGCGAGAAGTCAGAGTTTGCAGGCAAGCCCGTGTCTAAAACCATGAGCGGGTATGGACTTGGCAAGATTTTCGTGTGGCGGCTTTTATTTCATTAGGGGAATTGCAGTACCCTTATGTTTGCGGCTTAACGCCAATGGGGAAATTTGGAGTACCCAGATGTTATGATGATGTGCTAGTTGCATACGCGATAGGTTGCCTTCGGTGAAGCCCGAGTTTGCATACATGATGCATAGTTGGCGCTTTTTATTATACGCACAATATAGAGAACGTGTTTGTTATTTGAGACATCCAAACCTGTTTTTATAGTTTTACATGTTTATGTATATCGCATACGAAGTGCTGACTTGCAGGTTGGTGGGGTACCCCAGGGTCCGTTAGGGGCGGCCGGGAGGAGATGTGTTGGTTGCACAGTTGAGGTCAGCCTTTACTGACCCACGTTACCTCCAAATTTTTATAGGGCAAGGATCGCAAGCAGGAGCTAGCTCGTCAGCCAAAAAGTCCTAAGCCTCATGAAGTGTTCCAAGTTTTGTACTAGCTCTATTTTGTGGCATTGTATGTTTGATGCTTTAGGTTTTCGGCTTGCATGTTGAGGTAGTCTAGGAGTACTTATGCTCATTGATGTTTGATGTTATTATTTGAGTTTTGAACTCTCTATCATTGTAAGGCCTTAAGGCCATTTTGATACTCTTATGTATGTGGATAACTTCTGGTCTTGTTTTGGATTTGCGCTGTTATTTTATTCTGAGTTTTGAGTTGGGTAGTTAATATCATATTTTAACGCTAATGCCGTGGCGTTTGTATGTTGTGGGGCCCCGGCCGGACCCATATTATACGGCCATTATAGGGGAGGTGTTACAATTTTGTATCAGAGCCAGGTTTAGTCCAATGTCTGGTTAAGCAGTCGATTTAACGTGATTGGATCGCGTATAGAAGTTATCCACATAGGAGTATTGTGGGACCATGAGTGTCCTTATGTTTGAGTCTTGTGATTACAGACTGATTCCTTGTTATCTTGCATTTATTAAGAGTGCAAGCAACAAGGCGGATACGTCGAGACCAAGATAAGAGCTTTCGGCGAGCATCGCTACTGCTCAGTGTCCTTTGGGCATGGGTGTAAACTAGGCCGATTTTTTCCGCATGCTTGCAGAAGCAGTGGAGGCAGCCCAAGCTGCAACGACAACACAAGTAGCAACCCCTGTTGCTCAAGTAGCAACTCCTGCTAGCCCAGATACGGCGACGGCCGTGCCGGGCGGAGAAGCCAGATGAACAGAGCCGTTAGCAGAAAGGGTTTTTGTCGGGCATGGGGACCGGCAGATGAAGTATTTTCTGAGCTTCCATCCTCCAATGTTTAATGGATTCAGTACGCTGATTGATGCAGAGGATTGGTGGGCACGGATGTAAGAACTTCTGAGGGCGGCAGAGATGCCAGAGGAGAAGAAATCTGAGTTTGCAGCCTTCATGTTGGATGAAGACGCGAAGTTGTGGTGGGTGAGCCATAGCGGCCTCCAGTTTCCCAGACGCACCTCGTCCATGGAAGAGTTTGGGAATGCTTTCCTAAAGAAGTACATTACTGCTTCGACGAGGTTTGCCCTCCAAAGGCAGTTTCTGCACTTGGTGTAGCGGGAAAAGACAGTGGAAGAGTATGTACAGGGGTTCACTTGTTTGGGTCGTTATGTTAGAACGACAATGGCAGACGATGAGGAGAGGGATAAACTCTTCTACCATGGGCTAAGGGAGAATCTAAGACAACACCTCATCGCCATGAAGGGAGCTGGTTTCAATGGTTGAGGCTGCCAGAATGTTGGAGAGTGATCTGGAGCGAACTCAATATCGTAAGGGTTTCACACCCAAGCAAGGGGAAGTGAAGCCTTCTCAATCCCAAGGGAAGTCTGAATGGAATAGATGGAAGAAAAAGCCTCACCCTTACAAGTCCGGGGAGAAAAGCAGCTGAACGTCCGGAGGGTCTCGCTCTAAGGGACCACCGACGTTCTTTAATTGTGGCAAGGTGGGGCACATAGCTCGATTTTGTACTCAAGGAGGTGCTGAGCAGGAGCCAAGGCAGGAGAAGACTGTGCGCTCCGGCCCCAGTGCCGCAGAGAACGGGAAGATGGCGGAGTATAGCGCTTCTCGGTTCCAACCGGTGCAACCAAGGGCATACAACCATGGGCTGCAGGAAACAATCCGACAACCCGATGTGGTGACAGGTATGAGATAGTTTAAATTTAACCTTATACTTCATACTTTCAGACCATTTATGTTTGATGCCTATGTTTTAGGCTTGGTGTTAGTTTCTGGATACCCCGCTAGGGTATTGTTTGATACGAGAGTGTCGCACTCTTTTCTTGCGGAAAGCTGTATCCGGAGAATTGGAGTTGAGCCTTTTTCGGCAGACGTAGAGCTGAAGGTGTGCATGCTAAATGGGTCATCCATGACCACCGAGGCAAAATGGCACATTTGTTGGAAGCTAGACGTAGTTGACTTCATGTTGATAGCAACGGTTCTACCGTTGGTTGAGTTTGATGTGATATTGGGAATGGACTGTCTAGAAGAGCCGCGTGCTAGTATTGACTGCTTATCCAAGATGGTGACCCTGAGAAGCGAAGGGCAGGCAGAAGTTATGTTTGAGGGCCTTAATGGAGTGCCCTGTTCCCTGATTTCGGCCATGCAGTTAGTGCGGGCAGTTAACCAGGGGGGAGTAGCTATTGTAGCATTATTGGAGGTTCGCCTTTCCAAGTTATCACTTGTGTAAGTGCCCGTAGTGGCAGAGTTCGAGGATGTGTTTCCCGATGAACTTCCTGGAGCACCTCCTCGACGGGAGATTGATTTCTCGATTGAGTTACTGCTATAGGCTAGATCGGTGTCACGTCCCTGTTTAGGATGGCACCAAAAGAGTTGGCCGAACTCAAGGTACGGTTGCAGGAACTGTTGGAGAAGGGGCATATCAGACCCAATTCTCCACCGTGGAGAGCGCCTGTGTTGTTCATGAAGAAGAAAGAAGGTAGTATGCGGCTGTGCATAGACTACCGAGATTTGAATAAATTGATTGTCAAGAATAAGTAACTGATTCCTCGGATAGATGACCTGTTCGAACAGTTGGTTGGGTCGGTGGTGTATTCAATGTTGGACTTGAAGTCAGGATACTATCGATTGCGAATTTGAGACAAGGACATACCCAATACAACGTTTGGAACAGGGTAAGGTCACTTTTAGTTCTTGGTGATGCCATTCAGGATGACGAACGCACCATTCGTATTCATGGATTTGATGAATTGAGTATTTCGGGAATACTTGGACTCTTTTGTAGTTGTCTTTACTGACAACATTCTGGTTTACTCCAAATTGAAGGTGGAGCATGAGACTCACTTGAGAGTAGTCTTGCATGTGTTGAGAGAGAACCAGCTTTATGTAAAGTCCTCGAAGTGTGAGTTCTGGCTAGAGAAGGTGGCATTTTTGGGTCATGCGATTAATGGGGATGGGGTGGTGGTAGATCCAACAAAAGTGAAGCCATCAGAGATTGGCAGATTTTGAAGACTGTGGGGAAGTCCGAAGTTTTCTTGGACTAGCTGGGTACTATAGGAGGTTCGTAGAAAACTTTTCGCGTATAGCTCTACCCCTCACTTCACTAACTCGTAATGACCAGAAGTTTGTGTGGACTCATGAGTTCAAACAGGCGTTTGATACCCTGAAGGAAAGGATGACGACAGCTCCAATCCTAAGTCTACCGAAAGGGACTGAAGGATTTCAAATTTTTAGTGACACTTCAGGATGCGGTTTGGGTTGCGTATTGGTGCAACATGGCGGTGTGATAGCCTTTGGGTCTAGGAAGCTAAAGCGTCACGAGAGGAATTACCCTGTCCATGACTTGGAATTGGATGCGGTAATTTTTGCGTTGAAATTGTGGCAGCACTATGTTTGTGGTGTGAAGGTGGAAATCTTCACAGGTCACAAAAGCCTAAACTATCTCCTAGATCAGAAGGACTTGAATATGCGGCAGCGCAGATGGATCGAGTAACTTGGAGACTACGAGGTGGCAATTCAGTATATGCCAGGCAAAGCCAATGTTGTGGCAGATGCCTTGAGTAGAAAATACTCTGGGCAAGGGAACTGGATCGAAGCTCATGATGAGTAGTTCGTGCTGGAATGAGAGTCCCTCGGCATGGAGTGCGTAGCAAGAGGCGAGTCTAGCATGGCTCGGTTGAAATAGATTGAAATGTCAAACGATTTGTCCGATCGTATTCGGGAAGCAACCCGTTTGGATGTGGAGTTCCAGTAATTCGTGGTGGAAGCTCAAAAGGGCGAGAGTAGCGCCTGGGAGTTAATTGATGGGATTCTTAGGAAGGACGAAAGGATTTGCGTACTATAGTTCGGAAAGCTCCGTGAGGAGTTGATGTTTGAGGCTCACTTAACAAAGTACTCCATTCACCCGGGCAGTACAAAGATGTACTTGGATATGAAGAAGTCCTTTTGGTGGCCTGGACTGAAGTGGGACGTAGTATTGTACGTGAGTCGGTGCCAAACTTGTGCCTTGGTGAAGGACGAGTGTCAGAAGCCGGGCGGGTTCTTGAAGCATCTTCCTATTCCCAAGTGGAAATTTGATGACATCTCCATGGACTTTGTGCATGGGTTACCGAGATCACAGCAGGGTAACAAAACGATTTGGGTGATTGTGGATCACTTAACCAAAGTGGCTCACTTCATCCCAAATCGGAAGGAGGGCAGCGTGGAGAAGCTAGTAGAGTTATATGTTCACAACATGGTGCGACTACATGGGATTCCTAATAGTATAGTTAGTGATTGTGATGGACATTTCACGTCCAAGGACTGGAGGATAGTTCAGAAGAGTCTGGGAACGAAGCTAAAGTTCAGTACAACTTTCCATCCTCAAACTGTCGGGCAAACCGAAAGAACAAACCGTACTATGGAGGATATGCTGAGGATGTGTACTCTTGACTTCAGCAAGAAGTGGGAAGATCACCTCTTCATGGTATAGTTCGCTTATAACAACAGTTACCAAGCAAGCATAAAGAAGGCATCATACGAAGCTTTGTATGGGAGGCGGTGTCGCACACCGATATCTCGGACAGAAGAGGGAGACAACAAACTTTTGGGAAAAGAAGTGGTAGCTGATATAATACCCCAAAGCCCACTTTGGGTTCAGGCTTGGGTGACACGGCCTAGGACACGGGCGTTTCCCAGGGTGTGTCATGCTTGGGTTGAGGAGTTGGGTACGTGGTCGACGAATTTTGGTCGACCGTCGAGTGCAGGGTACACGACCTGTGACACGGGCGTATCACAGGGCGTGTCCTTTACAGGTTACAGTAAGGAATGTGTGTGTTGTTGGACACGAGTGTGTCTTGTTATACACAGCTTGGTATACGGGCGTGTCCCATGGCCGTGTCCCACTCGGGTGAAGTGGAGATTGTGCTGTGTAAAGTACACGGATACTAGAAACGGGCGTGTCGGGCATGATACGAACGTGTAAGGTGTGACACGAGCGTGTTACATGGCCGTGTACTTGATGGATTTGAGTCTGTTACCTACCGCTTAAGTGACACGGCCTGTGACATGGGCGTGTCACAGGGCATGTCAGGCCGTGTTCAGCCTATTTTTGGGCAAATCTGAGCTGTTCATTCCCATCTTCTGGATCCAAGGGCCCAGGCCCCCTCCACGTGGATAAGGGCCGAGAAATGGGGATAAAATCCCTTTATTTCCATCTTCTTCTTCTCATTCTCAAAGAGAGAGAAAGAGAAAGAGGGAGCAAGGGAAGGAAGGAGGAAGGAGAAAGCCAGCTACTAGAGGAGCTGTGGAGTGCGGAGTGAATATCCGAAATCAGATTCGTGAAGGCAAAGCTGAGGCGGTGATTTCCATCTGGCTACTTCATGGCACCGAAGCGATATTCAAGGATAATGATCTCCTTCTTGGACATCGAAGTCCTTTCTTTATGTATATGCGTAGAATCCTCAACCAAGAGGTGGATATCATAAGTGATTCCCTAGGTTGAGTCTGCATATAGAGTCAGAAGTGTGGCGTACGACATAGGCATGATGTGTGAAGACCATCTGGTCGGGTAGTCTGGATTGGTGATCATTATGGGTAAACCGGAGAAGACTCCGTGGATTTGATGATATGTAAAGGTTTATGCTTTGTTGCTCCTAGGTATGATGAGAGATCAATTGGTGGAACTCCTGGGGAGCGCGGGATAAACCCGACCTGCCACACCACTAGGGTGGGTTGATCTGGATAGAAATGGGGTCGATTGGTGGCAACGCCTGGGGAGCCGAGTTAAACCCGGCTTGCTGCACCATAAGGGTGGGTCGATCGGAAATAGGTGAGGGGTTGATTGGTGGTAATGCCTGGGGAGCATCGATAAACCCGGCTTGCTACACAACTAGGGTGGGTCGATCTGCTCTGGTTATGTTTGTGGATGCTGTGAGGTAGTACCTCTGAGTGGTATGGACGGAATGTCGCCAACCCACAGGATTAGTGGACTAGGATTGAACCGCCCAACCAACAAGTTAGAAACCTTTGATCGGCGGTGTACGACTGGGATATCCGGTACACCAATAAGTTGCCCTTAGTGCATGGAGCATCTGGTAGCTACCGGGATTTGTGATATTGTTGTGATTGGTAGATGTATAGAGATTGTTATTGCAATGCATACAAGGAAGGAACCACTGCCCCGGGTAAGGGGTAGGGTCATTATAATTGGTCAGCTAAAGCTGACCGTTACTTTGTTTGTCGCTCTTGGGTGCATGGCTAAATGCAGGTGCTGATTATAGCATTGACTTGAGCGGAATGGAGGATTGCTGCAAAAGGCCCTTGAAGGCCGAGCAAAGCGTGGTTGGATTTCATGTGTCGCCGGCCTGCGTGCCAATGTATGAAATTGTATATGTTTATAAAGAGAAACCTGTAAGGCCTTAAGGACATGGGTGTGTGTGTTGTATACATTCCTGGTTATAGATATATAAATGTGGAGTTTATATATTCGTGGACATTCGCTGTGCTGAGTTCATCTAACTTAAAATACTGCGCTAGAATATTTTGAGTTTGTATACGAGTAGAGTTTGATTTCCATACATAATTCTGCCGCCTGTCTGTGAAATATTGTGTGGGGCCCCGGCCGGACCCATCGTTATATTCCATGTGACGAGTGGAGGCATTATAAAGTGGTATCAGAGCCAGGTTTAGATTGTTTGGGAGGGAAACACATAATAGAACTCACGAATGTCCACTAGGAATGTGCATCAATGTATATTTACCATTATGAACTGAATGATTAATGGTGTTTTGTACATTGATAGGTGGCAAGGAGTGGTGCTGGGCAGTCTGAGCCCCAGTGGTCCGATGAGAGTGCAACACCCGTTGAAGCACCTACGCCTCCCTCGGCGGAGACCATAGGGGTGGTGATAGAGATGGTGCTTGTATTGTTATAGGCACAACCTACTGTGCAGGCAAGGCCTCCAGGGGTGCTAGTACGGGCTAGTGCAAGGTAAGAGTATGCTGAAGTTGTGGTAGACAAGCAAGCAATGGATGAGTCCTTGAAAAGATTTGTGGAGTTTCATCCACCTACATTTGGTGGAGCGACTTCCCCAACGCAGGCGGAAGACTGGCTTGCTAGAGTAAAGAGGATCCTAACTGCAATCAGGACTGCAGAAGAGTATAAAGTGACCTTAGCCAGTTTTTAGCTGGAAGGAGACGCGAGACTTTGGCGGGATGACGTGGAAGTGCATCACTTGGCAGGTCGAGTTTTAGAGGAGATATCCATTGACGAATTATCCAGATTGTTTTTCGCCTAGTATTTGCCAGTGTCGCAGTGGATTGTGATGGAGAACGAGTTTCAACGTCTGGTGCAGGGTGAGACTGATATTGATATGTACCTACATAGGTTTACCAGACTGGGGCAATATGTGGGGTCTACCTTCGAGGAGGAAGCATAGAAGATGAATCGCTTTTATGAGGGACTGCGAGATGAGTTAAGGTTGGCACTTCCGAGTTCGGTGAATCAAGGCTTCCAAGCATTGGTGGATACAGCCCATGCGTTGGAGAAGGATTTGAAGCTGTACAAAAAAAGAAGAGACTGGCAGTGGAGAAGCCAGAATTCAAAGTTCCACATTCGGAGCAATTAGAATTTAGAAGACGAGATAAGAAAAGGTTTAGGCCTATTGAATCAGCTCCTTCGACTGTCACTTTGGGGGAAACCTATGGGCAAGGATGTGTTGATACATGTATCTGTTATAACTGCGGGAAGCAAGGACATATTGCTAAATATTTTTGGAATGCCCCTTTAGGGAGTGAGAAAAAGATAGGTGTGTCGTATGAAGAAAAGGGTAAAGCAGTGGCCGAGTCATCTGCATCTCGAACGCAACCTCGACAGCATACTTTGGAAGTACAAGAGCCGCAAAGTTCAATTGGGTAAATTCATCCTCGAGTGTTTAATTTGACGCCTCGAGTGTTTAATCAGGAGGCTGAGCGGAAGGAAACATAGAAAGGTGACTCGTTTCACTTTGATGATGTGAATACTGATGGTCTGACTACTGTACATATATGTGATATGTGATGTTCAATGACAAAATGTTGGGACACACGTGTGATATTGAATTGATCGATGAATCATGATATATATATATATATATATGATGTTGTTGGCTCTAAAATTGTGGATGGATGAGAGAGAATAGGTATGTGTATGTGCTCCATATGTTGTTTGTTTTGTGCAATGCCTTGGGGTATGGCCTCTGAGCTCTAACCCGGCTCGCCTTATTTGAGTGCACGGTTGTGTATGGTGCAACGTGAGTGGTTATGTTGCTGGTGGTTGCTGAGTCAAATTTCGGGGACGAAATTTTGAAGGAGGGGAGGATTGTAACAACCCAAAGACCACTTTGGCTTCAGACTTGGGTGACACGACCTAAGACACGGGTATGTCCCAGGGCGTGTCATGCTCGGGTTGAGGAGTTGGGTGCGTGGTCGACGAATTTTGATCGACGATCGTTGAGTGCAGGTTACACGGCCTGTGACACGGGCGTGTCACAGGGCGTGTCCTTTGCCGGTTGCAGTGAGGAATGCACTTGTTGCTGGACACGGGTGTGTCCTGGTGTATACCGCTTGGGACACGGGCGTGTTCCATGGTCGTGTCCCGCTCGGGTAATGTAGAGATTATGCTGTGTGAAGTACACGACTAATGGACACGGGGATGTCGGGCATGACACGCGCGTGTAAGGTGTGATATGGGCTTATCACACGGCCGTGTACTGGTTGGATTTGAGTCGGTTGCCTACCGCTTAAGTGACACGGCCTGTGATACGGGCGTGTCATAGGTCTTGTCAGGCCGTGTTCAGCCTATTTTTGGGCAAATCTGAGCTGTTCATGCCCCTCTTCTGGATCCAAGGGCTCAGGCCACTTCCATGTGGATAAGGGCTGAGAAATGGGGATAAAATGCCTTCATTTCCATCTTCTTCTTCTTCTCATTCTCAAAGAGAGAGAAAGAGAAAGAGGGAGCAAGGGAAGGAAGGAGGAAGGAGATAGCCAGCTGCTGGAGGAACTGCGGAGTGCGGAGTGAAGATCCGAGATCGTTTTCGTGATGGTAAAGCTGAGGCGGTGATTTCCATCCGGATACTTCATAGCGCCGAAGCGATCTTCAAGGTTAACGATATCCTTCTTGGACATTGAAGTCCTTTCTTTATGTATAAGCGTGGAATCCTCCACCAAGAGGTGGATATCATAAGCAATTCCCTTGGTTGAGTATACATCTAGAGCCGGAAGTGTGGCGTATGGCATAGGCATGCCGTATGAAGCCCATATTGACGGGTAGTTTGGATTTGTGATGATTATGGGTAAACCAGAGAAGACACCGTGGACTTTATGATATGTAAAGGTTTATGCTTTATTGGATGGCTGTATGGATGTTGCTTATGAGGTATGGATGCTTTGAGTAAGCTCCTTGGTATGATGAGAGATCAATTGGTGGCACGCCTGGGGAGCGCGGGATAAACCCAGCCTTCTACACCACTAGGGCGGCTTGATCTGGATAGAAATGGGGTCGATTTGTGGCAAAGCCTGGGGAGCCGAGTTAAACCCGTCTTGCTGCACTACGGGGGTGGGTCGATCGGAAATAGGTGAGGGGTCGATTGGTGGAAATGCCTGGGGAGCATCGATAAACCCGGCTTGCTACACCACTAGGGTGGGTCGATATGCTCTGGTTATATTTGTAGATGCTGTGAGGTAGTACCTCTGAGTGGTATGGACGAAATGTCGCCATTCCGTGGGATTAGTGGACTAGGATTGAATCTCCCAACCAACAAGTTAGAAACCTCTGATTGGCGGTGTACGACTGGGATATCCGGTACACCAATAAGGTGCCCTGGGTGCACTCAGCGTCTGGTGGCTACCGGCGTTTGTGATATGGTTGTGATTGGTAGATGGATAGAGATTGTTATTGCAATGCATACAGGGAAGGAACCACTGCCCCAGGTAAGGAGTAGGGTTGTCATAATTGGTCAGCTAAAGCTGACCGTTACTTTGTTTGCTGCTCTTGGGTGGATGGATAATTGCAGGTGCTGATGATTGCATTGACTTCAGCGGAATGGAGGATTGCTGCTAAAGGCACTTGAAGGCCAAGAGAAGCGTGGTTGGATTTCATGTGTGGCCGGTCTGCGTGCCGATGTATGAAATTGTATATTTTTATAAAGATAAACCTGTAAGGCCTTAAGGCCATATGTGTGTGTGTGTTGTATACATTCCTGGTTATAGATATATAAATGTGGAGTTTATATATTCGTGGAAATTCGCTGTGCTGAGTTCATCTAACTTAAAATGCTGCACGTGAATGTTTTGAGTTAGGATACGAATAGAGTTTGATTTCCACACGTAATTCCGCCGCCTGTCTATGAAATATAGCGTGGGGTCCCGACCAGACCCACCGTTATATTCCATGCGACTAGTGGAGCCATTACAGCTGATGCATACGAGTTGGTGCGAACCATTCAAGAGTGCATGAAGGTAGCTCAAGATCGGCAAGCAAAATATTTTAATGCTCACCGCAGGAAGCTGGAGTTCGCTATAGGAGACTGGGTCTATCTAAAGATCAAGCCGTTGAAATGAGTTTCGTGGATTCGCCGACTCAAGAAATTGAGTCCGATGTTTTTGGGACCTTTTGAGGTTATAGAACGGGTGGGAGAAGCAGCCTACCGATTGGTGTTGTCCATAGAGCTGATTGGATTACATGATGTCTTCCATGTCTCCGTCTTGAGGAGGCCTTAGTATATGCTAGTGTGGTGATTGAATCAACATCAGTGTCGATAGAAGAGGACTTGGGGATGTGAGTTCGTCCAGTTAGTATAGAGGATTTCGAAATTTGGTAGTTGTGGAACAAAGAGGTCAAACTCGTAAAAGTTTGACGGAACAACTGCGGTCGTGAGGAGCTCTCGTGGGAGCGAGAACAGACCATGCTGCAGGAGTACCCAGGGTTATTCCACTCAGGTATCGCTTACGTTTTATGTATCTTTTCCTTTCTGTAAATTCGGGACGAAGTTCTTTTAAGAGGGAGAGAGTTGTAACGCCCCGAAACTCAAAAGAGGGACGAACAAAGTTTAAAGCCAAGTTTGTGGCTTGGTAAGGGTCACACGTCCTGGGACACAGGCGTGTCCAGGGCCATATCATGCTCGGGTTCGAAGAACTTCCTGGGTGGTCAATGAAATGCACTTGACGAAGCGTCGAGACAGTGAACATGGCCTAAGACACGGGAGTGTTCAAGGCCGTGTCCTGCTCGGGCTGCGTCGGGTAGGGAACACGGTCTAGGTCAAGGCGTGTTCTGGTTGACACGGGTGTGTCAAGTTTGATACGGGCGTGTGAAGGACCTGTGTCCTTCTATGTATTTTTTCAACTGTGTTGAGCACGGCCTGGAATACGGTCATATGCATGGCCGTGTCTGACATACGACATGTCACACGCCCATGTCCAATGGCCGTATCCTATTCGGGATGCCACTATTTCGATGTCGATTGAGGAATATGTCCTTGGACACAGGCATGTCACAAGCCGTATTCGGCCCAGGAATTTGGTTTTATGTGCGAATCATGGCCGTTCGTTTCCTTCTAATGGGATCTGATGGTCCAAAGCGGTCCTTGCTGAGATAAGTCCGGGAATAGGCTTTAAAACCCTCATTCCTCATCAAGATTTCTCTTTTTAAAGCTTTAGAGAGAGGGGAAAGCAAGGAAGAAGGAGAAGGAGAGATCCGGCCACCGGAGGAGCTTCGGAGACCCAAATCGCGAGCCGTGTCCAGATCCGCATAGGCAAGTCTATTATGGTGGTCTTCATCCGGCTAAGTTTTCCATGGCTAGGAAGAGGGGCCGTAAGGTAATGACCCTTCTCCTCTCAGTTTCTAGGATGCGTGCATATCATCTTTTTCTTTCAAGCTTTTGTACACCAAATCTCTCAAATGAGAGGGGATTGGGTCGCCATGGTTCAAGAGGAACCTCCGGGTCGATTGAGTCCATCCCCGATGTTAACCCCGAAATCGGCGATCCTTCCCAAGGCAGCCAGCTCGTTCATCGCGGCCTGCCCCGGGTTCCTCCTAGAGGTCGCAACGCCTTAGTGTGGGCGGACAGAATTCTCCATCCGCTCAGGCCACACGGCTTGGGCGGTCTCAGCGGTCTGACTGCCTAGGCCGCGAGCCATCCCTTGGTCTGCAGGGGCCGCAGACTACTTTCGCAGTCCGCCTCTGCAGGCTGCGCCATTTTTCAGCATAACCGGGAGCATGTATCCGCAGGTATCACTTTGCCGGACTCGGTCATCTATCCGCCCAGGTCGGCAACAAGCCGCGTCCTTTGCAAGAATGGACTCCCTTAACCCGCTCCTGCAGGTCGCTCTTCAAGAAGACCAGACCGCACAAACCGCCAAGCAAAGGTGGCGACCTGCCCCCAGGCTGCCAGCCGGCTACCTCAGCTTCCACCTCGCCAACTCGCGCGGCCTACCTCGTTAGTATGGCAGGTTGCTCAGCCCTTGTCACCCAGTAGCATGGGCAGCCAACTCCTTCAGTCCGCCTGCAGATCGCGGACACTCGCTCTCCAGCTACCCGCAAAGATCAGCAACAATACCCAGTTCCTCGCGAGCTCGGTGGACTCGAAATGTGATCAAGACTTCCAGTGCGCCTTTATTGGTGAACCCCAACAACTTCAACAGCCAGCTTCTCCGTCCCAACATAGGCGGACTCATCTTAGCAGCAGGCGTGGACTCCGCGGACTCAGCGGACTCACTATGCAGCCCGCCATTCCTCGCCTCCAGCACCCGCTTCTCTCCAGCAGTAGAGTCAACTTCTCCTCAGTCCGCGGGCTTGTCGCAGTAGTGGCGGACTCCTTCCAGCCCGCCATGCAGCAGAATCACCTCAAGGTAGTCCCAGACCGCATAGCCTCGTGCGGACTCTGCGGACTCAGCGGGCACTCGCAAGCTCGCACCCTTAGTGCACTCAGTTCAGCAGCGCCGGACTCTGCGGATTCTCCTCGCAGTCCGCCGCATAGCTTCCAGCTCCCGCTTCCCAGCAGCGGTTAGGTAATCCCTCAGCACGCGCAACCTTGGCGCGGACTCCTTCAGCCCGCACTTTCTTGGCTCGGGCTCGATCAGCTCAGCTGTGGTGGACTCTGCGGACTCACCTCACAGTCCGCCACTTAGTCTCCCAGTTCGCCATCAACAGCCCCAGCTCCAAAATCAAGCCCCAGTCCGCCCGACCTATTGCGAACTCGGCGAACTCCGTCTCCTTCTCGCTCAAGTTACCGTCTCACTGGGGGTAACGTCACCGTAAGCCGTTACCTCCTCGGGCCTATAAATAGACACCCAGACCTCTCATGGAGGTCAGGTTCAGAAGGTTCAGACACCCCAAGGTGCTCACTCTCGAAGACAGCCCACAACAAGCTCAACCCCTACGGACTCATTTCCTTAGTCCACACCTTCTCTTCTCTTAGCCATGTGCGGCCTTCCGGCCTTAGTTCCTAGCCCGTACAGTCTCCGCTATTCCCTTAACCGCGCGGTCTCTTCTGGAATTTCTTCCTTAGCTGTCATCTTCCTCCTTGTACCCTTTATTGCTTTCTTTTAAAGGTGTATTGCCAAGCTGTAACTCTCACTATTAATCAAAGGAAAGCTCGTCGCAAGAGTGGCGTTTAGGTCGCGGCGGGTGAAGTCTGCAGTTGCCTCTACTAGCGGCCCCTCTCTTTAGCTCCTCAGCTCAGCTCCCTCTTGGCATCAACCTGCAAGCACAACATACCAAGCAACCTTCTGCTCGACATCTCCTGATCAACCTCCTCCGCTGCTCTCAACAAACCTCTCCTCTATCCTCGCAACCCCATTGACAAGCGCTTGCTCCACTCTCAAGCACTCGGAAGCTTCCTCTTCACCCGCAACCTTCATCCTCTTCCTCTCCTAGCTTGTGAGATCGAACACCTCCCTCCATGTTAACTAGGCGGTGCCGTTTTCGCGCATCAACAGTTAACATGCGGCCTTCAGATCCGAACAGATGGTGAACAATGATAGTTAACCATGTCAGATCATCATACAACCGAGAACCCTGCTCAATCAAGTCCTAGAGATGATCCTCTCTTGGAGGCCTTTCAGCAATCGCGTCGGGATAATGCTCAGCAATTCCAAGCGATCATCCAAATGCACGCTATGATCATGCCCCGACTAAACTCTCAACCTGCAGCAGCTCCAGTTGCTTTAGCTACTCCAGTCAATCTAGCACCAACATTGGAGCATCAGCAAGCTTGTCCTCCAGCTTTCCCACCGTCTATCCTCCTCCTTATACAGCAACCTTCCCATAAGGGCCAGCAACCCCTTTGTGACCTCAAGATGAAGAGTTCGCTGCTCGACAAAACTTCTTCCGGGAAGCCGCCCGGGGAAGTCCTGCTAGATTTCTCAATTTTCAGGGAAGTCATCCTTACCCTACAGCTCCTGCCTTTGCTCCTCCTGCAATAACTTTTCCCTTTTATCCTCCTGCTTCTTTTGCAGCTGCAGTTATGCTAATTTTTATCCTTATGCAGTAGGAGAACAAGAAGAGCCTTTGCCATTTGTAGAGAACGTTCATCATTAACCAACTCCAGCAAACTTCAGAGGGCTACGGTTACCGATCTACACTGGAGAAACTGATCCAGTGAAGCATCTGCAAGCCTTCGAATCAGCCGTTGCTCTCAAAACTCTTTCAGATGCAACTAAGTGCAAGCTCCTTATCACAACCTTTGATGGACAAGTGAGGGACTGGTTCTACGGTCTTCGCCCTCACTCCATTACTTCCTTTTCTGATCTGCGAAGGGAGTTCTTGCTCAGATTCTCTACCTCAACCAAGAGAAAGGGTGGTCCAGAAGCCCTCTTTGAGATCAAGCAACGTGGCAATGAAACTTGGTCTCAATTCGTTGATCGATTCCAAAGAGAAATCTTGGACATCGAGATTGTTAGCCAAGAAATGTAACAGGTAGCTCTTATCCACAGTCTTCGTGAAGGGCTGCTCAAGTTTGAAGTCAATGTCCGAGCACCAAGAACTTACCAAGAGTTGATTTCCCTAGCCAACTCCTACATTCGAGGCGAAAAGAACAACCCAGGGTTCGTCTCCATGCTCATATCAGAGAAAGATCCTTCTCACAAGTAGCCTCCGAGATCTCCTCACAATGATTTCCCAACTCATTCGAGGAAGGGAAGAAGGTTTCAGCGCCATCGATACCCTTTCCCGAGCAGTGATCGTGCTCAAGATTCATTGCTACCACCAGCTCCATCTTCAGAAAAAGCTGCAGTTTATCAACAATAAGACGATGACTTGCATGAGTCTAAACTAGATGAGGCCATGCAATAAGTAAGCCAGATCATGAAAGACAGGGCTAATTACAAGTAGCCTTATCGACCAGCTGATCAAAGGTCTAGAGACTAGAATCATACTGTGAGTTCCCCAAAGAGTCACGCCACTTGACTGAGAACTGCCGAGCACTCCGCCGACTAGTGCAAAGGATGCTCCAGCACGGTAAGATGCGTGATCTGCTTCCTAAAGATGATCGCCCTGATCCAGCAACCTCAAAGGGCAAAGAAGTGGCAGATATTCCTTGCAGCTCAGAAGGAGTGAGCCTAGTCGAAGAGCCCCTTCTCCTCATTGTTCGCAAAGCCATTGAAACCTTCGATGTTGATGACGAGGGCGAGCTTGGAAGGTTATTCTAAGACGGCAAAGGACTTCATAGTCCTCCAAATTTTCTCATAACCATTATCGGTTACTCTTACTCTTACCCTTTCAAACATTCTCATTTCAAAACACTTTTAAGTGTTCATTCTTGCTTTTCAGTAAAGTTTTACCTCAGGGATCTCATACTGGCACAGTTCCATTCTTGTAATGCTTCTTCCTCTATTCTCTTTTTTCCAAAAAAGATCACTGAGCCACTGAGATATCGCCGAGTCTTGCTATAGGCCCCATCGGGATTGGATTCTGGCGTAAGACCACAATGACGACATATCGCTGGGAGATTTCGCATATGTGTGTAGTGGGGGCTATCCAACTCTCATGCGATGGAATACGAGATTTCAGATCCTAACCATCATCTGACACAGAGTGCGTGCTAGGGAGGCCCCATGTGTTAGCTCTGTTGTGCTCTGTTAGGATACATTACAGTTATGGGGATCTTTGCTTGACAAGCAATGGCGACCAAGCATAGCCTTGTCTCCTCGATCACCTCATAACTGTGATGACCGAAAGCTCTCTAGTACTCTCAATCCATTCTTTCACGCGGTCCTCAACTCCACTGATCAATCCACAGACAAGCTATAGGCATTTTGGCACAACCAGTCTCATTGATCAGTGATGTTAACCACGAAATCGGCGATCCTTCCCAAGGCAGCTAGCTCGCTCATCGCGGCTTGGCCCGGGTTCCTCCTGGAGGCCGTGATGCCCTAGAGGTTGGGCGGACAAAACTCTCTGTCCGCTCAGGACGCGCGGCCTGCGCGGTCTCAGCGGTTTGACCAGCCAGGCCGCGTGCCTTCTCTTGGTAGGCAGAGGTCGCGGACTGCTTCCGCAGTTCGCCTCTACAGGCCAACCCCCCTTTTTAGCTTAACTACAAGCTTGTATCCGCAGGTCTCTCTCTGCCGGACTCAACCTCCTGTCCACTCAGGCCGGCAGTAGGTTGCTCAGTCCTTGCCCTTAGCAACATGGGTAGCCGACTCCTCCAGTCTGCCTACAGACCGCGAACTCTAGCTCTGGCTACCAGCCAAGACCAGCAGCCTAACCAACCAGACTCCGTGTCCAACATAGGCGGACTCAGCCTAACAGCTGGCGTGGACTCGGCGGACTCCGCGGAATCGCAATGCAGTCCGCCTCCCCTTTTCCAGCACCAGCCCTTCTCCAGTGGCAGGGTCAACTCCTCCTCAGTCCGCGGCCTTGGCGCGGACTCAGTCTGTAGTTGCAAACTCCTTCCAGCCTGCTAGGAAGCAGATCTCCAGAGGCCAGTCCCAGTTCGCATAACCTCTTGCGGACTCGGCCGACTCCGCGGGCACTCTCCAGCTCGCATCCCCGTTAGCTCTCTCAACTCAACAATAGCGGACTCCGCGTACCCGCATCGCAGTCCGGCACTTAGTCTCCCAGCTCGCCATCAGCGGCACCAGCTCCAGAACCAAGTCCCAGTCCGCGCGGCCTGTTGCGGACTCGGCGGACTTCGTCTCCTTCTCGATCCAGTTACCGTCTCACCGGGGGTAACGTCACCGCAAGTCGTTACCTCATCGGGCCTATAAATAGCCTCCATGCCTCTTGTTTGGGGGGTCTCTGCACTCGGAGGATCGCTCTCGTGCCCGAAGTCAGCCAGCCAGCACCCCTCCTACGGACTCCATTTCTCAGACCGCACCCATCTCTACATCTTGGTCGTGCGGCCTGCTGACCTGGATCTTCAGTCCGCGTGGTCTGCTTCCTTTGCTTAGCCGCACGGTCTGCTAACCTCCCTAGCTCAGTCCGCGCGACCTCTTCTAGAATCCCTCTTACTTAGCCCCCAGCTTCCTGCTTGTACCCTTTATTGCTTTCTTGAAAAGGTGTACTAACGATCTGTAACTCTCGATATTAATAAAAGGAAAGCCCGCCGCAAGAGTGACATTTGAGCCGCGGCGGACGAAGTCTGTTGTTGTCGCTGCTAGCGGACCCTTCTCCTCTCTTTCCCTCAGCTCAGCTCCTCTCGGCACGCAACCTGAAAGAACAACCGTCATATTAACCGTATGCTCGACAGCTCCTGATCAACCTCCTCTCCTGATCAACCTTCTCTGTTGATCAAGCTCCTCCTCCTCTCCTCTATCCCCGCAACCTACTTGACAAGCATTTGATCCACTCTCGAGCACTCAGAGCTTCCTTCCTCCCTCTTCATCTCCTAGATTGTGAGACCAGACACGCTCCCCTCCGTGTTAACTGCCCCAGTGCCATTTTCGCGCATCAACAGTTAACACGCGGCCTTCAGATCCGAACAGACGGTGAACAGCGACAGTTAGCCATGTCAGACCGCCGACCCTCTCTGAACATCCCTCCTACCAGCGAAGACGCTCTTTGGTAAGCCCTCTTGTTGACACGTCGGGAAACTTCCCAGCACATAGAAGCGATCAATGACACCCTAGCCTCTATAATTCAGCGACTAGACTCTCAACATGTAGTAGCACCAGTTGCTACAGTCAACCCGGAATTGGGGAATTCACATTTTAATATGCCGACTCTTCTGCCAGTTGGCCCTTATGCTTAGCTGGCAAGTTATCCATCCAGCCAGGCCACAGTCGCTGTACAGTTTCCAGTTACCGAGCGAAAAGAAAGTGTCTGCAAACTCAGCCCTCAAACAACCGTGTACGCCCCCAATCACCCAACGAAGTCACCTGAACTTCCTACTAAGAGGAGGAGGGGCCCAGAGGTTTTGCTCCTTATCAAATAACCTCCAAACTCTCCCCCAAAGTGTCTTCAATCGCAAGTAAAGTAAGGAGGATGTTTCCGAAGTCGTCAACGCCTCTTCCAATGCAATGGATCCAAAGTTGATAATACATTGGGCGGGGCAACTCCCACCATCAAGAGCAAAACAAGCAGTATGGGCCCTCAGCCTGCTGATCGAAAGGGCAAAAACTCTGACCAATACTGTGAGTATCACAAAGAAAAGGGTCATGCAACAGAGGATTGCAGAGCTTTTCGGCGATTAGTGCAAGAAATGCTGAAGGAGGGTAAAATTCAACATCTGCTCCAGAATGGTGACCCATCATATTCATGAGTCCTCAAAGCTCCTCACACCCACTATCGGTTACCCATACTCTACTCTTCATGTTTTTCAAACATTTTCATTTTAGAACACTTCTCAGTGTTCATTCTTGCCTTTCAACAAAGCTTTTATTCAGGGATCTCATACTGACACAGTTCCCTTCTTGTATTGCTCCTTCCTATATTTTTCTCTTTGCCAAAGAGATCACTACACCAATGAGATATCGCCAAGTCTGAAACATTCCCTCCGTAGATTGTTCTTTGGCAAGACCACGACGACCACATATGGCAGGAGTATACCCATATGTGTAGTGGGAGCCGTTCAATCACGATGTAGGGCTTCAGATTTCGGATCCTAGCCGGCATCTGACACAGAGTGTGTGCTAGGGGGGCCCCATGTGTTAGCTCTGCTGTACTTCGCAAAAGATACATTACAGTTATGATGATCTTTGCTTGACAAGCAATGGCGATAAAGCGTAGCCTTGTCTCTTCGATCATCACATGACTGTGATGCCCGAACACTCTATGGTACTCTCGATCCGTTCCTTCGCGGGTTCCCACAATTCCACTGATCAATCCACAGACAAGCAATAGGCCACTTGGCGTAACTAGTCTCATTGATCAGTGATGATTGTACCCAAGACAAGAGAGCAATGTATCTGTCGCTTCCTTCTTAGGAGTTTTTGTGCATGCCTCCATTTTGTGCTCTGTCAAGGGAGTATAGCTAGTGCTCCTTTCACAGGTGAACAGGTTAATCCGACCTACCTAAAGGATTTCCAGCAATCACTTTGCTCATGCTCATATTATATGAATTGCTTGCTCAAAGCTCTATCAGATGATGACTCGCATGCTCTCTACTTACATAAGCTCTATTGCTCCCATCTTCGATTCACTGCTTGCTTAAGCGCTATCAGATGAAGATTCACAGATCTATTCGTTACTCTTATCAAAATCTAATGGCGTCAAACATTTATCAAGAAATCTTACTCTCCTCGATCATCAAGCCATGTTATTGCAATCTAGTTAAGATTGGCAGAATTCGTCAAGTTCCTTCTCTGCTAATCTGATCATGTCCATCCAGCCATATCAACAGTTAACGCTCGATTTATTGATCTGGGTTTCATGATAAAGAGTTCATCAGGCATTTTCCTTGCTATTTGGTCATATTTACCTTATCTCGTCAACAGTTAGCACTTGCAAGCCTTCTTCACAGGTACTTGCAAGCTTCTTTCGTTTATTGTCTGCTTCTAACTCTTCCTTTTGCAGAGATTAGCAGGCACCTATAAGCCTTCTCCTAGGTACTTGCAAGCTTCTTTCATATATATATGTTTACTCCTAACTCTTCTCCTTGCAGAGAGCAACAAACACTTGCAAGCCCTCTCACAGGTACTTGCAAGCTTCCTTTGTTTATTGTCCGCTTCTAACTCTTCTCTTTGTAGAGATCAACAAGCGCCTGCAAGCCTCTTCTAGGTACTTGCAGTTTAATTCATTACTCTATGCCCGCTGCTCACTATTTTCTTTGCAGTGATTAGCAGACACCTGCAAGTCATATCCTGGTACTTGCAGCTTATTCTTCATATACTATGCCTGCTTTTAACTCTTCTTTTGCAGAGACCAGCAGATATCTGCAAGTTGTCTTCAGGTATTTGCGGTTTTCTTTACTTCCGAATTTGTTTCTAAACCTCACTCTTACAGAAACTGGCAAAGACTTGAAAGTCCCTTCTAGGTACTTGCAACTCATTTTTCTTTCTTGTATACCCTTCACCATTCCTTATTGCAGAGGATAACAGGTGCTTGCAAGCTTCCATCAGGTACTTGCAAGCTATTACGTTTTTTATGTTTCCTCACTTTCATTTTGCAGAATTTAGTGGAAGACACATCTTCTTCTTCATTTTGCAAGGGCAAACTCAGGTATGCACAAGACATACCACCCATATGTGCCTACCCTAACTTTCCTCTTGCAGGAAAATAGACAGGCAGCACCAAACTCCTAAGGAGAGGTTTCAGGTTCTATCTCTCCATGCCCCCTTCTCTTTTCTTTGGGTTGGATCACGATTTTCGTAGGTCTCCAACTTTTTCGAAGTTCTATTCGGAACTTAAAAAAGTGCGGGGATTATGTTAACCCCGAAATCGGTGATCCTTCCCAAGGCAGCTAGCTTGCTCATCGCAGCCTGACCCGAGTTCCTCCTTGAGGTCGTGATGCCCTAGAGGTTGGGCGGACAGAACTCTCTGTCCGCTTAGGCCGCACGGCCTGCGTGGTCTCAGCGGTCTGACCAGCCAAGCCGCATGCCTTCTCTTGGTCTCAGCGGTCTCGTATGTGGTATTTTAGTAGATAGATCTATGCTGTGTTCTGAGATTTTTTATTCCGCAAAAGACGCACAACTCACCTATTCACCCCCCTCCAGGTGATTTAGGTTAACAACTATTATCTTTCAGGTACTTGCAGCTTAGTTCGTTATAATGTGTTTGTTGCTCAGTCCTCTCTTTACAGTGATTAGCAGGCACTCGCAAGTTTCGCTCAGGTACTTGCAAGCTACATTTATCCCATATTTGTTTCTAACACTCATTTTGCATAGATCAGCAGATACTTGCAAGTTTCTTCACAGGTAATTGCAAGTTAATTTCATATATTATGCCTACTTCTAACTCTTCTTTTGCAGAAACCAGCAGATACCTGCAAGTTGCCTTCAGGTATTTGCGTCTTCTTCTTCACTCCCATATTTGCTTCTAACTTCTCTTTTGTATAAACCAGCAAAGGCTTGCAAGTTTCTTTCATGTTCTTGTAACTTGTTTTTTTTCTCTCTTGCATACTCCTCACACTTCTTTTTGCAGAAGATAACAGGTACTTGCAAGCCTCCATCAGGTACTTGCAAGTCATTATGCTTCTATGCTTTTCTCTCACTTTTATTTTGCAGAACTCAGTAGAAGACACATATTCTTTGTTTTGCAAAGACAAACCCAGGTACGCGCAAGGTGTACCCTCCAGGCATGCCTACACTAACTTTTCCTTTACAGGAAAAAGACAGGCATTGGCAACCTTCTAAAGGAGAGGCATCAGGTTCAATCTCTCCTTGCCCCCTTCCGATCCTTTGGGGTGAATCACGATTTTCGTGGGTCTCCAACTTTTTTGAAGTTCTATTCGGAACTTAAAAAATTGCGGGGATTATGTTTACCCCGAAATCGGCGATCGTTCCCAAAGCAGCCAGCTTATTCGTCGCGGCCTGCCCCGGGTTCCTCCTTAAAGTCGCAACGCCTTAGTGTGGGCGGACAGAATTATCTGTCCGCTCAGGCCGCACGACTTGGGTGATCTCAGCGGTCTGACCGCCCAGGCCGCGCGCCTTCCCTTGGTCGGCAGGGGCCGAGGACTGCTTTCGCAGTCCGCCTCTGTAGGCTGCGCCCTTTTTCAGCTTAACCGCGAGCATGTCTCCGCAGGTCTCCCTTTGCCAGACTCAGTTGTCTATCCGCCCAGGTCGGCAACAAGCCGCGTCTTTTGCAAGAATGGACTCCCTTCACCCGCTCCTGTAGGTCGCTCTTCAAGAAGACTAGACCGTGCAAACCGCCAAGCAAAGGTGGCGACCTGCGCCCAGGCCGCCGGCTGGCTACCTCAGCTTCCACCTCGCCAACTCGCGCGGCCTGCCTCGTCAGTCCGGCAGGTCACTCAACCCTTGTCACCCAGCAGCATGGGCAGCCAACTCCTTCAGTCCGCCTGCAGAGCACGGACACTCGCTCTCCGGCTACCTGCGAAGATCAGCAACAATACCCAGTTCCTCGTGAGCTCGGCAGACTCGAAATCCGAACAAGACTTCCAGTCCACTGATAAATTGTAAATATACATATTTTTATGTACATTAATTAAGTAATTTTTGTTTATTTTCTTTGCTTTCATTCAATTTCCTTTAATAAATTGTTCATATTTTGTTAAATTTGATTCTAACGTAACTTATTTTGATTTTCTAAAATTTCAGAAAAACTGCTCAAAAATTGACCTGACACGCCCGTGTCCGCCAACCCGACACGCCCGTGTCATTTCCATTCGATGATCAAGACTCGCGCTCGATGAATTTTCGTTCGACGATCCTCGATCAGAATGACACGCCCGTGTCAGCCAACCCGACACGCCCGTGTCATTTCCGTTCGACGATCAAGACTCGTGCTCGACGAATTCCGCTCGACGATTTCCATGCTTGCCGATTTCCGATCGACGATTGTCGAACACCCGTCACGCCCGTGATCTGGGGTGTGACCGCTCCATCAAGCTCGACAAAATGTTCCGCTCGACGATCCTCTGCTCGACGATTTTGCCGCTCGACGACTTTCCGCTCGACGATCGTCGAAGCCCCGACACGCCCAGAGTCACGCCGTGACCTAGGGCGTGACTTCTCCACCTGCCCGAAAAGACCCGCGCGATGACTTTTGACGCACCGCGCCCAGATCCACCTCCTCCACACGCCCAACGTCACACCCATGACCTGGGGCGTGGCCAACGCGAGACCGACACGTGTACATCCAGAAGTCCACTTTCCCGTCAAATCGACGACCGCATTTTGTACAGTGCTGACATGCCCCCCTACACGCCCGTGTCAGGGGGCCTGTACTTTGATTTTTGTTTCTCTATAGCTTTCTGTAAGAGTTTTTGTTCCCCTTTTGGATCCATTTTGTATAGGGGAAATGCTGTCTGGATGCTTCCAAGGTCAATGTAAGGGATATTTCTCCCCCTATACTTAGTTTTATTTTCGTTCTTTTGTAACCTGTGTTTTTACTTAATAAAATGTTTTTTTCCTCTTCATATGGCTTTGGAATGGATTTATGCAACTCTTCCCTTATACAATCTTATTTATTTTTATTTTAGCTTAGTTTTTTTCGTCTTTTTAATATGCGCGTGTGTGTGTATGAGAGTAAATGTTATGTTTTGATTTTTTTTTGGATAAGTAGTTGTTATGTTTTCATTTCATTAGCTTTTGATGGCTTAGGATTTTTATAGTTTCTATTTCATTCCTATAAATCTGTAAAAGGGTTTTCAAAGTGTCTTTCCTTTTTTTCAACTTAGTTTTTTTTTCGTTTTATTTCGTAAAACTTTTTCGTTCCTTTTTCTTTATTTGCACTTTTTTAGCACTTTTACGGAGTTATAGGAATGATAATATCGTCGTTTTAGTTTTTCATGCACTTGCATTTTCATTTTAATTTTTTGTCTGTTTAATTTTTTCGTCTTATTTTTACTCATTTCTACTGCATTGTAGCGGTAGAAATGTATTTATTTTCATTTTCTGAGCACTTGCAATTTGCGTTTATTTGAAAACGTTTTTGCTCGTTTAATTTTTATTTTCATTTTTTACGCATTTCTACCGCATTCTAGCGGTAGAAATGCAGTCATTTTATTTTTTGATAACTTAGTTTTTTTACATTTCTGTTGTGTGCGCATTTATTTCCGCCTACTCGTTAAGAGTTAAATGACGCTTTGCTTTATGTCATTCAGTAGAGTGTGTGAGTTTTTTACTTTCCTGCAGTGTGTGTGTGTGTGTGTTTTACTTTATGTCGAGAGTGTATGTGTGAGTTTTACATTCTGTCGAGTGGGTGCATGTGTTGCATTTATTTTGTCCTACTCGTTTGAGTAGGACTCGCTTTCATTTCAGTCCTACTCGTTCGAGTAGGGCTTGTCTTTTAATGCTTTCATTTCAGTCCTACTAGTTTGAGTAGGACTTGCAATTTTCTGCTTTATTTTCCTGCTTTCATTTACTGCTTTCATTTTACAGCTTTCTTTACTGATTTCTTTTTCTGCTTTCTTTTTTGCTTTCCTCGCAAGCCGTCCCCATTCCGATGAGTGGCTAACTGTTCTTAGCCCTTAGTATCGAAGAGCATTGGGACAAATAAAATATCTTCAAATAATTAAAGGTCTCTTTTTTTAATTAATTAAAGTACTTATGGTTTGCCCGGGGTTAACGACACGTAGGACCACATATCGATGTGTGGGCCCTATTTCCGTTTTCCATACGCTAGCTGAGAGACCGTGCATATGGACAGATCACCCCTTGGCAAAGACAGTTCCGCACTAACCCTCGAGAGAGGAGGCGCGCCAACTCTACCGGATTGGGTTCCCCACCCAATAGCGGGGTTCTTAGCGTAATGCGGGCGTTAAGAGGAATCCTTCGTCGTACTAACGTTCGGTCGAATAATCTTAGCATTCAGGTGAGCGATAGTCCTAGAGATAAGTGATCTCATTCTAGTGGAACCTCCACAGCCAAGTCTCCGCCTTAATTAATTAGAAATTTAGGTTCTCTTTTTATTTAAAGTTTATTTTGGTTCAAATTTTATTCAATGCTGTCGCGCTAAGCTTTTTATTGGCTCCACCTTATTGCTTTCCTTTTATGCTTTTTATTTTCTATCTTTTTGTTATATATAAAATACCTGACAAGTAATTATCAGTAAAATAATAGTCCCCTCCAGGGAAGAGTAGAAATAATTGAACCGACCCCGAAAACATTACGACCTTGATATTCCACCTGGAATATCCTGTACTACTCACGATAGGTGCACTTGCGACCTTTCGTTAAAACTCGATCACATCATTTTATATCCAAATAAATAAATATGTGCGCCCCGTTTTCTTAAATAAAAATCACAATCCGTTTTTCTACTTAAATAAAATTCCCGGGGCGCCGCGAGAATCCTCACCTATTTTCGGAGTTTTAACTGCATAAAGTTTTCGGACTTGATGCGAGAAATAATCAATCAAGTTTTTAGCGTCGTTGCCGGGGATTTTTCGAGTCGTTATTTTATACCCTGGAAATCTATTAATTTTACCTATTTATATATATATTCTAAAAATTACAAAAAGAGCCCACAAAAATTTTATTACTAATAATAATAATAATAATAATAATAATAACTAAAAAAACTTACAAAATTATAAAACTAAAATTTGTTTTTTGAAAAACATATAAACCAAAAAAAATTCAAAAACCATAAAACTAAAAAATCGAAACATCTCTAAAAAACTAAAAATTTAAAAAAAAAACAAAAATAAAAACAAAACATCTAAAAAAAATGAAAAAAAACTTAAACTTTTTTTTTCATTATTTTTATGAAAAAAACAAAAAACTAAAACACTAAAAAAAAACCCTAAAAATCAAAAACTTAAAAATAAAATAAAAAAAACTATTAAAAACCTTAAAACTCAAAACCTAACAAAAAAAACAATAAAAAAAACTTAAAAACTAAAAAACTCTCAAAACCATAAAAACTAAAAAACCTACCTTAAAAACAACCAAAAATAAAAAACGTACAGAAAAACAAAAAAATAAAAGTGTATGTATTTTGTCTAATTTATTTTCTTTTAACTTGTTTTATTTTGTTTTGTTTCGCTTCGGCGCGCTTCCATTCTTGTGTGCGCTAGGGGTGCGCATTTCCATCACACTCACGTAGCTAAGGCCTTAGCTACCTTCGACTCCCCCACGCACATGCCCCCTACCGCCCGCACACTTTTCGCCGAGTTTATATTTTTCTTTTTGTTTTTTATCTCTGTTTTATTTTTCCTATGTCTTCTCACAATAATGCAGGGTTTCAAGCCGGGCCTCCCCGACCTCGTCTTATGGAAGTTCCTACCCTCTCTTTTGTTTTTGCACATATTATATTTTGTATATTAATCGTTCAGCATACTTAGACTGCAACATTGGGTACAATGTTGGGTTTAAGTATGGTGGTGTTTTCCTATTATGCATTTTTATTATTCTGTACTCATAAAAATACAAAAAAATTACAAGACTTAAAACTTTAAAAAAAATTTCCTGGTTTTTTTTATATAAAAAAAAATCAAAAAAAATCATAAAACACAAAAAAATCACACAAAAAAACATATAAAAGATAAAAAAAATTAAAAAAATTTTTCTTTTTACTTTGTAAATATTTTTTGTAAAAATCTCTCTTCCCCCCTCTTCTCTTCCTTTTTTGAAAAAAGCTCGCTTTTTAACCTGCCCACGGCGTTCGACTCATCGAACCAACCACTCAAATAAGAGTCTGTTGGCGGGCCACCCTCGAGTTTTTACTTTGTATAATATTTAAAAACAAAAAATTTTCTCTCCTCCCCCTATCTTCTTTGTAAATAACACTTCTTTCTCTCTTTTTTCTTGTAAATAACATATCAAAAAATACTAAAAAAACAAAAAAAATTAGCAAAACCAAAAATCCTAAAAAAAGTGAATAACTCTAAAAATCAAAAAAAAGATAATAATCAAAACAAAAAAAAATGATAAAAACCATAAAATCCTAAAAATATTTTATTAAATTATGTAACAAATAAAATCGAATATACCATTTCTTAACCCTTTTTGCTTTCCAAAAATGTAGTTTCGAGTTAATTTATAAGCGAAATTTAATTATTCTTTGCTTACTATTCGTTTATTAATTAAAGTTTGATAGATTTAAGTGTCTGGAGTTAATATTTAAAGAATTTTTTATGTCTTTTCCTTATAATAGGCAACTTGTATTTCACCACCACTTCTAATTTTTAAATAGAAGCTCGTTTTTTATGTTAGAAAATAACATTCTTGGATTTCAATTATTTCTACTTCATGATTTTAGAAACATGAGAACGTTCATTTTAAAAAGGTTGCTCTCAAAACTTTTTTATTAAAAATCTAGTTTTCTTTTTGAAAAAAATAAACCCACTTACATTTTTTTCATGTCTTACTTGACATGATTACCCCTATTTCACCCCTTAAAAGATCTTATGTCAATGGGAATAAGATTTCATTCCGTAAACATAGGCACCCAATATTTAAAAAGATTATATTTTATGGAGTAAGAGGAGAAAATTCATTACTCCTACACATATACATTGGGTTATTTTATTTATGAAGAAAGAAAAAAAATATTATATGTTAGGAAAATAAGATTTCATTTTCCTAATTATTCAAAAGAAAAAAATAGAGGTTCGAGAAAAAATTGCCTCACCTCAATATCCAAGACTTCTTCATAAACCACCAAACCACTTATCCTATTACAATGATTCTAGAATTAATTTAAATTTTTTTGCGAGCATAATTTTTAAATTGCATTATTTCTTTTAACTTCTTTTAAGCTAAAGTTTTTTATATAATTTCAATCCATCTTTGTTAAACTAACAAAAATAAATTTGTACTTTCTATTTGTTTTATCTAGAAGTCTTTTTGAAACTCTTCCTCTATTTATAACATTTCATAAATTAGGATTTAACTCTAGTACCCCGGATATTTATTTTGATCTTACTTTTAATTAATTCAAGCGGTAGATAAACTTAGGATTTCTTTAATTCCTTATAAGTTCATCTCCAACTTTTGCTCTGGAATAGCAAAAGCTTAACTATGGAGGTATTTGATAAATTGTAAATATACCTATTTTTTTATGTATATTAATTAAATCATTTTTGTTTATTTTCTTTGCTTTCAGTCAATTTCCTTTAATAAATTGTTCATATTTTATTAAATTTGATTCTAACTTAACTTATTTTGATTTTCTAAAATTTCAGAAAAACTGCTCAAAAATTGACCTGACACGCCCATGTCAGCCAACCCGACACGCCTGTGTCATTTCCATTCGATGATCAAGACTCGTGCTCGACAAATTACTGTTCGACGATCGTCGATCCGAATGACACGCCCGTGTCGGCCAACCCGACACGCCCGTGTCATTTCCGTTCGACGATCAAGACTCGCGCTCGATGAATTCCGCTCGATGATTTCCGCGCTCGACGATTTCGGATCGACGATCGTCGAACACCCTTCACGCCCGTAATCTGGGGCGTGACCGCTCCATCAAGCTCGATGAAATGTTCCGCTCGACGATCCTCCGCTCGACAATTTTGCCGCTCGACGACTTTCCGCTCGATGATCGTCGAACCCCCGACACGCCCAGAGTCACGCCGTGACCTGGGTCATGACTTCTCCACCTGGCCGACAAGACCCGCGCGACGACTTTTGACGCACCACGCCCAGATCCACCTCCTCCACACTCCCAGCGTCACGCCCGTGACCTGGGGCGTGACCAACATGAGACCGCCACTTGTCCAGCCCGTAGTCCACTTTCCCGTCAAATCGACGGCCTCATTTTGTACAGTGCTGACACGCCCCCCCTACACGCCCATGTTAGGGGGCGTGTACTTTGATTGTTTTTTCTCTATAAATACCAGCTTGTTGTAAGAGTTTCTGTTCCCCTTTTGGATCCATTTTGTATAGGGGAAATGCTGCATGGATGCTTCCAAGGTCTATGTAAGGGTTATTTCTCCCCCTCTCCTTAGTTTTATTTTCGTTCCTTTATAACCGGTGTTTTTACTTAATAAAATGTTTTTTTCCTCTTCATATGGCTTTGGAATGGATTTATGCAATTCTTCCCTTATACAATCTTATTTATTTTTGTTTTAACTTAGTTTTTTCGTCTTTTTAATACGTGTGTGTGTGTATGACAGTAAATGTTATGTTTTGATTTTTTTTGGATAAGTAGTTGTTATGTTTTCATTTCATTAGCTTTTGATGGCTTAAGATTTTTATAGTTTCTATTTCATTCCTATAAATCTGTAAAAGGGTTTTCAAAGTGTCTTTCCTTTTTTTCAACTTAGTTTTTTTTCGTTTTATTTCGTAAAACTTTTTCGTTCCTTTTCTTTATTTGCACTGTTTTAGCACTTTTACGGAGTTATAGGAATGATAATATAGTAGTTTTAGTTTTTCGTGCACTTGCATTTTCATTTTAATTTTTTGTCCGTTTAATTTTTTTCGTCTTCTTTTTACGAATTTCTACCGCATTCTAGCGGTAGAAATGTGTTTATTTTCATTTTCCGAGCACTTGCAATTTGCGTTTATTTGCAAACTTTTTCGCTCCTTTAATTTTTATTTTCACTTTTTACGCATTTCTACCGCATTCTTGCGGTAGAAATGCAGTCGTTTTATTTTTTTGATAACATAGATTTTTTTACATTTCTGTTGTGTGTGCATTTATTTCCGCCTACTCGTTAAGAGTTAAATGACGCTTTGCTTTATTTCATTCAGTAGAGTGCGTGAGTTTTTACTTTCCTGTAGTGTGTGTGTGTGTTTTACTTTATGTCGAGAGTGTGTGTATGTGAGTTTTACATTCTGTCGAGTGTGTGTGTGTGTTGTATTTATTTTGTCCTACTCGTTTGTGTAGGACTCGCTTTCATTTCAGTCCTACACGTTCGAGTAGGGCTTGTCTTTTACTGCTTTCATTTCAGTCCTACTCGTTTGAGTAGGACTTGCAATTTTCTGCTTTATTTTCCTGCTCTCATTTACTGCTTTCATTTTACAGCTTTCTTTACTGCTTTGCTTTTCTACTTTCTTTATTGCTTTCCTCGCAAGCCATCCCCATTCCGATAAGTGGCTAACTGTTCTTAGCCCTCAGTATCGAAGAGCATTGGGACAAATAAAATAGCTTAAAATAATTGAAGGTCTCATTTTTCAAATTAATTAAAGGACTTATGGTTTGACCGGGGTTAACAATGTGTAGGACCACATATCGATGTGTGCGCCCTATTTTCGTTTTCCATACGCTAGCCGAGTGGCCGTGCATATGGACAGATCACCCCTTGGCAAAGAGAGTTCCGCACTAACCATCGAGAGAGGAGGCGCGCCAACTCTACCAGATTGGGTACCCCACCCAATAGAGGGGTTCTTAGCGTAATGCGGGCGTTAAGAGGAATCCTTCGTCGGACTAACGTTCGGTCGAATAGTCTTAGCGTTCAGGTGAGCGATAGTCCTAGAGATAAGTGAGCTCATTCTAGTGGAACCTCCACGGCCAACTCTCCGCCTTAATTAATTAGAAATTTAGGATCTCTTTTTATTTAAAGTTTATTTTGGTTCAAATTTTATTCAATGCTGTAACGCTTAGATTTTCATCGGCTCCACCTTATTGCTTTCCTTTTATGCTATTTATTTTCTGTCTTTTTATTATATATAAAATACTCGACAAGTAATTATCGATAAAATAATAGTCCCCTCCAGGGAAGAGTAGAAATAATCGAATCGACCCCGAGAATAATATGAACTTGATATTCCTCCCGGAATATCCTATAATTCTCATGATAGGTGCACTTGTCTACTTTCGTTAAAACTCGATCACATCTTTTTATATCCAAATAAATAAATACGTGCGCCCCGTTTTCTTAAATAAAAATCACAATCCACTTTTCTACTTAAATAAACCGCCCGCGGCGTCACGTGAATCCTCACCTATTTTTGGAGTTTTAACCGCATTACGTTTTCGGAGTTGATGCAAGAAATAATCAATCTTCCGCCTTCATTGGTGAACCCCAACAACTTCAACAACCGGCTTCTCCATCCCAACATAGGCGGACTCAGCTTAGCAGCAGGTGCGGACTCCATGGACTCAACAGACTCACTATGCAGCCCACCATTCCTCGCCTCCAGCACCCGCTTCTCTCCAATAGCAGGGTCAACTTCTCCTCAGTCCGCAGACTTGTCGCAGTAGTGGTGGACACCTTCCAGCCCGTTAGGCAGCAGAATCACCTCAAGGCAGTCCCAGATCGCATAGCCTCGTACGAACTCTGCAGACTCAACGGGCACTCGCTAGCTCGCACCATTAGCACACTCAGTTCAGCAGCGGCGGACTCTGAGGAGTCTCCTCACAGTTCGCTGCATAGCTTCCAGCTCTCGCTTCCCAGCAGCGGGTAGGTAATCCCTCAGCCCGCGCAAAGTTAGTGCGGACTCCTTCAGCCTGCACTTTCTTGGAGCGGGCTCGATCAGCTCAGCAGTGGCGGACTCTGCGGACTCGCCTCACAGTCCTCAACTTAGTCTCCCAATTTGCCATCAGCAGCCCCAGCTCCAGAAGCAAGCCCCAGTCCGCCCGGCCTGTTGCGGACTCTGCGGACTCCGTCTCCTTCTCGCTCAAGTTATCATCTCACCGGGGGTAACGTCACTGCAAGCCGTTACCTCCTCGGGCCTATAATTAGACCCTCAGATCTCTCATGGAGGTCAGGTTCAGAAGGTTCAGACACCACAGGGTGCTCACGCTTGAAGACAGCCCACAACAAGCTCAACCCCTACGGTCTCATTTCCTCAGTCCGCACCTTCTCTTCTCTTAGCCGCGTGCGGCCTGCCGGCCTCAATTGCTAGCCTGCTCGGTCTCTGCTTTTCCCTTAACTGCGCGGTCTCTTCTGGCATTTCTTCCCTAGCGGCGAGCTTCCTCCTTGTACCCCTTTATTGCTTTCTTGTAAAGGTGTATTGCCAAGATGTAACTCTCACTATTAATCAAAGCAAAGCCCATCACAAGAGGGGCATTTATGCCACGGCGGGTGAAGTCTGCTATTTCCGCTGCTAGCGGCCCCTCTCTTTAGCTCCTCAGCTCAGCTCCCTCTCGGCATCAACCTGCAAGCATAACTTTCCATGTAACCGTCTGTTTGACAAATCCTGATCAACCTCCTCCGCTGCTCTCAACAAACCTCTCCTCTATCCCCGCAACCCCTTTGACAAGCGCTTCCTCCACTCTCGAGCACCCGGAAGCTTCCTCTTCCCCCACAGCCTTCATCCTCTTCCTCTCCTTGCTTGTGAGATCGAACACCTCCCTCCATGTTAACTAGGCGGTGTCATTTTCGCGCATCACACTCGGTATGATTTTACCTTAGAGATCTGCTCTGTTAGTGGATTAGACATTGTGGGTGAAGCCGTAGTCGCGACTGTTAGTTCGACTCAGTGATGTTGCATAGCGAGCCTTAATGATTTTGTAGAAATCTGTTGTGGCAAGATGTCGTTTGTGATGTATATGGTTTCCCGATTTCTCGAGTGAGTGTGTGTAGCAGGAACCGGAAAAGGTTATATCCGCATTGGCGATAGATGATTTCCTTGGTGCGCGGAAAAGTTGCAGTACAAATGATGGATTAGGGTGGGAAAGATTATGGATTGTGATGTGCTAAGGTGCGACATTGTCTCCGTGGTCGGCTGGATATCCCGTGACGTGCAAGTCATGTGGGGAGAGTGTGCCAGCGAGACTAGTCCCCTTTTGTGAGACTGACAAGAACGATAAGCATAAGACAAGCCCGGGCAATGAAGCCACAAGAGGGTGGGGTCTAGAAAGGGTTCTTAGAATCGGTTTGTGTGTGAGATGAAATCTTAACGCGAGAAGTCATAGTTTGCAGGCAAGCCCGGGTCTAAGACCCATGAGCGGGTGGGGCCTTGGCAAGATTTCCGTGTGGCAGCTTTTGTGCAGTTAGGGGAATTGCAGTACCCAATTGTTTGCGGCTTAATGCCAAAGGGGAAATTGAGAGTACTCAGATGTTATGATGATGTCGTAGTTGCATACGCGATAGGGTGCCTTAGGTGAAGCCCAAGTTTGCATACATGCTGCATAGTAGGCCGCTTTTTATTTTATGCTCAACATAGAGAACGTGTTTGTTGTTTGAGACATCAAAACCTATTTTTAGAGTTTTACATGTTTATGTATATGGCATACGAAGAGCTGGCTTGCAGGTTGGAGGGGTACCCCGGGGTCCGTTATGGGCGGACGAGAGGAGATGTGTTGGTTGCACAGTCGAGGTCAGCCTTTACTGACCCACGTTACCTCCAAATTTTTACAGGGCAAGGATCACAAGCAGGAGCTAGCTCTCCTGCCAAAAAGGCCTATGCCTCATGATGTGTTCCATGTTTTGTACTAGCTTTATTTTGTGGCATTGTATGTTTGATGCTCTAGGTTTCCGGCTTGCATGCCGAGGTAGTCTAGGAGTACTTATGCACGTTGATGTTTGATGTTATTATTTGAGTTTTGGACTCTCTTTCGTTGTAAGGCCATTTTGATACTCTTATGTATGTGGATAACTTCTGATCTTGTTTTCGGTTTCCGCTGTTGTTTTATTCTAAGATTTGTGTTGGGTAGTTAATATCATTTTTTAACGCTAAAGCTATGGCGTCTGTATGTTGTGGGGCCCCGGCCGGACCTATATTATACAGTCATTATAGGGGAGGTGTTACATAGTACCTGGCTCCAACTCAATAGTGAAGTGAATCTCTCGTTATGGTGGAATCCCTGGGAGATCTTTAGGAAACACATCTACATAATCCGATGAAATAGGAACGTCACTCAGACTGGACTTCAGCTCCACGACCTCCAATTGCATGAAGAAGAACTTTGCCCCCTTTCGAACCACCTTGAATACCTGGAGAGTAGACATCAATATCTTGCTTGATCCTTGTATACCAACAAACTTGGTCTCTCATTCAGTGTTCTTTCCCAGCGTGACTTCCTTAGAGTTACAATCAATACCGACAAGCTACTATGAAAGCTAGTCCTTGCCAAAGATTATATAAAACTCAGATATCGGTAGCATAGATGCTTTCAATCAGAATTCATGGCTTCCTATTTGCACCTCAAAACAAAAAGATCTATCTGCATGCATCAATCATCTTTTAGGTAACAACACCTTTAATCTATCTATCGACATAAGAGTAGGCACTCCAATCCATAAGACAAAGTCCTTAGATAGAAGCACTCATAATGAACAATGCTCTCACTGGATAGTCTTTAATATGGACCAAGCATACAGTGATCATGTTATACACAAGCAATTCACAAGGTATAAAGTGTATTAAACAAGAAAACTATATACTACTAGTACCTTTGATGATGTCAACCTGTTTAATGGCCTCCTATTGGCCAAGATTGTAAACCCTCGGCTGACCTGGAGCATATTGGGATGCAGTGGGCTCCACCGCCTTTCCCTTCTCTGCATAAGATGTCCTTGCCTTCTTATCTGTTCTTAGAAGGCTTCTGTTATAGTCACGGGAAAAATGCCCTACCTTGCCACAAGTATAACATGTAAGAGTGCTTCGCCCAGATGTTGCTTCAGAAGTAACGGTAGATGGAGCCTATCCAGAAGACTTGGACTTCCTATTCCATTTCCGAAAATGTGATTTTGAAGAAGTCGACACTTTGAACTTGAGCTTTTTCACAGCAAAGTTATTCCTGCACTACACCCTCTTCTTGTCCTTCACCATCGAACGAGCCGTATCAACCAATATATGAAAACCTTGATTCATCAGAACCGAGAGAAGCAAACTCAGCTAATCTCGTAGTCCCTCGTAGAATAGATTGGTCTTACGCTCCTTGAAAGAATTGGTTTCAAGATATCCTATACACCTAGAGAGGAGGGGGTGAATAGGTTCAATTCCTTATTATTAAGGCAGATAAAAAATATTACTGTTTGACAACTTATTCAGCAATTATCACAACACAGTTTAAAAACAAACACAGCCAACACTGAATGCACACAGATTTATAGTGGTTCCCCAAGAGATGGGTATATCCACTTTCCCCCTTTGCCTATCTAGCAGTATACTAGATTCGGCCTAACTCCCTTCTTTCTTCTCAGAAACTCAGATCTTACAACTCAAAACCCTAAAACGGTTCCTACAGCTCACACTTCACCAAGTGCTACAACTCAGATTCTTTCAGAGAATCCTACCTCAGAGTGAGTCCACACTCCTATAACTCAGGCAATCCAGCCCTACCTCAGCCTCTTTCACCAGGCCTACATCTCGGAGAAATTAATCCCCTACCTCAGGCACTCAGCACTACCTCAATGTTTACAAACTTAGGCTTACAACTTAGAGAGATAACTCTCTTACACTCAGATCTATAAAAGATTCTACATAGAAAATTGATTATAAAAGAATAAATCCTTCACCCAGGTTGAGAGAGAAAGGGATGAAGGCTTCTTGATCAGTTCTTTATAGAACTAACTGCTTAAGATTCAACCTGTCTTAGCTTCTTCAAAGCTTCTAGAATCTGAACAAAGTAAGGTTGATCTTCTTGTGAAGTTGGAGATGATCCTCAATCCTGCTTCCTCTTCTTTCAGATGTACATCTGAATTCTTCATGCAGACTTGTTCAGAATTTGCCCTTAGAGACTTGTTGATTTCAGGATCTGAACTTCTCTTCTTATTAGATCTCTCTCTCTCTACCTCTTATCTTTATTGATGATAGAACATGTCTTTATATAGATCCTTCTGAGGTTACCGGCTGATCCGGTTCATAACGGCCTTCTGACAGCTCTGATAGATGCAACAACTTTGTTAGTTATGACAGCTATCTAGTATTCAGTCTTGACACTTGATACCTCAATGTACTCTATCTCAGCAGAAAAATGTCGAGACAAAACTCCAAATGTGTCAAGGCAAATAGACCATGTGTCGATACAATTCTTGATCATGTTGACACAGCTCTCATAGTGTCGACATAGCCCTTCTTTATCTACTCGACATAGCTTCTATGGAATGTGTAGACACTAGTCCTGTGTGTTGACACAACATCTTCAAGTCTCGACAAAGTTGGTGTTGACAGAATTCTGGTGTGTGTCGACACAAGTCCTGTGTGTCGACACAATTATTGTCGACAGAATTCTGTCATGTGTCGACAAAATTCCTGTATGTCTACACAAATATTGTCGACATGTTTTCTGTGTGTCGACACAATCTAATTTCTGGTATCGACACAACTCCTTGTTAAGTGTCGTAACTTATACTTAGAAACTTTTCTGCATTTCCTTAACCTGCACATTAAAACTCAACAACCCATCAAATACACAATGATCTATATTATTGAGTTAAGTGAGGCTTCTTCAAATCAACTACACAGTTTCCAATGTACCCAAGAATGTCCCCCTATTTGGAGAAGTCATAACCCTTAGTCAATGATATACATCACTTATAATAAAACAAAGATTTATGCTGTATAAAAAGCATTATTCAGACAGGGCAACTCATAAATAGAAACAACATGTAATATCAACACAAAATATGATAAAATGTAGTGAACATGAATCAGTTTTCTGTTATTTTATAAGGATTTTTTGAACAACAAAATACATAGTTCTTAAACCTAGTCAATCTATCCTAGGATTGATCAAGCTCCTTGATTACAATTCCTTTTCCAGACTGTATCCTAGCTTGAACATTAGTTTTAATGTCATCAGCCGGCTTCTTTCCTTTAATATCCTTCTTCTTGAGCTCTTCAGCCTTGACCTTTTGACTTTCAAAGTAATGATAAAACTTTGGAATGTATTTGATAGAATCCACAGAGGTTGCAGGTATTTTTCCAGCTTTGAGATCTCTTCTGAACTGATTTTTGGCATCTTTCTGCTTCTGATATTTGCTCCATTCTTGTTCAGAATACCACTTGCCTCTATCATGCATATTGTATTTAATAGCTTGCCAGGCAGTGAGCATAATGTTTCTGGAGTTAGGACTCGATTGTTCAAAATCAGGCTTTAATTCTGCATGCTCTCTGAACCCTTTGTTAGATAATTGAGCTTCTTTCTGAGCATCACTAGCTCTTTTTGCTTCTTGCTCTCGTTGCAAAGCAGCTCCAGACATTTCAACCTATTCAATAATCACATTCTATACCTCTGAAAGAATTAGTGCCTAATCACCTAGAGGGGGGTGAATAGGTGTACTTTTTCTTTTTAATTTTAAGGCAGAAACCCTGTACAATTAAACCTGTATTTGCAGTATTCAACAACTATTCAGCACAGCTAGCACAGCAATCATAGAAACAATCAAACATAGAGTGCACACAGATTTTATAGTGGTTCCCCAAGGTCTGGGTACATCCACTTTCCCCCTTCGCCTATCTAGCAGTGTACTAGATTCAGCCTAACTTCTGCACTTCTCCTCAGATCCTCAGATCTTACAGCAGCTCAGAACCCAAACAAGGTTCCTACAACTCAGAGTGTCCCCTCTCCTACAACTCAGGCCAAATGTCCTACCTCAGCCTTCAACAAGGCCTACACTCAGAGAACACAATCTCCTACAACTCAGGCACAAAGCTCTACCACTTAGTCTTCAACAAGACCTACACTCAGAGAACACAGTCTCCTACAACTCAGGCACAAAGCCCTACCACTCAGTCTTCAACAAGACCTACACCCAGAGATCTAAATCTCCTGCACTCAGCATTTATGGCATAGGCTTACAGCTCAGATCTATACAAGATCCTACAGAAAATAATGTTTACAAAGTAATTAACCATAACCCAGATAGGGAGAGAAGGGTTAACTGGCTTCTTGATGAGTTCTTGGAAGAACTTTGCAGAGATCAACCTCCTTTAGCTTCTTCAAAGCTTCTTGAATCTAAACTCAGTAGGGTTGAACTCTTGGGAAATTGATTCTTCAATCAGCTTCTGACTTTAGATTCAGAACTTAATTTGAATCTTACAACCTTCTGACTGCTTTGACAGTTGTAGTTGACCGGTTTGAAATGGCAGCTCTCAAGTCATCTAGTCACTTCTTGAAAATTCTGTCTATGTCTGAAAGTGTCGAGACTGATCTTCATTATGTGTCGACACAAATAGACTAAGTGTCGACACAAGTGGACTAAGTGTCGACACTGTCTTGGTGGTGTCGATACAACTTCTTTTGTTATTGTAACAGCTTCTCGACACTGCTTCTTCAGAATGTGTCGACACTGATTCTGTGTATCGACACAAGCATTCTGTTGAATGTGTCGACACTGATTCTATGTGTCGACACAAATACTTCTTCTTTAACACTTAGTTAAATTCTACTGTGTGCTGACACATCTCCTTTGTGTCGACACATGTCTTCTTGTGTTGAAACTTGCTAAGTGTCGACACATCTCCTTTGTGTCGACACAAGTACTTCTTTTACTTTAACTTTGTTGAAGCTTGCTGAGTGTCGACACAGCCGCCTGGTGTCGACACATTTGATGTCGTCTAAGCTTCTCTCGGTGTCGACACTGCCTCTAAGTGTCGACACGATTTATGTTGACAATTCTTCAGAGTGTGTCAACACTGCCTGTATGTGTCGACACATTTCTTTTGGTGTCGACTCTACCTTTCCTGGTGTCGACACAATCTACTCCAAGTGTCGACACAGCTTTTCTCCAGTGTCGACACAAGTCTTCATAAGTGTCGACACTGCTTCTCTAGGTGTCGACATATGGACTTAGAATTTTTCCTGCATTTATGCATTTACTTAACCTGTACATATCAACTCAAAAACACATCAAACACACCTTGATGCATATCATTGATTAGGGTGAGGCTTCTTCAAATCTGGTGCACATTTTCCAATGTACCCAACAATCTCCCCCTATTTGGAGAAGTCATAACCCTTAGTCAATGATATACACCATGCATAACAAATACACAATATAATGTATAACAGCATTATATGACAGGGTAAATACTAAACAAAACATGTATAAACAATATTCACAGAATAACAATGTAATAGATTGAACATTAAACATTGTTTTGTTACAACTATAAAGGTTTCTTTAATAAAAAGTTTCATAGATGTTTAACATTAAGGATTACAAAATGTAAACTCAAGTAATTCTATTCTAAGGCTGTTCTGGCTCCTTGATGACAATGTCCTTGCCTGATTGAATCTTGGCTTGAACTGGAACATTAGAGTCATCAGCTGGATTTTTGCCTTTTAGATCTGCCTTCTTTAGCTCTTCAACCCTTATCTTTTGTCTCTCAAAATAATGATAAGGCTTAGGGAAATACTTGCTAGGCTCCTGTGCATTAGGAGGTAGCTTCCCAAGTTTAGCCTTTCTTTTGTACTGTACAATAGCCTCTTGTCTGGCTTCATGTTTTCTCCACTCTTGTTCAGAGTACCACTTGCCCCTCTCTAGGAAATTGTCCTTTGCAGCTTTCCAAGAAGTCAGAATGATATTCCTAGAAGTTGGGCTCCACTGCTCAAAATCTAGCCTTAACTCAGCCTGTTCTCTGAACCTTTTCTTAAAGAATAAGGCTTCTTGCTCTTTCAAAGATGCCTCTGACATAGGCTTGTCTACTTTCTCAATGATCACATTTTCATTACCTTCAGGAGGGCTATACATAGACTGTATCTCTTGATGTATCATCTCAAAATCAGCTGGAGGATAGATTACTTGAGCCACTGCAGCTTGTTCACTTCCAAAATCTGCAGGATGCACTCCAGATTCAGCTACATTGTCATCGTCACACAGGGGTGGATATCCAAGTGTGGCTCTGATGCTATTGGAAAACCATTTAGCATGGTTAGATCCAGCTTTGACTAAAACCATCCCCCCCTTTATGACTTCTCTTTCAACATGATCTCTGAGAGCGTCCTTCTGAAATCTCACCTATTCATCCATATAATTGACTCCATCTTTATAAAATGTATTTAATTTTAGGAGCTGCCCTGAAATAATCTTTTGAGAATCTGTAATAGCAGTTTTTACAGCAGCTATCCCTTCTTATAATGCCTTATCAAATTCTGCCTTGTCCTTAGTCATGGTTTCAGTGTGGGCAGTAGCAAGTTTCTTCATCTCAGTGACTATCACATTATGTGATTCAGTCAAGTTTTCATTCATCCTTAATTGATTTTCTAAGCCATAGCCCTGCTTAACTGCTATATCATCCACTTGTGTTTTGATTTTCTCTTGGTGAGTGGCTAGGTAAACCACTGCATTGCCTCCCTTGTGAAAGCAATCAGTCATTTCTTTCTTATTTTGATTCACTTCAAATCTTATTGACTTTATATCAGTTGCCAAGGAGAATTAGAGATCTTTATGAGTCTCATCAATGTACTTCTCCATGGCTATTCTTTGCTCATTTAGCTTTACTTGTAAAGATACTAATAAAGAACTGTAATCTATTGTAGGGGCAGGCTGTGGAGCTATAGTTTGTAAAGCTTTCTTGTAGCTCCGGCTTCTCCTTTTGAAGACCATGAACTTTCTTTTCTTTGCCTGAACCTCTGCAGTATTCTCAGAATCAGAGGTACTAGTAATGTCAACCCTTGCCTTAGGACTAGAAGGTAGGTCCTTCTCAGTCCTTGGTAGATCCCCCTGAGTTACTTGTTCCTCCTCAACTATTGCCTTCTCCCCCTGAGATCCTACTTGATCCTTCTCAAGTACAACCTGCTCCACCTCAACAGCAGTTTTCTCCCCCTCAAAACCATCATGCTCCCCCTCAATATCAGGAAACAGCTCTTCCAAGGTAAACTCTTGTTGAATTTGTACTGGAGATCCTCTGATCTCAGGAACATTATCAGCAGCAGATGTGTCTTCCATGACAACATCTTGTGGTTGACTGTGTTGTTGTGTGGGCTGGTCAACATTAATCAAATATTCAGTTAACAGGTCATCTTCATTATTGAAATTAGTTTGATTTACTTCATGTATTACCTCAAGGATTGTTTGAGTTCCAATTTTACTGTCCAAGTGAGTTGGCACTTCTGGCACTTCCTCATATTGAGGCTCCCCCTGGAGTGAATCTAGGTGAATGGGGCTAGCAGATGGTTGCTCCTCCTGCCTCTATGCATCTTCAGTTCTCACTGGTAACTGTCCAACATTCCCAGCCTCTTCCTCATCAGAACTAAAAACTACTTGCTCCTCTGAACTACTGGAAGGTTCAGGAGCCCTTTTGGTTTTCTTCTTCTTCTTCTGTGGAGGTGTTTCCTTCTCTGGAGTAGGCATGTACTTATTTAACACCCTATCCCACCTTGAGAAAATTCTGACATCCATTCTCCTCATATGATTAATTTTAGAACCAGCAGCTTGGTTCATGACTTCTGGAATAGTTCCAGCTAAGTACAGGCTCATAATTCTACCCAGATTGGTATTCTTCAGACATTCCTTAATCTTTTCAAACAATACTGCTGACCAATCAGTTTTTAGCTTAAAGATGATTCTTGTCATTAAGCTGAACATGTGAGCTGATATCCTATCATGCCCACCTGGCTTGCTCAGAATCACCTTTCCTACTACTTCAGACAAGAACTTGTCTTGCATGTTCATGCCTTTTCTATTAAAAACTGATCCAATCTTCATGTTTTAATCTAGTCCACACCATTGCAGTGCCTCTCTTATCTTGGATGCAGGAACATCTTCCTACTCTTTAGTTCTTGGTAGATGTAGAACTTTTCTTAGGCTCTTCGGGGTGAGTTTTACTTTTTCTCCATGGACTATGGATTCCATCTTGAGTTCAGTTTCATCAAGAGTAGCTGCACCAAAGAATTCGAGTACTTCCTTCTTCCAAATCTTGGTTGGCTCAAAGACTCGATACTCCAACCCATTTTCAGTAATTAGGGTTACTACCTCCTGAATTTCTAATTTCGCATCATCAAATGCATTGCGAACTAGTTCATATCCCTCTTTGACATTCTCCTCGAGCTTAGGCGCCATTAGGGTTTTGAGAAATCTTGAAATTAGATGAGAGAGATGGCGACACAAAATTCTGGTCTCGAAACTATTGAGAGCGTGTCGACAAACAATGGTGAAGACCTATTTATACATTTCTGAAACTAAAGGTGAAAAGGCGTATCATAATCCTCTAAATGTGTCGACACTGTTGAAAAGTGCCGACACAGACTACTTAAGTCTCGACAACAGTGTTGACTTATATGTGTCCACACCAATTATGATGTGTCGACACTTATACATCTGCATTCGACTACTAGTCGATACTTCACTCGACGAAATTAGTGTTAAACCTAAGTGTCGACACCACCCTGGATGTGTCGACACTTACTCTGGATGTGTCGACACTAATTCTCTAAAGTGTCGACACAGACTTCCAAGATGTGTCGACACCATTTCTCTGAAATGTCGACACCACTTCTATGTGTCGACACAGACAACTTCTTGTGTCGACACTATTTTACTTAGCCATTTTTTTATCAAACTATTCTAAGTTCAACATCCCTAATTCAATTTTAAACTTATTTAATTTGATTTCATCTAGGGGCTTAGTAAACATGTCTGCAATCTGATTATCAGTTTTAACATATTATAGTGAAATATCCTCTTTTTCAACATGTTCTCTAAGAAAATAATATCTGATTTCTATGTGCTTAGTCCTACTATGTGAGACAGGATTATTTGCAATAGAAATGACACTTGTAAATCACAAAATAAAGGTGTTCTACTTACTTGAATATCATAATCTACTAGCTGATGTGGAATCCATAAAAGTTGTGCACAGCAGCTTCCTGCAGCAATATATTCTGACTGAGCTGTGGATATTGCCACACTGGTCTGTTTCTTACTGCTCCAATACACCAGTCTTCCACCTAGAAATTGACAGGTTCCTGTTGTACTCTTTCTATCCTCCTTACAGCCTGCAAAATCTGCATCTGAATAACCTGTCAGTACAAAATCTTCATTCCTAGGGTACCAAAGGCCTAGATAAGGTGTGCCCTTAAGATATCTCAAAATCTTTTTGACTGCAGTCAGATGAGATTCTTTAGGGCATGCATGGTACCTAGCACAGACACATGTGGCATACATGATATCTGGTCTACTAGCAGTCAAATACAGAAGGGAGCCAACTATCCCTCTATACAAAGTTTCATCTACAGGTTTCCCTGCATCATCTTTGCTTAGAGACATACTTGACCCCATAGGAGTTCTCATGGTACTAGATTATTCCATACCATACTTCTTTATTAACTCTAGGGTGAACTTAGACTGGCATATGGACAGGCCATCTTCAGTCTATCTTACTTGGAGACCCAAGAAGAACTTAAGTTCCCCCATACTGCTCATTTCAAATTTTCCTTGCATAAGTTTTGCAAACTTCCTGCAAAGACTACTTTCAGTAGACCCAAATATTATGTCATCCACATATATTTGGACTAGTATAATCTTTCCTTTGGACTCCCTAAGGAATAGAGTCTTGTCTATTTTCCCCTTTAAGAATTTGTTCTCAATAGGGAAACTAGACAAGGTTTCATACCAAGCCCTTGGGGCATGTTTTAACCCATACAATGCTTTCCTAAGTCTATATACAAAATCAGGTTTAAGAGGATCAACAAAACATGATGGCTGCTCTACATAGACTTCTTCCTTTAGATTTCCATTCAAGAAAGCCGACTTTACATCCATTTGATATACCTTGAAGCCTTGATATGTTGCATAAGCAAGGAACATTCTGATAGCCTCTAGTCTTACTACTGGTGCAAAGGTTTGATCAAAATCAATACCTTCTTCCTGTCTATATCCCTTTGCAATAAGTCTAGCTTTATTCTTTATGATGATTCCATTCTCATCCAATTTGTTCCTGAAGATCCACTTTGTTCCAATGATATTGTGGTCTTTGGGTTTAGGAACAAGCTCCAAGACCTTGCATCTCCTGAATTGATTCAGCTCTTCTTGCATGACATCAATCCAATGAGGGTCTAGAACTGCTTCTTCAAATTTCTTTGGTTCCACTTGGGATAGAAAGCTGGAGCAAAGTACTGTGCTCAGATTCCTGCTTCTAGTTTGCACTCCTTGTCTTGGATCACAAATTATTTGATTGGCTGGATGATCCTTTAAGTGTCTATTTACTGGAGGTAGTATATCTTCATGTTGAACACCTCCAGTCTCTTCATTTAGCTGCACATCTTGGTCTTCTTCAGCATCTAGAGAGTCTTGTACTCCCCCTGGACAGCAGCCACCATTTTCCACTTCATGACTTGCTGTAGCATTTTCTGTGAAGGTAAGCTTGTCCATTTTCTCATCTAAACCTGTAGATCTGCAAACACTACTTGGCAATTCACTGTTAATGAGTCTTGTTTCATCAAAGACTACATGTATAGACTCTTCTACAACTTGAGTAGTCAAGTTGTAGACTCTATAAGCCTTACTATTATTACTATACCCAACAAATATCCCCTATTGGGATTTGGCAGCAAACTTGGTTAGATAAGACTTGCCATTGTTAAGTATATAACACTTGTAACCAAAGATCCTGAAATAGGATAAATTTGGTTTTTTGCCCTTCACAATCTCATAGGGAGTCTTCTTATGGCACTTGGTGATAGTAGCCCTATTCATCACATGACATGCAGTATTTACTGCCTCAGCACAGAAATATTTTGGGAGAGAAGAGTCACTCAATAGAGTTCTACCAGCCTCTATCAATGTTCTATTCTTCCTTTCAGCAATACCATTTTGTTGTGGTGTTCTTGGTGAGGAAAATTCCTGAAAAATCCCAAATTCTTCACATAGTTTTGTCATACTTTCAGACTGAAATTCAGTACCATGGTCACTCCTGATTTTGACTACTGTACTGTCCAACTCATTCTGAATTTGTTTAACAAAACTATATAAGATACTTGGTGTTTTAGATTTTTGTCTTAGGAAGAACACCCAGGAATATCTAGAATAGTCATCTACTACCACAAATGTGTAGACCTTCCTACCTAGACTGTGAACTGGCATATGACCAAATAGATCCATATGCAAGAGGTATAGACACCTCACAGAATCCTTGTTTTCAAGGATATGAAAGGTGCATTTGGTCTGCTTGCCTTTTGGACAGCCTGAGCATATCCCATTCTTTATACACTTAACTTGAGGACCATTCCTCACTAACCCTTTGCTAAAGAGTTGGCCAATAGTCTTATAGTTAAGATGGGCCAGCCTCTTGTGCCACTTAACACAATGAGAGGCTCTCTCATCATCTATAAGACAAATAGGAGAACTACTGTTCTCACACACAAAGTCAAGACAATAAACATTTCTCTTCCTATATCCTGTCAAAATGATCTTTTGATCACTTGACCTTTTGATATGACAACCATCCTTGACAAATGAGATGTCATATCCTAAATCACTCAGCTGACTTATGCTAATGAGGTTTTGTTTCAAACCCTTCACATAGGCCACTTGAGTGATAGTAATCTGATAACTAGAAATGTTACCAAAGCCTTTGATGATTCCTTTTTTTGAACCACCAAAGGTAACTTTAGGGCCATCTTTGATCGGTGTGTAGTCCTTCAGCAACCCCCTTATTCCAGTCATGTGCCTAGAACAACCACTGTCCAAGTACCATATAGGGGCATGGCCACTTGGACTCACCTGCAAAATAGATTACCTAACCTTAGAACCCAAATAAGGTTTGGGTCCTTGGTTCATGTTAGTCTGACCTTTAACAAAACTACCTGTAGCTCTTCTAACAGGCAGTTTGTTACTCTCCTTGACACTGGAATTGTGCCAACAATCTAAGGCAAAGTGGCCTACCTTACCACAACACCAACACTCAAACCTATTGTACCTTTGTTTAGGTACATCCCTAGCTGAATTATTTACAGTAGGCTTCCTGTTTTGTGCTGGGGCTTTGCCTTTAGATTTGGACCTAGCAGTCCAGGAAGGTTTTTTAAACCCTAATCCAGCCTTACCCTTTTGAGGTACAAACTCATCTATCAAGGGTAAAATAGATTTAGGTTTAGAAAAGCTAGGCACTATCTCTTTCTCTTTCTGAAGTCTAACCTCCAGATTCTAATTTGATCATTCTTAAATGTGATAGAACCCATCTGAATAACTGTAATGTTTTTCAGTCTGGCTATCTCATTTAATTTTTGATCTAGCAACTTCTCTGAATCTACTGCAGCCAACTTAAGACTAGCAATCTCCTTTACCTGTGTTTTGGCCAAGGTGTTGCTCTTCTTCAAGGCCTGCAACAAATCCCTATATTCATCAATTAACTGATGAATATCTCCTTCAGATTCAGACCCACCCACATCACTTGATGCAGATGTATCTCACTCTGACTCAGTACTATAAATTGAACTAGAAGAACAACTTTGTACCTTACTTGGTGCAGGCTGATCCTGGCTCTTATCTCCTTCAGATATAGCCATCAGTCTCTTGCACTGATGGTCTTCATGCTCATAAATTGAGTTCATTAGCTGCATGAACTCATCTTCTTCCTCTTCAGCAAATAATCCAATGAAGGCTTCAGCTTCTGATTCTATTTCTGAAGATGACTGATCTGTCAGACTCTTGTCTCTCTTAGCAACAAAGGACTTTTCCTTTTTGCTCTTAACCTGAGTCTTCTTTTTGTCAGTTGACTCCCTCCTCTTTTCAGGACAGTCAGCCACTACATGTCCCTGTCTATTGCAGCAATAACACACAATCTTTGAAGATGTAGCTTTGCTTAGCTTGGACCTGCTTCTGTCATCCCTGGATGACTTTCTCTTCCGATAGTAATCATCTTTTGGCTTAGATGTGGAAGGCTTAGACTTCCACTGCTTTTTCTTCAGAAATCTTTGAAACTGCCATGTGAAGGCAGCAAAGTCTTCATTACTTTCACTGCTATCAGAACTCTTGCTATCTGAATTATCTGTGACAGCCTCAGCAATTATTTTAGGTGGAGATGGAGACTTGCTTCTATACTTCTTAGTGGCTTCAGTCTTGAAGGCCACAGACTTTTCCTTGTGCTCCACTCTAGTATTCTTCACTTCCTCCTTTCTAGTCATTAACTGCATCTCATAAGATAGTAGTTTTCCAAACAAAGTTGGAGGAGGTATATCAGCAAGTTTGGCCACTTCCCTAATGGCACAAACCTTGGTGTTCCAGTCCTTAGTCAGGGATCTTAAGAACTTGTCATTCAGTTCATAGTTGCTGAAGACTCTTTCATAGGACATCAACTCATTAACTATCCTATAGAACTTCTTGTAACATTTTGTAATGCTATTAGACTTTCCTTGTCTGAAGCTTTCATATTCTTAATTTAACATTGACTTCCTGTCTTGTCTTACTTCTTCAGATCCCTCCATATAGACTATCAAAGTATCCCACATTTCCTTTGAAGTCTTGCAGTGAATCAAATTCTGAAAGGTTGCATCATCAATGGCACTCACAATGATATTCTGGGCTCTCTTGTCCATAGTGGCTAGGATGATTTCATCTTTAGTCATTTCAGAAAAGTCCTTGGGAGTTTTCTGATTTGCATCCAGAATGGATATCTTCAATGACACATATGGACCTTCTTTGACTGTAATATATATCCTTGGGTCAGAAGCTTCCATAAAGAGTCTGACCCTCTCTTTCCAAATGTCAAATATCTCTTTTCTACATATTGGCAATTTCATTGACCCCAGCTCCTTGTGATTTTCAACTGAACCCATTTTCTTGATTCTTTCTTAATTCTTAAATCTGTCTTAAGGATCTTACTCTGACTGTTAAGTCCTTCTTTGAGGAACCTGGCTTTGATACCACTTGAAATAATTAGTGCCTAATCTCCTAGAGTGGGGGGGGGGGGGTGAATAGGTGTACAATTAAACCTGTATTTGCAGTATTCAACAACTATTCAGCACAGCTAGCACAGCAATCACAGAAACAATCAAACACAGAGTGCACACAGATTTTATAGTGGTTCCCCAAGGTCTGGGTACATCCACTTTCCTCAAGGTTTGGTGCGTAGCCATTCTTATATTTCTTTGTTCACCTCACCGAAACCCAAGCCCCATCTCTTCACCTAGAGTCCTACTGATACGGGTGTGAACCAAACCAGTGTTTTGGAGAGAGTGCGACAGGGCAAGCATATGGCCACTGACATTGGTGGATTCCTTTGGAGGTTTTCCCGAGCCCCGATCTTTGGCAATGCTCGCCCAGCGATTAGCCTACTTTCTCTCTACGCGAGACCGGAATATTCACCGTGATTCCATGTTTGTCTAATAATAAAATGTTGATACGCATTGTGAAAAGTGTAAATTATTTTGCATACTTAGAAATTTCCTCTATTTATATTTTTACGTGTACGAGCATGCGACTTTGCATGATACTCCATATCACAATTTCTATGTTAGCTAAATCATTTTTCTTATCTGCATAGATTTTGTTTGCTCGGGACGCGCATACAGGTATGTCTAGGGATGTGATGAGTTCGATTTATATAGGCTTTTTAGGAGTCATCTGGGCTTATTTTCTTGCATGTGCAGTACTTTTTCAATTAGAAAAGTTATATTTTTGTTTAGGGCTTCACTTCACCAATAGTGCATTGTTTTGGGCCCGTGGGTGTGCAATTTCGCATTCTTTTGTCCGGGGTTTGCACATGGTGCTCCTCGTTAACTTTCTGTTTACTTTTGTTTGCATTTTTTGGTGCTGGAAGCTTGTGCTCCAACATGGTTTTATTGTTATGCAGGTAGTCGGGATGTCCCGAATACCATTTCCAGTTGCTTTGTAAAACAGACGGTCGTGCGCATTTCTTCGCACATGGTTCCAGTCCAATCGTGCGTTTTACACAGCTTTCCTAGGGCATCTGTTTCTACCTATGCGATTTGTTCCCGCACGGTTTCGGCCTAACCGTTCGAGAAGGAATCGCACGGCCTGCACCTTTTGCCGAGCTTTCCAGTGATCTGTGGTTAATCGTGCGTTTCCTTCACGCACGGGCAACAGCGCCCGTGCGCGAGTAAAATGCACGGTTCCATTGTCTTCTACTATATTCCTGCTCTTTGTGTTTACCCGTGCGATTTCCTTCATGCACGTGGGGAATCAGCTGTTGATGCGGGTTAAAACTCCAAAAATTATTACGAGCTCGCGGCGCCCCGGGCTGTTTTATTTAAGAAAAATGGATATGGTTTTATTTAGAAAACGGGGAGCGTGGATTTATTATTTGGATATAAAACAGCCGAAATTGAGTTTTAACGAAAGGAGGCAAGTGCAACTATCGTGTGTAGTACAGGATATTCCGGTGTGGAATATCGAGGTCGTATTGTTCTTGGGGTCGGTTCGATTATTTCTACTCTTCCCTGAAGGGGACTATTATTTTACCGATTTTTAACTTATCGGGTTAATTTTTATATATATATATATAAAAAGCAAAAAGAAAGCAAGAAAACAAAAGCATAAAAAAAGGGTGGAGCCGATGAAGAGCTTAGCTCGAGGGCACCAAATTAAATTTGAACTAAAATAAACTTTGAATAAAAAGAGATCTTACATTACAAAATAATTATGGCGGAGACTTGGTCATGGAGGTTCCACTAAAACAAGCTCACCTATCTCTAGAAATATTGCTCACCAGAACATTAAGACTATTCGACCGGGCTCTCGTCCGATGAAGGATTCCTCTTAATGCCTGCATTACGCTATGAACCCCGTTATTGGGTGGGGAACCCAATCCGGTAGAGTTGGCGCGCCTCCTCTATCGAGGGTTAGTGCGCAACTCCATTTACCAAGGGGTGATCGGTCCAAACGCACGGCCTCTCGGCTAGCTAACGTATGGACTACCGAAATAGGGCCCTAGGCAAACCTTAAGTTAATTTTAATTAATTGGAAAAAACAGGACCTTTTTATTATTTAAAGCTATTTTATTTGTCCCAATGCTCTTTGATACTGAGGCCTAAGAACGGTTAGCCACTCATCGGAATGGGGATGGCAGGCGATGAAAGCAAAATAATAAAGCAGTAAAGGAAAGCTGTAAAGGAAAGCAGTAAATTGCAAGTCCTACTCAAACGAGTAGGACTGAAATGACAGCAGTAAAATTACAATTCCCGGCTCAAATGAGTGGGCGAGACAAAATAAAGCGAGTCCTACTCAAGACATTTCGTCGAGCTCTGTTCGATGAAAGTTTTCTAAAGTAGATTCGTCGATCTCCGTTCGATGAAAATAGCTTCACTCACAGAGAGTTAATCGATCTTCGTTCGACGAATATCTCAAGAACTTTTCCCAGTTCGTCGAGCTCCATTCAACGAACTTTGGAGAATTCGTCGAGTGCCGATAGAAGTTAAATCAAAGCTTTTTCATTGATCATGCCCAGCTGATTTATAAAGAACAAATGATTCCTTTCATCCCAGGGTTTGGCTAAAATATCAGCTCTTGTAAATTAGGGTAGATATAGATAAGTTTGATTTTGTTTTTGTCTACACACTCTCTAATAAAATTATGCCTAATGTCAATATGCTTAGTCCTACTGTGATGGACTGGATTCTGTGCTATGGATATATCACTTATGTTATCACATAATAGAGTTAAATTATTTAAGTTGAAATCATAGTCCAGGAGTTGATTCTGAATCCACAACATCTATGAACAGCAACTGCCAGCTGCTATATATTCTTCTTCAGCTGTTGATATAGACACAAATGATTGTTTCTTACAGAATTAAGACACTAGCCTAATACCAAGGAACTGGTAAGTTCCTGAGGTACTTTTCTTGTCAACCCTGCATCCAACAAAGTCAACATCTGAATATCTAGTTAAATTAAATTCTGACTCAGTAGGATACCAAAGGCCTAGACTAGGACAACTCTTTAAATATCTCAAAATTCTTTTTAGAAAAATTAGGTGAGTTTCTTTAGGGTTCACTTGGAACCTAGAACAAAGGCATATAGTAAACATGATATCAGGTCTGCTAGCTGTAAGATATAATAGGGACCCAACAATGCCCCTATATAACTTTTGGTCAACAGGTTTCCCATATGGATCAGAATCTATTGCAACCTTAGTAGTCATAGGTATTTTCTTTGCTGAGGCATCATCCATCCTAAACTTTTTAAGAAGTTCTTTTGCATATTTATCCAGGGAGATGAAGATTCCATCAGTTAGCTTCTTCACTTGGAGATCAAGAAAGTAGGAGAGCTCACCCATGCTACTCATCTCAAACTTAGAATGCATGAGGTCAGAAAACCTCTTGCATAGTTTAGAGTCAGTAGACCCAAATATGATGTCATCCACATAAATTTGTATTAACAAGATTTTATCCTTATGGTGCCAAGTGAATAATGTTTTATCTACTATGCCTCTATTGAATTCATGCTCTATTAGAAAGCTAGTTAAGGTCTCATACCAAGCTCTTGGAGATTGCTTTAGACCATAGAGGGCTTTATGATATCTAAATACATAAGAAGGATGAGTTGGAGAGACAAAACCTGAGGGTTGTTCAACATAAACCTCTTCTTTTAGTACTCCATTTAGAAAGGCACTTTTCACATCCACCTAGTAGACCTTAAACTTCTTGTAGGAAACATAGGCAAGAAAGATTCTAATTACTTCTAACCTTGCAACTAGTGCAAAGGTTTGATCATAGTCTATGCCTTCTTCTTGTCTATATCCTTGAGCAACAAGCCTAGCCTTGTTCCTCACAATTGCACCTTGGGCATCTAATTTGTTTCTATATATCCATTTAGTTCCAATGATTGGGTAGTCTTTGGGTCTTGGAACCAAATCCGAAACTCTACATCTCTCAAGCTGGTTGAGTTCCTCTTGCATTGCAATGATCCAGTGGGGATCTTGCTAAGCATATTTTATGGATTGAGGTTCAACTTGAGAGAGAAAACCAACATGCATCACATCTTGGTTGAGTTGATATCTTCTCTGTACACCTACTGTTATGTCTCCAATCACCGGGGATCTAGGGTGATCCCTTAGTGTGACAAAATTAGTGGGTAGAGTTGGTTCAGCAACAACATTTGAATTTAATTCCTCTTGTGGAATTATGCTTGCTGTTGAATGAGGTTCAGCCTCTTCCAAAGATTCATCTTCACTGTCTTCAACAACTTGTGGAGGAGATGGTGCTATAACTTCGTGTCGAAGGTTTAATTCACCCATTTTCTCATACAAGTGAGGTACCTACAAAGTGTTACTGGTAGAAATCTCTTTCTCCTTATAAGCCATGTTTGTTTCATCAAAGGTAACATGAATTGATTCTTCAATTTTCAAAGTAGATTTGTTGAATATCCTATAAGCTTTGCTTACTTGGGAATATCCTAGAAAAATTCCCTCTTCAGCCTTAACTTCAAACTTTCTAATATATTTCTTGTTATTATTATGTATATAGCATACACATCCAAATACTTTAAAATAGGTAATTTTAGATTTCTTCCCTTTAAGTAATTCATAGGGATTCCTATTCTTAAGTTTATGTATCAAACTTCTATTCAGTACATAATTTGCTGTGCTTACAGCCTCTTCCCAAAAGGATAGTGACATATAAGCATCTGCAAGTAATGTGCCTGCAGCTTCAATCAGGGTTCTATTCTTCCTTTCAGCTACCCCATTTTGTTGGGGAGTTCTAGGAGCTGAGAAGCGGTGCCTGATACCTTCCTTCTCACAGAACTCATGCATAAGAAAAGACTCAAACTCTGTATCATGATCACCTCTGATCAATGCAATATGAGTGGAGTACTCAATCTGTATGGTCCTAAGAAAATCTGTAAGAACCTTAAAGGTATCTGACTTAGATCTCAGAAAGAACACTCAAGTTAATCTTGAGAAGTCATTTATAATGACTAGATTATAAGATTTCCCTCCTAGGCTTAGTACAGCAATGGGTCCAAAGAGATCCATGTGTAGCAAGTACAAGATCCTAGGTGAATCACTTTTATTAATTGATTTAAAACTAGATTTAGTTGGCAAGCCCTGCAAAGGACTTCCTTCTTGTAAGGACCAGAAGGTATGCCTCTTACAAGGCTGTCTTTAGATAGCCTAGCAATATTTTTCATGTTTACATGTCCTACTCTTTTATGCCATAATTCATTTTAATTGCGAACTAAATTAAGCAGACAAATATCTGAATTAGCAGAAAGAAAATCTATTATGTATATGTTACCTTGTCTATTTCCAATTAAAACATTTTGTTTTTCTTTATTAGAGATAATACAGGATATAGAGTTAAAGTGTACCTGATAACCTTCATCACATAATTGGCTAATAGAGATGAGGTTATGCTTGAGTAGCTTTACATAAGTCACCTTCTTGAATGTAACTGCTCCAATCCTTACTTCTCCATAGCCTTCAGACTGGCCACACTTTGAATCACAAAAGATAACCTTTGGTCCCATCTTGGACTTGTAGTTGTTTAAGTTGTCCTTACTGCCAGTCATGTGCTTGGAGCATCCACTGTCCAGAGACCATAGTTGATTAACAACTGGACAACTCTTCACCTGCAGAAAAAAAAAATTAATTGTTCTTCACCCAGGTTACCTTGCATCCTTTGTTTTGCTGATAGGAAAAACTTGAAATCACAAAATATTTAGGTTGTGATTTATTTCCTAATGAGTGATATCTTCTAGGTGGTATTATCCAATCAGCAAGAGGGTTAAATGGTTTCCTAGTTTGATTAGGATTACTGTTATAGTTATAATTTTTATCAAGTCTGACTGGGTTCGACGAAATGTTGTGAGTTCGCTGACAGAGTTCGACGAAATGGGATGATATCGTCGATCTCTACTCAGAGAATGAACATAGTCATTTTTTGTTCCCCAAGTTTGTCGACCTCTACTCGATGAACCAAACACACTTCGTCGATCACAGTAAGATGATGATTATTATATAGATTTGCATTCAGCTTTCGTTAACTTGAGTTCGACGAACTTGCCATATTTCGTCGATCTGAGTTCGACGAAAGCTGCTGAACATTGTTCGACATATTAATTTTCGTATCCTTTCTTATTTCCTTATTTTTGAGTTTAATTTCAAGTTGATTGAGATTGTTACTATCTATTTTTCCTTTACCCTTAGCAGCTACAATTTTTATGGGGGTTGTTAATATGTTTTTCTTGAGAATGGGGGATAAACTTGATGAAGCACCCAAGCCCAGTTTGCCATTTAGTCTGGCATTGACTGTGCTTGTGATGCCCATCAGCTTAAGGCTTCTCCAATTGAGAGATTCCTCAAGTTCTTTGGCCTCACATAGCTCTATTTTTAAGGAGTTAATTTGTTCATTAGCTAGATTTAATTCTTCCTTTAACCTAGTGTTTTCAGCAATCAGAGTTTCTTGATTAGCTAATTTTTCCCTAAGTGTTTTGATTTCCTTTTCAGAATTTATTAAATCAATACACAGTTTTAAATTCAAATTTGAAAGCATCAGAATTATAGTCAAAAGATAAAAGTACCTGATCAGCTTCTGTCTCTAAAGCTTCTTCATTATCAGAATCTTCTTCTTCTGATTGACTTCTGGAGGCATCAATTGCCATGAGGCATACTTCCTTGGCCCTTGCCTCTTCTTCATCTTCACTGGAGCTGGAGGATGTGGATTCATCCTCAGTTTCACTACAGGATTCAGCTACAAAGCCTTTCTCCTTCTTCTTATATTTGCTCAAGGAAAGTCTTGAACTTTGTTATCTTCTTGTATCCTTCTCTCTTCTTTTCTCTTTCTTCTGATTTTCTGGACACTCTGAGATGAAGTGTCCAGGTTTTTTGAAGCCAAAACACACTACCTCTTTAGTAGGGGTTTTGTCATACCTTAGCTTATCATCTTGCCTGGATGACCTCTTCCTGAAGTCTTTCCTTGCCATTTTATAGAATCTTTTGGCAAACAGACTCATTAACTCTTCATTCACTGTTGAAGTTTCTGTCTCTTTAGCAGCCTTGAATGCCAGGTTGTGTTACTTCCTTGCTGGTGGAGGTGTCCTTTGCTCTGCTGCTTCTCTGGATTTAATGAGCTGCTCATAGGACTTGAGCTTTCCTAAAAGTGATTCAGTGGAAATCTCATTTAAGCTTTTGTCCTCCTTGATTGGCCAGATCCTTGAATCCCATGAGCTTGGGAACACATAAGGATTTTATCATTCACCTCAGTGAGGGTGATGTCCTTGCCTAAGGTTTTCAGCTCATTGATGATTGAGCTCACCCTATTGTACATGTCTGCTACAGATTCTGCTTCCTCCTTCTTGAAGTTCTCATATTGTGATATATGATTGGATATTCTGTCTTTTCTTTCATCAGCAGATCCAGCCACCATTTGATTACGGGAGTCCCAAATTGCCTTGGCTGATGTGCATTCTGCCACTTTCTATAAGATGTCATCTGACAATGTTTGAGCCACAATATTCTTAGCTTTGACATCAGCAACTTTAGCTTTCTTCTGGGCTTCAGTCCACTCAGGTGGTGGAACTGCAATAGTGCTTGAAGCTGCTGTTGATGTAGAGGCAGTAGCTTGAGGAGGACCTGTCAAGATGGAATTGTAGATATCCTCATCAATAGAATTCATATATAACTTTATTCTTGCCTTCCAGATGGCAAACCTATTTAGGTTGCACAGTAGTGGTCTGGTGCTTGCATAGTCTTTGTTTTGTGCCATGCTGTGAATATAAACTTAATATAAGTAAAGGTCAGATCTAACACAGGATCTTTTAGTTCAATCGGTTAACTTGTACAACCAAATGAAACTTGCTTTGATACCAATTGAAAGTAAGGGTTAGATCTGAAAAACACTAGAAGGGTGGGGGGGGGGGTGAATAGAGTATCTAGAAAACTTAAAACTTTTTGCTGTAAATAAAAACAAACCTAAGATAAAGTAATCTATCACAACATATCACAAAAATAGCAACCTAGCTAGCACAGACACAACAAGAACAAAAGAAAAAGAGCAACCAGACAACATAAGAATTTTATAGTTGTTCCCCTAAACTTGGGTACATCCACTCTTCTACCACCCTGGTAGGAATCCACTCAGGTTTTTGATCAGGTGACTGCCACCAATGAGCTTTTGATCAGGTGCTCAAAAACCAAACCTCAAGTCTTTTGATCAGGTGACTTGGAACCAGGAATAACTTTTGAAGGGAGTTAAGAACCCTTTATACAGTGGGGGATGAGAGAGTGATTATGTCTTATTTTTCTCAAATACAACTGAGATGACTTTAGTGGATCTTGATGTTGGAAAAAGCTCCCCCTGAGATATTGAACTGAGGAAGATTTTAGCCTTGTTGCAGGGTGAGTAGGTCTTCAGTTTTTCAGCTTTAACCAGATGGTATCCTGGAACTTCTTTGATAGATAGAATATTTGTTGTCCTCTGAAGAATCCTGGGATGAAGGCAGAAGAAGACTCTTGATTTAAATGGTTGTTCTTCTTCTTCTTCAGCTTGTTGTTCTTTCTATGGTCTAGGGCTTCTGATTTTTCTGTGTTATTTCCCTGTGTGTTTCGTTCTGTGTTCAGACGAGAAGGAAGAAGAAAGGCTTATTTTCTATATTGTTGTCTATTCTCCTTAGGGAAGAGAAAGAAAAATCTTTTTATATTTCTATGTAATCTTCCTTCTAAATTTGAATTTCTTCATACAATGCTGACGGCCTGGAGAATATTTGCATTAATTGATTTCCCCAACTGTCCCATATAAAAACGGAAAGCAATAATCCTGATGAAGACCGTAATCAATGCTTGCTTATAACGGTAATATTCAGAGAATATTTAAGCATTGATTACTCAAAAATTATTGCAATAGAAAAGGGGCAGAGGGAGGGAAATTTCCAAGTCTGGAACTTTACAGAATTCGTTGAGTAGAAAACAGAATTCGTCGATCTGTGTCTAGAGTTCGTCGAGCAGAGAAGTCAAGTTCGTCGACCAGATAATTGTTGTTCGTCGAGCTGAGATCCAAGATCCTCGAACTATGAACTGATAACTGCTTTCTCTGGACCCTTGCCAATTCTATACATCAAAATGGTCGAGCTTAGAATATAACTTCGTCGACTGGAGTTCAGAATTCCATGTTTCTTGGACTTAAGAATGTTGAAGTAACGTTTCCAGAAATCGTCGACCTCAGAACTAGGTCTGTCGACCTGAGAACTAGTTTCATCGAGCTGAGAGCTTATAACAGCTACTTGATAAATCTTGCTAAGACTGTGGTCTAAGTTCGTCGAGCTGAGAAGGTGAGTTCATCGACTGAAGTGTGATCCTGGACTTAGAATACTTAGATGTTTCTGGAATAAGATGTTGAAGTAGAATACCCAGCAATTCGTCGACTTGAGAACTAAGTTCGTCGACCTGAGGACTAAGTTTGTCGACTGGAGTTAAGTGTGAAGAATTCTGGACTTTTAATGTTGAAGTATACCCTGGATATCGTCAACCTGAGATTCAAGTTCGTTGAGCTCAGCTCAGAGAATTTTCTCTAAGTTCGTCGAGCTGAGCACGGCTTTCGTTGATCTGTGTTCGACGAATGTTGAACTCATTTTCTGAGTCTTTGAAATTTTTCTAAGTCTTGAGTCTTTTGCAGTCTGTTAATGGTTGGTCCATGTAGTGTTGACTTTAAGGACATGTCCTAGACTCTAGGACACATACATGACCTTAGCTATACATGTTTGGGCAGACATCCTAATTTAGTGAACCTAGCCCAAATCAAACTAGGGATCCAACACACACAACGACCAAGTTACAAGGCATTCTAATGACATGTGGTCCCATGTCCTTCATTGAGCTCAAACCCCATCCTTAGAGCTTACACTAGGGTCTTACGGTATATCCACCCAAAACCACCCTATATCCCTTGTGGGGGCGTTTTAGATGACCTTGAGGCTCTAGCTTAGGTTTCATCACTTTTAGATGAGAATTGACCACTTAAACCATCAACAACCTTTGCCCTAATTTACCTTTTAGGGACCCAAGTTTGGTCACATCATTCCCTACTCAAATCAACACCAAATGGGCTTAGATTTTTACCAGTGTCTTCCCATGTCCCTAAGGCTCATCCACCAAACTTTTGTGGAGTTATGAGGATATTATATCGTCTAATTAAATCATACATGTTTTATTAAATATTTACAATAACTGTAGAAAAATATTTTCCAAAATTCCCATTATTGGATATGATGAGTGTTTCTGTATAATTAGCCCATGGTTCAAATTTCAAGGCATTTGCCTAAATGGTTTAGTGGGGGCACTCAAATAAGTCACTGATTAACGCTTGTCATAGATTGCACCATTTTGTGTGCTCATGTCAAACCACTGACCCAAATGGGTTGAAACAAATTTTAACTTAAACTAGAATTTAGGGCTACAACTTTTATACAAAAATTTCCTCTGATTTTACAAACAAGTATTTTTAATAATTAAATCTAACAACTACAAAAGTGTGACAGAATATTAAATTAAATGAAATTATTAATATTGAGCGGAGCGAATCTTAAAGCGTCGAATCAACGACATCCCGTCATCATCGCCAGTGGGCCAACGACCCAGTTTTACCCGTCTTGGGCCATTTTGGATGGCAAATTCCCAGCCACACATGCCTCCTTCTGGCCTAACACCGCCACCACCACCTTTGTTGTGGTGGTGGCTGGCGATTTATGGTGGTTGACTGGTCGGAGGTGGCCGGAACAGTGAAATAGGCGTGGAGTAAAAAGATTAAAAATCAAGCACTCGTACAGCTTGATCTGGGGCTAATTGAACCCGAATCTTGCGACCAACGGAATTTGATCTATCCACTAGAGAAAGAGAGAGAGGGTGAGAGAGAGAGATGACCTTCTAGGATGGATTGAGTCTAGCTGATCGACGGGTTGCAATTGACGGCGGTGCTGGCACCGCTCGGTGCTCTACAACAACACTACTAGAGGGTTCTGCTTCTTCAAAGGAAAGGTGGAAACGGTTTCTCTGTGTCTGGGAAAGCTTTTATAATGCTCGGATGGGGAGAGGAGAGGTCATGGCTTGATTGCACCATTAATGGTCATGAAGGAGGTTTTTCGGCCAACTGAAATTCCCCTCCCCTAGCCACTGTCATGTCCAGGAAAACCCGTTGGTCTTCTCCTAACTGACCAGGGGAGATGAATCCATCTAAGGGAGATGATGAGAGGAGTCACTTGGCCTTCCTTGGCCTTGAATGGCCTCATCCTCCTCACTTTCTCTCTCCTCCATTAAACGGAAATAGAGCTTTATCTCTCCTAGTCACTAGTTCCAGAAAATGAATGACATTTTAGTTAATTCTCGTCCTCCTAAGGTTAATGGGCCACTCAAATTGGGCTTAACCCAAGTAAGTTGGGCTTGGTTGGGTCCACTTTTGCTAATTTGACCTAATCAGAGATTGAGTTGAATTTGGTCCATCTGACCTTTTAGGTTGACCCCAATGGGTCCTTGGTGACCAATTGGCCTCCCCTAAGGTCTAGGAAGGGTTGGGTAGGGTTGGTTTGACACCTTAGGGGCCACTTGACCCTTAATTAGGGCACTTTGACCACTTTAGGGCTAGGGTTGACTTTGGTAAACTTGACCTCTTTAGTATATCCCAATGGGTTCTAGGTGGCCCATTGACCTCCCTTAAGTGTTAGGAAGGTCTAGTTGGGGTCCATTTGACAATGGGTAGGTCAATTGACCCTATGTAGGTTTGTTTGACCCATTTAGTATTAGGGTTGACTTTGGTAAACTTGACCACTTGATTGACCCCAATGGGTCCGTAGTGATCCTATGGGCCTCCTAAAGGGTTATGGGTGTTGTGGTGGGGTCGTGAAGTCAAGTTGAGGCCTTAAAGGCAAACCCTAGGGGTGGTGCTTGAATTGATCTATTTGCAGACCAAGGTGATTTCCACCTTTATGCCTTGGTTCACATGGTCTTCATAGGATTCCTAGGGTTTTGTCATGACGTAGTCATGACAAAACCACTCTTAGGGGTCTAGTTGTTTGAGATATGTTACAAATATGGTCTCCGGCCAGGCTCACGCACTCGCATTTAGCGTGGATGGGCGGAACAACGCCACTTATTTTGATAAGCATTGATGAAGTCACTCACCTACGAGTGCTCGCAAGCTCAATTCCAGGCCACCGAGCTCACACATATGTCATCTTGTCAAGGAATATGCCTCTCACGACAACTGGAGGATGTTAGCGATGCATGGTCCAAGCAGTACACGGAGGTGAAGTCTTTGAAGGAGGAGATAAAAACATCCGAGAAGGATCTCTCCTTGCATGAGGCTGGAGTGGTGAGTTCTTTCTCGCTTGCTGCACATTCATTGCACCTCATTCTCGCCCTAACCCTTGGTTACTTTATAGGATGTCACGATTGTTGTCGGAAAGGATGCGCGCATTGCACAACTTGAGGACGAGAATAGGAGAATAAGGGCCCAGAATCAACAATGGATTGACTTGTTGTTCCCTACTCCTTTGAGCGAAACGAAGAAGGCTTTGTTATGCATGCAACATGAGATCGAGCTTATGATTAAAGAGAATTCCATCGTGGTAGCCAGGCATGTGCTCCAGACGATGCCACAAGCTAGATTTATGAACAGTGAGGGTGAAAGGTAACAACCGAGATCCTTATGACAGAACTCTTCTTGCTTATCACCGATACTGTAGACAACGCTGATGATATTTCTGGCGAGTGCGAGCACGCGATCTCATCCCCTTGAGGATCTCGCCCTTTCAGTTTATTGCTTCTGTAATTTTTTTTCGGACCTTGCCCTTCTTTTTCGAATGTAACAACTGACTGATGAATGGAATATAAGTTTTGTTATAAAATCTTCATATCCTTTCTTCTCATTTTTTTGTTTTGATGTCGAGTGATATGACAATTAGAAACACATCCGACTCACGCTTTCACTTAATTTGGTCACGGTCAGAACATGTTGCGAGACCCTAGGCCAACTTTCCACTTAGGACTAGACCTCACGACGTTCTCACCCCTAGGCTCATGTGCCTATGGGATCATAACCTCGAATTTGCGTCGCTCTCTCCACATAGGCTTATGCGCATATTGGATGAGAACCAAGAATTTGTGCAGCTCTCTCCATGTAGTCTAACGCAGATATTGAATTTTTTACCCGCGAGGGCGAGTTTTGGGCAATCGCAGGCGTCTATTTCTTCTTCCTCACACTTAACTTTTTACCCCACGTTTTTGCCTTTGGTTCGTCTACAGGCTGGAGAGATCCCTATTCAGTGAGATCTCCTAGAAGCCTCACCTTTTCTCCAAAGAAAACCTTAGCTCTCAGACCCCTTGACTGACAAGTTCAGGTTGAGACTTGGCTCTAGAACAAGAACAACAATCACCGAGGACCCCTGGCCCGCCAGCTAGATGGGAGCCGACTGCAAGAGAAGGTCGAGGCTTGACTCCAAAGCAATAACAATGTCTACTAAGGACCCCTGTCCTGCCATCTAGACTGGAGCCTGACATCAGGATAATCTCAGGACATGGCTCTAGGGCAAGAACAACTGTAACAACCTAAAAATAGTTTTGGGTTTCAGGTTGGGTGGCACGACCTGGGACACGGGCGTGTCCCAGGGCGTGTCGTGCTTGGATTGAGGAGTTGGGTGCCTGGTCGACGATATTGGTTCAACGAGAGGAACACTCCATCTAACACGGGCGTGACCCATCTGACACGGCATGTCTGTGGGCGTGTCCCCCTGGTCGACGAACTGCGCTCGATGATCATCGAGTATGTGGTACATGGCCGGTGACACGGGCGTATCACAGGGCGTGTCCCGCTATGTCAAGCAGTCGATGATTTTCTCTTGAGTAGTTGAGTACGACGAATACTCGAGAAAGAGGGTACACAGCCTGTGATAAGGGCGTGTCACAGGGCGTGTCCCGCTCATACTTCAGTAGTTCTCGTGTAGGTCGAAATGTACTTGAGTAGGTGGAAAAGTACTCTAGTAAGAGGGGGTGACACTGGCGTGTAATCCCTGTGACACAGGCATGTCTTATCTGGGTACTCGAGTAGTTGGTTTTCTCTCGAGTAAGTCCTCTCGAGTAGGTCTCGAGTGGGTTACACGTACCATGTCACGGGCGTGACTAGGCTGACACGGGCATGACATAGGCGTGTCACCTTGGCGTGGATAAGTTTGGATAAGGTGGTTAGTGCACTGCCTAGGGACACGGCCTGTGACATGGGCGTGTCATAGGGCGTGTCAGACCTGAGAGAGCTGTTTTCAGAGATTTTGTGGCCATTCATTTCCCTATCATGAATCCAAGGGCTGGGCTCTGTCCAGGTGCTTATATGGCCGAGAGCTGAGAGCAATTCCCCTTTATCTTCATCTTCTTCTTCTCCATATCATTTCGAGAGAGAGAAAGAGAAAGGGAGAGCAAGGGAAGGAAAGGAGGAAAGAGAACCAGATGTCGGAGGAGCTGCGAAGTGTGGATTAAAGATCCGAGAACGGATTCGTCAAGGCAAAGCCGAGGCGGTGACTTCCATCCGGCTACTTCATGGTGCCGAAGCGATCTTCAAGGGTAACGATCTCCTTCTTGGACATCGAAGTCCTCTCTTTATGCATGTGCGTGGAATCCTCCACCAAGAGGTGGATGTCGGAAGTGATTCCTTGGTTGAGTCTGCATCTAGAGCCGGAAGTGTGGAGTATGACATAGGCATGCTGTGTGAAGCCCATCTGAATGGATAGCCTGGATTGGTGATGATCATGGGTAAACCGGAGAAGACTTCGTGGATTTGATGCTATGAAAGGTTTATGCTTCAAGTAAATGGTTGTGTGGATGAATGAATGTTGGTTATTGATGGATGGAGGTTTTGAATAAGCTCCTGGTTGTAATGAGAGATCATTGGTAACATGTTCAGGAAGCGAGCACCTTACTTGCTACACCACTAAGATGGGTTGATCTAGATAGAGCAGGGATCGATGGGCGGCAGTGTCCGGGAAGCGAGCACCCGGCTTGCTGCACTACAAAGTGTGGGTCGATCTGGATTAGGTTGAGAGATCGATGGGTGGCAGTGTCCGGGGAGCGAGCACCCGGCCTACTGCACCACAATGTGTGGGTGGATCTGTTTTCGTTGGTAATGTTTAAGGTGCCCTGAGCACACAGAACGTTAGGTGGATACCAAAGTTTGTTGATATGGTTGTGGTTGCAAGATTGATATGGTTATGGTTGCTGATTTCTAAAGAGATTATGATATGGCAATGCATACAGGGAAGGAACCACTACCTTGGGTAAGGGGTAGGGTCGTTATAAGTGGTCAGCTAATGCTAACCATTACTTTATTTTTTGTTTGGATTGGATGACTAATTGTAGGTGTTGCTGCTTGAATGGAAATGAGTGGAATGGAAAGATTGCTGCTAAAGGCCCTTGAAGGTCGTGCGAATCGTGGTTGGATTTCATGTGTGGCCGGCGTGTATGGCGATGTACGAAAATGTATTTGTGCAAAGAGAAATCTGTAAGGCCTTAAGGATAATGTGTGTGAGTTGTATACATTCCTGATTTGGATATATAAATGTGGAGTTTATATAGTAGTGGACATTCCAAATTCTCTGAGTTAAGTTCATGTTAACGTAAAATGCTGTGCTAGAATGGATTGAGTTAGGATGCGAGTAGATTTTGATTTCCACAAGAAATTCCGCCGCTTGTCTGTAACATATGGCGTGGGGCCCCGGCCGGACCCACCGTTATATGCCATGTGACGAGTGGGGGCGTTACAACAACGTCCACCGAGGACCCCTATCTTGCTAGCTAGATGGGAGCCTGACAGCGGGAGAAGCTCGAAACTTGGCTCCAGAGCAAGAACAATGTCCAACAAGGCCCCCAACACTGCCAGCTAGATGGGAGCCTAATAGCGGGAGAAGCTCGAGACTTGGCTCCAGAGAAAGAACCAAACATTTCTTTGGCCACCCATCGGGTACTACCAGGCACCCAATCAGCTTGGTGAGAGCCTGACTGCGGGTGTTGATCATCAACCAGACTTATCTCTTTACCTAGCCACCGGGCGCTACCACCGGCAAAATTAGCTTGTGGGAGCTTGATGGCATGGGTTGAGCATCAACCGAACTTATCTCTTTCGCCAGCCACTGGGCACTACCACTGACTCGATAATCTAGGTGAGAGCCTGACAGCGGATGTTGAGCATCAACCATACTTATCTCTTTGGCGAGCCACCAGGAGCTACTGTAAGGCTCCTGATTTTTTTAGTATTTATTTTTATTCCTAAAATGGCATAATTTTGACGTCAGTACGACACGTTAATGCATGTCTGGATTGTGCCATGGTTAGAGCGTGGTTTTGCTCTTTGAGTTTTCTATGTGGCTTGATTTCACCTGTTTGCAAGATTCCCATGCGAGTCGGGTCTGTTTTTGGTGACTCAGTGGAGTGTTTTTGGGAATGCTTGTGTTTTGTCTTCGGGAGGTGTTTGCCCAAATTTTGTTTGTCGAATTTGAGTTTCGACTTCGCCATTGGATTTGCAGCGTCATTATTTAGCTACGGTGCGAATTTCGTAGAATTCTGAGTTTGTTATGGATATTTGACCGTTCTAGGATTTAATGTGATGTAATGTTGAATTGTAATGAATTAATTATTAATATAATTGTTATATATATAAGCGTAATAAACAAAAACCCTAGTATTCCTATACATCGTCTTTCCCCTACCCTATATCGGGGTTTCGTGTGACATGGCGTGCGGGTGGATTGGGCTTTCGGTCGGAGATTTAGGGTGATTTAGTGGTCGGTTTTGACGTTTGAGTAGAGATTTAGAAAGCTCTCGGTGAGGGATTCGCGATCGTGGTAAGATCTTCTTGTTTCCCTGATTTTTGTACGTTATGGTTTGAGATTTTGACCTTCTTTCTCCTCCAAAAGTTTCAGGAAACGTTGCTTAGGGCTTTCTACAGCCGATCATTAAAGTGGCGCGAGTGGGCACCATTTCTCCAAAGATTTAAGGCAAGTGGATCTCTTCCCTTGCTTGAGCGGTTTTTATTTTATCTCCCTCACTTGTTTACACCCTTAAAGATTAGGAGTAGAGTACGAAGCTTTAAAATGTCCCTCTAGGCTAGATCTTGTTTTTTTGTCCAATCTATAGAGATTAGGAAAATTGGAGATAAGAAAAAATTGGCGTGTATCGTAATGGTGTTTGTCGAGTATCGACGTGGGAAGCCGTAGACTCGTCGAGAAAGTGGATGAGAGATTTTTGTCGACTATTGGTACGTAGTGTAAGTAGAATTCGACGAGTATCACCGAATTTGGTTAAGTCATTTCAGCATGAATCATAAGTTAGCATAAGGAGTTCGATGAATATCGCTGAATATTCATCGAGCGTCAGTCCATTCATCAAACGGAGTTTGATGAATATAGTTGTCCATTCGTTGAGCATCGAGCAAAGTTCGACGAATATTGTTATCCATTCGTAGAGCATCGAGAGAATTTCGACGAATATGATTGTCCATTCGTTGAGCGTCGAACGGAGTTCGACGAATATCATTGGCCATTCGTCGAGCGTAGTCTGGAGTTCAACAAATATACGCATGGCAGTTTTGTCGAGTATAAGGAAAATTCGCCGAATTTTGCTGGGACTTCGAAGTTTTCGCCGTTTTTGTCCAATTTCAGCGGTTTTAGACCTTAGCATAGTTTTAGAACTGGTTTTAGTGTATCTTAAGGTTTTAACTTGGGATTTTGGTAGTTTCCGATGTTTCTTCGACTATGAAGGTTGGTAGTGTATAAAGGACCACCAACTGGACTTCAGTTGTGGATCATTGCACTTGGCGGATGTTTGGTCTCTATTTCCGAGGACTTCTAGTTTGGGTTCGGACAAGTGGCCACCACTGTAGGGCCTTCTTTGTTTTTGAGACATTTGGGCTTAGGAGCCTGGTTCGGGAAAAATTGTCACAGACTCTGCCCGATTGATTTTGCCAAGTGTTAATGATTCACATTTTATTCGAGCTATTTTATGTTTAGTTTGCTTCTTAAATCAGTCTATGCTATTATGCTAATTCTTGCAGATATAGTTGAAGAATGACTTCATTCCGCACTTGGTTCAATTACTCGATTGACTCATTTACTACTGACTTTGCTGTACTTATAATTATTTGGTTATCCATATGTGGTCTTCTACATTTTGTACTCGGGTTTGGTAAACCCACCTCTTACCTTGCACTTTTACCTGATTATTTTCCTTTGCTACTTATATTTTGTTTCTTGCTGAGGTGTTCTTCCTTTGAATGCCTCAGGTTCAGGGCAGTCGCCATTTGAGCGGCTTAGTTTGGGAGCTTGCTAGTGGACTGCTTATTGTAGGATTATTCCTTACCCTAGTGATGTATTTTCTTGGGTTGTTTACTCTAGTACAAACATACATGCACACCGGTGGGTTCATGTCAGGTTGTTGGTGCACACTTATGGTTTTCTTTTGAAATGCTAATTATCTTGCTAAGCCGCTGAGTTGACTGTTTTCTGTGATTGTTTGTACTTGCTCTCTGGATAGGTTTTATGCTAGGTTGCATGTTAGATATTTTTAACTTATAAACCCTATTAATAGTATATTGATCTTTCCATATCTTTCAAAATGAAGTCACTACTTTTTAATTAGCATAAGGACATTTCCTATACTTATTATAAATCTAGAGTCTTGCATAGCATGAGTTATCCTTCGGGGATGTTTATACTCATTTAGGATGTTAAAATCAACTTAATCAAAGTATTTTTCCGCAGCGTATAACTACATTTTATTCATGAATTAGTTGATTCACTAAGCCGAGGGATACGACTAACTTCCTAACCTAAACTGGATTTTCCTTAAATAATTCACAAATTTTTCGAATATTGATTAGTTGTAGTCTCGCCTTAACGTCTACATTTATCCCCTGCCTATGTGGCATCACGATGCGTGTTTTCTCCTTACTCTAATATATCCTTTTATGCATAGAAAATGCGGGTTGTGACAGTTGGTATCAGAGGGAGGTTGTTTGACAATTGGTTGAGCAACCTTCTCTAGTTAGTGTTAGTTGTCAAGTGTCGTTTCATACACACACTGATGTGTTATCAGAACGCATTTGCTGAAGCATGAACACTGCACTTATAGCATGATAAGAAGTATAGGGTGCATATTATGTAGTATGGGGTGCATAATATCTGTTTGTATATGGATCCACCATAGGTGGCAACATGTGACGGTTATGTAGTATGGGATGCATAACCATCATCACATGGGAGACCATTAACACGTTTTATTTTTTTGTTACATGCGATGTTATGTAGTATGGGATGCATAACATTTGATGTGTACGCCGCTCATAAAATTCATTAAGGTTTATTTAGAATGCATAACAAAACATGCATGAAATAACATTGCATCTACACACGTGTCAAGCTAAAGATTAACATGATGACACATGTACACACATGGTTTTGAGTCAAGAAGAATAAGAAATTCATGCATTCATGATTTAGGCACATGAGTTAGTAGGATGACAGCTTATCACCTTAAGTTTTGGCATGTCATCATGATTTAAAATCCCAGAGCAAGTTAGGAGCCTTGGCAATTACTTAAGCATGTTTTGAATGGATTATGGTGTTGGGTGCTAGCGGTTGGGCTAGGTTTTGATTAGTACTTGTTATTTGTTTTTATGGTTCCTAAGCATATGGTGACTAGGTTGACTCCCCAGTTAGAGCGCGAGACTTCTAGTGCACAGAGCGAAGTGGTGATTGAAAGTCTATGGCAGAGTAATGAGGCTTTGTCTAGACATATGGTGGAGATGCAGTCGTAGATCCAAGCATTATTATCGGTCATGTCAGGATAGTTGCGGTGAGTGCAGGACTCAGCTGTAGGTCAGGCTGTTCATGTTCCCCCTGCTCCTCTAGTTCCCCGGGTGTTGTTGCCCCCAGAGATGATGTTTATCTCGCACTTTCAGAGACTAGGACACCATACTTATGATTGTAATGCAGATTTTATGGCCATGGATGATTGGATGATAGCCATCTAGGAGACGTTTGCTTCCTCGGGAATTTTAGCGGACTAGAGGGTGATGGTTGCTGCGTATCAACTCAAGTGACTTGATAAGAGTTGGTGGCTAAGGGAGAAGGAAAATTTAAAGGATGGATGCTCATGAGAATCTTTCAAGGAGTTGGTGCTTAAGAAGTTTCTACCTTTGGTCGAGAGAGACCGTCTGATGAATGATTTTATACACCTTAAGCAAAGGCAGCTTACTATTACCGAGTGCGAGGTAGAGTTCGGCAAACTGAGTCGTTTTGCCCCGGACATGGTGTCTTCAGAGTCAAACCGATTTAAATGATTCCTGGGTGGTCTTAGGAATAACATCCAGCAGCTAGGTAGTGCTTATAGATCTTAAAGCTATGTTGATGTGGTGGAGGCTTCTCTGATTGTTGACGCATTTGACAATGCCACGAATTGACAATAACAAATGAGAAAGGATAGGAGGAAAGCCGGTGAGGGTAAGAGTTCCTAAGAATCCAGTACCGCTTCAGGGAAAAGAAGCAAAGAGATATGCAGTTTTTGTGGCCGACCATGGCATCCATGTGAGATATGTTATTAGAGATTAGGAGCCCAGATGAAAGAATAGGTGCATGTTATTCAGGGTGCTCGTAAAGGGGATTTGGTTTGTTCTGCATGTAAGTGGAGGGGCATGACACTGCCTGTTCTTGGCTTAAGGACAAGACGTGCTTCTGGTGTTGTCAGAAGGGTAATGTTAAGTTGAAGTGCCAGCAGGCTCAGCCCCTCTTGCAACTAGTTCCACTCCAGGCCTTACGGCCGCCCCAGCTATTGGATAAGGGGAAGGGCAAGCTGAACGTGTTGTCTATGGAGGAAGCTCATAAATCTTCGCAAGTTATTATAGGTTAGATCCTTACCTGTTCCTCGCATTCAACTTGTAGTTATAATTCGACGTTTGTTTCCTCAATCGCGTGTTTGATTTTATATAGGAAAGTTTAAGGTAAAGAACTGTTGAGCGTGTTTTATATTCTATTCCGGCACTACCCACTGATTTGCGGCTAGGGATTTCATAGAGAATCACAGTTTGGCCCATGATCTTATTGGCAACGCGTTTAGTGTCAATTTTCCTTCTAGTTATTCTGTTGTATCGGACCAAGGCAGTCAGTGTTGTCCGATTATGTTAGGCGACTTTCTTGCGGCTTTGGATTTGAAGATTATAGACTTGGAAGATTTCGATGTGATTCTGGGCATGGATTGGTTGTCCAAGTATGATCCGGTTATCCAGTGCAAGGTTAAGCGCTTGGACTTCAAGATAGACAACATTCAACCCAAGAGCGTTTATGGTTTTCCGTGCAAAGTTTCTCCGATTATTTCTGCAGTACGTGCACGAATGTTGGTAAATTCCGGAAGTTTTTCTTGTTTGGTTTTGGTGTTGGCGACTGATGGTTGTTTGTCGTGAGGGGATGAGATTGTTGTTGTGCGCGAGTTTCTGGATGTATTTCCGGATAATTTTCCTGGTCTTCCACCCGAGAAAGACGTGGAGTTCATCATAGATCGGGAATCGGGTACTCGCCCTGTTGCTAAGGCGTCGTACAGTATGGCCTCGAGCGAGCTGGAGGAGTTGTGTATCCAATTGGATGAGTTACTTCAGAATAGTCTTATTAGGCTGAGTTCTTCTCCGTGGGTACTCCTGTGCTATTTGTAAAGACAAAGGATGGATCGATGATGCTTTGCATCAAATATAGAGAACTGAATAAGGTGACCATTAAGAATAGATATCCACTGCCAAGGATTGATTACCTATTTGATCAGTTGCGTGGTATCTCTGTGTTTTCAAAGATCTTTCTTAGTTCAGGCTAACACCAGTTGAGGATTTGTGAGGCAGATATTCCACAGACTGCTTTTCGTTCCCGGCATGGGCATTTTGAGTTTTTGGTAATGTCTTTTGGATTAACTAATGCACCCTCTACCTTTATGGATATGATGAACAAGGTATTTAAGGATTACCTGGATTGTTTCGTGGTGGTTTTCATAGATGATGATCTAGTGTACTCCCATAGTGCCGAAGTGCATGCCCAGGACTTGTGCCTAGTTTTGTCTACCTTGAGGGAGCTTAAGTTATATGTCAATCTAAGTAAGTGTGAGTTTTGGCTTCCTCATGTTTCGTTTCTGGGTGATGTGATTAATAAGGATTGAATTTCTATGGACCCTGAGAAGATAGCTGCTGTTATGGATTGGAATAGGCCTACCACTCCCAAAGAGATAAGGAGCTTCCTAAGATTGGTAGGATATTACAGAATGTTTATTAAGGGTTTTTCGACATTGTCTGCACCATTAACTAAGCTTACGCAGAAGAACACAGCTTTTGTGTGGAGCAATAACTGCGAGGAAGCTTTTTGGGAATTGAAGAGGAGATTGTGCACTACTCCGATTTTGGCCTTGCATACTGAAGGGATAGAGTATGCTATGTACGTGGACGCATCACATGTTGGACTTGGTTGCATGTTGATGTAAGAAGGTAAAGTGATAGCGTATGTGTCGAGGAAGTTAAAGACTCATGAAAGGAATTACCCTACACATGATCTGGAATTTACTGCTGCGATTTATGCCTTGAAGTTATGGAGGCATCTTTTATATGGTGCTTTGTGCAAAATTTACATTTATCATAAAAGTTTGAAGTACGTATTCACTCAAAAGGAATTGAATTTGCGCCAACGGAGGTGGTTAGAATATGCAGCAGACTATGATGTTGAGATCCAATATCATCCGGGCAAAGCAAATGTGCTAGCGGACGTCCTGAATAGAAAGTCAACAAATATTTTTAATCTTTCTATGGATTCGCTGGTGGAAGAATTTCTTCTTATGTATATATCAGTGGGGAATAGCCACTCGCTTAGTAGTCTGGAAGTGTTAGAGCCTTCATGGATTTCACTGATGGGGCTACCTCAAGTGGATGATCCTAATTTGATGCACCTTTATAATAGAACTACGAAATGGGAACTGCGAAATGGGAACTGTCGTACTTTTCGATTGATGACGCGAGTACCTTGAAATACCATGACAGATTCTGTATCCCCAATGTTGAAGATATTCGAGTTAAATTATGAAAGGAGGCACAAGGTTCCAGTGTTTCTTACCACCCTGGTTCTACTAAGATGTATCGAGACCTGAAGCAGATTGCCTGGTGGTATGGAATGAAGGGCGATATAGCTAAGTATGTATCTGAATGTTTTACTTTCAAGTGAATGAAGGCCGATCATGGTAGGCCTGGAGGTAAGTTGACGCCCTTAAGATTTCAAGTTGGAAGTGGGAGAGCATTATAATGGATTTTATTACTGATTTGCTGAGATCTCCCCGTGGTCACGATTCTGTTTGGGTTATTGTGGACAGATTAACAAAGTGTGCTCACTTCGTACCGTTTAAGATTGATTACCCCATGAAGAAGATAGCTGAGTTGTACTTGGATGAAGTCATCATGTTACATGGAGTGCCTGTCAATATTATATCAGATCAAGACTCCAGGTTAACGCATCTCTTTTGGGAGAGTTTATAGGAAGGATTGTGTACCGATCTGCGGTATTCCACCTCCTATCATCCGTAGTCTAATGGTAAATCGGAAAGAGATAATCGGATCGTTGAAGATATGATCAGATGTTATATATTGGACCACATAGGAGCGTGGTATGAGTGTTTGAGATTAATGGAATTACCTTATATAACATTTATCAAGAAAGTTTGCAGATGGCTCCGTTTGAAACTCTGTATGGGGGGCGTTGTAGAACTCCTTTGTTTTGGGCAGAGTTTGGTGAAAGACCATTGTTGGGTCGTGAAGCATTAGAGGAAATGGATGTTTCTGTAAAGCATATTCGAGTGAAGCTTCGGATAGCTCAAGTGCGATATGAGAAGAATGCCAATGGACGTAGGACCGATTTGGAGTTTGTTGTAGTGGATATGGTGTTTCTTAAGGTTTTCCCGATGTCTGGAGTTAAAAGGTTTGGTAAGAACAAAAAGTTGGACCCGAGGTATGTGGGAACTTTTGAAATTGTTGAACAAATTGGTGTGTCAGCTTATAGGCTGGATTTGCGCGCAAATTTTCCCGTGTTCATAATGTTTTTCACGTGAGCCAATTACGGAAGTGTGTGCTGAGCGACAGGCAAGTTCTTGATTTTGTGCCCCAGTTGGAGCCCAAACTTTCCTATGTGGATGTTCCTGTTTGTGTTTTGGATGCTCAAGATTGGGTATTACGAAGGAAGATAATACCGATGGTTAACATTTTGTGGAAGAAGCAAGACGTGAAAAGCGCGACTTGGGAGTTAGAGTCAACTATGAGGGATGCTCATCCTCATCTGTTCTAATAATATTTTGGTAAGTGTTTCCTCTATTTCCATATGATTGCTTTTATTTGGTATGGAATTTGATCTTGTTTATGTTAAGTTTCAGGACAAAACTTCTTTTTAGGAGGGGTGACTGTAATGCCTATGATTTTTTTGGCATTTATTTTTATTCCTGTAATGGCGTGATTTTGATGTCAGGGCATTACGTTAACGCATGTCTGGCTTGTGCCGTGGTTAGAGCGTGTTTTTGCTCTTTGAGTTTCCTGTGTAGCTAGGTTTAGCCTGTTTGCAAGATTCCCATGCGAGCCAGGTCTGTTTTGGTGACTCGGTGGAGCCTTTTTGGGAATGCTTGAGTTTTGGATTCGGGAGGTGTTTGCCTGAGTTTTGTTTATCTAATTTGAGTTTCTACTTTGCCACTGGATTCAGACTGAGCTCGACGAATCGTTTACCTCCAAATTATTTCGTCGACCCCAGATCGAAGAATTATTTTATTTTTCGTGGAACGGAGTTTGTCGATTCATATTCTGGAAAACCTTATATCTAGGTTTTCTTCGACCTCTGTCCCGCACTTTCAGTTCCCTTACACTTGATCTTCGTTTTTCTCTTGGAGGTGAACTAATGGCGATTCCAGCAGGCACCCTCGTAGCAAAGAAATTCGACACTCGATTTGATGTCGAGTTTGATTCCTTCCAACATTCAGACCCAATCTTCCTTGACATCCTTCAACTCCTTGAAGAACAACAGTTGAAGAATCTGCTATCCACCAGGATCAAAATAGCTAGCACTGAGATCAGAGAGTGGGTCTACACTTCTTCCACCACCGATGAGAACACCATGACAGGGATAGTCTCGGGTAATGCAGTTTCTCTCACCCCCGCTGTTCTAATTGAAATTTTTGAATTAACTAATGGCGAAGAAGAGTTAGAAGTTGCTAATGAGGAATATGATGTGATGTTGAGTATGATGGGGTATACTGGAGAAACCCCAAATAAATTGTTGAAGAAACACCTGTCTGCCGAGTTCAAATTTCTAACAGATATTGTGGGGAAAGTGTTGCTAGGCAAACACAATGCACATGATTACATAACCATGCACCAATTCCTGGTAATGTGTGCTATGGTAAAAAACAAGAAGGTGAACTGGGCTTAGATCATGTTTGATCTGATTAAGAAAAAGAATACAAAGAAAGTGGTTTGCTTTGGAAGATTATTAGGAATCTTCCTGAAGGAGAAGGCTGTTGAATCACTGGTCTCCCCGACCATATTCATCAATGTCTCCAAGAGGCTCACCTGTGCCCTTTTTGGCATGTGGGAGACGATCATCACTAAGCCCTCCAAGGCTCCATCCTCTTCCTCCAGGCCATCTTAAAGCACAAGGGGAGTAATAGCCTCTCCCTCACCCTCAGAAGCAGCTCACTCCTCCTCCAACATTCCTTCTCTTCAACAACCACAACAACAACCATAACAACCAGTTCATATTCCTACTCCAGCTCCATCTCCTGCAAATTCTCCACAAATAATTATCACTGAAATTCCATCCTCCCCCATTCAGGAATCCCATCAACTCTCTCCTTCCCAATCATCACAACCATCCCCACCTCAATCCCCCCTTCCACCTTACTTAACTATCACAGATCCTGACACCTTTATCTCCTCCCACACATTCAATCTCGTGATTCCCCCATCCTCCACACATCAAGAACCTCTCCCCACACCACAAATTCCACCCTCTACAACAGCTCCTCCCTCTATTCCCTTCTCTTTCCTAGTCCAAACAGACCTTCCATCTTCTACACCTGACTACACACATACAGACATATCTAATGCATTTTCTGTTTACTCCAACTATGGTCATCACAATTCCTACTCCTCCAATGCTCCAGAATCTCTCTATTTAAACTTCTCTGATATTACTAAAGATTTACTTGCATTCATCTCTCCCACTCTTCAAATTCTTTTAAATAAAGCTCTAGCTCCTCTCACTGCTTCCATCCAAACTCTATCTGCCCAAGTTGTTTATCTATCTCCTATCCCTTATTCTGAGGGACTGGATCTAGGACCATCTGCAGCCAGTCAGGGGGAGATGCCTCATGATGAAGAAGCTCCAGTAACAGCAGTAGTAGCAGAGTTTGAAGCAGCAGCAGCAGCAAAAGAAGCAGCAGAAGTAGAAGCAGCAGCAGAGTTTGATTCATTTATGACTGACTCTTCTGAAGATATACTAGATCCTTCTGCAATAATAGACTTAATAGAATCAGATACTGATATGGATGAGCCTCTGAAGATATACCAGATCCTTCTGCAATCATAGACTTAATAGAATCAAATACTAAGATGGATGAGCCTATTTTTGCTGAAATAAATACTGCTGGTGATTATGTTAAAAATACCACAGTAGATCTATTAAATTTATTGAGTATTTTTGATATAGCTTATTTGAATAATCTGCCAGCAGTCAACAACAAGCCATCTTTGGCTATAGTTCCTTACACCTCTCCCATAAGCCCCAAGGTTGTCAAGCAACTAAAGGCTAGTCTTGTTACAACAGAGGTTCTAGCTATAGACGTTCCAGCTATTTCATGTCCTCCTACTGCAGTTTTTGTTATGGATGATTCACCCATGCCTGATCTTGATGCATTGATCATGGATGATATAGAAGAAGAAAACAAAACAGTGGCTAAAAGCACTGTTATATATAGCCCTTCTGTTCCAGTTTCAGCTCCATCTCCAGCTCCTCCTCCAGCTTCTACTCAGGCTGAAAAACCAATTGATAAATCAGTACTAAAGGCCATTGATGCCTTATATGATGCTCCTCAAGATTCTGATGATGAGGATAATGATGATGAAGAGGACTCAGATGATGAGCCAAAGAAAAATAAAGTATCTAAGAAGAGGAAAGCTCCTCCACCTCCTGCCCCAAAACCAAATCTAGTAAATGACACCTCATACTATATACTTCAGAAGATCACACCCTATAAGGGCATACCAGCATGGATGTGCCTGTCCAAAAATCTATATAAAGAAAGGAAGAAATGTAGAAGATATTCCCCACCTCCTCAAAGATACAGAAAGGATCCTCCTCCTCCTCCACCACCTGCAACTGGTGCTTCCAGTTCTTCAACTCAAAGGACTACCCAGTTTCAAACCTATCAAATACATGAGGGTAGGTCCTCCTCTTCAGGAAGTAGTCAGTAAAGGCATTATTCATCTGGCAAGCAGCAGCATCAACAACATAACAGTAACAATTCACTGAACATCAAAAGGCCGAAAGCCACAAGAGACCTACTTCCCCTCCTGTACCCTTTGAAGATCCAGAGTCAACTGCAACTGCTAGGATGGCCAGATTCCAGGTATTGGTTGGCCTATCCATGATCACCAAAGCAAGAGCTGAAGGAAAGGATCTATCTGAATATACTACAATGTCCAAGTATAGAAAGGAAGAATTTAACAGGTTTGCTAAGGCAAACAAATTTTTCAATGTTGATGATTACATGAAGTTACATACTGAAGTGTTGGATCCCTAGTTATATTTGGGATAGGTTCACTAAATTAGGATGTTTGACAAAACATGTATAGCTAGGGTCATGTATGTTTCCTAGAGTCAAGGCCATGTCCTTAAATTCAACACTACATGGACCAGCCATCAATAGACCGCAAAAGACTCAAGAATTAGAGAAACTATAATGACTCAGAAAATGAGTTTGACGTTCGTCGAACTCAGGTCGATGAAAGACCTGCTCAGCTAGATGAACTTAGATAAAATTCTATGTGTTGAGCTCGATGAACTTGAATCTCGGGTCGACAATTTCCAAAGTATACTTCCAACATTCTAAGTCCAAATTTCTTCACACTTAGTTCCAGTCGACGAACTTAGTTCTCAGGTCGACGAACTTAGTTCTCAGGTCTACGAACTTAGTTCTCAGGTCGATGATTGTTGGGTATTCTACTTCAACATCTTATTCCAGAAACATCTAAGTTTAGGATCACACTCCAGTCGACAGACTCACCTTCTCAGCTCGCCGAACTTAGACCACAGTCTTGGCAAGATTTATCAAGTTGTAGTTAGAAGCTCTTAGCTCGACGAAACTAGTTCTCAGGTCGACGAACCCAGTTCTGAGGTTGACGATTTCTGGACACATTAATTCACAGAGTTGGCAAGGTTCCAGAGAAAGCAGTTCTGTCCTCAGTTCGACGATCTTGGATCTCAGATCGATGAACAACTATTATCTGGTCGACGAACTTGACTTCTCTGCTCGAAGAACGCTGGACACAGATCGACGAATTCTGTTCCCTGCTCAACGAATTCTGTAATGTTCTAGACTTGGAAATTTCCCTACCTCTACCCCTTTTCTATTGCAATAATTTCTGTGTAATCAATGCTTAAAAATTCTCTGAATATTATTGATAGAAGCAAGCATTGATTACGGTCTTCATCAAGATTATTGCTTGTTTTTTTTTCCATGGGACAGTTTGGGAAATCAATCAATGCAAATATTATCCAGGCCGTCAGCATTGAATGAAGAAATTCAAATGCAGATGGAAGATTACACAGAAATATAAAAAGCATTTTTCTTTCTCTTCCCTAAGGAGAATATACAACAACATAGAAAATAAGCCTTTCTTCTTCCTTCTCGTCTGAACACAGAACGAAACACACAAGACAATAACATAGAAAAATCAGAAGCCCTACACCAGAGAAAGAACAATAAGCTAAAGAAGAAGAATAACAACCATTTAAATCAAGAGTCTTCTTCTGTCTTCATCTCAGGATACTTCAGAGGACAACAAATATTCTATCTGTCAAAGAAGTTCCTAGATAACATCCGGTCAAAGCTGAAAAACTGAAGACCTACTCACCCTGCAGCAAGGCACAAATCTTCCTGAGTTCAATATCTCAGGGGGAGCTTTTGCTTACATCAAGATCCACTAAAGTCTTCTTATTTGTACTTGAGAAAGAGAAGACATAATCACTCTTTCATCCCCCACTGTATAAAGGGTTCTTAACTCCCTTCAAAAGTTATTCTTGATTACAAGTCACCTGATCAAAAGACTTGAGCATTGGTTTTTGAGCACTTGATAAAAAGCTCATTGGTGGTCGTCACCTGATCAAAAACCTGAGTGGATTCCTACCAAGGTGGTAGAAGAGTGGATGTACCCAGGTTGGGGAACCACTATAAAATTCTTTTTTTGTCTGGATTGCTCTTTTCTTTTGTTCTTGTTGTGGCTGTGCTAGTTAGGTTGTTATGTTTGTGATAACTTATATTTGTTGTGCCTGTGTTGGACCATATTATTTTAGGACTAAGTTTTTTATTTACAACAAAAGATTTAAAATCCTAAAGATACTCTATTCACCCCCCCCCCCTCTAGAGTATACTAGATCTAACCCCTAGCTTTCAATTGGTATCAGAGCAAGGTTCCTTTGGTTGTACAAGCTAACCCTTGGACTAAAAGATCATGTGTTAGATATGTTATTTTATTTCTACTAGGATTATATATTCACAGCATGGCACAGAACAACGATTATGCAAACACCAGACCTCCAGTGTGCAACCTAAATAGGTTTGCCATCTGGAAGGTAAGAATACGATTATATATTAATTCTATTGAGGATGATATCTACAATTCCATCTTGACAGGTCCTCCTCAAGCAACTCCTCCACATCTATAACAGCTTCAAGCATAATGCAGTTCCACCACCTGAGTGGACTGAAGCTCAAAAGAAAGCCAGAGTTGTTGATGTAAGACCCCCTCTCCCGGATCCCAAAAAAATGGCACGAAGGGGGGTCTTATGCCCGATACAGCCGCCTTGCGGTAGCATTAGCACACGGGATAACCTATACTACAAGACGCCTATTCTGCCGGCTACAACCAATATCAATATGTACATGCCAACCGAACCATAATATAAAGAGAGAGAAGAAGTCAAATCCACACTAAGTCAATAGTCCAAATACATCAAATAAGAGATAAGCTAAAACATTCTTCCACAAATATCAGAGTACAACTAGTATGTAACAACCCCATCCGTTCCTATGGTATATACTAGAAGGTCCGACCAGGGCCCCACAGCATATATCACAAAACAGGCGGAAAGGTTACGGGATGATACCAGAGTATCGCAGCGCACCTAAACACATTGCATTCTAGCGGAAGCCTATACTAAACCTTGAACTCCACACTTGAATGTCCAACATATAAAACAACTCCACATTGTATATATAATAGGAATTTCTTGCAATCATACAAAAGTAGGCCTTATGGCATTACATGGCATTCAAACAGTGGCCTAAACATTGGCGCGCAGGCCGGCCACAATAAAAGAAAACACAACATAGACTTCGAGCGCTAGTAGCAGCAGCAACAGCAGCAGAGACATCAACCTTTATGCGTCCCGCTTGGCTCTCAAACACCTGTACAGGGACAATCCACCCAACGGTGGCAAACAGAAGCAACGGTCAGCGTTCAGCTGACCAAATTATAACAACCCTACCCCTTACTCGGGGCAGCGGTAATCTTCCCTGCAGGCATAGCATATCACAAGCATGGCAAGATATCTCATATAATGTGCTTTCATGCACTCATGCCATCACAACCGTTCACCACCCGGCCCAACGGTCCGTGCACTCAGGGCACATTCTTGGTGTTCTGGCAAATCACTTGCCCACTACCGTTTCAGGGTCACAACCCAACAACAACTCTCTTGAGCATTTACTCCATGGCGTGCAGTCGGAGTTCTAGTCTTACAACAACGGGATGGCCTGTAGCCCCCCATTGTGCCATGGAACTCAGGCCTAAGACTCTCGCTATGCGCTCCAACAGACCGCACCTTCTGGTCCACGTTGGACGGACATAATGCAGGTCGGATCCTCCACCCCCCGTTGCTCAAATCGCCTTGCCTTCACCGAGTACGGCGTACTCGTGGCTTAATCAAAGGCACGGGTTGGTCTCATCAATCCTGTTCTTGGCATTCAGCCTGGGTATTTTTATTACACCCATTCATCTCACAACGTCAGCGGGTCTTTCCTGGGCACACAGTACTTCCTATTACTCATTCACAAGTACGACACCACAATATCACAAATGTCAGGGGTCTTTCCTGGGCACACCAGTACTTCCTGTTACTCTCTTCACATGTACCACCTATGACATCAAGCAGCATAACGGGCCTTTCCTGGTCACACCAGTACTTCCTGTTACTCATTCACAGGTACGACCCAATAGCACAAACAGAACACAGATATTTTCCTGGACTACCACTCCAGTACTTCGTGCTACTACCCTTCACATGCATAACCCGTTGACTCCTTAAACTACACGTTTATCATAGAGTCTTCTCCGATTCGTATGCAACATCACCAATCCAGACCAACCTGTCTAGATGGGCTTCACACAGCATGCCTATTCCGTACTTCCATTCTGGATCTATATGCCAACAAAGGGGATTTCATGAATCACCCAAAGATTTCCAAAATCAGCCACCTCTTGGTGGCGAAATCACATGCATATGCCAAAAAGAAGCCTTCAATGGCTAGGAAGAAAAGTCGTTACCCTTGAAGACCGCTTTGGTGCCATAAGCACCAAGGTAACTGGAAAGACTCGCAACAGCGTTTCCTCAGCAAAGTTGGCCTCGGATCACTGCTTGAAACTCACAAGCTCCAGCAGCAAACAACCCTTCTTCTTCTTCCTCCTCCTTCCTCGCCCTTTCTCTCTCTAAACCCGTAGAAAGATAAAGGCAAGAACAAAATAAGAATCCGTTCTCTGTTTCGGCCTTAAGGAAGCAGGATAGAATCTCAGCTCTTGATCCCAGCTGAAGGAAAAATGGACGGCTACGAAAACTCGGAAAATTCGAGTTTCGCGTTCGACACGCCCTGTGACACGCCCGTGTCACAGGCCGTGTCCTCAAAGCGGTGGTCAAGCCGCCTTATCTCTTCCATATCGTCGAACCCAGACTCGGGCCAAATCGTCGAACCCAAAGCCTGAATCGTCGAGCCTATGGCCCGATCTTAGAGCCCATGACCCGTTCTTCGAACCCGCGTTCGACGATTTTCGTTCGACGATTCAGCAGCGATCGTCGAGCTCGCCATAGATCGTCGAGCTCGCCAGCGATCAACAAATAGCACGTTCGACGATATCTGTTCGACGATCCTGCATTCGACGATCCTGCGTTCGACGATTTTCTCGCGCTCGACGAATTGGCCAGCGCCCGATGATTTTCCAGTGCTCGACGATCTCCGTTCGACGATTCCTCCAGCCCATGAAGCCTTGGTTAAATCGTCGAGCTCAAATTGGTGAACCCAAATTTTCGTCGACCTGATGCCGAACTGGAGTGGGACACGCCCTCTGTCACTATCACAACCCGCATTTTCTCAACGATAAAATCGTATCAGGGCAAGAGAAAACACGTGCCGTGATGCCACATCGTGCAGGGAATAACTACACACGTTCAGGCAAAACTCCAGACCTTAGATTTTTACGGAAAAATCGTTGATTAATGTGAAAGAAAACCAGTTATGTTGAATGGTCGTATCCCTCGGCACGGTGGATCAGCTAGTCCACAATTAAAAATATATTTATACGCAGTAGAAAATACTTTGGTTCAATTAAGTTGACACCCTACATAATCATAAGTGACCCCGAGGGACGACTCATGCTCTGCATGACTCTAAAGTGAATATAGTATATATGAAAGATAGTTTTTTATGCTAAGGAAATATAGTGTCTTTGTTTTATAAATATGTTATGCATGAGATACATATAGTAATGTTTTTAGTGTTTAAAATATATAACATGCAACCTAGCATAAATCCTTCCCAGAAGCAAGTAAACAACCACAAATAGGCAAAAATAGCAGTTTAAGTTCACACCCAGCATCGCAAGAAGCCACCAGTGGGCGTCAACAACCTGACACGAACCCACTGGTGAGTATGTATGTCTATACAGAAAGGTAAAGAACAACTTCACAAAATCGGGGATCAGTTATCTCAGCTACCCAAGAGGCCACCAATAAGCCCCTCCAAAAGAACTAGCCGCTGAACTGGCTACAACCTGGACCTGAGGCATTCAAGAAAAGAATACCTCAGCAAGAAAATAGTCAAAAAGTTAAATAGAGCATTAGATTTATGAGCAAATAAGAAGGGTTTACCAACCCGGCAACAAACTGCTATAAGCAAAAGAAAGGGCATGACAGTAAGAAAAGAGCACTGTCTAAAGCACAGAAAAGCACACAAAGTGCGAGCAATAAAAGTAATATTCCCTACAAAAGAGCCTGCAATAGCAACAAGACATATACATATATGCCAGAAGAATAAGCCATAAAATAGGAAAGGAACTAACAGTCCTAACAAGTGGGTTAATGGCGGTGGTCAAAACATGGATCTGAATACATCACCAAAACCAGATCCAAAAAGGGCTAAGGGGTCAAACCGTGGCAGCTTTAGGGTCCCACACATGCCAACCCAAAACCGGGGCAAAAGGCGGTGGCCACAGCTCTCCACAAAAAAACTCCACCCCTCCAGAAGACACCAAAACTCCACCACCTGCCACAACCCAAGAGCCGGCATGCAAAAACTAGCCAAACACCCAATACCCCCCCCCCCTAGGGAATAGGTAAAAGTCACACTAACATTCTTAAGAAAACACACGAACCCAAGACAGAAACGTTGAGCCCACTCGACGCGGCGTTGAGTAAGCTCCACTCACTTGACGCCAAAATACTTAGTCGCAAAACCTATGTTGGATGACGACATTGAATGAACTCGGCTCACTCAATGCTGTCAGCACTTTCTACTTAGGATAAACGTAAATTTTACTTAAAACCACAGCTTAAACTTTCTCAACGCGCGGAAACAGAGAGTTGGGAATTTAATTCCAACCCTCCCTTCCATCCTATCTACTCGGGGCTACCGCATCTAAACTTAAACCACAACTAATCGCAGCCTTACCCTAACTCTAGCTACCCACTGTACACCAGAACAAGACAAAAAGAGAGAAAACTTGATTTAAATTCCAGAAAAAATAAAGAAACATCCACTTGATTTAAAGCTTGATTTAACAACTCAACCTGCTGCTCTAGGGAGGAAAACATAGAGAATAGAGCTATTGCATAGGAAATGAAAACATAGAATGGGTTAGATATAATTTGGCAAGGGCAAGGGAGCCACTTACCTCTACCTCCAGCAAAAACAACAACTATCTCCAAAGCTTGGCACTGGCGGCAAGATCGGCAACCTCAGGCCACGCACAGCACATCAAACATTACAGCTAACAAAACAATTGTCGAAACGACGCGAAAGCAAATGAACCCGGACTTCGACCAAAACTCGCACCATAGCTAAACACCCAAGCTACGAAAACAACGGTGAGGTCGAAAACAACATCCCACGATCGCACACTCGGGCTAACACCTCCCGAAGCCAAAACACAAGCATTTCCCTAAGAGGCCCAATTGAGTCACCAAAACATACTCCGGCTAGCTGGGGAAACTTGCCAACAGGCTACAACCAGGCTACACAAGGAACCTAAAGAGCTAAGACCACGCTCTACAACGGTGAAGGGCCGGAAATGCGTCATCTTAACGCCAATCCAAGATCAAACAAAACAAAGAAAAACCGGGGGCGTTACAGCCACTCCCCCCCTAAAAGAAAGTTTCGCCTCGAAACTTTATTCACAACACTCCTATAAAGAAGGAGAGAGAAAGAGCCAGGAAAGGGCTATATATATAAATAAAACGGAACAAACCAGGCACAAGATCAGGGAAACAGATGAGGGTGAGCCTCCCTCATAGCCGACTCCAATTCCCAAGTCGCGCTTTCTACATCCTGATTCCTCCATAAAACTTTAACCATAGGAATAGTCTTCTTCCGCAACGCACGAACCTGAGAATCCAGAATGCAGACAGGCACCTCCACATAAGAAAGATTCGGCTCCAACTGAGGCACATAATCCAAAACCTGCCTGCCATTCATCACATATTTCCGCAGCTAACTGACGTGGAAGACATCATGCACGCCAGGGAAATTTGCGAGCAAAGCCAGCCTATAAGCTGATAACCTAATCCGCTCAACAATCAGAAACGGCCCCACGTACCTCGGGTCCAACTTCCTGTTCTTGCCAAACCGCTTGACTCCGATCAACGGGGAGACCTTTAAAAACACTGAGTCCCCCAACACAAATTCCAAGTCCGAACTACGCCGGTTGGCGTTCTTCTCATATCTCTCTTGGGCTAACCGAAGCTTTTCCCGTATAAGCTTCATAGCAGATTCCATCTCCTCGAGTGCTTCTGGACCCAACAAAGGTCTCTCGCCAACCTCAGCCCAAAACAAGGGAGTCCTGCAGTGCCTCCCATACAAAGCATCAAAAGGTGTCATTTGCAAGCTTTCTTGATAACTGTTGTTATAAGCAAATTCCATAAGCCGCAAGCACTCATCCCACGCTCCTCCGTGGTCCAGAATATAGCATCGGATCATATCTTCCACAATCTGATTTACTCGCTCCGTCTGACCATTGGTCTGCGGATGATAAGCTGTGGAATATCTCAAATCTGTACCCAACCCCTCTTGAAGGCTCTTCCAAAAACGAGACGTAAACCTGGAGTCTCGATCCGATATGATACTCACGGGTACACCATGCAATCTGATAACCTCATCCAAATACAGCTCGGCTATCTTCCTCATCAGATAATCGATCTTAAATGGTACGAAATGAGCACTCTTCGTAATTCTGTCTACAATCACCCAAATTGAATCATGCCCCTTAGGAGATCTTGGTAAGCCTGTAATGAAATCCATCGAGATACTCTCCCATTTCCACATCGGAATCTCTAAGGGAGTCAGCTTGCCACCAGGCCTCCCATGGTCAGCTTTCACATGCCTGCAAGTGTAACACTCTGAAACAAATCTGGCTATGTCCCTCTTCATCCCATACCACCAAGCAATCTGCTATAAATAATGATACATCTTGGTAGACCCTGGATGGTAGGCGACACTAGATCCGTGGGCTTCTCTGCACACCATATCCCGGATATCTCCAACAGCAGGGATGCAAAACCTGCCACGATACTTCAAGGTACCAGCATCATCTATAGAGAAATCTGGTAATTCACCTTTTTCAGCTCGAAGATACAAATGCAGAAGATCGGGATCATCCTTCTGATGCAGTCTCGTAAGCGCAATCCACGAAGGTTCTGCTACTGCCAAACTACTCTGTGAATCGCAGCTTCCCACAAAAATGTCCATCAAAAGAAACTCTTCCACTAGACGCTCGGCGGAGAGATTGAAAATCTTCCATGACTTCCGACTCAGGGCGTCGGCCACCACATTAGCCTTGCCCGGATGGTACTGGATTTCAACATCATAGTCGGCCACATACTCCAAACATCGCCGCTGGCGCAGGTTCAATTCTTTTTGGGTGAATACATACTTTAAACTCTTATGTTCCGTGAAAATCTTGCACTGCGCGCCATATAGCAAATGCCTCCACAATTTCAACGCATAGATCACAGCTGCAAACTCCAGGCCATGCGTAGGGTAATTCCTCTCGTGAGTCTTTAGCTGCCTCGACCCGTACGCAATCACCTTCCCGCCCTGCATCAATACGCAGCCCAGTACGACATGCGACGCATCGACATATATATCATACTCACTACCTTCAGCAGGCAAAGACAAAATTGGAGCTGAACATAACCTTCTTTTTAGTTCCTCAAAAGCCTCCTCACACTTGCCATCCCATATGAAGGCTACATTCTTCTGCGTCAACTTGGTCAACGACGCAGACAAGGTAGAGAATCCCTCTATAAATATTCTATAATTTCCAGCCAAGCCCATGAAGCTTCTGATCTCTTTGTGAGTAAAAGGCCTCGCCCATTCCATAATAGCATCGATCTTTTCTGGGTCCACCGATATTCCCTCCTTATTAACCACGTGGTCGAGAAAAGAAACTTGAGGCAACCAAAATTCGCATTTGCTCCGCTTGACAATAGCTTATGGTCTCTCAGAGTAGCCAAGACCAGTCACAAATGTCGATCATGCTCCTCCACATCTTTAGAGTACACTAAAACATCGTCTATAAAGACAATCACAAACTTATCCAAAAAATCCTTGAAAACTCTGTTCATCAAATCCATAAAAGCTGATGGTGCATTAGTCAAACCAAATGACATAACCAAAAACTCAAAATTCTCATGACGAGAGCGGAACGCCGTCCACGGAACATCTGACTCCCGAATCCTCAACTGGTGATAGCCCGAACGAAGATCAATCTTGGAAAACACGGCACTACCACGCAGTTGGTCAAACAAATCGTCAATCTGAGGCAAAGGGTACCTGTTCTTAATAGTAACCTTATTCAGCTCTTTATAGTCGATGCATAGCCTCATCGACCCATCTTTCTTTTTGATGAACAGCACTGGTGCACCCCAAGGCGAAGAACTCGGCCTTATGAAACCTTTTGCCAACATCTCATCCAGCTGGATTCGCAACTCTTCCAGCCCTCGCGGGGCCATCCGGTACGGCGCCTTTACAATAGGACGCGTGCCTGGCTCCAAATTTATAACAAACTCGACATCTCGATCGGGTGGAAGACCGGGAAGATCATCAGGAAACACATCAGAGAAGTCACACACCACATGAATCTCTTCCAAACACGGCACTCTAACAATTATCCCTACTAGAGAGACCACACAGGCAAAACAGACAAAATCAAGCAACTTCCGAGCACGCACCACAGAAATGACTGGAGACTCCTAGAGAGAATACCCATAAACGATCCCTGGATGACCGTTGTCTTTGATGAAGTCCAAGCGCTTACCCTTGCACTGGATAACAGCACCGTACCTTGACAACCAGTCCATGCCCAAGATAACATCGAAGTCCTCCAGGTCAATCACCTTCAGATCTGCCTTGGCTAGAAAATCCCCCAACAAAATCGGACAATCAAGGACACCCAGGTCTGTAACCACAGAGTCACCAGAGGGGAACTTAACGCAAAAGGCACCACCAACACGATCTAGGCCCAAACTGAACCGATTCACGAAGGCTCTAGCAACAAACGAGTGGGTAGTGTCGGAATCGAAGAGAACGCGCGCCCACCGGTTCTTTAACTTAAATCGTCCTACAAATTGCACACACATATAAGGCAATAAACGCTAAAACGAAAACTACAACCAAAAGGGAACATAACGAAACGACTAGGGAGGAGTTGAACCTGAGATAACCTGGGTCGAAGTCTGCGCTTCGTCTGCCATAAGCACATTCAGCTTCCCCTTTCCTTTATCCATTTGCTGAGGCGGTGGCAAAGCATGGAGGGGAACTAGCTGCAGAACAGGCTGGAACTATGGGCACTTTGTCTTGAGATGACCCTTCTGCCCACACTGAAAATAGACCTTATCTTTTAACCAGCAACGGGCAACCTCATGCCCCTTCCTTCCACATAAGGCACATACCAAGTCTCCTCTGGGAGCACCCTGAATCGCGTGCACCTATTCCTTCTTCTGCGCTCCCAACCTTCTGAACACTTCTCAAAGGGGTGGCCTGGCCGACCACAGAAACTACAAACCTCTTTGTTCTTCTTTCTCGAGACAGCATCAGGTTCCTGAGGGCTCTTCCCTCCACCAAACTTCCGCTTATCCTTCCACAACAGCTGGCCTCTATACTTGGCATTCTCAATGGCCTCAACTCTCAAGGCAGCTTCAACCATGCTGGCATAACTGACTGCTCCGTAGGCATTCGCTAACTGCTGAATGTCGCTTCTTAGTCCACCTAGAAACCGTTTAACTCGATCTGCTTCAACACTCACCAAATCAGGAGCCAACCGACTTAACTTGTTAAACTCAATCTCATACTCACTAACCATGAGTTTCATTTGCTTCAAATGGAGAAATTCATTCATTAGCCGGTCCCTCTCAACTGAAGGCAGAAACTTACTCAACAGCATCACCTTAAATGACTCCCAAGAGCATCCTGCCACCAAGCTCTCTTTCTCCCTCAGCCACCAATTCTTTGCTAAGCCCTTGAGCTGGTAGGCAGCGAGCATCACTCTCTGATCGTCCATAATCCCTGAGTAAGAGAACATCTCCTCAATGGTAATCAGCCAGTCATCCAAAATCATGAAATCTGCTTGCCCATCATAAGTAGGGGGCCTAAGCCGCTGAAACTGGGATATAAACGCCATCTCCGAGGGCACCACAACCAAAGGCACGAGAGGAGCAGGAGGGGCAGGAATAGCTACCCCCTCAGCGGGGTCCTGAACTCTCAGAGTCTGTCCCGCCACCATTGCTACAAGAGACTGAATCTGAGCCTGCATAGCCACTACCTATCTCGATAAGGCCTCATTACTCTGCCGCAGGTTTTCTACCAACGCCTCGCTCTGCGCTCCTGACGTCTCACCCTCGGATTGGGGGGTCGATCTCGTCGCAGGACGTCTCGCCATCCTATAATCGCACAAGCTTTAGACAAAACCTAGCCCAACAGCTAGAACAAAACTACCCGGTACAGACAAACACACTTAAATATGAACTTCAACTGCTAAACTTGCTCTGGGAGTTGTTTTTACCGTGATGATGTTATGCTTAACCTAAGATGGTTCACCACCATCATACCAACTCATGTGCCTAAACCATGAATGCATGTATTTGTATTCTTTTTGACTCAAAAACCATGCGTGTACATATGTCATCATGCAGATCTTTAGCTTGGCACGTTGTGCTTATGAAATGGTATGCTATTCATGATGTGCTATGCATTCTAAAAAGGCCTTAATGCATGCCATGGGCGGCATACACATGAAAATCTTATGCATCCCATACTACATAACATTCCCATGCAACGAAAAAGGAAAACGCGCTAGCCGCATTCATGTGGTGAGGTTATGCATCCCATACTACATAACCCTCACATGTTGCCTCCTATGGTGGATCCATATACAAACACATATTATGCATCTCATACTGCATAATATGCCCCATATACTTTTTTATGCTCATGAGTGTAGTGTTCGTGCTTTAGCCAAGACGTGCTGATGACATATCGGTGTGTGTATGGTATGACGCTAACCAATAATGCAAACAAGGGAAAGGTTGCCCGACCATTTGCCAAGCAACCTCCCTCTGATACCAACTGTCACAACCCGCATTTTCTCAACGATAAAATCGTATCAGAGCAAGAGAAAACACGTGCGTGATGCCACGTCGTGCAAGGGATAACTGCACATGTTCAGGCAAAACTCCAGACATTGGATTTTTAAGGAAAAACGTTGATTAATGTGAAAGAAAACCAGTTATGTTGAATGGCCATATCTCTCGGCACGGTGGATCTGCTAGTCCACAATTAAAAGTATATTTATATGCAGCGGAAAATACTTTGCTTCAATTAAGTTGACACCCTACATAAGCATAAGTGTCCCCGAGGGACGACTCATGCTATGCATGACTCTAAAGTGAATATAGTATATATGAAAGATAGTCTTTTACGCTAAGGAAATATAGTGTCTTTGTTTTATAAATATGTTATGCATGAGATATATATAGTAATGCTTTTATTGTTTAAAATATCTAACATGCAACCTAGCATAAATCCTTCCCAAAAGCAAGTAAACAACCACAAATAGGCAAAAATAACAGTTTAAGTTCACACCCAGCATCGCAAGAAGCCACTAGTGGGCGTCAACAACCTGACACGAACCCACTGGTGATTATGTATGTCTATACAGAAAGGTAAAGAACTACCTCACAAAATCGGGCATCAGCTATCTCAGCTACCCAAGAGGCCACCAACAAGCCCCTCCAAAAGAACTAGCCGTTGAACTGGCTACAACCTGGACCTGAGGCATTCAAGAAAAGAACACCTCAGCAAGAAAATAGTCAAAAAGGTAAATAGAGCATTAGATTTATGAGCAAATAAGAAGGGTTTACCAACCCGGCAACAAACTGCTATAAGCAAAAGAAAGGGCATGACAGTAAGAAAAGAGCACTATCTAAGGCACAGCAAAGCACAGTAAGTGCGAGCAATAAAAGCAATATGCCCTACAAAAGAGCCTACAATAGCAACAAGACATATACATATATGCCAGAAGAATAAGCCATAAAATAGGAAAGGAACTAACAGTCCTAACACGTGTGTTAATGGTGGTGGTCAAAAAATGGATCTGAATACATAACAAAAACCAGATCCAAAAAGGGCTAAGGGGTCAAACTGTTGCAGCTTTAGGGTCCCACACACGCCAACCCAAAACCGGGGCAAAAGGCGGTGGCCACAGCTCTCCACAAAAAAATCCACCCCTATAGAGGCCACCAAAACTCCACCACCTGCCACAACCCAAGAGTCGGCATACAAAAACTAGCCGAACACCCAATACCCCCCCTAGGGAATAGGGAAAAGTCACACTAACATTCCTAAGGAAACACACGAACCCAAGATAGAAACGTCGAGCCCACTCGACGCGGCGTTGAGTAAGCTCCACTCACTTGACGCCAAAATACTTAGCCGCAAAACCTACGTTGGATGATGGCGTTGAATGAACTCGGCTCACTCAACGCTGTCAGTGCTTTCTACTTAGGATAAACATAGATTTTAGTTAAAACCGCAGACTAAACTTTCTCAACGCGCGGAAACAGAGAGTTGGGAATTTAATTCCAACCCTCCCTTCCATCCTATCTACTCGGGGCTACCGCATCTAAACATAAACCACAACTAATCGCAGCCTAACCCTAACTCTAGCTACCCACTGTACACCAGAACGAGACAAAAAGAGAGAAAACTTGATTTAAATTCTAGAAAAAATAAAGAAACAGCCACTTGATTTAAAGCTTGATTTAACAACTCAACCTGCTGCTCTAGGGAGGAAAACATAGAGAATAGAGCTATTGCACAGGAAATGAAAACAGAGCATGGGTTAGAAATAATTTGGCAAGGGCAAGGGAGCCACTTGCCTCTCTACCTCCAGGAAATACAACAACTATCTCCAAAGCTTGGCACTGGCGGCAAGATCGGCCACCTCAGGCCACGCACAGCACATCAAACATTACCGCTAACAAAACAATCGTCGAAACGATGCGAAAGCAAACGGTCCCGGACTTCGACCAAAACTCGCACCGTAGCTTAGCACCCTAGCTACGAAAACAACGGTGAGGTCAAAAACAACATCCGACGATCGCACACTCGGGCTAACACCTCCCGAAGCCATAACACAAGCATTTCCCTAAGAGGCCCAACCAAGTCACCAAAACAGACTCCGGCTAGCTAGGGAAACTTGCCAATAGGCTATAACCAGGCTACACAAGGAACCTAAAGAGCTAAGACCATGCTCTACAATGGCGAAGGGCCGGAAATGCGTCATCGTAACGCCAATCCAAGATAAAACAAAACAAAGAAAAACCGGGGGCGTTACAGTCACGCCCGTGATCCAGGGCGTGACCACCCAAAACACTTTCCGTCGAACGACTTTCGTCGATCTCGGCATGACTCCGCACCCGAGCAGGACACGCCCTGGGATACTGCCGTGTCCTAGGGCGTGTCACCCAAAATTTTGTCTGCTGATAAAATTGGGCTGTTACAACCCTCCCCTCTTACAAGAAATTTCATCCTCGAAATTGGTACACAGGAAGGCAACCAGCAACCAGCAAGAAAAATGTTATAACCTTAAAATTTTCATGTTACAACAACATTCTCTCCACTTATTACAGAAACAGCTCGGGAAATTTCTCTCGCATGGTTTTCTCTCGCTCCCATGTACATTCCTCACGGCCTCACTTGTCCCACCGGACTTTAACCATTCCGACCATCTTATTTCGCAATTGTTTCTCGGCTCGAACTTCGATCTGAATGGGTCTAACTCTCGTTGTTAACACATACTCCACTAGCACACGATCATCCGCAATCACTTGAGCTGGATCTTTAACGACCTTCCGAAGAACCGAGATGTGAAACACATCATGTAATCCACTCAAGTTTGCCGACAGAGCTAGCCGATAATTCGGTTCTCCGACGCGGTCCACCACTTCAAATGGACCCAAATATCTTGGTCTCAACTTTTTCAAACGTCGAATCCTGGAGACACCTTTGAAGGGCTTGATCTTCAAGTAGACCCAATCGCAAACTGTAAATTCCACGTTCTGGTGCTTGGCGTTGTAGTACTTAGCTTGTCAATCTTGAGCAATGTGTAGCTTCTCTCTAATAGTTCGTATGGTTGAGTTTGCTTCATCAACCTCATTAGTTTTATAAACTCGAGCTTCGCCCGCTTCTACCCAAGCCAAGGGAGTACGACACTTCCTTCCATACAGAGCTTCATATGGTGCCATCCCAATGCTCGCTTGGTAGCTGTTATTATACGCAAACTCCACCATATAGAGATGATCTTCCCATCTCTTTCCAAAGTCAAGGGCGCACATTCGGAGCATGTCCTCAATTGTTCTGTTGGTACGTTCAGTTTGGCCATCTGTTTGGGGATGAAAGGCCGTACTGAAAGTCAACTTCATGCCCAACAGTCGGTGAACTAGCCTCCAGTCATTTGACGTGAATCGCCCATCTCGATCACTTACGATGATCCGATGAACACCGTGAAGCCGTACAATCTGGTCAACATATAATTTTGCCAATCTTTCAACCGAGTAGTACTGGGATGGGTGACCTCCTGGGAAGTCCCCGTAGTGCGGGCTTGACTATCAAGTTTACCTCATCAAAGGGAGGTTGTGGCCACCAACAACCCGCAAGTGGGCAGATGCGCCAATTGAGGCAGTCCATGGAGAGGGGTTGGAGTGCTTGGGCTACAGCTCGGTAACGGTCCACCGGAGGCCTAGTGGTGTTGATCCACGGACGGCAAAGGGGACGTTACATAGTAATTGCCCAAACAGGCTACATTAAAATCTCACGTCACTCACATCCGTAACCGATGGTAGCGACGACACCGTCACATCCGGCCCTGTCGTCCTGGCCTAGCTGTCCTGCTGCAAAGTCTGCGGCTGCTCTACCTGCGCGGTGACCTCCTAAAAATGAAGACGTTGCAACCATTAGTTTAAAAGACTAAGTGGCTTCACATCCGCTCCCCCGACGACTCCTCGGCACTGGGCGAAGATAGGAACAAGCGTACAAGTATAATAAGCAGTAAAACATGTACAAATAGATGGTAATGGTACAATAAGATTAATAGAATTATTATCTAGCAGCTCTACATAACAATAACAAACTATAAGGTACAAGTATCTACAGCAGGAAAGTAACTTAACTTATAAGGATGCTCATACAAGCTTATATGTTAAGGATTGGGTTATATAAAAGTAACTCATCGCATAAGAGTGCCCATACAAACTTATACGATGAGGATCTTGTTGTGCAATGTTATGAAATGATAGGTATGCTATGCAATGACTCACCCATGATCACATACATGCAATTGCTCTGCCAACATAGACAATAGTTCCCACTATTTGAGCAGGTAGCTAACCTCTCAGGCGTCAGCCGCCGTGGCCAGGCGGTGACAGTAGAGCCGGCATCTCTACTACTAGGCGGGTATCCACACTACTTCACCTAGGCCTCCATACGCCTCAATGCTAAGAACACAACAGCGGAGCCCTGCGTACTATGGCCCAGCTGGAGCCTCTGGTAGATGTGCACTGAGGACCAAGCCCCGAACTGACCTTGTGTGACCCAAAAGGAGCCTCGGAAGTAAGCACGAGGACCAAGCCCAACCGTTCACCTGGCATGGAAGGAGCCCCGAGAGGTAGACACCGATGACCAAGCCCAACCGCCCAAAGTCTAACTGTCAACTCCCGTCGGTGTGACGATCGGCGAGCCCGTAGACCTGCCACACTATCCTTAACCCAGTATTATGACACCACGTGTCGACTTACACCACATGCAAATTCCACAACACCGTGTCTTGGAAGGGGCCTCAGAAGTAAGGACGAGGACACAGCCCAACCATCCACTCAGCACGGAAGGAGCCCCAGGACGTAGACACCGAGGACCAAGCCCAACCGTCCATCTATACCTCATTTCAACATTAACTCAACTGGTGACGACCAACGCCGCACTTACATCCCTCCATAATACTACCCGTAGGGAGACTACGCTCTAAGTATTGGACTACTACATTTCATTCTAACCATCATACATACTCATGACCATGGTTCATCCTTCTATTTGTCATTCCAAATGATTTCAACATTTTACGAGCATGATGCGCATAAATAACGTTCTACCAATTTGTATCTAGTCATTTTATTTAAGTAATCTTGCTTCACAATTCAGTTATATGAAATCCAATTAATAAGATTTATCATTCATAGCACTACGGTGGTTAGCATAAAATATTTCATCGAAAATCTCGAGTTAATTGTCAACATCGATTCCACCGAATTCGAATTCATATTATATAAACCCCAGAATTTAAGTGTAGAGTAAATCTGGACAGCAAGTTAGACCGAAGATCCCTGAAGCTACAAGAATCCAGCGAAGACGTGTAACTCCTCGATGGAAAGGTCTTTCCATGGGCTACAACTTTTATGTTTAGACCACAACCCAGATTCAATGGTATCATACCTGAAATCAGCCTTGAAGTGCACTGCGTACAGAACACAATTTCTGCATGCAGGATTTATCAGACGTCATATTCGTTCAGATCTTCCCGTGGCTACACATTTCGCATGAAGGCGTGCTACCACTCGTTGGAAAGGTATTTTCAAGGGCTTCAACTTTTGTGTTTAGTCAAAAGCCCAAATCTGGTCATATCACATTTGAAAATGGCCAAGAAGATTGCTGCGCGCAGAACACAGATTCTGCACGCATCTTAAAGAGGAATGAACGACATCGGTTCATCTTCCTCCTCAAGTCGGTCTTCCAAAATCACACCTGAAATTCCCCCTCCCTTATTCACCCTCTTGAGGTCTTTACTCCTCACGAAACCATCCCCCATTTTTGCATAGAAGGTTGGAGAGGTTGAAGACACCACTAACCAAGAGCACAAGCCCTAGATCAGCCTCATCCTAGAGAAGTCACCATCTCACAAGTCTAGACTCTTTTGAGTCGACATCTCACCTAGATAACTACAGATCTAGCACCAAGGGAGAGGGGAGGAAGTCACCTCATTTCCGGCATTTCCACTATTTCCGGCCATAGATCGTGTAACTCTTCTTGGCGGCATCTTCTCCTTCACGGCGACGGCGGATCTTCTCCTCCAAGACTTTCTCCAGTGGTTTCCCTTTCTATAGAAATTTCTCTCAGGAAAAGTGGCTGGAATGAGGAGTGAAAATGGCTAGGCTTTTCTCTTCCCTTATATATGAAAAGTGACATGGGAGGGACACGACCGTGTCCCTGACCGTGTCCTGCTTGCGCGAAGCGTTACAACGGTGTTCAGTGTTAGTCCGTTATTCGACACGGGTAGGGACACGCCCGTGTCACAACTCGTGTCCATATGACACAGCCGTGTTCCCTGGCCGTGTCCTTCTCAGGATACCTTTCGACGAACTCAACTCAATATAATGGCACACTTGTAGGGACACACCCGTGTCTCTACCCGTATCATAAAATTCGTCGATCTTGACACGAGTTCGTCGATCTCGACACACTCTGTCGAATTTAAATCGACACACACGGGTAGGGACATGCCCGTGTTGCTACCCGTGTCATACGATGTCGACACACATCATCGATCTCAACACGCCTCGTCGAGCTCAACTCGACACAACGACACACGGGTAGGGACATGCACGTGTCTCTACCCGTATCATACAATTCGTCGATCTCGACATGCAGTTCGTCGATCTTGACATGTTGTGTCGAGTTCAACTTGACACACACTCACACGGGTAGGCACACGCCCGTTTCTCTACACGTGTCACTTCACACGGGTAGTGACACGGCCGTGTCACTACCCGTGTCCTTCACTGGACATACTCGAGTCATCGACTCGAGAGCTGGCCACTACCACACGGGTAGGGACACGCCCGTGTCTCTACCCGTGTCCTATGCTTGACTGATTTATCCTCCTTTTCACATGTGCTGCCCTGTTGTCAGCACTCCCCATGAACCCTAATCAGCTCTCCTGACTCAAAAACACGCATGAGGGGCCTAGTGCGATTCGGGACGTTACAAATCCTATAAACAAAAAAAGATTTCGTCCTCAAAATCAGGCTTAGGCTATGTGGAGAAAAGCATAACAGAAAATATAATATGTTTTTAAATAAAGTTACCTTGAGCAAACAACTGCAGGTAGTGTTTTTGTATCAAATCCATTAGCTCCCATGTATATTCCTCCTTCCCATTATTAGCCCATAGCACCTTCACCAAGGGAACACTTTTGCGGCGTAACTTTCTTGTCTCGCTATCTACGAACCGCACCGGCTCTAGTCGCACAGACCTATCAGTTGTGGGGATGTATTGATCGGGCTGCAACAACGCCTTCCGAAGCGACGACACATGGAACACGTCGTGGAGGTTCTCTAGCTCAGACGGTAACTCCAACCGATAGGCCAACGGGCCAATCTTTTCCAATATAGTATAAGACCCAACATACCTTGGGCTGAGCTTTTTCACACCACGCACACGTGATACTCCATGCATCGGTCGGATTTTCAGAAACACCTTATCACCCACTTGAAATTCCACCATCCTGTGCCTTGCATTATAATACTTTGACTACCGACTTTGAGCTTCCAACATGCGATCCCGAAATAGTCTAACCGCCGCATCGGTATCCTTAATATATTCAACACTCAAAGACTTCGGGTCTTCATCTTGCACCCAAGACAAGTGGGTTCTACACGTCCTTTCATAAAGAGCTTCATGTGGAGCCATGCCGATACTAGCCTGGTGGCTGTTGTTGTAGGAGAATTCTACCAATGGTAAGAGCCTTTCCCACGACTCTCCTCTATCCAACCCACATAATCTCAACAAATCTTCCAATATCTAGATGGTCCTTTCAGATTGCCCGTCCGTCTGAGGGTGAAACGCGGTGCTGAAGGTAAGGAGCGAGCTCAAATACGCCTGTACCGCCTTCCACTCCCTTAAGGTAAAATGACCATCCCGGTTCGAAATGATTGGCTTAGACACGCCATGATAGCGTATGAATTGCTCCACAAAGAGGCATACTAAGACATCCACATGAGCTTCTTTCTTCATTGAAATAAACCGGGCTACTTTCGTCAGGCGATCAACTCTCACCCACACTGAATCATTTCCTGAGCGTGAGCGAGGTAATCCATGGACAAAGTCCATGGAGATATCCTCAAACTTCCACTCGGAGCTGGGCAATGATTGTAGCAAACCACCGAGACTCTTGCATTTTGCCTTCACCCTTTGACAAGCTTCGCAATGTGTAACAAAATATCGGACATCCTTTTTCATTAGCGGCCAATACATGGTCTTTCATAAGCCAGCGTACATCTTAGCAATGCCAGGGTGCACTGAATATTGAGAGCAATGAGACTCTCTCAAGATATCCTCCTGGATATTACCACCCTTGGGAATGTAGAGCCGGCCACGAAAATAAACGAGGCCGTCTTTTAGCATATACTCATCCGTAGTCCCCTCTTCGATTGATTTGATTGCCGGGGCCAGAGCCGCATCCATTCCTTGCTCCACTCTGATTCAGTCCCAAATATCACAAACTATGCTCATGCTTGCCAAGTACTCAGTATACTCTGCCGAAGGAGCTTTAAATATCAATGTAATATCCATCTCCTCAATCATCCGAGCCAACTCCATACTCATCAACCGAGACTCTGGACTAGAACCTGGTACCTTTCTACTCAATGCATCGGCCACCGAGTTCGCCTTTCCGGGGTAGTAGTTCATGGTGAACTCATAGTCGCAAAGAAATTCTAACCACCGCCGTTGTCTCAAGTTCAACTCCTTCTGAGTATGAACGTACTTCAAGTTTTGGTGATCTGAAAAGATCTCGCTGTGGACACCGTATAGATAATGCCTCCAAACCTTCAAGGTGAACACCACTGCTCCAAGATCCAAATCATGAACCGGGTAATTGATTTCATGCTTCTTCAATTGTCTTGAAGCGTAGGCAATCACGTGTCTGTGCTGCATCAACACCGCACCCATCCACTGATATGATGCGTCAGTGTAGACTTGAAATCCTTCCTTCCCAGACGGAAGTGCAAGGATGGGGGCGGAGGTAAGTCTATCCTTCAGCTCCTGGAACGCCGCTTCACATTGGGGTGTCCACTTAAATGACACACCTTTCTTCGTCAATGAAGTAAGTGGAAGAGCATCTTTGAAAATCCTTTTACGAACTTGCGGTAGTACCCGACAAGTCTAAGGAAACTCCTCACATCGGCCACCAACTTCAAAGGAGACCACTCCTTCACGGCACGCACCTTGGCCGGATCCACTGCTAGTCCTGCCCCGCTGATCACATGCACCAAGAAAGCAACCTCTTTAAGCCAGAATTCACACTTGATGATCTTGGCGAACAAGGCGTGCTCTTTTAATTTCTTCAATACCAAGGTCAAGTGCTCAACATGCTCCTCCTCCGTCTTTGAGTAGACCAAGATGTCGTCAATGAAGACAATGACGAAGACATCTAAATAAGGTTCAAACACCTTGTTCATCAGGCTCATGAAGGCCGAAGGGGCATTTGTGAGCCCAAACGGCATTACAGTGAACTCATACAACCCATATCTTGAAGTAAATGCCGTTTTCTGGATGTCCTCTTCTTGTATTCTCAACTAATAATACCCTGAGCGCAAGTCCAGCTTAGAAAACCAATGAGCTCCCACTAGTTGATCGAACAACTTGTCGATCCGAGGTAGCAGATAAGTGTTCCGCACCGTCAGCTGATTGAGTTCCCGATAATCTATGCACAAACGCATGGTTCCATCCTTCTTCTTCACGAACAATACAGGGGCTCCCCAGGGTGACGAACTGGGGCGAACGAACCCTGATTCCACCAGTTCTTGCAGTTGAACTCTAAACTCTGAGAGTTCCTTCGGGGCCATTCGGTAAGGGGCCTTGGATACAGGCTTGGCACCCGGTACTAGATTAATCTGGAAGTCAACCTCTCTACGCAGGGGTAATCATGGAAGTTTCTCAAGAAGTACCTCGGGTAAATCCTGCACTACTCGTACATCTTTCATATCCAATGTCATCTCCTTCAACTCGAAACAGATGATGAAGACTTCATCCCCCTTCATATGGGCTTCTACTGTCTGCACTGAGGATAACAACATACGAGGTGCAAAGCTAATACCTTGGAAGATGACGTCGGAGTCTCCATGTCTCAAGTATATTCGTTTCTCTACACAATCAATCCTTACAAAGTGCCAGTCCAACCACGCCATGCACAAAATGTAACACCCCCTATCCGTCGCATAGCATATAGCAGTAGGTCCGGCCGGGGCCCGACGCCATATACCACAGACAAACCGGGTGGTTACTTATGGAAACCATCCAACCAATCTCAACGTCCTATACAGAGCATTCTAGCGGAAGCAGTTTATAAAAGTTGTAAACAGAGAACCCAGCATTAAAGCACGAATGTCCACTAGTACAAATTAGGAATGTTATTACAAAATACCCAAAACAAGCCTTAAGGCCTTACAAAATGTTTCACTTTAATATTACATGTTTTACAAACCACGGCACGCAGGCCGGTCATACATGAATAAAACAATAAACACTTCTACTTGGGCCTTCGAGGGCCAGCTTCGCAAAAAGGGCTTTAGCCCGCTATTGACCGCTTGGTCCAGCTGCACCTGCAAGCAACAAACCACCGCACGGTGGCAAAACAAGGCAACGGTCAGCATTGCTGACCAAATTATAACGATCCCGCCCCCAACTCGGGGCGGCGATGCTCCTTCCCTGCATTTCATTAGCATAAGCGAGCAATATATATAACCATAGCCATTTCATCACAGACGTTGGCTCGCACGGCCACACGACCCGTGCACTCAGGGCACATTCTCGGTGAACCGGTCGATGTCACGTCAATTAAAGCCATTAACATTCCAGACTCACCACCGCCACTTAGACGGCCACACCTATGAGCAATTTGTCTTCTTGGCCTGGGTCACGACAATTTAAGCCATTGACCGCCGAAGACTCACATCTATGCCAACGGCAAGTGCCACGTAACCTTAGGTCTCTTTAACCGAACGACATAAAGCGGGTACGTTTCCATCTAACCCGTGCTCACATCGCAACGGCAATTTAAGCCATTTGCGCGGGTCAAACTTCCACCGAGTCCCATTCTATCACACGTCACATAACTCAGTTATGTTCAAGTTGGCTCTCAGGCCACCAAGTTGGCAAGATCTCGTATCCGCCCAGTTTTCTGGGTGCACCTTTGGGTTAGTCCCCAAGGCTCCCTGCTGCAATCTACCGCGTAGAAAACCCAAAAAACAACCAATAACACGGAGTCTTCTCCGGCCTTATGCAATGCAACATCACTGATCCAGACTAACATGTCCGGGTAGGCTTCACACATCATGCCTATGTCCGTTCTCGCTTACGGACTCTAAACAACGGGGACTTCACATATCTACCCGAAGGAACGCCTCCAACTCTCCACAAACTCGCGAGAGCGGGCTTCCTATGCTAGGAAAGAGAGCTATTCATGCTCAAGATGAGGATCGTTACCCTTGAGTTCCTCTTTGGCGCCATTGAAAAGTAATCGGATGGAAATCACCGCACTAGCATTGCCTCCGTGGATCCGGAGTCGGCTTGTGATTCGGAGCTCCGAAGCTCCTCCAATGGCGGATCTAGCTCCTTCTTCTTCCCTTAGCTCTCCTCTCTCTCCAAGGATTTAGAAAGAGAACAAGTGAAGAAAAGTAAGGGTTTTCTAAGTCAAAACCCGGGTATATCCCTTCAGGAACAATCCCCAGCCGTTGGATCTTCAGTCAAAGAAATGAACGGCTTCGATTCGGGACTGAAATGCCCCATCTGGACCGAACACGGCCTGGCACACGCCCGTGTCCAGGGCCGTGTGCCGCATTCGCCGTCAAAATCGAATCTCCTGGAACCTCACACGGGTATCGAACATGCCCGTGTTCGAGCTAACACGCCCGTGTTCCACCTCATACGGCCGTGTAGCCGGCAGTGTACCCCATGATTTTTCCCCATTTTCAACCCGAGCACTGCACGGGTTCTAGGACACGCCCGTGTCCTTGCCCGTGTCACCTTGACACGCCCGGACCCCAGGCCGTGTACACGGGACACTTCGTCGAGTGAAGATCGACGACTTGATGACACGGCCTTGGACACGCCCGTGTCCTAGACCGTGTGCCTTGTCTCGACAATCGCCGAGTGAATCTCGACGACTCCCCGGGACTATCGTCGACACGGGTCGACACGCCCTGCGACACGCCCGTGTTGCAGGCCGTGTGCCCAATCTCAACGAATCGTCGAGTAAAACTCGACGACTTCGCGGCTAAGTGTCGACACACGCTTGACATGCCATGGGACACGCCCGTATCCCAGCCGTGTGCCTGCTGCCAGAACCCAAACTGGCCCAAAACGTCCCCCTTTGCTCCTTTGAGTTTCGGGGCGTTACACAAAATGATGTCAAACTCCGGCATTCTTAAGACTGTGGCAGGCGTATCAAAGACCTTTCCTTCAATAAATATCTAAAACTCGCACTTAGCGGTTGCAGTCATCTCCGAGCTGTCCAGTAGGCGCACTCTTCGGGCTATACCAGTGAAGTATTGTACGCCCTCCATGTCCTTAATAAAGTCCTCAGATACAAAGGAGTGTGAGGCACCGGTATCGAACAGCGTATAGGCCATCTTCCCGCCAACTATCACGGTGCCTAAGTACCAATAACCAAAACTTGTTACTAGGTGTCTAGTATGTCTCAAGCAACTTTACGTTTAAGAAAAGAAAAATGTGATAGTTATTTAAATCATACCTGCAATCACATCTTGGGGATTATGTTCTTGTGCCATGTCCAGCACGTACACTTGATTCTGAGCAGGGCCGGCGTTTCCTCCTCGCGGTCCTCGTCCTCGACCACGCATGTAACCCCGCCCGCGCGGAGCTGTCGGAGGGGGAGTAGGAGGGACATTCCCATACAACAGCGGGAAGTAGCGTCGTATGTGGCCCGGTTGGTTGCATTCGAAATACACCAGCCCACGATTCCTCTCAGGTTGCTGAAATTGCTGAGGCTGAGGTGGTGGAGGCAACGCAGGAGGCTGCGGAACCGGATGCTCCACTCTATAGTTTTGGTGGAAACGCCCTCCACCTCTTTGATGTCCTCTTCCTCCTCTAAAGTCCCCCCTCCTCCTATTACTTGGACCAGCTTCCATCACGTCGTCCGCAGGTCTCTTACCACATCCCAAGTAGTCCGCCTCCAATGTCATTGTCATATCGATAATCTCCGGCAAACTATCATCCGCTATAAACAAAAGGGCCTGCCTTATGGGATTTCGCAGTCCTTTGTAGAAATTCTTGGCGTATCCTCTATCATCCAGGTCATATGAGTCTTCGAACCTTGCGAGATGCTGGAACTCACGCTGGTATTCTGTAACCGATTTTGATCCCTGCTTCAGTAGTAGAAACCACTGCTAGAGCTCGCCTCGAGCAGATGTAGGAATGAAGTGCTCCAAGAAGACACCCGAGAACTCGCTCCAACGTATCTCAGTATACACTTGTCCTTGGAACGTGGAGCCCATCAGTGACTTCCACCACCTCTTAGCATGTAGATCCAAGGAGGACACCGCCAACGATACAACCATGTTGGTCGGTGAACGGATCCCCGCCAATAGCTCTTGGACTGTGTTAAGCCACTCTTCCATGCGTACGGCCGACTCCGTCATGAGGTAGGCGGGAGGGGAGAGAGCCCGAAAGGTGCTCAGCCATTTAGATCACGGAGCCTGTTGTTGAACCGTAGGCTGCTGCACCCTAAAGGCATCCAGGATGGCGGTGAGCGTCTGCCCCAACTCGGATTGTTGAAACTGACTGGGTATGGACGGGGCAGGAGTGCCCCCCATCGGCTCAACATGTACTAGAACCTACACGTAAAACACAAACGTATGGTCAGGCTGGCTAATCTTGCGGTCAAAGTTGGACAACTTAATGTGAATTACATATGGGCTCACCATTGCTTCCGCTAAGTCAGTTTGTCTGCAAACTGACTGATCGAACGAGGGTGGGACCATTGTTGAATGACTTCCTTAGTTGAGGATTGTGGAAAATTGATACTATTTGTTGGACCCCCCCTCCCGGATCCCAAAATATGGTACGAAGGGGGGTCTTATGCCCGGAACAGCCGCCTTGCGGTAGCATTAGCACACGGGCTAACCTGTACCACAAGACGACTATTCCGCCGGCCACAACCAATATCAATATGTACATGCCAACCCAACCATAATATAAAGTGAGAGAAGAAGTCAAATCCACAATAAGTCAATAGTCCAAATACATCAAATAAGAGATAAGCTAAAACATGCTTCCACAAATATCAGAGTACAACTAGTAATTGTCCAAATGGGCTACATCAAAATCTCACGTCACTCACATCCGTAACCGACGGTAGTGACAACACCGTCACATCAGGCCCTGTCGTCCTAGCATGGCTGTCCTGCTGCAAAGTCTGCGGCTACTCTACTTGCGGGGTAACCTCCAAAAAAGGAAGACGTAACAACTGTTAGTCTAAAACACTAGGTGGCTTCACATCCGCTCCCTCGGCGACTCCTCGGCTGTAACGCCCCCTATTTTTCTGCGATTATTTAACTCTCGTTTGGCGTTACGTTGACGCGTTTCCGGCAGGTGCCGTTTGTTAGAGCATGATCTTAGCTCTTTAGGTTCCTTGTGTGGTTGTTGGTAGCCTTTTTGGCAAGATCCCCTAGCAAGCCGGGTTTGTTTTGGTGACCGGTGAGGCCTCTCGGGGGATGCTTGTGTTTTGGCTTCGGGTAGTGATAACCCGAGTTTTGTTCGTAGAAAGTTGATTTTGACTTCACCGTTGTGTTCGTAGCATCGGTATTTAGCTTCAGTGTGAATTTCATCGAATTCTGAGGATGTTCGGGTTCACGTCGTTTTGGATTTTATTTATAATAATGAGATATTATGTATTCTATATAGGTTTTTTTTAGAAGTAGCAGTTATGGTGAAAGGGTGGCTGACAGTTTTTGGGTTGGCTAGGGAGAGAAAGTATTTGGGATTTAGCCGCTGCTTATATATTTATAGCCTCAGGTTTAGAAATTAGGACTGTTCATTGTCTCTTGAGAAACCGTCGCCAGTTCGAGAGGAAGAAAAATAGCCAACCCTACTACCCTTCAGACGCCGATTCTGGTAGCGTTAGTGGACGAAATTCGATTCCGAAAGCGGATTTGGATTACTCTCGCCCAGAACTGCATTCCTACGGTGCTGTTGTGGCTGGAGCCGAGAGAGAGGAAGGGTTGTGCAAGATAAATCACTGGAATTTGAGGCAAGTGGTGCTCCTACCCTTGCCAAGTTTTTCTTCTCCTTTTTATGTCATATTTGTTGCTATCATTCATGTTTCCTAAGATTATTATTTTGCTCTGATTTTCCGTCAAAATCATGTGGGGCTTGAACCATGAATGCTCCTTTATGTTTATTTTTTCATTTTTCTCAAGTTATGAAACTCCAAGTCTTCGGCCGGATTGCTGTGGTCTTGTCTTTTATCAAATTGTTCCCTGTTGATCTCGAATTGGATAGTATTTAGCCTTTCAGCCTTAGAACCAGTAGCAGTGGGTTTTCATACTTATATTATGAGTGATATGATCGAATTATGCTAAGAAGATTCGTAGGAAACGAAGTTGGAGGTATAGGATTGCTGTGCACTTAATGCAGCCAGTTCGACGAAGATCGTCGATCTGGGTTCGACGAACAGAGATCGACGACCTCTGGTTGCATGGGATCGACGAAGATCATCAATCTGAGTTCGACGGTAATCGCCGAACTGAGATCGACGATCTCCTGTTGCCTGTGGTCGGCGAAGATCGTCAAGCTGAGTCGACGATTTTTCCTGGACCTGTGTCATATGAAAATCGTCGAGCTACGTTCGATGATTTTCCTGCGTTCGACGATTTTCCCACGCTCGACGAAAATCATCGAGCTGCGTTCGATGATTTTCCTACGTTCGACGATTTTCCTGCGCTCGAAGAAAATCATCGATCTGCGTTCAATGATTTTTTTCCTGCGTTCAGTGTTCGACGAAAATCGTCGAACTGAGTTCGACGATTCCTGTAACTGTGATCGTTTATTCCTGTAAGCTGGGATCGACGTTATTCCATTTTAGTTTCTTTTCTTGCAGAGCGATTATCTCCTAGGTGGGGATGTCTTGTCGGCCATTCGTTCTTCCTTTATTTTGAGGGCCGAATCGTAGGCTAAGGCAGGTAGTGGTTTTTTTTTCTTGACGCTCTAAAGCAGCGGGATGTTTTGTGTGCGAGCCGTGGCCGCCACTTTTTAGTCCCAGGTATGGGATGGGTATTGCTATGGCTGCCACCTTATAATCCCAGGTACGGGCTGAGTTTGTGGTGGTCTGGTGCTTTCACAGTGAAATTTTTGTTGGAACTGTTTTGTTTGGGGGGCTGTTTTTGGTCACTAACTCAGGTCCATTATGTTTTACTACTGCCATTACCCACAAATTAGGATTGTTAGGTGTTTCTTCCTTGCTGAATGCAACATATGGTGGCAGGTTATCTTGTCTTTTGCCTTGTAGTCTCTGCAGGATTTGAGCAGGGCTTGGTGTTGTTACCTGGTACTTGGTATACTTTGGCTTACTTGGGACAGTGTTTGCTTTTACTGTCATGTTTACTTACTCTCTTTTGTCCCATTTTGATTTAACACTCTAATGCTGATTTTCTTGTTTACTTGCTGAGTTGTTCTTTTCCTCTCTGAATGCCTCAGGTTCTGACTAGTAGCCAAGTAGACGGCTAGTTCTGGTGTGCTGTTGCTGGTGATCTCTTGTACTGCAGAGATCAGTTTCTTGATCTTGTGAGGTAGTTTTCTGTTCTTCTTATAGACATACATACTTGCTAGTGAGTTCGTGTCAGTTTGTTGGCGCCCACTAGTAGTTTTACCTTATGATACTGGATATGTTTTCTTAACTGCTACCTTTCTGGAGATAGTCTACTTGTTATTGGGAAGATTTATGCTAGGTTGCTAGTTACTTTTAAACCTAAAAACACTATTACTATTATATTTCATGACCAACATGTTTATAAAACTCATACATTACTTTCCAAGCAACGTAAAAAGATCATTTTCCTACTTATAATATAATATAAATCTAGAGTCTTGCATAGTATAAGTTGATCTCGGGGGTCACTTATGCACTCTCATAAGATGTCAAATATAAATAAAGTATTTTCCGTCGCGTATAAGTATAGTTTTAAACTGTGGACTAGGTGATCCACTGAGCCGAGGGATACGACCTTTAAAAAAATATAACTGATATTTTTTTCTAATCTTTAAACTTATGAATTTTCATAGTCTATTTAGATGGTGTTCTCCTAAGCGTCGACTGTTATCCCCTGCTCGACGTGGCATCACAACGCATGTTTTCTCACACTCTGATACTTCTTAAATTCGGAGAAACTGCGGGTTGTAACAGTTGGTATCAGATCCAGGTTGCTTGACAATTTATCGGGCAACCTTCCCTTATATGTATTAAATGTTTAGCATCATATCATACACACACCGATATGTCATCAGCACGTCTTGGCTGAAGCACGAACACTACACTCATAGCATAACATGAAGTAAACGGGGCATATTATGTAGTATGGGATGCATAATATGTGTCTGTATATGGATCAACTATAGGGGCAACATGTGAGGGTTATGTAGTATGGGATGCATAACCTCACCACATAAATATGACTAGCATGTTTCTTTTTCGTTGCATGAGAATGTTATGTAGTATGGGATGCGTAACATTTTCATGCGTACGCCACTCATGATATGCATCAGGGCTTTTTTAGAATGCATAGCACAATCATGAATAGCATAACATTGCATAAGCATAACGTGCCAAACTAAAGATTTGCAGATGACATATGTACACACATGGGTTTAAATCAGAAAAAGAATATAAATTCACGCATTCCTGATCTAGGCACAAGAGTAGTTGACGGTGGTTAACCATCCTAGGTTAGGCATAGCATCACTTTTATTAAATAAAATAAAATCCCAGAGCAAGTATAGCAGTTAAAAGTTCATATTTATGTATGTATTGTCTGTACTGGTAGTTGTTCCAACTGTTGTACTAGGTTTTGACCTCAGTTTTTATGGTTTTAGGATGGTGAGACGTCCTTCTACTAGGTCAACTCCCCTGTCTGAGGGTGAGTCCTCAGGAGAGCAGAGTGATGCGGTGATCGAGATCCTGCGATAGAGCAATGATTCCTTGACCAGGCAGTTGGTGGAGTTGCAAGCCCAGATCCAGTCTCTGCCGGTAGTTGTGGCAGGATAGACTCAGGGAGTGCAAGACCCTGTAGGGGGGTCAGCTGTTCCTCCCCCTCCTGCTCCCCTAAGACCTCCAGTGGTGGTGCTAGCAGAGATGGCCTTTATTTCTCAGTTTCAGAGACTTAGCCCTCCTACATATGATGGGAAGGCTGATTTCATTGTCATAGATGATTGGCTGATCTCCATGGAGGAGATGTTCTCGTACTCCAGTGTTGTAGATGATCAGAGAGTGATGATAGCTGCCTATCAGCTTAAGGGTATGGCTAAGAGTTAGTGGCTTAGAGAAAATGAGAGCTTGGTGGCTGGTTGCTCTTGGGGATTATTCAAGGAGATGCTGTTGAGAAAGCTCTTGCCTTCGGTCGAGCGTGACCGACTAATGAACGACTTCCTCCACCTGAAGCAGAGATAACTCACGGTCAGTGAGTACGAGATAGAGTTCAGTAAGTTGAGCTGGTTTGCCCCTGGGTTGGTGAGTGTTGAAGCAGATTGAGTCAAGCGGTTCCTTGGTGGCTTGAGGAGCGAGGTTCAGCAGTTGGCCAGTGCTTATGGATCCGAGACTTATACAGGGGTAGTGGAGGCTGCTCTGAAAGTGGAGGAAATTGAGACCGCAAAGAATAGAGGCCAGCAAATAAGGAAGGACAGGAGGAAGTCTGCTGAAGAAAAGAACCCCCAGGTACTCGATGCTGCTTCGGGAAAGAATAGCAAGGTAGTGTGTAGCTTCTGTGGCCGGTCAGGCCACCCTGTTGAGAGGTGTTTCAAGAAGGCGGGAGATTAGAAGAAGGAGCAAGTTCATGTTATTCAAGGTGCTCCTAGGAAGGATGGTTCCTGTTCTGTTTGCAAGCGACTTGAGCATGATGCTGCCCAGTGCTGGTCCAAGGATAAAGTCTGCTATCAGTGTAGCCAGAAGGGACATATCAAGACAAGGTGTCCTCAGGTCCAGCTTATTCTTCAGGCAGTTCCACTTCAGGCTTTACCTCCGCCTCAGCGTCTATACAAGGGAAAAGGAAAGCTGAACGTTATCTCTTCCGAGGAGGCTCAAACTTCGACTCAGGTCATCTCAGGTTAATCGTTTTCCTAGCCTGAAAGTTATATTTGCTAGAATGGTTAGAGTTTTGTTTTGGTAGTTCCTTAGTTGCTTATATGTACTCCTATAGGGAAATTTAAGGTGAAAAACTATTGGACGCGTGTTCTGTTCGACTCCGGCGCTACCCACTCGTTTGTGGCTAGAGCTTTTGTAGAGCGATATAGGTTGATTCTAGATCGAGTTCATGATACCTTCCACGTCAAGTTCCATTCTAGTGAATCTGTGTTGTCATATTTGGGCATTCTGGATTGCCCTGTTTTGTTGGTGGACTTTCTTGCGAAGGCAGACTTGAAGATGATTGATTTAGAGGACTTTGATGTTATTCTGGGCATGGACTGGTTTTATAAGTATGATGCGGTTATTCAATGCAAAGGGAAGCGCTTGGACTTCATCAAGGACAACGGTCAGCCTGGAAGTGTGTATGCGGATCCGTTCCAGGATCCTCCTATTATTTCTGCGGTATGTGCTCAGAAGCTATTTTATTCTGATTGTTTTGCTTGTCTAGTCTCGGTGGTTGGGACTGCTGTCAGTGTACCGCGCTTGGAGGAGATTTCTATTGTACGTGGTTTCTCTGATGTTTTTCCTGATGACCTTCCTGGTCTTCCCCCCGAGCAGGATGTTGAGTTTGTGATTGATTTGGAACCGTGTACGGGTCCCATTGCTAAGGCGCCGTATCGGATGGCCCCTCGTGAGTTGGAGGAGTTACGAGTCCAGTTGGACGAGTTGTTGGCAAAAGGTTTTATCAGGCCGAGTTCGTCGCCTTAGGGTGCTCCTGTTCTATTTGTGAAGAAAAAGGATGGGTCGATGAGGCTGTGCATCAATTATAGGGAGCTGATCAAAGTCACCATTAAGAACAGGTACCCTCTGCCAAGGATAACTGACTTATTTGATCAGTTGCGTGGTAGCACGGTGTTTTCCAAGATCGATCTTCGTTCTGACTATCATCAGCTCAGGATCCGTGAGGCAGATATTCCACAGACTGCGTTTAGATCGAGGCATGGACACTTCGAGTTTCTGGTGATGTCGTTTGGTTTGACCAACGCACCATCAGCTTTCATCGATATGATGAACCGGTTGTTCAAGGACTTTCTAGACAAGTTCGTGGTGGTATTCATCGATGATGTGTTGATCTACTCTCGCAGTGCTGAGGAGCATGAGCAGCATCTGCGCTTGGTTCTAACGGAGTTGAGGAACCACAAGTTATTCGCCAAGCTGATTAAGTGCGAATTTTGGTTGCCTCAGGTCACATTCTGGGCCACGTGGTGAATAAGGATGGGATATCGGTCGACCCGGAAAAGATCGCATCAGTGATGGATTGGAGCAGGATGGGCACGCCCAAGGAGATTAGAAGCTTCCTAGGGTTGGTCAGCTACTACAGGAGGTTCGTGGAGGGTTTCTATACCCTGGCTGCACCTTTGACCAGATTGACTCATAAGAACACGGCCTTTGTTTGGAGCGAGAAGTGCGAAGAAGCCTTCCTGGAACTAAAGATCAGATTGTGCACTGCTCCCGTTCTGACCCTACCTACTGAGGGTATGGAGTATGATGTGTACATGGATGCTTCGCATGTTGGTCTGGGTTGCGTTTTGATGCAGGCTGGGAAGTGATTGCGTATGGGTCAAGGCAACTAAAGACTCATGAGAGAAATTACCCAATGCATGACCTTGAGTTTGCAGCGGTGATTTATGCGCTAAAGCTGTGGAGGCATCTACTTTATGGTGCTTAGTGCAAGATCTTCACAGATCATAAAAGTCTAAAGTACGTGTTCACTCAGAAGGAGTTGAATCTGCGCCAATGGCGGTGGCTAGAGTATGTGGCCGATTATGATGTCGATATACAGTATCATCCGTGCATGGCCATTGTGGTGGCCGATGCCCTGAGCCGGAAGACGGGGAAGATCTTTAATCTCACCGCCGATCGTTTAGTGGAAGAGTTACTCATGATGGATATCTCTGTGGGACGCTGTGACATGCAGAGCAGTTTGGTAGTGTCAGAGCCGTCTTCGATTTCACTTACCAGGTTGCACCAGAAGGATGATCCAGATCTTCTGCAGTTATACCTCAGGACTGAGAGAGGGGAGTTGCCGGATTTTTCTATCGATGATGCAGGTACTTTGAAGTACCGCGGTAGGTTTTGCATCCCCGCTGTTGGAGACATCAGGGGTAAGATTTGTAGAGAGGCTCATGGATCCAGTGTTGCTTACCATCCAGGATCGACAAAGATGTACCATGAATTGAAGCAAATTGCTTGGTGGTATAGGATGAAGGGTGATATAACCCGATTTGTAGCTGAGTGCCACACTTGCAAGCGTGTGAAGGCCGATCATGGAAGGCCTTGTGGCAAGTTGACCATGTTGGAGATCCTGACTTGGAAGTGGGAGAGTATTTCTATGGACTTCATTACGGGCTTACCGAGATCTCCAAGGGGATTTGATTCAGTTTGGGTGATTGTGGACCGATTGAAGAAGTGTGCGCACTTCGTACCCTATAAGATAGATTACCCGATGAAGAAGATAATAGAGCTGTACTTGAACGAGGTCATTAGATTACACGGTGTGCCAGTTAACATCATTTCAGATCGAGACTCCCGTTTTACATCTCGCTTCTGGAGGAGTCTGCAAGAGGGTTTGGGTACAGATTTGAGGTATTCTACAGCTTACCACCCGCAGACCAATGGTCAGACTGATCGAGTGAACCAGATAGTTGAGGATATGATCAGGTGCTACATCTTGGACCACGGTGGAGCTTGGGATGAGCGTTTGCGGCTTATGGAATTTGCATACAATAACAGTTACCAGGAGAGCTTGCAAAAGGCTCTGTTTGAAGCTTTGTATGAGAGACGATGCAGAACTCCCTTGTTTTGGACCGAGGTCGGTGAGAGGCCTGTGTTGGGTCCGGATGCGCTCGACGAAATGGAAGTCGCAGTGAAGCTTATTCGAGAAAAGCTTCGTATAGCTCAGGAGAGATATGAGAAGAAAGCCAGCCGGCGTAGGTCTGACTTGGAGTTTTCTGTAGGGGACCATGTGTTTCTTAAGGTTTCCCCGATGGTTGGTGTTAAGAGGTTCGGTAAGAACCGGAAATTGGATCCGAGGTATGTGGGCCCGTTTAAGATTGTTGAGCGGATTGGCGTGTTAGCATATAAGCTGGATTTGCCAACAAACTTCCCAGATGTTCATAATGTATTTCATGTAAGCCAATTGAGGAAGTGTGTGCGAAGCAGTGGGCAAGTCTTGGATGTTGTGCCCTAGTTGGAGCCCAATCTTTCATATGTTGAGGTGCCGGTCCGCATCTTGGGTACTCAAGATTGGGTGCTGCGGACGAAGTCTATCCCGATGGTGAAAGTTCTATGGAAGAATCAGGATTTGGAAAGCACGACTTGGGAGCTAGAGTCGGCTATGAGGGAGGCTTAGCCTCATCTGTTCCCTTGATTTTATTGGTACGTTTCTTTCTAGTAGCTCTTGTTTTGTTACTTTCCTTCTATAGTAGAAGTTGTGTACGTAAAGTTTCGGGACGAAACTTTCTTTTAGGGGAAATGACTGTAACGCCCTCGATTTTTCTGCGATTATTTAATTCTCGTTTGGCGTTACGTTGACGCATTTTCGGTAGGTGCCATTTTTTATAGCGTGGTATTAGCTCTTTAGGTTCCATGTGTGGTTGTTGGTAGCCTTTTTGGCAATATCCCCTATCAAGCCGGGTCTGTTTTGGTGACCGGTGAGGCCTCTCGGGGGATGCTTGTGTTTTGGCTTCGGGTAGTGATAACCAGAATTTTGTTCGTCGAAAGTTGATTTCGACTTCGCCGTTGCTTTCGTAGCATGGGTATTTAGCTACGGTGTGAATTTCATCGAATTCTGAGGTTGTTCGGGTTCGCATCGTTTTGTATTTTATTTATAATAATGAGATATTATGTATTCTATATAGATTTTTTTTAGAAGTAGCAGTTATGGTTAAAGGGTGGCTGGCAGCTTTTGGGTTGGCTAGGGAGAGAAAGTATTTGGGATTTAGCCGCTGCTTATATATTTATTTCCTCAGGTTTAGAAATTAGGACTGTTCATTGTCTCTTGAGAAACCGTCGCATGTTCGAGAGGAAGAAAAACCGCCAACCCTACTACCCTTCATACGCCGATTCTGGGAGTGTTAGTGGACGGAATTCGATTCCGAAAGCGGATTTGGATTAATCTTGCCTAGACCTTCATTCCTACGGTGCTGTTGCGGCTGGAGCCAAGAGAGAGAGGAAGGGTTGTGCAAGATAAATCGCTGGAATTTGAGGCAAGTCGTGCTCCTACACTTGCCAAGTTTTTCTTCTCCTTTTTATGTCACTTTTGTTTATATCATTCATGTTTCCTAAGATTATTATTTTGCTCTGATTTTCCGTCAAAATCATGTGGGCATTGAACCATGAATGCTCCTTTATGTTTTTTTTTTCATTTTTCTCAAGTTCTGAAACTCCAAGTCTTCGGTCGGATTGTTGTGGTCTTGTCTTTTATCAAATTGTTCCTTGTTGATCTCGAATTGGGTAGTATTTAACCTTTCAGCCTTAGAACCAGTAGCAGTGGGTTTTCATACTTATATTACGAGTGATAGGATCGAATTAGACTAAGAAGATTAGTCAGAAACAAAGTTGGAGGTACAAGATTGTTGTGCACTCAATACAGCCAGTTCAACGAAGATCGTCGAACTGAGATCGATGACCTCTGGATGCATGGGATCGAAGAGGATCGTCGATCTGAGTTCGACGATAATCGTCGAACTGAGATCGACGATCTCCGGTTGCCTGTGGTCGACAAAGATCGTCGAGCTGAGTCGACGATTTTTCCTGGACCTGTGTTTGATGAAAATCGTCGAGCTGTGTTTGACAATTTTCCTGCGTTCGACGATTTTCACGCGCTCGACGAAAATCGTTGAGCTGCGGTCGACGATTTTCCTGCGTTCAACGACTTTCCTGCGCTCGACAAAAATCGTCGAGCAGCGTTCGACGATTTTTTTCCTGCGTTCGGTGTTCGACGAAAATCGTCGAACTTAGTTCGACGATTCCTGTAACTGTGATCGTTTATTCCTGTAAGCTGGGATCGACGTTATTCCTTTTCAGTTTCTTTTCTTCTCGAGCGATTATCTCTTAGGTGGGGATGTCTTGTCGGCCATTCGTTCTTCCTTTGTTTTGAGGGCCGAATCGTGGGCTATGGAAGGTAGTGGTTTTTTTCTTGATGCTCTAAAGGAGCGGGATGTTTTGTGTGCGAGTCGTGGCCGCCACTTTTTAGTCCCAGGTACGGGCTGGGTATTGCTATGGCTGCCACCTTTTAATCCCATGTACGGGATGGGTTTATGGTGGTCTGGTGTTGTCACAGTGAAATTTTTGTTGGAACTATTTTGTTTGGAGGGTTGTTTTTGGTCACCAACTCAGGTCCATGATGTTTTACTACTGACATTACCCACAAATTAGGATTGTTAGGTGTTTCTTCCTTGCTGAATGCAACATATGGTGGTAGGTTATCTTGTCTTTTGCCTTGTAGTCTCTGCAGGATTTAAGAAGGGCTTGGTGTTGTTACCTGATACTTGGTGTACTTTGGCTTACTTGGGACAGTGTTTGCTTTTACTGTCATGTTTACTTACTCTCTTTTATCCCATTTTGATTTAACACTCTAATTATGATTTTCTTGTTTTACTTGCTGAGGTGTTCTTTTCCTCTTTGAATGCCTCAGGTTCTGTCTAGTAGCCGAGTAGACGGCTAGTTCTGTTGTGCTGTTGCTAGTGATCTCTTGTACTGTAGAGATCAATTTCTTGATCTTGTAAGGTAGTTTTCTGTTTTTCTTATAGACATACATACTTACCAGTGGGTTCGTGTCAGTTTGTTTGCGCCTACTGGTAGTTTTACCTTATGATACTGGATATGTTTAATTAACTGCTACCTTCCTAGAGATAGTCTACTTGCTCTTGGGAAGATTTATGGTAGGTTGCTAGTTACTTTTAAACCTAAAAACACTACTATTATTATATTTCATGACCAACATGTTTATAAAACTCATACATTACTTTCTAAGCAACGGAAAAAGATCGTTTTCCTACTTATAATATAATATAAATCTATAGCCTTGCATAGTATAAGTTGACCTCGGGGGTCACTTATGCACTCTCATAGGATGTCAAATATAAATAAAGTATTTTCCGCCGCGTATAAGTATAGTTTTAAAAAAATATAACTGATATTTTTTTTTCTAATCTTTAAACTTATGAATTTTCATAGTCTAGTTAGATGGTGTTCGCCTGAGCGTCGACAGTTATCCCTTGCTCGACGTGGCATCACGACGCGTGCTTTCTCACACTCTGATACTTCTTAAATTCGGAGAAAATGCGGGTTGTGACATCGGCACCGGGCGGAGAAAGGAACAAGCGTACAAGTATAATAAGCAGTAAAACATGTACAAACAGGTGGTAATGGTACAATAAGATTAATAACATTATAATCTAACAACTCTACATAACAATAACAAACTATAAGGTACAAGTATCTATAGCAGGAAAGTAACTTAACTTATACGGATGCCCATACAAGCTTATAAGTTAAGGATCGGGTTACATAAAAGTAACTCATCGCATAAGAGTGCCCATACAAACTTAAACGATGAGGATCTTGTTGTGCAATGTTATGAAATGATATGTATGCTATGCAATTACTCATCCATGATCACATACATGCAATTTCTATGCCGACATAGACTATAGTTCCCACTATTCGAGCAGATAGCTAACTTCTCAGGCGCCAGCCGCCGTGGCCAGGAGGTGACAGTAGAGCGGGCATCTCTACTACTAGGCAGGTATCCACATTACTTCACCTAGGCCTCCGTACGCCTCAATGCTAAGAACACAACAGCAGAGCCCATGCGTACTATTGCCCAGCGGGAGCCTCGGGTAGATGTGCACCGAGGACCAAGCCCCGAACTGACCTTGTGTGACCCGAAAGGAGCCTCAGAAGTAAGCACGAGGACCAAGCCCAACCCTTCACCTGAAATGGAAGGACCCCCGGGACGTAGACACCGAGGACTATGCCAAACCGCCCAAAGTCTAACTGTCAACTCCCGTCGGTGTGACAATCGGCGAGCCCGTAGACCTGTCACACTATCCTTAACCCAGGATTACGACACCTTATGTCGACTCACACCACATGCAAATTCCACAACACCGTGGCATGGAAGGGGCCTCGGAAGAAAGTACGAGGACACAGCCCAACCATCCACTCGGCATAGAAGGAGCCCCGGGACGTAGACAACGAGGACCAAGCCCAACCGTCCATCTATACCTCATTTCAACATTAACTCAACTGGTGACGGCCAACGCCGCACTTACATCCCTCCATAATACTACCCGTAGGGAGACTACGCTCTAAGTATTGGACTACTACATTTCATTCTAACCATCATACATACTCATGACCATGGTTCATCCTTCTATTTGTCATTCCAAATGATTTCAACATTTCACGAGCATGATGCGCATAAATAACGATCTACCAATTTGTATCTAGTCATTTCATTTAAGTAAGCTTGCTTCACAATTCAGTTATATGAAGTCCAATTAATAAGATTTATCATTCATAGCACTATGGTGGTTAGCATAAAATAGTTTATCGAAAATCTCGAGTTAATTTGCAACAACGATTCCACCGAATTCTAATTCATATTATATAAATCCCAGAATTTAAGTGCAGGTAAATCGGGACAGCAACGTCGACCGGAGATCCCTGAAGCTACAAGAATCCGGTGAAGACGTGTAACCCCTCGATGGAAAGGTCTTTCCATGGGCTAAAACATTTATGTCCAGACCACAACCCAGATTCAATGGTATCATACTTGAAATCAGCCTTGAAGTCCACTGCGTACAGAACACAATTTCTGCATGCAGGATTTATCGGACGTCATATTCGTTCAGATTTTCCCATGGCTATAGACTTCGCATGAATGCGTTCTACTACTCGTTCGAAAGGTATTTTCAAGGGCTTCAACGTTTGTGTTTAGTCAAAAGCCCAGATCTGGACATATCACATCTGAAAATGTCCAAGAAGATTATTGCACGCAGAACAAAGATTCTGCACACATCTTAAAGAGGAATGAACGACATCAGTTCGTCTACCTCCTCAAGTCGGTCTTCCAAAATCACACCAGAAATTCCTCCTCCCTTATTCACCCTCATGAGGCCTTTACTCTTCACGTAACCATCCCCCATCTTTGCATAGATGGTTGGAGAGGTTGAAGACACCACTAACCAAGAGCACAAGCCCTAGATCGGCCTCATCCTAGAGAGAAAACCATCTCATAAGTCTAGACTCTTTTGAGTCGACATCTCGCCTAGATAACTACAGATATGGCACCAAGGGAGAGTGGAGGAAGCTCACCTCATTTCCATCGTTTCCACTATTTCCGGCCATAGATCGCGTAACTCTTCTTGGTGGCATCTTCTCCTTCACTGCGATGGCGGATCTTCTCCTCCAAGACTTTCTCCAGCGGTTTCCCTTTCTACAGAAATTTCTCCCAGGAAAAGTGGCTGAAATGAGGAGTGAAAATGGCTAGGGTTTTCTCTTCCCTTATATATGGAAAGTGACACGGGTAGGGACACGCCCGTGTCCCTGGCCGTGTCCTGCTTGCGCGAAGCATTAGAGCGGTTTTTAGTGTCGGTTCATTATGTAACACCCCCTATCCGTCGCATAGCATATAGCAGTAGGTCCGGCTGGGGCCCGATGCTATATACCACAGACAGACCAGGTGGTTACTCAATGGAACCATCCAACCAATCATAACGTCCTACACAGAGCATTCTAGCGGAAGTAGTTTATAAGTTGCAATTTAAAAGAACCCAGCACAAGCATGAATGTCCACTAAAACACCAAATAGGAATGTAGTACATACACAAGTACTGGCCTTAAGGCCTTACAAATGGTTTACTTCATATTACATGTTTTAGAAACCATGGCACGCAGGCCGGTCATACATGAACAAAAGCAAGTAAACACTCCAATTAGGCCTTCGAGGGCCGGCTTCGCAATTTGGGCTTTAACCCGATACTGTCCGCTTGGTTCAGCAGCACCTACAAGAAACAAACCACCGCACGGTGTTAAACAAAAGCAACGGTCAGCAATGCCGACCAAATTACAACGATCCCGCCCCCAACTCGGGGCGGCGATGCTCCTTCCCTGCATTTTATTAGCACAACCAAGCAGTATATAAATACATTGCATCACAGGCGTTGGCACGCATGGCCACACGCCCCGTGCTCTCAGGGCACATTCTCGGTGATCGCAGTCTAAGCCTGCCGACTCACCACCATCTACAGGACGGCAATCTCTCGTGAGCAAATTGGTCATTTAGGCAAAAGTTACGACACTTTAATATCATCAACAGCCTATGTCACGACACTTTAATATCATCGACAGCATGACCCGACCTCTATGCCCTTGGCATAAAGCAGGAACGGTTCCACTCAACCCGTTGCTCACTTGCCACGACACTTTAATATAATTGGCACGAGTTAAGTTTCCCCGAAGCACGTGAATCAAACATACAATAATACATAACCCCGTTATGTACAAGTTGGCTCCCAGGCCCACAAGTTTGGCAGAATCACGCATCTGCCCATTTTTCCTGGTGCACCTTTGGGTTAATCCCCAAGGCTCCCTGTTGCAATATACCAGATAGAAAACCCGAAAAGCAAACAATCGCACGGAGTCTTCTCCGGCATTTATGCAATGCAACATCACCGATCCAGACCAACATGTCCGGGTAGGCTTCACACATCATGTCTATGTCCGTTCTCATTTACGCTCTACACAATGGGGACTAATCATGTCTACCCGAAGGAACGCCTCAAACTCACCGCAAACTCGCGAGAGCGGGCTTCCTATACAAAAGAAGAAGAGCTTCACATGCTCAAGTAGAGAATCGTTACCCTGCTTCGGTGTCTTGAATGTTGGACTTGGCGGCTTGGTTGTTCTTGTGGAGCGGCTTGTGCGGCCTATCTTTGGAGGTTTGGTGGCGGTGAACTGCTCGACCTTTGGTTCTACAGTTAAGCTGGTTCTTGTGGTAACCTGGCAGATAGGTGGTTATCCATGGAAGTTGTAGCGGACATGGTTGCGTCCGCAGTGTATGCCTTAGCGGTCTGCTTTTGGAGATCGGCTTTGGTCCTTACCAAGCTCTCTGGTGATGCAAAGGGTGTTGGCAACATTCTTTGTGGCGGACTGTCCTGATGTTGGCGGATTGGGTCTTTTTTTGTCCATCATGCTCGCGCTAGTTGCTTGATGGGCTGCTGGACTTTGTCATTTTCTGTGACAAGTCCATAATGTTCGAAGTGTCCACAGAGTCCACAGTTGACCGGGCGGACTGCCTGTTTGTCGTGGACTCGTCGCGTATTGTGCCATTGTTGTCGAGTTATGCGGTCTGCCACTTTGTCCGTGTATAGTGTGCAGACTGATGAATTATGGGTTGTGGTTGTGTCCGCGTGCTATGTTGAGTGGGGGACTAGTGCTGTGCTTGCATACTGTGCAGACTGGCGTCATGTCGGCATGGTGGTAGTCTATTTTGTGACCTGGCGCCTGGCGGGTTTGAAGTCTGGCCAAGCTTTTACGGACTCGGCAGATTGGGATATGTTAGCCTCGAACTTTGGCGGTGACTCTATTCTCTATGGAGGTGATCACACTCCTCACCCTGACTATAAATAGACCCCCTGACATGTCTACAGTAACTGAGTGAACAGTAGGTTGAGTGTTGGTTAATTGTTGCGGTCTGGATTTTCCTGTCCGTGCGGTTTGAGAAGAGAACTGATTGTTATTTTCAGGTTGCGCGACTAGCACTATGGAGCTAGGAGTTTGGCTTTGACTTCGGTCAGGATAAGTGAAGTTTGCGGTTACAATCGGTGGTCTCAGCAGGTCGCTTCTGTGTCTTGTCAGTTTTCTCTGCTTCAAGTGTTCCCAGTTCAATAACCTTTCCGCCGGACTCGGGTGGGTAGGCTGTCTGTTCTTCAGTTCAGCAGCAGTCAGCGAATAACGGCGTATCCGCGCGACACCGCAATCTCGGCGGACCCCGTGTTCTATTCGTCTTTTAGAAGCAATAGTTCTGGCGGGCTCGGCGACTTTGGCAGACTGGGCGGTCTCGGCGATCTCCAGTTCTGTCTGCTCGGATTGTCTTGACTTTCTGTTCTTTCCTTGTGTACTGGCAAAATCATGCCTCGCCGCGTATACCTCTCCTTGTAAAGAATTAAATGAATATATCATCTGCTTGTTTCTTCTATTTGCATTTGGTGTTTGAGCTTGCTTTCCTGGTTTACGCATGATCAAAGTGTGATCTTAATAGTTCTTAGAATATTAATTTGGTGTTAGACTATCTCGTTGACCACTTTGAGAAAAATCAACAGGTCTCGCCTACTGCCTTCCCCACTATCCCGCCAGCATCATTCACGGAAGAATTTGAAGCGATCTCATTGCCCTTGGTGAGATCGTCAGTTGCTGGTTTCCTGGTAGTTGTTGGTTTATCGACAGTCGTTGGCTTCTCGATAGTTATTTGTTGCTTCGTAGGAGGTGGCGAAGGAGGGAGAGCGACAGGCCATCGCTTTTTGCCGCTTGATCTCGGCAGCAACTTCGATGGGCTTCTAAAGTCCGCAGTGGTAGCCTCAACAAGTGCTATGTCATCAGAAAGTGCCATGCTGCTCGAGGATGGACGATTGAGAGGAAGGTCTCGCGCCCCTGCGCAAGTTGGAGAAGTTAGTATAATCCAGTTAGTTTTTAATAAGGATAAAATGCGAGAACTACCTTCCCCGGCGAGAACTGACGGGGAGCGAGTCGACATTCCTACTCAGGTCGAGCATGTCAAAGTCCCTCCCAAGGAGGAATTGATGGAGCTTGGACTCGTGCCCGCCGAGAGATGATAGGCGATAGGTGGATTCTTCTTGTTGGATTGGCGAAAGGGGGAGGTGGCCAAAATCACCCGAGACGAAGACGAATTTCTTGACCCAGTTATGATTTTTGTTGGCGAGACCGTTCGCCTAAAGGTTGTTTCTCGAGAAGAAAGCGATCTCATCCTTCTTAGCACGATACTTTAAAAGTTTGCGGAAGATAGGGAGGCTGAATTCAATCCACTCTGATTGTAAGTCGCAGGCGAATGCTACAAGCAGGTCGATGGAGTTGAGGTTGAGCTGAGCGGGAACTACGCCAAAATAGCACAGAGCTTGGCGAATCTCAGACCATATAGGTAGGGGGAGTCGTACTTCAAAGTGCTCTGCGGGGATGGAGAGTTCGCAAGGTAGGAAATGGTTGATCGCCTCATTATCCGACGGATGTCGCGCAGTAAAGCAAGGGAAGATGTAGAGGTCAATGAGCATAAGATACCCCTCTTCAGACAAGTTGTAGTTCCCGAAGGGATGATCGGCGAATGCGGCTGTGTACTTGTTTCATCAGTCACCTTCCCCTGACATCTCATCTGAAAAAAGTTGGAGAAGGGCAAAAATGCGAGTGCAAGAGAAGGAAAGATGACAAGAGAAGTTAAAAGCCACCGAACGTGATAATTAATGCGGTAGGTAAGTGTTCTATTTATAGAGACTTTCGGGCGGGAAATGATCCATGCATAAAAAAGAATTGAGGATAGCATATTTATCAGATCTCGCCTCAGATCCCGCCTTGAACCCTGGCGAGATCTCGCGTCTACTCATTCACCGGCAAAATAAACCAAGCGCTATCAAGTTAGATTAAGACCAACAGTAAAAGTAAAGCATGCGCGGAAGTAGAAAGCAGGGAAGAGAAGAAAGGTTAAAATAATACATCATCGTACCAGATCATTCGCACTCGGTAGAGGCTCAACAGTTATTACATTAATACAGACATTTAAAGCAAAAGAGCAGGAAGGTGAGTGCTGGTAGGCCCACTAGGGGGCCCTTACAGACATCCCTGGCGTCCACTCCCCGCCATAGCATTGCCCAAGAATATTGTATGGAGCGAATGGTCTTCAGTTCCCGTTGAGCGAGGTGGAGTTGATCCTTGGCTCTCGAGATGTGGAGGCTGGGATTGTACATCCCGCTGCTAGTTTCTCTTCCCAAGTTGGCGATCAGCTGTTTGTAGCTATTCTCCAAGCTGAGAAGCTGTTCTTCAGAAGAATCCTTGTTTTCTTGAATCCGAATGGACATCTGGTGTAGCAGCTGGGATTGCATCCGTAGTATGTCGGCCAGCTATTGTTTCATCCCATCAGCATCCTTTGGATCACTTAGGTAGTTGGAAATTGAATCTGGAGAAGGGAGGGGCGAGATCTCATCCTCATCAACATCAGCATTGGTGGACGAGACTTTGCGGTAGCCTGCAGAGAATGGTTTCAGATGCGTTTTTTATCTTGCTCCTATTTAGAAGGAGAATATGACTTAGTACCTGGGCTAAAACTTGCATTCTTGTCAGTAGGATAGAAAGAAGTGTCGGGCAGCCCCTTGAAGTGATTGTTGAAAACAATATTCGCCTTCCCGCTCTCGGGAGGAAAAGCTGACAGTTCTGCGACAGGAGCATCATCTTGAGAAGGAAGACCTCTAACAGTGATCATCGGGGGAGGAAGGCTCGGTGCATGATCCATGGATCTCATGCGAGTAGGGGATTTTGTCAATGTAACACCTAGTCCAAGGGTACCGAAGGGGGAGCTGTAAAAACCAAGGTAAGCATATTGATAAAAGACGAAGGAACAAGAAAGAGCTTACACTTGTCTTGCAAGGGAACATCCAGTCGGATCGGGGAAGTAATCTCGTGGGTCATCTGGTCATACCAATTCCTCAATGCATTTGGTTTAGTATTTACCTCCCCAACATCCTTCTCTGTCGGAAGGATCTCTAAGTGGGCATGTCAGTATTTACCTTTATCTCGGTAATGAATAAAAGGTGAGTGAGAATACCTGAGGGATCCCGGAGTAGGATTGAGTTTGCGAGGTCATCCCTGGACGAGTTGCACCTGATCTCTTTTGACTTCTTCATTTTTGGGGATGAGCTCGGGGTTCTTCGGGAAAGACATAGGGCAAGTGATCCAACCAAGGTTTTGTTCTGGCTTGGACGACATTGAGATGATCTAGAGCTTCCTTCACGAGGGACTTCATTTTTGAGGTGAGAACTGGGAAAAACTGAGTAGGGCAAGAGACATCTGTCCATGTCTAGATATTTATAGAGCTATAGAGGGACCCACTAATGGCTCTCTTCAAGGTCAACGTCCACTCATCAAATATGTGGTGTTGGATGATTCTATCTGAGCTTTGATAAAGTTTGCAAAGAGTGGGATTGTGTACAACCCCATATTCAATGAGTGGTCCCTCTCAGATAAGTGATTGAGGAAGTCTAGCCTGCACTTGCGCAACACCTAAATAGTGGCATTCACACAGACTAAAGCAGAGCATTTTGGCCCTTCGACAAGAGCAATCTTCATCTAGCACTCATCCAGATCTTGGGCCTTAGCATGCAAGCAAGATAAGTTCTCGCCAAGCCAGGCGAATGGTCGCACATCCAGGCACTCTCCCTTTAGAACGAATCAAGAAGGAAATTGCGTTGTTCTCCCGGCATTCACCCCTTCAGGCGAGTGGTGCTCTCATAAACCATTTGCCTAGTAGGGTCCAGAGGAAGAATTACCTGGATGCCCTGAGAGGTATGAATTTAGGCCCTTAGAATTGAAGAGTTACGCTATTGGTAAACCCAATGGTGCTCCATATAGCTGTTTGGAACAGCAGAGGTTGGCTGTTGGCAGACCATTTTTAGAAAACTATAAATAGACCTAAGGGGGTACCTGAGAAGGCATGCTTACTGGTGCTCTAGTCCTCTTGCACTTTCTAAGGTATCCTTAGCTCCACACTTGGCTAAAGAGGGGAAGGGCTCTAAGATATTCCGGCTCTATGGTGGGTCATCTGTGCTGGCACATTGGGTCCGTTTCTTATTGCCAGTTTTTTGTTGTTCGAGCTTGTGAGAGGGAATTAAATGTGTGATCACCCATTCCACAAGGGTTCGAACTCCACAAAAGCCTAATTTTGGTTTCAACAGTCATCGATATCGATGATCAGTTTGCTCACCTCTATGGGTATTTGGAGCGCTCGAGTATACTTGCTTTGATTTCAACTGGTGACTTTTTTCTTCGCTACTCACTCTGGAGTTCTACAATAATCTTAAGGATCCTGCTCTCACACAGCTCGATGGAGGGGTACAGTCATTCATCGGAACTGAGGTAGTGACAACACTGCCCAAGGATCTAGCAAGAAAATATGTCTGGTTCATTGGTGGTGAGCGACTTGATATAGTCGAGTCCTTCAGAACTTCACGAGACTAGCACAACATCAACAAGGTTCTCCATGGGGTGGAGAAGAGATCTCATCACCATAGTGAATACACTCGCCCTAGATGCTCGCATCATCCAGGACATTCTATGCCACTCGCTCATGTATGTGGCTGGGAATACTAAGAAGATTACCGCCCAGCTATCTATGGTAATGTTCTGCATCCTGGATCAGAGGGACGTCAACATATACGATCTGATAAATTATCAATGATGCGCTACACCCATCGGCTTAAATCCCTCGACCGCCATGGACTAAACACTCTATAGTTGGGCGGAGTGATCTAGATTGTGCTGATGGAGAAGTACTTGACATCTACTGGATGCAATACCCTACCGACAGCTACCCCCAGACTAACAGAGTAGGTGAGATTCTGTTGGATCCCTAGATGGATTTGGGCATGGTTCACTAATTATTATGTCTGACCCTTACTGATTAGCCAGGGTCATGTATTTGAGTCCTAGAGTTTAGACTAGGTCATTAGGTTCAACCTTGATGGACAAGCCAGCAGAAGACCTCAGTGGACTCAAGACTTAGAAGAAATAAAAGTTCAGAATTTAAGTTCGAGATTCATCGAACTCAGGTCGACGATGGTTGTGCTCTACTCGGTGATGTCAGAGTTAATTCTCTGAGTTGTGCTCGATGATATTCGATCTCAGGTCGAAGAATTTTGGAGTTCAGCCTTCAACACATTCTTTACTTTTCGCTAAACTCAGCTCGACAAAGACAGATTATTAGCTCGACGAACTTGGAGCACAGATTAGGCAAGTTAACTCCAGGATACAGTTTGCTGAGCTCAGGTCGACGAATAGGTTTTCTCAGGTCGACGAACAGGATTTCTCAGCTCGACGAACTAGGATCTCCAGTCGACGAAATCTGTTCAGAGGTCGATGTTTTCTGTCCAAGCCTGACTTAGAGTTTTTCCTCATTTTTGTCCTTATTCCGTATACTATTTAGCAGTAATTTCCTGAAGTAATTAATTCTCATATTCTCTGAATATAGCTGTTATTGGGAGCATTAATTAGGGTCTTCATCAGGTTAATTACTTGCTTAATTAATTGGGACATTTGATGAGTCCCGTTTATATAGGGTTTTGCAGACTCATTTGTGTTGCTTTTCCTGTCTTTGCACTTCACCTTTCGGTTGTTTTCGTTGATATTTCGTTCTTACTGCGTTTCACATTTAGTGCACCTTTCTAGCCCATAGGTGTGCAATTGTGCATTCGATTGCTGGGGGTATGCACTTGGTGCTCCCCGGGGCTCATTCCAGTAGTTTTTTTTCTTTTTGTTGATTGCTGGAGGGTCCTCCGTTGCTAGTGTTTTTGGGTGCAGGTGGTCAGTTTTCCCCTCTTCTGTTTACTGATTTGAGGAAAACGCACGACCGTCTGTTTTATTGGCACACGGTTTGTTTCCGTCGTGCTTTTTCCTGTAGATTATTTTGGAAGATGGACCGGCCCGTGCGATTTCTTCACGCACGATTTCTTTGGAACCGTGCGCGAGGGAAACGCACGGTTTTCCTGTAGCCTTTTGGTTTTTCTCTGTTCTGTGGCTGGTTGTGCGTCTTCTTCATGCACGGGCGGAAGCGCCCGTGCACGCGTAAACACACGATTTATCCCGGTTGCCTGCATTTTATGCTTTCTGTCGCTACCCGTACGAATTACTTCACACACGGGCGGAATCTCCTGTGCGTGAGTAAAAGAGCACGGCTCAACACTTCTTCTTCCTCAGGCGCCTTCTGGTTATTAATATTGCACGGTTCATGCACGGTCGTGCGCCAGACCGTGCGTGACCATTTTTTCTGACTTTCAATATTTAAGCAGCAGATTGCTCCTGGACCGAGGACTCTTCATTTTTCCCCGCCATTTCTTCCCATTGGAGCGGGAACAAGCCCCTCTAGCCGTCGTTTTCTCTCTCCTCCTTGGAGGGTTGATACGGCCACCTTTTCTCCTCCAAATAGCTTGCTAAAGCTTTGTCTCCGACCACCATTGCCATTGCCGACCTTCAAAGTGCTGTTTGAGATCTTTGCTGCTGAACTTGTGAAGCATTTCGCTCTGATCCGCATCAACAACTACAATACGAAGAAGCCGCGTGTGAAGAAGGAAGTGACATCCCTTCGGGATCCCGGATATCTACCAAAGACCGAGCTCGGACGAGGCTCGACAACCCTCGCTTCCGGCCGTGAATCTTTGAGAGTCTTTGAGTGCTTGGTTGTATTTCATCTCCCCTTTTTCTTGGATTTACTTTAAACTGAACTTGTGCTATTTTGCTTGAGGTTTATAAGCTATGTTTTGTTCAAGGTCTTGTTACGGTTTTGTATGGTGATTCCTTGTTCATGATATATGTTGATGTGTTTCCTCCTTGTTAGAGAAATTTGTGTTTGAGCCGTTCTAGCGATTGCTAGAAGCGCATATTGCGAAGAGGTGTTTACAACCCTCGATAGTTTGTTCGTCTCCGCTATTACTCCTTGGAGTAATTCACCCTGGCGATGCGGTTACGGCGACCCCCACTAGTTTGATGCTTCTTAGGGTTGGAAAACCAAAATCAAACCCCTCGATTTTATTTAATACTTTCATTCATTTCTCTGAAAGCGAAATCCATGCTACCTACTTGCACTCTGCGTGAGATTGATACTTGCGGAAGCTACTCCTCCATTTTATTACTTGGCTGTGAACGGTAATCTTACCGCTAGCACATCAAGTTTTTGGAATCTTTGTCGGGGAGTGCAACCGTTGCATGTGTTTTTAGAGTTATGGACGTTGTTTGATGATTCCATTCTTTTCTGCTCCCACATTGTTTAGTTCGACTTTTGATAAAGGCTAATTCAAAATGCAGGACATTAGGTTAGCCTCTAACCACAATGCAGATAACTTTGAGCTGTTCGCGGATCTGATCAAGTTTGTCTGGCAGTATTGTCTATTTCATGGGATCCAAGGAGAGAATGCCAAGGCGCATATCGATAGCTTTTTGGATCTTTGTGGCACTTTTTGCTACGCAGGGAAAATGCAGGATGTGGCTATGATTAGACTTTTCGCGTTTTCTCTTGCGGGGAAAGCTAGACAATGGTATATGGATATCATCCCGAGTGCACTGACTTCATGGAAGAGTGTTGAAGTTCAATTCCTAGGAAAGTTTTTCTCATGCACGTTGATGACACATGTGAATTTAGATTTGGTTCCATTCGCGCAGGCTCCTGGTGAGTCTCTCTGTGAGGCTTGGGAAAGATTTCAGCTGTTGTGATCAAGATGCGCTGGGTTGGACACATCTGGTGTGCCGTATTTGCAAACATTTTATTTCAGTACTCATGAGAGGTTTTGATACCTATTCGACACAGCCGCTGGGGGTGCCCTCCTTAACAGGACTATGAATGATGCTTGGCGGATCGTGGCAGATGTGGTTTTATCGAGTAGTTTGTGGAAGATGCTTCCCGTGACTGAAATGGACAGCGGCTCTTGTTTCAGAGTTAACAATGCGGTGGAAAGCGATCGTCTTTTCTGTGGTTTTCTGGAATGGTTTGGAAAGTGGTGGCAGTCTCAAGCCGTAATATTGTGACAGCTGCAGGACATCATCACCGCAGTTGGTAAGATGTTGAACTTATGGGCTTGCAGTCCTGCTGAAACTGTTAATGCTATAAACCTCAAAAGTGGTAGGTTGGTGGAGAATCCTGCACTTCAGAACAACCTGCATTCTGAACGCCAGGCTGAGCGCTGTACCAATGAGCCTTCCAAGGAACCGTCAGTGATTTTCACGCCTGCAGCTCAAATTCAGCCGGCGCAACCCCCATTTCCGCATAGGTTGCAGAATATCAGAAAGGAGAGGAAACAACAAAAGTTTCAGGATATTTGGAAGGGGATTCAGGTTAACATTCCCATGGTGGATTTACTGACTCAAGTGCCTCGCTATGCGAAGTGCTTGAAAGATCTTTTGGCCAAACATCGGGCCTTTCAGTTATGCGGCAGTATTTTGATCTGGGAGGATTGCCCCACTATGGTCGTAAGGCATTGGCCTCTGAAATAAGAAGATCAAGGGAGCTTTACGATTGCTTGCACCATTGGGCGATCCATGTTTAGATTAGCTTTATGCGATTCAGGAGCATCTATCAACGTCGTGCCGTTATCCGTCTTCCGTGCGCTGGACTCTGGGGTTCTTAGGCCCACTAATGTCATTTTACAACTGGCTAATTGGTCAAAGAAGAAACCTGTGGGAGTGGTTGAGGATCTCAAGGTTGCTGTTAACGGGTTTGCATTTCCGGCGGACTTTGTTATCCTTGACATTGAATATTCTACCGACGCCCCCATTATTTTGGGGCGGCCATTCCTTGCCACTGCTAGAGCCATCCTTGATGCGGAGAAGGGTTTGTTGACGTTGCGCCTTGGATCAGAAGAAATTGTTTTGGACATATATAAGGTGTCAAGGGAGGTTGACCAAGCAGAGCTAGGTGCAATGGAGCTTCAGGCGGATGAAGTTGAGTTACGGTGTTCCGATGTGGACATTCTGGAAAGGCCTCATGAGGCATGGGATAGAGGCCACGAGCGTCCGGCCGTTCCACCGTTCGATTCTGAAGGTTCTCTCGAGCTCAAGCAGTTTCCCGACACTCTGAAGTATGCCTTTCTAGGGGAGAAAAACACTCACCCTGTCATTATTTCAGCATATCTTACGACTGATCAGGAATGTCATCTCGTTGAATTGTAAAAGCTACATAGGAATTCATTTGGGTGGCAAATTTCAGATGTTTAAGGGATCAACACTGCTGTTTGCATGCATAAGATTTTGCTGGAGGATAACTTCAAGCCATCTGCCCAACCACAACACCGATTAAACCCTATGTTGAAGGAGATGGTAAAAAGGGAGGTTATCAAACTTCTGGATGCTGGAATTATATACCTCATATGCGATAGTGAATGGGTGAGCCCAGTTTAGCTAGTACCTAAAAAAGGAGGTGTTACTGTCGTCCGTAATAAGAAGGGCGAACCGCTTGCTACAAGGCCTGTTATTGGGTGGAGAGTTTGCATTGATTATCGAAAGTTGAATGAGGCGACTAGAAAAGACCACTTCCCACTGTCATTCATGGACCAGATGCTGGAAAGGCTGGCCGGCCATGGGTACTACTGTCTCTTGGATGGGTATTCGGGATATTATCAGCTGGCCATTGCCACTGAGGATCAAGAAAAGACGACATTTACATGCCCGTCGGGGACTTTTGCTTTCCGGCGACTTCCTTTAGGGTTGTGCAATGGTGTAGCTACTTTTTGGCGATGCATGACCGCAATTTTTTGTGAAATGGTTGGAGATTTCTTAGAGGCGTTCATCGATGACTTTTCCCTATTTGGTGATAGCTTTGATGGAGCATTGTGCAACCTCTGGTTGGTCTTACAGCGCTGCGTGGCTACCCATTTAGTGCTCAACTGGGAGAAATGCCATTTCATGGTGCGTGAGGGGATTGTTCTGGGGCACAAATTCTCTCAGATGGGGCTTGAAGTTGATACTGCAAAGGTTGAGGTGATTAAAACCCTGCCCCCTCCTTCGTCTCTTTATGGCATTCACAGTTTCTTAGGGCATGCTGGGTTCTATTGGCACTTCATTCAGGATTTCTTGGCTATAGCTAAGCCCTTATCCAATCTTTTGGTGAAGGATGTTAAGTTTGACTTTAATGATGATTGTCATCGGTCGTTTAACTGCTTGAAAGATCGCTTGGTTACTGCCCCGATTCTCTCCTCCCCTGATTGGACAACACCTTTTGAGTTAATGTGTGATGTAAGTGACGTAGCAGTGGGGGCTGTGTTGGGGCAGCATAAAAATAAAATCTTTCATACGATTGCTTACGCGTGTCAGACATTGAACGATGCACAAGTAAATTACACCACTACTGAGAAGGAGTTCTTGGCTGTCATCATTGCTTTTGAAAAGTTCCACTCTTATTTTGGTCCTTTCTAAGGTGGTGGTGCATTTTGACTAAGCGGCCATTTGTTTCCTCATGCGCAAGAAAGATGCCAAACCTCGGATTTTGCATTGGATTTTATTACTGGAGGGGTATGATATTGAAATTTGGGATCGCCGAGGGATTGATAATGTGATTGCCGATCATCTGTCGAGACTCGACGGGGGAGGATGCGAGGATTCGTGTGGAAATTCCATTTCTGATGTCTTTCCTGATGAAGGCCTCTTCGCAATTTCTGCTTCTATGCCTGCTCCTTGGTATGCTGATTTTGCCAATTTTTTGTCAAGCAAAGAGTTGCCTCCGCATTTAACACATCAACAAAAGAAAAAGTTTTTCTCTGACATCAAATATTACCTTTGGGATGATCCTCTCCTGTTCCGAACCTATGCTGATTGTGCTATTCGTCATTGCATCCCAGAACTAGAGGTTAAAGACGTTCTGAGGCAATGTCATGATCGTGAGGCAGGCAGACATTTTGGGGCCGCACGGACTGCTCGCAAGGTCCTTCAGTGCAGATTATTTTTCCCTATGCTATTTCGGGATTCTTTTACATATGTCAAAGAGTGCAATGAATGTCAATGCACTGGAAACATCGCTTGTCGTGATGATATGTCTCTGAACAACATGATGGTCTGCGAGTTATTCGATATCTGTGGAATTTACTTTATGGGTCCCTTCACCATGTCGCATGAGAAGCATTACATCCTAGTCGTTGTTGATTATGTGTCCAAATGGGTAGAGGTAGAGGTAGTTGCATCTAATGATGCTCGCACCGCACTCCACTTCATGCATAAAAATATCTTATCCTGCTTTGGTGCACCGAGGACACTAATTAGCAACGGAGATAGTCATTTTTGCAATCAGCAATTCGCTCAATTGCTGAAAAGGTTCTGATGCAGTGACCAAGAGCCGACCCGCTCTGTCGACCAGGCCTCGCACCTGGACTAGCCAGAGGCCCACGTCTGGCGGCCCACTGCCGGGCCCACCACCTACTGTGCGCCTGTGGTTTGGCCCGGAGATGGGTTGGCCTATACGGCCCGCGGTCCTGATAAAAGGGACGCCATGGTGTGACGCCTTGCTGGGCCCGACAGTGGGCCGCCAGACGTGGGCCTCTAGCTAGTCCAGGTGCGAGGCCTGGTCGATAGAGGGGGGCCGGCTCTGGGTCACTGCATTATAAAAGTGCACTATTTTGATGCAGTAGCCCCGAGCCTACCCCTATCGGTTGGCCAAGCTAGAGGACCACGTTCTGGCAACCACTGCCGGGCTGCAACCCAAGCACCCCACCCATGACCGCACCTATTCTCAGCGCGGTGGGATGTTGGGGCGAGGTCTCGAACCCAGCCCCCTTGATAAAGAGCTTTCCTAACAGCTCTCATCACCAACTGAGCTGCAGCTCAGTTGGTGATGAGAGCTGTTAGGAAAGCTCTTTATCAAGGGGGCTGGGTTCGAGACCTCGCCCCAACATCCCGCCGCACTGAGAATATGCGCGGTCATGGGTGAGGTGCTTTGGCTGCAGCTCGGCAGTGGTCGCCAGAACATGGTCCTCTGGCTAGGCCAATCGAGAGGGGTCGGCTCCGTGCTACTGCATCAGGTTCGGTGTTCATCATAAGGTTGCTTTGGCGTATCATCCTCAGACTTGTGGCCAAGTGGAAGTTTCGAACAGAGAGCTGAAGTGAATTTTGGATAAATCGATCCACTCTAACCGAAAGGAAAGGGCAAAGCGAGTGAATGATGATCTTTGGGCTTATCGAACGACATTTAAGACACCCATTGGGATGTCGCCATTCCAACTTGTTTATGGCAAATGTTGCCACCTTCCGGTTGAATTGGAACACAAGGCACTGTGGGCCACAAAATTGCTCAACATGGACGTCAAGGAGGCATCTCGTAAGAGGTGTGGGCAGATTTGCGAGCTCGGCGAATTCCGCTTGTGCACATATGAAAGCACGAGCATATATAAGGAAAGGACCAAACGCTGGCATGATAGTCGTATCCTTCCCAAGGAATTCAGGCCGGACGACCAGGTTCTCATGTATAATTCCCTCTTATGGCTTTTCCCTGGGAAGTTGAAATCCAGGTGGAGTGGTCCTTACACTGTAGTAAGTGTCTCTCCCTATGGCGCAATTGAGATTCGAGATAATAAGGATAACACTTTCAAAGTGAATGGGCACCGTTTGAAGCAGTTTGATGGTGGCATTATTGAAAAGGACGTGCACTGCTTGTGTTTGTAAGATACCGTTAATAGCTTGGCTTCTGGAGTGGTTTTACTTTCACTTGTTACTTAATTTACCTACTTGCTCGAGTGGTTACTTGAACATTATATAAAACTGTTAATACAGGTATTTGGTCCACCTTAAGGATTGTAAAGAAAAGGGCTTCTGGGAGACAACCCAATTTTGCTGTGTTTAATTTGTTTGCTTAGCTTTTTGAGTGTGCAAGCCTATTATTTGCTTGGTTGGAGATGAGCTTATTGCAGCTGGTTTTTTCTGGGCCGTGGGCTTATTGATCAAGTTTAAAGCAAATCTTCCGGTATGCTCATCTTCTGAGCATTGGGTAACTTCTCCCCTTTTCTCATTTTTAATTTTCACTACCACATATTTTGCTGTGCTTTTTAGCTTAAGTCTGTGGGGAGAGCTTGCGAATGTTACCTTTGCACGTGCACTTCATTTGCATACCAGTAGATGTTTTTCATTTATTTGTTTAGTTCATTGCATTGCGCATCTTTGCACCCACATGAGTGCGTACTTAGATTTTTTGCGTACAGCGAGTCAAACTTGTTTCTTTCGTTAGATTTAGAAAAATTACCTTGCAAACATAGGATTGTGAGACGTGTTAAAATGTTGACCTTGCTGTGCTCCTAGTCGAGGGCTCCCGTCTCGTGTAGAAATTAGAGTAGAATTAATTTTTCTGCATGCTATTAGTTTTATATTTTTCTAATTTCGTAAATTCTTTTTATTCTTCTCAAAAATTGCTGAATCCGGTGTGAATCCAACAGTAGCTTAGGTATGTGTGTAGACAATCGTTAGATTCGTATTGCTCGAGTCGAGAGGATGGATAGTCTTTCTTGTTGGCTAAGAACTTGCCCCAAGATACTCTCGAAGCATTGGTGTAGGGTTAGTTAAGCGTGAGCATGATGTAGGCCATCATTTTGGCCAGGTTGAGCTTTGTTCCCATTCCTATCATATTATCCTCGCTTGCCCCATTGTGCCTACCCCTCCTTTGATTCAGCTCCACTTTTATTTCACCAAAGCCTAGTAGCCGATCCTAGTCACACACCCAAGTCTAGCTTTACTGTTTTCTAATTTCTTGAAGGAGGTGTGATGCGGTGTTGATCTTTGTTATATGTGTGGTTGTGCTCCAATGAAATTTTTGTTGGAATTGTACATAAGAAAAAGAAGATATAAGAAGAAAGGTTATAAAAAGAAAATTTGAAAAAGAAAGAAAAAGTGGAAGGAAAAGCGTAACTGAAAATATGTTTTGAGTTAGTATATGTCTGGGGGTGTGGTGTGCCCGCATGTTTTGTGGATAGCGGATATACTCTTTTGGTGCTAGCTCAGCTGGGTTTTGTGTGTAGCCTTCATTTTTATCCTTGATTACCCCGCCCTAACCCAAGCCCCATTACCACCCGAAGTCCTACAAACCTGTGCTTAAGGCAAACTAGTGTTGTGGAGAGAGTGCGAACGAGCAAGCATATGGTCACCGACATTGGTGGATTCCTTTGGAGGTTATCTCGAATCCCGATCTTTGGCTATACTCGCCTTAGCGGATAGTCTACTTTCTCCCTATGCGTGACCGGAGGATTCACCTCGATTCTGTTTTTGAGTAGTCATAGAATTTTTGTTACGCATGCTGAAAAGTATAAATTATTTTGTATGCTTTGAAATTTTCTCTATTGTATTTTTATGCCCGCGAGTGTGCGGCTTTGCATGGTACCAAGATCATAATTACTGTGTTAGTCGGTTCTTTCTCTATTTTGCAAGGATCTTCTTTTCTCGGGACGCGCAAATAGGTAAGTCTGGGGGTGTGATGAGTCTCGTTTATATAGGGTTTTGCAGACTCATTCGGGCTTGTTTTCCTGTCTTCGCACTTCACCTTTCAGTGGTTTTCGTTGATATTTCGTTCCTACTGCGTTCACGTTTAGTGCACCTTTCTAGCACGTGGGTGCGCAATTGTACATTCGATTGCTGGGGGTATGCACTTGGTGCTCTCCGGGGCTCGTTCCAGTAGTTTTATTGCTTTTTGTTGATTGCTGGAGGGTCCTCCGTTGCTAGTGTTTTTGTGTGTAGATGGTCAATTTTCCCCTCTTCAGTTTACTGATTTGAGGAAAACGCACCACCGTGCGTTTTATTGCCGCACGGTTTGTTTCCGTCGTGCATTTTCCTGCAGATTATTTTGGAAGGTTGACCAACTCGTGCGATTTCTTCACGCACGGTTTCTTCGGAACCGTGCGCGAGGGAAACACACGATTTTCCTGTAGCCTTTTGGTTTTTCTCTATTCTGTAGCTGGTCGTGCATCTTCTTCACGCCCGAGCGGAAGCACCAGTGCGTGCGTAAACACATGATTTATCCTGGTTGCCTGCGTTTTCTTCTTGCTGTCGCTACCCATGCGAATTACTTCACGCACGGGCGGAATCGCCCGTGCATGAGTAAACGCGCACGGGTCAACGCTTCTTCTTCCTTAGGCGCCTTCTGGTTATTAATATCGCAAGGTTCCTGCACGGTCGTGCGCCAGACCGTGCGTGACCATTTTTTCTGACTTTCACTATTTAAGCTGCAGATTGCTCCTAGACCGAGGACTCTTCATTTTTCCCTGCCATTTCCACCCATTGGAGCGGGAACTCGACCCTCCAGCCCTCGTTTTCTCTCTCCTCCTTGGATGGTTGATCTGTCCACCTTTTCTCCTCCAAAGATCTTGCTAAAGCTTTGTCTCCGGCCACCATCGCCATTGCCTACCTTCAAAGTGATGTTTGAGATCTTTGCTGCTGAACTTGTGAAGCAATTCGCTCTGATCCGCATCAACAACTACAACACGAAGAAGCCGTGTCTGAATAAGGAAGTGACAGCTCTTCTGGATCCCAGATATCTTCCAAAGACCGAGCTCGGACGAGGCTCGACAACCCTCGCTTCCGGCCATGAATCTTTGAAAGTCTTCGAGTGCTTGGTTGTATTTCATCTCCCCTTTTTCTTGGATTTATTATAAACTGAACTTGTGCTATTTTGCTGGAGGTTTATTAGCTATGTTTTGTTCAAGGTCTTGTTACGGTTTTGTACGGTGATTCCTTGTTCTTGATATATGCTGATGAGTTTCCTCCTTATTAGAGATAGTCGTGTTTGAGCTATTCTAGCGATTGCTAGAAGCGCGCGTTGCGAAGAGGTGTTTACGACCCACAATAGTTTGTTCGTCTCCGCTATTACTCCTTGGAGTAATTCACCCTGGCGATGCAGTGACGGCAACCCGCACTAGTTTGATGCTTCTTAAGGTAGGAAAACCAAAATCAAACCCCTCGATTTTATTTAATACTTTCATTCATTTCTCTGAAAGCGAAATCCATGCTCCCTACTTGCACTCCGCGGGAGATCGATACTTGGGGAAGCTACTCCTCCGTTTTATTACTTGGCCGTGAACGGTAATCTTACCGCTAGCGCATCAACAGTTGTGCAAAATCATTAAAGACAATATTCTCCAGCCGATTTTCATTCTCCAGACAATCAGCAGTCAATGCTTCAGATTCAAATTTCAAAGGAGAATTTCAACAGAGAATATAAAAGAGATTTTCTCTTTCAGACGAATAAAAAAAATGAGAGAGACACACAAGCAGTGATACAGAACCAGATAATACAGAAAAAACTCTCAGAAATTCTCTGTGCAGAAAACAACCTTTTTTCACCTTGATCTTACTGAAAACTGAATAAGAACAACTAACACAAATCAAGAGTCTTCTTCAACTTCAACTCTAGGAGCTTTCAAGGACGACATAATTTGAATCAGTGAGAAGTTCAACGATTACTTCAAGACAAGGCAGAAGACCTACACCCTCTGCAAGGCTTCAAGTGATTTTGGAAGGAGCCCTTGACAACAACAATCCACTTGTCTTCTCTGTTGATTAGGGAAAGAGAAGACACCATCAAATCTCTCTTTCCACTCTTCTAAAAGGGTTTATTAACTCCCTTCAAAAGTTTATTCTTGATTTTTGGGCACCTGTTCAAAAGCTCAAAGAGTTGTGAGATCTTCGTAGAAATAGATTTTGTGGTGGCAGTCACCTGATCAAAAACTTGCTAGTGGATTCCTACCAGGGTGGTAGAAGAGTGAATGTACCCAGGTTGTGGAACCACAATAAATCTCTTGTGTCGTCTGATTGCCTATTTTCTTTGTGCTGTGATAGATTAGTTTGTTGTGTTGTGGTAGATTAGCTTAGATTATCTTTCTTTTCTCTTACTACTACTGGTATCACTACTTTACTCTGATAATATTTAACACAACCAAAAAGTTTTATTTACTCTATTCACCCCCGCCCGCTAGAGTAAATCAGATCTAACCCCTATCTTTCAATTAGTATCTGAGGAGTGATCCTTTGGTTGTACAAGCTAACACTTGAACCAAAAGATCCTTGTTAGATCTGATCTTCATTTCTCCTAGTTTAGTTTATTTCATAGCATGACACAGAACAATGTTTATGCAAGCACCAGACCTCCAGTCTGCAACTTGAATTAATTTGCATTCTAGAAGGTAAGAATCAGGCTTTATATGAATTCAATTGATGTGGACATATATAATTCTATTTTGACAGGTCTTCCTCAACCTACAACTGCTACATCTATCTCTACTTCAAGAACTTATGCTGTTTCACCACCTGAGTGGACAGATGCTCAGAAAAAGGCAAAGATAACAGATGCAAAGGCCATGAATATACTTGCTCAAACTATATCAGATGACTTCCTCCAAAAAGTGGCTGAATGCACATCTACCAAGGTAATCTGGGACTCTCTCAACCAGTTGGTTGATGGTTCTGTAGATGAGAGGAAGGATACAAGATCAACTCTCATCTCACAGTATGAAAACTTCAAGAAAGATTAATCTAAGTCTGTTAGTGACATGTATAACAGATTGAGCTCAATCATTAATGAGCTGACGACTCTGGATAAGGATATCACTCTCACTAATGTGAATGATAAAATCCTCATGTGCTTCTGAAGCTCATGAGATTCCAGAATATGGCCAATCAAGAAGGCCAGAAGCTTGAATGAGATTTCCACTGAATCTCTACTTGGAAAGCTCAAATCTTATGAGTAGCTCATAAAGTCCAGAGAAGCTACAGAGCAGAAGACTCCTTCAACAGCAAGGAAAGAACAAAGCATAGCCTTCAAAGCTTTAGAAGAGATAGAAGCTCCGACAGCAAATGAAGAACTCCTGAGTGTCTTAGCCAAGAGATTTTATAAGATGGCACAGAAGGACTTCAGGAGAAAGTCATCCAGGCATGATGATAAACCCAGTTATAACAAGACAACCACTAAATAAATTATTTATTTTGGGTGCAGAAAGCCAGGACACTTTATCTCAGAGTGTCCTGAGAATCAAAAGAAGGAGAAAAGATGAGAAAAAGAAACCAGGAAGCATCACTATAGGAAGCCTTCCTCCAGCCAGCACAAGAGAAAAGAGAAGGTTAAAGTGGTGGTAAGGAGGATACTACCTGAGGAGATAAACTGTTTTACTCTAGAGGGGGGTGAATAAAGTATTTTAAAACCCTTTAGATTTTTATTTTAGAGTTGAAAATAGTGATTCTAATAAGTGTATTCAGAGTGTGCAGAAATAAAACTAAGCTATCAGCAATCAGCACATAGAAAGAATTAAAATAGCATCTCAGACGACACAAGAATTTTATAGTGGTTCCCCTAAAACTTGGGTACATCCACTCTTCTACCACCATGGTAGGAATCCACTCAGGATTTTGATCAGGTTCCCTATCATCAATCAGGTTTTTGTTCAGGTGCCTGTCACCACAAGATATGCTTCAGGTAGATCAGGAAACCCTTCAGGCTTTTGATCAGGTGCCTAAAAGCCAAGTCAAGTCTTTTAATGTGGAGACTTGCAACCAAGTGATTAACTTTTGAAGGGAGCTAGAACCCTGTATACAGTGGAGTGAGACAAATGAACTAGATGTTATCTTCTCTTTCTCAAAGAAACATAGAAGATTTGTGGATCCTTGAAGGTGTCAAATCTCCCCGTGAGATGATGATTTGTTTAGGAAGAATGGAAACTTTGTAGGGTGAGTAGGTCTTCTGGAAAAGATCTCTAGGAAGCTGTAGACTGATTGAAGTTGGTTGTCTGTTTGGCAGCTTGCTGGAGGAAGAACACTTTGATGAAGACAGAGAGATTCCTTCTTGAATGTTTTATGATGTCTGTCTTGTTCTCTAAGTGTGTTCTTCTTTCTTTCTTTTTCTTTTGTTCTTGTTATCGTCTATGCTGCCAGAGAAGAATTCTCTTTTTCTTTTTATTTCTCTGTATAATTCTCCTTTGAATTTGATTTCCCCAACTGTCCTATTTAAAACGGGAAGTAATAATCCCGATGAATACCATAATCAATGCTGCCACTGACGGCTATTTCCAGAGAATATAAGCATTGATTATTCAGGAATTACTGTAATGGAATAAGGACAAAATAAGGAAAAATCCAAGTCCGGATCTGCATAGAATTCGTCGAGCAAAGAATAGATTTCATCGACCGGAGTCCAAAGTTTGTCGATGAGATAAATCATATTTGTCGACCATATAAATCCTGTTCATCGGCCTGAGCACCAAGTTCGTCGAACTGAGAACAACTAACTATTTTCTGATAAAACTTGCCAATTCTGTGCTCTAAGTTCGTCGAGCTGATAACATAACTTCGTCGACTGTAGTTCAGAGAAAGGATTCTGGAATTATAATGTTGATGTGAACTTCCAGAAATCATTCACCTGAGCTCAATTATCGTCGAGCTCAACTCAGAGAATTATCTCTGCGTTCATCGAGCGAGGCACGACTTTCGTCGAGCTGAGTTCGACGAACATCCAACTCACTTTCCTAAAACTTGATTTTTATCTAAGTCTGGAGTCTTCTGCAGTCTTTTGTTTGCTGGTCCATGTGATGTTAACTCTAAGGACATAGCCTAAACTCTAGGACACAGACATGACCCTGACTATGCATAGTGGGTCAATTATCCTCGTTAGTGAACCTAGCCCAAATCAAACTAGCGATCCAACAATCTCCCCTTATTTGGGTGAGGTCACTAACAAAAACAAAAAAAATCACAAAGCAAAAGAAAATATATCTGGCAAAAAAATTTAAAATATGCAGCAGATATATATACAATGTAGCTTTGTGTCTGTGAATAAATAGTTTAAGATATACAGAAACCTTAACAACATGTACTCATTTCTTCTTTTTCATTGTCTCTTTTTGATTTTCCTCCTTTTCTTTGACACCAAGCTAGGTAAATTTGATCTCTCTGTTAGGATTAGCTGCTTGACTCTTTGACATAGTCATATCAACAGCTCCAATGATGTTGAGAGATGTGACCCTTGGCACAAAAGCCTCTGGATGTAATTTCATATAATCATCTACATTAAAGAATTTATTTGCTTTTGCAAACCTACTTAATTCTTCTTTCCTGTATTTTGACATTGTTGAATACTGTGAGGGATCCTTTCCTTCAGCTTTAGCCTTGTTTATCATAGATATCCAACCAGTTCTTGGAACCTGGCCATTCTAGTAGTAGTAGCTGTTTCAGGATCCTCAAATGAAATTGGAGGAGATTCAGGTTTCTTTGGACTATCAGCTTCCTGAGATTGAGGAGCTTGTTGTAGATGTTGTTGAGGTTGTTGATGTTGATGTTGTTGATGTTGCCTGCTTGAGGAGTACCTATGCTGGCTGCTTCCAGAATGAGAAGAAGATCTACCATGTTGTCTCTGATAAGTTTGATATTGGGTAGATCTCTGAGAAGAAGTTCCTGAAGCACCTGCAGTGGGTGGATGAGGAGAAGGAGGTCCTTTCCATTGTCTTTGAGGAGGAGGAGAGTATTTCTGCTTTTGTTTCTATCCTACTGCTGATTTTTGGACAACCACATCCAAGCTGGCATACCCTTATAAGGAGTAATATTTTGAAGAATGTATTAAGGGGTATCATGAGTGGGATTAGGTTTTGGAGCAGCTGCTGGAGGGGTTTTACATTTCTTAGAGAATTCTTTTTCTTTGCAGAAGGACTATCATCCTCATCGTCTTCATCATCATCATCAGATAAATCTTGGGGATTATCATATAATGCATTAATTTTCTTTAAAGATTCTACAGATATCAACAGCTTTTCAGCTTGAGGAGGAGCTGGAGGTAGGACAACTGATTCTGAAACATTTTTAGCAGCTAATAGGTTCTCTTATTCTATGTCTGCCATCATGATTTCATCCAGATCTGACATGAGACTGTCATCCATAATATATGTTCGAGCAGAGACAGCCTCTAGAGAATAGATAAATTTGGAAGAAGATATAGTTGGAGTCTCTGAAACTGCAAAACTGCCCTTGAGTTGCTAAACAACTGAGGGACTGATAGGTGCAGTGTAGGGAACAATAGCCAAAGATGGCTTTATGCAGACAGAAGGAAGATAGTTCAAATGAATTGTATCACAATCCTTTAACAAACTCAAAATATCTATTGTGGGATTGATAATGTAATCACCAACGGTGTTTATTTCATCTATAACTGTCTCATCCATAACTGTCTCATCCATATCCATATCAGATTCAATTAAATCAATCAAATCATCAGGAATAGATGTGTCTGCTGTTGCTGTTGCTGCACAAACCACATATGGAACTGCTTCTGCTGCAACTACTTCTTCATCAAGCATCTCCCCCTGCATGGTTTCAGTAGGAACTGAAGTCAGGCTCCTGGTTGAAGAAGAAGGGGGGATAGAGGAGGCAGACAGGAGAACAACAAATGAAGAAATAGAATTAGCAAGAGGTGTAATGGCCTCTGCCATAAGAGTCCTAATCACAGGACTGATGTGCTCCTGGATGGTAGACAGAGAAGGGGAAACTGAATCCATAAACTCAATTGGAGTTTGAGTGGAAACAGAGAGGGAAGCAGGAGTGACATCAGGGATGATGTCATCCTGGGGAGATGATGGGGAAGGAGATGTTGAAAGACTGGGAATGGTATGTACTGGAGAAGTGGGTGTGGATGGTAATGAGGTGAGTAGATTAAATGTGGGGAGGAGAAGAAAGTTTCATTGGTGATGTCTTGGAGGTGGGATGGAAGAGGAGATTGAGGAGAAGTTGTATGAAGTGGATAGTAAGAAGGTGTTGTCACATGAGTTGGTGAGGATGTGAAGATGGCTGGTTATTGCAAAGGAGGAAGTGTAGATGGCTGGGGAGATGGAGGAGTTTTTGTTTATAGGGTTGTGGTTGAAGAAGGTTTTGGAATAGGAGTTTCTTCAAAACCAGGATGGGGAGTGGCTGCATGAGCCCTTGTGCCCTCAAAAGGCCTGGAAGACGAGGAAGCCCTGGATGGCTTGGAGATCCTCCTCTCCCATCTTCCAAAAAGGGTAGAGGTTAGCCTCTTAGAGGCATTGATGAACACTATTGTTGAGACCAGGTGTTCAGAAGCCTTTTCCTGCAAAAAATATCACCAGTACCCAGCCAAAACAAACTTCTTTTTGTTTTTCTTCTTAATCAGATCAAACAGTAATTTTCCCCAGTTAATTCCTTTCTTGTCCACAAAGGTAGCCATCACAAAAAATCGGTGCCTTGTCATATAATCATGTGTTGTATACTTGCCTAACAGTACTTTCCCGACGACATCAACTAAGAACTTGTATTCAGCAGCCAAGTTCTTTTTCAGTACTTATTAGGGTTATCTCCACAATAACCCATTCTAATCAGCATATTGTTATACTCCTCAGAGTCCATTTCAATATCATTAGCACCATTTAATAGACCAAAAATGTCGGTTAGTATAGTTGGAGAGAGGGAAATCTGGTTACTAGAGATAGTTCCAGTCATGCTATCTTCTGCTGGAGTTGTGGAGGTATACACCCATTCTTTAATTTCTGTCATAGCAATCTTGATTCTTTGAGTCTTAAACTTCTTTAGATTCTGATCTTCAAACAATTTTAGTATTTCCATAAATATTACGTCAGAGTGTTGGAATGAATCAAAATCTATATCGAAGCCCATATCGAACTTCATGGAGGAGAGAGCGGTTGCTGGAATTGCTATGAATGCACCTGCAAATGAAAAACAAAGATCAAGTGTAAAGGGAACTGAAAGCACGGGATGGATGTCAAAGAAAACCTAAATATATGATTTTCAGAATATGAACCGCCAATCTCCGTTCGACGAAAAGGGAAAAGATCTTCAATCTGAGTTCGATGAAGTATTTTGATAGAAACTGAGTTCGTCGATCTCAGTCTGAAGAAGACGAATAAATCGTCAATCTCAGTTCGATGAAAAATTCACTGAAGCTGGAATTGTCGATCTCCATTCGACAAAAACTATTTCACTAAGAAGTGATAGTCAAGCTCCGTTCGACGAACTCTTCACGATGGGTTCACAGATCGTCGATCTTCGTTCGACGAACTGTCAAAAAAATCGTCGACCGCAAATAAAAATTAAATTAAATCATCTCCATTGATCATTCCTAACTGATTTAGGAAAAACATATGCTTCTTCTCATCCAATGGCTTGATGAAGATGTCTGCCCTTTGTAAATCAGTGGAAATGAAGATAAGATTAATTTTCTTTTTGTCTACACAATCTCTAATGAAATAATGCCTTATTTCTATATGCTTTGTCCTACTATGATGCACTGGATTTTGTGCTATAGATATAACACTAGTACTATCACAATATATAGTTAAATTATTTAAGTTGTATCCCTAATCCAGTTGTTGGTTTTTTATCCACAAAATTTGTGAACAACAACTGCCAGCTGCAATGTATTCAGCCTCTGTAGTTGAAGTGGACACAGATTTTTGCTTTTTATAAAACCAAGACACAAGCCTACCACCAAGGAATTGGCATGTTCTTGTGGTGCTTTTTCTGTCCACTCTACATCCAGCATAGTAAGCATCAGAAAATCCAATTAAATCAAATTCTGACTCTGATGGATATAGAAGTCCTAGATTTGGACAACCCTTTATATATCTCAAAATTCTTTTAAGCAAAATATAGTGAGATTCTTTAGGGTTCACTTGGAACCTAGCACAAATGTATGTAGCAAACATGATATCTGGCCTACTTACTGTGAGATATAATAGGGACCCAACAATGGCCCTATACAACTTCTGATCAACAGACTTTCCATGTTCATCAGAATCTATTACAACATTTACAGCCATAGGTATTTTCATGGCTAGGGCATCACACATACCAAATCTTTTAATAAGCTCCTTAACATATTTGGATTGGGAGATGAGGATACCAACAAATGATTGTTTCACTTGGAGACCAAGTAAATATGAAAGTTCACCCATACTACTCATCTCAAATTTTGAATGCATAAGGTTAGAGAACCTTTTGCATAGATTGGGATCAGTTGAGCCAAATATGATATCATCTACATAATTTGTACTAATAAAATTTTATCTTTATGATGCTTAATAAAAAGAGTCCTATCTACAATGCCTCTAAAAAATTTATGCTCTAATAAGAACTGAGTTAAATATGCTCTTTATTTCTATTAGATATACATTCACAGCATGGTATAGAACAAAGATTATGCAAGCACCAGACCTCCAGTGTGCAACCTAAATAGGTTTGCCATCTAGAAGTAAATAATTAAGTTATATATGAACTCTATTGATGAGGATATCTACAATTCTATTGTGACAGGTACTCCTCAACCATCTACTTCTACAGCAACATCCAACACTAATGCAGTTCCACCACCTGAGTGGACTGAGGCTCAGAAGAAGGCTAAAGTTGCTGATGCCAAAGCCATGAATATTCTGGCCCAAACAATGTCAGATGACATTTTCCAAAAAGTGGCTGAATTCACATCAACCAAGGCCATCTGGGATTCTCTAAATCAAATGGTGGCTGGATCTGTTGATTAAAGAAAAGATAGAAGATCCAATCTCATATCATAATATGAGAATTTTAAGGAGGAAGCAGAATCAGTTGCAGATATGTACAATATGCTGAGCTCAATCATCAATGAGCTAAATACATTAGACAAGGACATCACCCTCACTAACGTGAATGATAAGATCCTCATGTGCATCCCAAGCTCATGGGATTCACGGATCTGGAAAATCAAAGAGGCCAGGAGCCTAAATGAGATTTCCATAGAATCTCTTTTAGGAAAGCTCAAATCTTATGAGGAGCTAATCAAATCCAGAGAAGCAGATGAGCAGAGAACACCTCCACCAGGAAGGAATGAGCACATCATAGCCTTTAAAGCTGTTGAAGAAGCTGAAGCCTCAACTGTAAATGAAAGCTGATGAGTTTCTTTGTCAAGAGATTCTATAAAATAGCAAGGAAGGATTTCAGAAGAAAGTCATCAAGGCAGGATGACAAGCCAAGGTATGATAAAACCCCCACTAAAGAAGTGGTTTGTTTTGGATGCAGGAAACCTGGACACTTCATCTCAAAGTGTCCAGAAAATCAAAAAAAGGAAAAGAGAAGAGATAAGGACTCTAGAAGACAGCAAAGCAGCAGACCTTCCTCCAGCAAATATAAGAAGAAGGAAAAAGACTTTGTAGCTGAAAGCTGGAGTGAAACAGAAGATGAATCCATATCTTCCAGCTCCAGTGAAGAAGAAGAAGAGGCAGTGGCCAAAGATGTATTCCTCATGGCCATTGATGCCTCCATGAGTCCTTCAGATGAAGAAGATTCTGATAGTGAAGGAGCTTCTAAATCAGAAGATGATCAAGTATTATCCTCTTTTGATTATAGCTCTGATACTTTTAAAATCGAATTTAAAACAATGTGCATTGATTTAATAAATTCAGAAAAGGAAATCAAGGCACTTAGTGAGAAATTATCAAACCAGGAAAACATCATCTCTAAATACATCAAGTTAAAAGAAGAACTAATATCAGCTAATAAACAAATTGACAATTTAAAAACTGAACTATGTGAGGCCAAACACCTTGAGGAATCTCTCAATGGGAGAAGCCTTAAGCTGATGGATATTACAAGCACAATCAATGCTATACTAAATGGCAAGCTGGGCTTGGGTGCATCATCAAGTTTGCCCCCCATCCTTAAGAAGAATATTTTATCAACCCCCATTAAATTTATTTCTGGTAAGGGCAAAGAAATAATAAACCATAGCAAACTACAGAAGAAATGCCCAAATTAAAAGGTCAAAACAACAGAAACCACAAAACCTTAGATAAAAACAAAGTTCTGCAGATTTCGTCGTACTCAGATCGACGAAATGTGGACAGTTCGTCGAACTCAAGTCGACGAACGCTGAACGCAAATTTATATAATGATCATTCGTCTTACTGCGATCGACGAACTGTGTATGGTTCGTCGAGCAGAGGTCGACGAACTTGGGGCACAGAAAATGACTATGTTCATTCTCTGAGCAGAGATCGACGATCTCATCCCATTTCATCGAACTCTGGTCGACGAACTCACAACAATTCGTCGAACACAGTCAGACTTAGCAAAAATTATAATTATAACACCAACTCAAATCAAACTAAGAAACCATTTAACCCACTTGTTGATTGGACAATTCCACCCAGAAGATATCATCCATTAGGATATAAATCACAACCAGAATTTTTTGTGATTTCAAGTTTTCTTATCAACAATATAAATGATCCAAGGTAACCCGGGTCAAGAACAACTAACTATTTTTATTGCAGGAAAAGGTCTGTCCAGTGATTAATCAAACATGGTACCTGTACAGTGGATGCTCCAAACATATGACTGGCAGCAAGGACAACCTAATCAACTACAAGTCCAAGTTGCGACCAAAGGTAATCTTTGGTGATTCAAAGTGTGGCCAGTCTGAAGGCTATGGAGAAGTGAGGATTGGAGCTGTCATATTCAAAAAGGTGACCTATGTAAGTGGACTCAAGCTAAGGTCTCATACCAAGCTCTTGGAGCTTGCTTTAAACTATAGAGAGCTTTATGCAATCTAAAGACATGAGAAGGATGTGTTGGAGAGATAAAATCTGGAGGTTGTTCAACATAAACCTCTTCTTTGAGATCTCCATTTATAAAAGCACTTTTGACATCCATCTGATAAACTTTGAACTTCTTGAATGCAGCATATGCGAGGAAAATTCTTATAGCCTCAAGTCTTGCAACAAGAGCAAATGTTTGATCATAATCAATGTCTTCCTCTTGCTTATAGCCTTAAGCTACTATCCTTGCCTTATTCCTCATAATGTTGCATTCTACATTCAACTTATTTCTGAATACCCATTTGGTTCCAATGACTGGGTAGTCTTTGGGTCTAGGAACCAATTCCCACACTGTACATCTCTCAAATTGAATGAGCTCCTCTTACATTGCAAAAATCCATTATGGATCTTGTTCTACATTTTTAATGGATTGGGGCTCAAGTTGAGAGAGGAAATAAGCAAACATCAAGTCATGGTTGAGTTGATGCCTTGTTTGCACACTAGCTGAAATGTCGCCAATCACTTGAGATGTAGGGTGATCTCTAAATGTGACAAGATCAGTGGAAGGAGCAGGTTGGGCAACTTTTGGGGAATAAATTCCTCTTGTGGAATTTCATTAGCTGTTGGAGAGTGTTCAGTCACTTATATGCTTTCTTCTCACTCTCTTCTTCAACTTGTGGAGAAGGATGTATGAGAGCCGCTTGGGTGAGACTTGGTTCATCCAATCTCTCACACAAGTGAGGTACCTGCAAATTGCTATTGGTAGAAATTTCGTTCTCTTTATAAGACAGGTTAGCTTCATCAAAAGTTACATGTATTGATTCCTCAATTTTTAAAGAAGATTTATTAAATACCCTATAAGCTTTGCTGACTTGGGAATATCCTAGAAAATTTTCCTCTGCAGCTTTAGCTTCAAACTTTATAATATATTTCTTGTTATTATTATTAATATAACATATACAGCCAAATATTTAAAAAAAGGTGATTTTAGGTTTCTTCCCTTTAAGCAATTCATAGGGAGCCTTATTTTTTAGTTTATGTATTAGGATTCTGTTCAGTACATAGTTTGATGTACTCACAACCTCTACCCAAAAGGATTAGGGCATGTAAGCATCTGAAAGTAATGGACCTGCAGCTTTAATTAAGGTTCTATTCTTCCTTTCAGCTACCCCATTTTCTTGAGGAGTTCTAGGAGATGAGAAGCAATTCCTGATACCTTCATTCTCACAGAATTCATGCATAAGAAGAGACTCAAACTCAGTACTATGATCACTTCTGATCAATGCAACTGTAGTAGAGTACTCAATCCGTATGGTCCTGAGAAAATCTGTAAGAACCTTGAATGTATCTGACTTAGATCTCAGAAAGAACACCCAAGTGAATCTTAAGAAGTCATCTACAATAACTAGAGTATAAGATTTCCCTCCTACACTTTGTACAGCAATAGGTCCAAAAAGGTCCATATGTAGAAAGTACAAGATCCTAGGTGAATCACCCTTATTAACTGATTTAAAACTAGATTTAGTTTGCTTGCCTAATTGACAAGACCTGTAGAGGCCTTCCTTCTTGTAGGGACCAGAAGGCAATCCTCTCACAAGGTTGTCTTTAGATAGCCTAGCAATATTTTTCATATTAACATGTCCTAGTCTTTTATGTCATAGATCATTTTGATTGCAAACAATATTAAGTAAACAAATATCTGAAGTTGTAGAATGAAAATCAACTACATATATGTTATCTTGTCTATTTCGAATTAAAACAGTTTTGTTTTCTTTAGTAGAAATAATACAAGAACTATAGTTAAAATGTACCTGATAACCTTCATCACATAATTGACTTATGGAGATGAGGTTATGCTTTAGTCCACTTACATATGTCATCTTCTTGAAAGTGACTGCTCCAATCTTTACTTATCTAGAGCCTTCAGACTGACAACAATTTGAGTCACTAAAGATTACGTTTGGTCCCAGCTTGGACTTATAATTGTTTAGATTGTCCATGCTGCCAGTCATATGCTTTGACCCAGATTACCTTGGGTCCTTTATTTTGCTAATAAGAAAAACTTGATATAACTAAAAATTCATGTTGGGATTTATAACCTAAGGGAAGGTATCTCCTAGGTGGAATTTACCAATCAACAAGTGGATTAAAAGGTTTTCTATATTGATTAAAGTTTTTGTTAAAATTATGATTTTTGTTAAGTCTGACTGGGTTCGATGAAAAGTTTTAAGTTAGTCAACCATAGTTCGACGAAGTGGGATGATATTGTCGATCTCTGCTCAGAGAATGAACAAATTCATTTTCTGTGCCCCATGTTCCTCGATCTCTGCTCGACGAGCCATACGCAGTTCATCGATCGCAGTAAGACGAAATATTATAGCTAATATTTGCGTTCATAGTTCGTCGATCGGAGTTCGATGAACTAGCCACATTTCGTCGATCTAAGTTCGACGAAATCTGTTGAACTTTGTTTTTACTTAGAGTTTTCTGGTTTCTGTTCTTTTGATTTTTAGAGTTAGGTAATTCTTCTATGTGTTGTTTATTGTTTATTACCTCTTTACCCTTAGCTGAAAAAAATTTTAAAGGGGTTGTTAATATGTTCTTCTTAAGTATGGAGGGTAAGCTTGATGATGAACCCAAGCCCAGTTTGCTATTAAGTCTAGCATTGATTGTACTTGTGATGTCCATCAGCTTAAGGCTTATCCCATTGAGAGATTCCTCAAGTTTTTTAGCCTCACATAACTCTATTTTTAATGAAATGATTTGTTCATTAGCTAAAGCTAAATCATCCTTAAGCTTATTGTTTTCAGCAAACAAGTTATCAAATTCAGATTGCCTATCTCTTAGTATTTTAATTTCTTTTTCATATTTTATTAAATCATTACATAAAGATTTGAATTCAATTTTAAAATCAACAGAGTTAAAATCAAAAGATGAGATTACCTGATCCTCATCTGTCTCAGATTCTTCTTCTGATTCTTCAGAGTGACCTTCTTCTTTATCTTCAGCATCAGGTCTGCTGCATGAGGCATTAATTGCCATGAGGCAGACCTCTTTTTCCCTTGCTTCTTCTTCATCTTCACTGGAACTGGAAGATGATGTCTCTTCATCAGTGTCACTCCAGGTTTTAGCAATGAAACCTTTTTATTTTCTTTTGAATTTGCTGGAGGAGTGTTTATGTGAATTCCTGCTGGAGTTCCTCTTATTCTCTTTCTCCTTTCTCCTATCCCTTTTCTAAGCTTCTGGGCATTCAGGAAGAATGTGCCCAGGCTTTCTGCATCCAAAGCAGACAATCTCCTTGGAAGGATTTCTGTCATACTTAGGTTTGTCATCATTCTTTGATGGTCTTCTTCTGAAATCCTTCTTGGCCAGCTTGTAGAATCTTTTGGCCAGCAAGCTCATCAACTCTTCATTGGCTAGAAGGGTTTCAGATTCTTCAGTTGCTTTGAAGGCAATATTATGTTCCTTCCTTGAAGAGGTTGAGGCCTTCATTTCAGCTGCCTCCCTAGTCTTGATCAATTGCTCATAGGATTTGAGCTTTCCCAAGAGAGACTCAGTGGATATCTCATTCATACTTCTGGCTTCTTTGATTGCCCAGATACTAGAATCCCAAATGCTGGGGAAGCACATTAGGATCTTGTCATTGATCTCAATCAATGAGATATCTTTATCCAAGGTCTTCAGTTCATTGATGATAACACTAAGTCTGTTATACATCTCTACCACTATTTCAGATTCCTCCTTGAAGTTCTCATATTGAAATATTAGGAGGGACTTTTATCCTTTCTTTCATCTGCAGAACCTACCAACATCTGGTTTAGAGAATTCCAGATTTCTTTTGCAGAAGAGCATTCAGCCACATTTTGGAAGATTTCATCTGACATTATTTGGGCCAATATATTCATGGCTTTAGCATCAGAAACTTTGGCCTTCTTCTGTGCATCAGTCCACTCAGGTGGTGGAACTGTATGAGTGCTGGAAGTTGCTGTGGAATTGGATGGTGATGGTTGAGGAGGGCCTGTCAAAATAGAGTTGAAAATGTCCTTATCAATAGAGTTCATGTACAGCTTGATTCTTGCCTTCCAGATTGCAAACTAATTTAAGTTGCAGACTGGAGGTCTGGTGCTAGCATAATCTTTATTTTGTGCCATTGTTGTAAAAATAGAAACACTAAAGAAGTGATAAATAATCTAAAAAGGATCTTGGTTCAAATGTGAATCTGTGAAACAAAAGAGAACCTTGATTTGATACCAATTGAAAGTGGTGGTAAGGAGGATACCACATGAGGGGATAGACTGTTTTACTCTAGAGGGGGTGGGGGGGGGGGGTGAATAGAGTATTTTAAAACCCTTTAGATTTTTATTTCAGAGTTGAAAATAGGGATGCTAATAAGTGTATTCATAGAGTGCAGAAATAAAACTAAGCGATTAGCAATCAGCATACAGAAAGAATTAAAATAACATTACAGATGACACAAGAATTTTATAGTGGTTCACCTAAAACTTGGGTACATCCACTCTTCTACCACCCTGGCAGGAATCCACTCAGGTTTTTGATCAGGTGCCCTGTCACCAATCAGGTTTTTGTTCAGGTGCCTGTCACCACAAGATCTGCTTCAGGTAGATCAGGAAACACTTCAGGCATTTGATCAGGTGCCTAAAAACTAAGTCAAGTCTTTTGATCATGAGACTTGCAACCAAGTGATTAACTTTTGAAGGGAGCTAGAACCCTATGTACAGTGGGGTGAGACAATGAATTAGATGTTATCTTCTCTTTCTCAAAGCAACAAAGAAGATTTGTGGATCCTTGAAGGTGTCAAAGCTCCCCCTGAGATGATGATTTATTCAGGAAGAATAGAAGCTTTGCAGGGTGAGTAGTTCTTATTGAAAACATCTCCAGGAAGCTGTAGACTGATTGAAGTTGGTTGTCTTTTTGGTAGCTTGCTGGAGGAAGAACACTTTGATGAAGACAGATAGATTCATTCGTGAATGTTTTCTGATGTCAGTCTTCTTCTCTAAGTGTGTTTTTCTTTCTTGCATTTTCTTTTGTTCTTGTTATCGTCTATGCTGCAAGAGAAGAATTCTTTTTTCCTTTTTTTTTCTTTGTATAATTCTCCTTTGAATTTGAATTGTCTGCATTGAATGTTGACTGCATGGAGATGGAAAATACGGCTGGAGAGAATATCTGCATTAATGGATTTCCCCAACTGTCCTATTTAAAATGGAAAGTAATAATCCTAATGAATACCATAATCAATGCTGCCACTAACAGCTATTTCCAGATAATATAAGCATTAATCATTCAGGAATTATTGCAATAGAATAAGGACAAAAGAAGGAAAAATTCATGTCCGGATCTGCACAGAATTCGTCGAGCAAAGAACAGATTTCGTCGACATTAGTCCAAAGTTCGTCGACCAGAGAAATCATGTTTGTCGACTAGATAATTCCAGTTCGTCAACCTGAGCACCAAGTTCATCGACCTGAGAATAGCTAATTGTTTTCTAATAAAACTTGCCAATTCTATGCTCTATGTTCATCGAGCTGATAACATAACTTCGTCGATTGGAGTTCAGAGAAAGGATTTTGGACTTAGAATATTGAAGTGAACTTCCAGAAATCATCGACCTGAGCTTAAATATCGTCGAGCTCATCTGAGAGAATTATCTCTGAGTTCGTCGAGCAGAGCACGACTTTCGTCGAGCTGAGTTCGACGAACGACGAACTGACTTTCCTGAAACTTGATTTTTTTTTCTAATTCTAGAGTCTTCTGCAGTATTTTATTGGCTGGTCCATGTGATGTTAACTATAAGGACATAGTCTAAACTCTAGGACACAGACATGACCCTAACTATACATTGTGGGTTAATTATCCTAGTTAGTGAACCTAGCCCAAATCAAACTAGGGATCCAATAGAAGGGCTTTGTGGATGAGACATGGAGTGACACTGAAAAAGAATCTTCATCTTCTAGCTCCAGTGAAGATGAAGAGGAGGCTAAGGCAAGGGAAGTTTTCCTTATGGCTATCAATGCATCCTGCAGCCCATCTGTTGCTGAGGAACAAACAGAAGAATCAGATAATGAAGAAAATCTAAATCAGTTGCAGATCAGGTATTGTCTTCCTTTGATTACAATTCTGACAATTTTAAAATTGAATTCAAATCACTATGCATTGATTTAATAAACTCTAAAAAAGAAATCAAAATACTTAGAGAAAAATTAACTGATCATGAAAAATTTATTTCTGAAAATATTAAGTTAAAAGATGAATTAACTTTAGCTCAAGAACAAATTATATCGCTAAAGACTGAATTGGCTGAGGCAAAGCAACTTGAAGAATCCCTAAATGAGAGAAGCATCAAGTTGATGGACATCACAAGCACAGTGAATGTCAGGATAAATGGCAAGCTGGGTTTAGGTGCTTCATCAAGCCAACCCCCACTAATTCAGAGGAATATACAAACAACTCCTATAAAATTTATTTCAGAAAAAGGAAAAGAAAAGATAGAAAATGATAATAATGTTAAACAAACTGAATTAAAAAAAATAAGAAAATTTTAAAGAATAATAGAAATCCTTACTATACAATGATCAGTAGATTTCGTTGAACTCCGATCGATGAAATATGTACTGTTCGTCGAACTCCAGTCGGCGAACTCCGAACGCAAATTTTCGTCATAATTATTTGTTGAACTATAATCGACAAAACCAGTATGGTTCGTCGACCCGAGATCGAAGATTTTGGGGCCCAGAGAATGAATACTTTCATTCTCTGAGTGGAGTTCAAGGAACTCATCCCCATTCATCGAACTCAAATCGATGAACTCACCAGAATTCGTCGAACGTAGTTCATCTTAATAGAAACTTGAATATTTCTAAAACTCATAATCAACCAAGCTCATCAATAAACCAATTTAATCAATGAATTATTCCAGCTAGAAGATATTATCCATTAGGTTATAAATGTCAACCAAAATATTCATATATTTCCAGTTTTAATTATGTGATGAAAGAAGGACCCAAGGAAACCTGGATCAAGAATAGCTAATCTGTTTTATTGCATGTGAAAGACTATCCCACCACAGAGCAACAGTGGTATCTGGATAGTGGCTGTTCTAAACATATGACTGGAAACAAGGACAACCTAATCAACTACAAGTCATAGTTAGGGCCCAAATTAATATTTGGTGACTCCAATTGTGGCCAGACTGAAGGCTATGGAAAGGACAAGATTGGAGATGTCACCTTCAGCAATGTAGCTTATATAAGTGGAGTAAAGCACAACCTCATCTCCATAAGTCAGTTATGTGATGAAAGGTTTCAGGTATCCTTTAATAAAACTTCCTGTATTATTACTTCTTTAGATAACCATGTAGTATTGACTGGCACTAGAGTAGGAAACATTTACATAGTTAACTTCCAGCCAGCTAAATCTAAAATATGTTTATTTAATCATGATAACAATAATAATGACCTTTGGCATAGGACATTATGACATGTTAATTTAAAAAATATTGCTAAACAATCTAGGGACAACCTTGTTAGAGGATTGCTTTCTTGCTCCTACAAGAAGGAAAGCCTTTGCAGGGCTTGTCAGTTAGGCAAGCAAACTAAAAATAGTTTTAAGTCTGTAAATAAAAGTGACTCACCTAGAATATTGTACGTGCTACATATGGACCTTTTTTACCCTATTGCAGTACAAAATCTAGGAGGGAAATCTTATACTTTAGTGATTGTAAATGACTTATTTATATTCACTTAGGTATTCTTTCTGAGATCTAAGTCATATAACTTCAAGGTTCTTGCAGATTTTCTCAAGAACATACAGATTGAGTACTCTACTCCAGTTTCATTGATCAGAAGTGATCATGGTACTGAGTTTGAGTCTCTTCTTATACAAGAGTTCTGTGAGAAGGAAGGTATCAGTCACTACTTCTCAGCTCCTAGAACACTTCAACAAAATGGGGTTGTCGAAAGAAAGAACATAACCCTAATTGAATTTGCAGGCACCTTACTTGTAGATGTTTACATGCCTCTTTCCTTTTGGGCAGAGGTTATGAGCACATCAAATTATGCACTGAACAGTAGTCTAATACACAAGCATAATAATAAGACTCCTTATGAGCTACTTAAAGCGAAGAAACCTAAAGTAGACTATTTTAAAATATTTGGTTGCTTATGTTACATTCACAACAATAATAAGAAACACATTAGAAAATTTGAAGCCAAGGCTGAAATTTGAATTTTTCTTGGATATTCCCAAGTAAGCAAGGCTTATTGGGTCTATAATATATCTACCATGAAAATTGAAGAATTTATCCAGATTTCATTTAATGAAACTAACATGTTTTACAAGGAAAAGATTCTTTCTACCAGTGAGTATTTGCAGGAACCAAATTTTTGTGAGAAGCTGAATGAATTAACACTCACCAATGAGGTTCTTAGCCATCCTTCTCCACAAACTGCTTACAATGAAGTGAAGAACCAACAATAACAGTAATTCCACAAGAGGAATTAATTCCCCAAGTTGTTGCTCAACCAATTCCTCCCATTGAATTTTCACACTTAGAGATCACCCTGTATCTCAAGTGATTGGAGACATTTCAGTTGGTGTGCAGACCAGGCATCAACTAAACCAAGACTTGATGCATGCCTGCTTCATATCTCAAACTGAGCCCCAATCCATCAAATATGCTGAGTAAGATCCACACTAGATTATTGCAATGCAAGAGGAGCTCAACAAGTTTGAGAGATGTAGAGTTTGGGATTTAGTTTCAAGACCAAAAGGCTACCCAGTCATTGGAACTAAATGGGTATTTAGAAATAAACTAGATGCCCAAGGTATTATCATAAGGAATAAGGCAAGGCTGGTTGCTTAAGGCTACAAACAATATGAAGGGATTGACTATGACGAGACATTTGCACCTGTTGCAAGGATGGAAACAATCAGAATCTTCCTTGCATATGCTGCCTACAAAAAGTTCAAGGTATACCAAATGGATGTCAAGAGTGCATTCTTGAATGGTGAACTTAAAGTAGAAGTTTTTATGGAGCAACCACCAGGTTTAATTTATCATACTTATCCCTCTTTTGTCTTTAAATTGCATAAAGCTCTCTATAGTTTAAAGCAAGCTCCAAGTGCTTGGCATAAAACCTTAGTCAGCTTTCTTCTAGATCATAAATTTTTTAGGGGCATTATAGATAGGACATTATTCACTAGACACCATAAGGATCAAATCTTATTAGTACAAATCTATGTAGATGATATTATTTTTGGGTCTACAAATTCCAAACTATGAAAGAGGTTCTCTGTAACATCTCATTTTCAACTAGACCCCTAAGAGTGTTTTTGGCCATGACTAGGTCATGACAAAACCCTAGAAAGCTAAAAAGTGCCAAGTGATAGAAGGCCAAGATGAGAATCACCTTGGTCTGCCTATGGCACAGCCTCATCACAAAACCTAAGGTTTGACCATAGGGTTTCACCATGACTCCATGACCCCACCAGAACATCACTAACCTATCAAAGGGTCCACTAGAGCCTTAAGGGTCCATTGGAGTCAACCCAAAGTGGCCAATTTGACCTAGGACCACCATAGGCCTAAATTGGGCAAGGTGCCCTAACAAAGTGCAGTTGGCCTCTAATGTGCCCAACCAACCATGCCCAGGTCTTCCTAGACCTAAAGTGAGGTCAATGGGTCACTAAGGACACATTGGGGTTAGCCCTAGAGGCCAAGTTGATCCAAGTCAACTCAAGCCCCTAATCTGGTCAAAGTACCCTTACTAAGGGTAGTTGACCTCCAAAGTGCAAGGTAACCCTACATAACCCTTCCTAGACCTTAGGGGAAGCCATGGGGCCACCAAGGACCCCTTAGGGTCAACCCAAATGGTCATGTTGACCCAAGTCAACTCTAGCCCTAAAGTGGTCATAGTGCCCTGACCAAGGGACAAGTGACCTCCAAGATGTCAAGTCAGCCCTATCGAACCCTACCTAGACCTTAGGGTAGATCAATGGGTCACTAGGGACTCTTTAGGGGAAACCAAAAAGGTCAAAAAGACCAAGGTCAACTCAAGCCTAGCTTGGGTGAACCTAGCCCAAATACGCTAGCCCAAGTTCAAGCATCCTCATGTAGCTTCTTTAGGAGATGATGTGAATGGATGGGCTGCCAATAGACCAAAAGATTGACCAAGTCAACTTGGTTACTAGGAGAGAGAGTGAGCTCCATTTCTATGGTTATGGACGAGAGAGAAAAATCAAAGAGGAGGGAAGGAAGGGGCTCGGCCAAGGGAATGCCAAAGGCCACCTTTAATGGCTGAATTCAACTCCCCTAGGGAAGGGGAGAAGTTTCCAGCCGCTTCCCTGGCCACCAAGGGCCTGGTTCAGCCCCCTCTACCATGGACGAATATAGCCATTAATAGCCTTAATGTCCATTGATGATCCAGCCTCCCCTCTCCCCATTGGAGGCTTTAAACACCTTCAGTGGGCCGAGAGGAGGTTTCCCAACCCTTACCTGAAGAAACCGAGCCTCCCCACTGTGCAGTTGCAGAAACCGAGTGGCGTCGCCTTCAAAGATGGCTTCCCGGCGATCTACTCGACTTCAGGCCGCCGGCAAGGACCTCCTCCTCTCCTTACTTCATGCGTAGATCATAACATCCTTTAGGGCCAAGGTTCGGGCTCAATTGAGCCCGATCCAAGATCAAATTTTCCTGGTTTTTCTAGGAAATTTCACTTCTCGGGATCGCCGAAAAAGGGGCTTCCGGCGTCCAATCCGTCGCCTGGCGACATCCACCACCTCAACGGAGGTGGTGGTGGCGGTGGCAGGCCAGGGAGGTGTCTGGATTGCCGGCGGCAGCAGCTGGAAGAAGCTCCAGGAAAATCCAATCGGGACCGTTGGCTTAACGGGGAAGATAAAGGGATGCTGTCCAAGGCGCGCCAAGATTCGTGTTGTATTAGATATTAAACTATAGCTTTATAAATTTCATTTTAATGATTTCTGTCACACAAAATGCATTTAATGTTTTTAATTTTTAAAAATACTTAGATGCTAGAACAGAAAAAGTGGTCAACATAGAAAATGTAACCCTTGATGTCTAGTTTAATTTAAAATTGATGTAACTCAATTTGGAGTCCTGGTTAGACTACAACACCCATTTTGGTGGGACCTATACCTAGGTCTATCCTGAGATTCAAATGGATGCCCACCACGCATCCCTCATCCAAATGATCTGATATTTGGGCAGGGAGTCTACCATAGCTATATATAGGGCCTATCCAAAATTCAGAATTTTTGGAGAAACGATATCAATAGTTTTTAGGAACATTTAATAATCTATGAATAAATTAATTAGGTGTCCTAAATACCTCAAAATCCCCACAAATTTGGGTGGGAGGTCTTAGAGGGAATGATAGGGCTCTGGTAAAAGTTTCATCTCATTTGGAGATGTTTTGGTTAGGTATTGATCCAACCCTAGGTTGACCCTTTTAGGTTGAACTAGGTCAAGCATCCCCTTTGGGTTTTGAGTGGCCAAAACACCTCAACAGAGGCTGATATTTTGGCCACTGACTCTATATAGGAGACTCACCCTCCAATGGAATTTGGGGTGGTTAATAGTAGGGTAGCCCTAGAACCCTAGGGTAGGTCCCTTAATGGGGATTTTTAGGGTTTGAAGGTCATGAGGTCAAATGACCTTAGAATGACTTGAAAATTTGTGGAGAGGACCATATGATTAGTATGATCCTTTGGTTAAAATTTTACGGAATTTGGAAGCATTAAACCCTCTCAAAACCCTAACCCTAGCTTAGGGCACAAAATTTGTGGTGAAGGAAAATGTCACTAAAACTCTTTGAAAGTGATGAGATTTGGGTTCAGTAGTTTTCAAGGTTAGAACAAGCTCTGGAGATTTTATTATGAATTTAGGTTTATTATTTTGGATACTTCATTAACAATTTAGTAAATTATATTATTTACCTACAAATTTATAATGAAGAAATTACTTACTGGAAATTGATGAAATTTAGCCAGAGGACTTTTTATTATGTTTTAAAGCTCTGTAAATTTTTATGGGATTTTTGGAAGATTATTTCTAAGGGTTGCTTCATTAAGTATGTTTTCCCATGAAAAACTAATTTAATTTATTTTGATATCTAGTAAGGCTGTAAAATTCTGATTTTTGCACAATGACCCTTTCTATACCATATCAAGATTCTGCAATTTTTATATGATTTTTTGATGAGCAATTTTGGTACTTCCTTCTTTACATATGATTAAGGGAATTATTTTGGTTAATTTAATTAGAGGTCAAATATTTTCTGAAAAATTATGGAAATTTGTATCTGGTAATATATCTCAGCTATTTAATGATCACAATTTTTGGGTGGCCATTACTTGAGTAGATCATATAGTTCGTGTTCAAAATTGCCCATGGCCAAACATTTGGGAAAATTCAATAAATATCAAATTAATTAGAAAAAATTATAAATCTCTGATTTTACACTAAATTTGTTATGATAGACCTCTGGTAAATTTTATAGGAGATTTGGAAGACAATCCGGAGTACCTCCTTTATACATCTCATATAGCATAGGGAGGTCTGCATATAGTAACTGTGGAAATCGAACTAGAGTGGGTAATTGATTTTGAAGAGTTGAATCCTCAGTAGGTTGCTGGTTTGGGTAAATAAAGGAGTTCATCATTGGGAGACAGATTAGTAGAGTGTGAGGTTGACTACTGTTAGGTGGTGCTCGGGATCGGCGAAAGATCGTCGTCCCCGTAGGGAGGAAGTGTTTTAATGCACTAATATTAGATCCAGTAAAATTCAGGGTTGGGAAATCGGGTAGCAACCAATAATAGTAAGTGCCTTGCGAAAGGAAGCTTTAGGTGTAATTCCATCGTAGTTCCTAGTGCCTTCGAGAGCCCTTCACGGGGTATACCTTGGGCAGTCCTGGGCTAACGTAAACTGTAGGAGTGATAAATCTTAAAGAGCAACTAGATTAATTAGGGGTTCTCTTTCATACACCTCGGTGTCACGGGAAGTTAGTTTGACTAGGATGTTCGGGCAGTAGGCTCGGTTTTTGTGGAAAGGAGCAGGATGGCCCGACGAGCTTTGGCTCGGTTGATGTTTGTGACGGGGGGGATGGTCCGGGGAGCTTTGGCTCGGTGCTGATACATAAGGTTGCATGTGCATAAATTAGAGCTGGTAGGTCTTCGGTATTGGAGTGTCGATGTACTAACGCCAATACGTTGACTCGGCAAGTGTGTCTAGCACTTCGCCAACAGAAGTTCGGTGCGCCAGCCGACAAGAGTACGCAGGAGCTACGCTTTGTGCACCAGCATTGAGGCATACGATAGGTCTGACAGGTAGTGCTTTACTGGTTTAGATGTGGGCGAGGCCTAACCCACCGCTTCCATCTGCCACTACGGAGGTATCCTGGGAGGTGAGGCTCCAGAAAGGGGGAACTAAAGGTCTGTGTGCACAAACTCGGGTGGGTGAGTTGCACTTGCATGATCGCATCATAACCCACTTGCATGTCATAGCATAATCATAGCATAAAACCCCTGTCACCTATTGTATAAGTGGTATGGGACGCTTATACAATAGGCCCTACAAAACGATCCCTTCGTCTATAAGCTTGTATGGGCAAGATTATAAATCAAGGTTAAATTCTTTATATATATATTGCTGTTAATAACCAACACCCCAGCGTATAAATTGGTATGGGACTCTTTATACGATGAGAGCCCTGTAGAAGATCTCTTGCTTATATATTTCCGTATAAGTTAAGGTTACTTTTCATACATTACGCTACTGCCACATGTACTATAAAATTGCTAGTATAGGTCCGCTGCAATCTGTTTCTTGTTTACTCTCCACCTTCAAGTCCTCCCCTTTATTCCACTCCGCTTGGTGCCTAGGGGCCATGGAGGAAGGGGTGGGGAATGATAGGACTTAGTCTTTTAGACTAACGATTTCGAACCACATCATTTAGGGGATCGTGGAGCCCAGCATGGAGGAGCAGCCCCGCAGGTCGACACGCTTGGAGATGGGGCAGTCTAGCACCGTAGTTCAGATGATGGGGACTGTGAGCCCCTGACCTTAGTAGTGTTTTATTTTGCTTCCTCTTGAGTGACTATGTAGTGAGGATTTGATGTAGCGGGCTTAAGCCCTTATTTTCAGTACATTTATATATTTTGTGGACTCTCCCTTCGTGGAGATATATTTACTCTGATGTGGTATTTATTGTGGACTTTTGGTTAGAGTTTTACCACTCTTGTGTTTACTCTACTTTTGTTTCTTTTCTATCATCGAATCCGCCGAAAGAATCGGCATTTCGCGGTGATGGCCCTTCAGGGCGTGAAGGAGTCCCCACTAAGCGGCGGTTCTGGGCCTAAGACCCCGGTGTCAAAAAGAAAAAAAAGGGGGTCTCACAAGTGGTATCAGAGCAAACCTCGATCGAAAAGTAATAGTCCACAACCCCTGGGTCACCCCCGCGCGAGTTTAGTTTGGGGACAAACTAAGCAGCAGAAGCAGTGGTGTGCCCATATAAGGGATCACATGTAAATTGTCCACTTTAGTAAGGTTTGAGTCGATTACCTACTAATGTATTTTGTTTTGCATCCCCTAGCTCAGCCCACTCCACAAGGCGGAGTCCAGCAGACTCTGGACGTTGCACCACCTCCCACGGTCCCCACTCCATTCCTACAGTCAGAGATGGGACAGACTCTGACAGCCATCTTAGAAGCTTTTAGGGCTCAACAGGTTCCGGCTCCGCAGCCAAACCCGGGGGCCAACTGGCTGAGCATTTTCCGAGGACTTGCTCCCCTATCCTACTTGGGGACTGAGTCGGCCATTCAGACAGAGGAGTGGCTGGACACTATATATGAGATGATGACCGGGATACGGTGCCCTTGGGAGGAGAGGGTTCCCTTGGTGATCTCCTGCCTGGAGTCGCATGTAAAGAGATGGTGGAAGACCTTGCTAGACACGACATTTACGGACAGGGAAGTAGCAGAGATTTCTTGGGAGGATTTCAGGAGCGCGCTGTTGGAACACTTTGTTCCTCAGTCGGCCACGGACGAGCTGGAGGATAGATTTTTGCAGTTGAGATAGGGGAACAAGACGGTGGTGGAGTACCACCGATAGTTCAACCATCTAGCTCTTATCAGTTAGAAGAGGCAGGATATACCAAAAGGTTCTACAAGGGCCTGCAAGATGAGCTGAGGGAGACTCTACTATTTGTATCCGACGGGCCCATTTCCCGGATACTAGAGATGACAAAAAGGATAGAGGCTGATTGGCAAGCAACTCGGGTCCAGAAACGGCCAACGGAGGATCAGGGTCGAGGAGAAAGGAACGATCAGAGACGAGCTCGTATCACGGACGGGAGGAGGGTCGAGGACCAACCTCGTCAGGAGGAAAGACAGGAGACAAGGGAGCCAGTGGTGGTGGCCCCACCACCTCTTCAGACACGGGAGGGACAGAGACCCGGGGGAATGGCATATACCCCGCCAGAATGCTTCAATTGTCATCAAGTGGGGCACATCAGGAGGAACTGCCCCATGAGGCGGGCACACCCACCAGCACCACCGGCTGCCCAACCAATGCAATATCTTGGTGGTCGAGGTCATGGTCGAGGATGTGGATACCAAGGTGGGGATCGTAGACAAGAAAGGGAGCAGGTGTGTGCTTTGGACCTGGCGCAGCCTCGGAACCCAGAGCAGGTCATAGCAGGTACGCCAAGATGTTTAATTGTTTAAATAGAATTCCCTTTCTCAGTTGCCAAATTTGTAGAACTGCATTAGATAGAATAAATAGGAAAGAAAACTCGTTATAGAATCCTAAGACATTTAATCGCTCCAGGTATAGTCTTCATCAGCGGCAAGCCCGCCTATACACTGTTCGACACGGGTGCTTCACACCCGTTTGTGTCGGAGGCCTTCATGAAAGGGTTGGAAGGAGTGGAGTGGTTCACAGGCCTGATGAGGAGGCTACGTCTACCCGACGGATCAGAGCTATTCACCTCTGCCCACTGCAACATGGAGGCGGAGATTGGCGGAAAGTCATTCGAAGTATCGACAAAAATCCTAAGGATGCCAGTCTTCGAGCTGATCCTGGGTATGACATGGTTGCACTGGAACCATGCCCAGATTGATTGTCAAGCAAAGAGAATCACCGTGAGGCACAGGGACTCTGTCATTATCATCGAAGGTATAAGACCTGCCTCTCATATACTCTTATCGTCAGTACAGGCCATTAAGGCCCATATGCAGGGAGAGGAGGTTTATCAGATTCTATTTGAGATGGCGGAGGCCAAGGAGCCCGTGACAGACATCCTAGTGGTGCGAGATTTTTCTGACATCTTTCCAGAGAAACTGCCAGGAGTACCTCCGCACCGAGAGAAGGACTTCCAGATACAACTTGTGCCGGGGGCCAAGCCGGCATCTAGGGCGCCTTACCGGATGGCCCCGAAAGAGTTGACAGAGTTCCGAAGTCAGTTGCAGGAACTAGTAGAGGCAGGGTTTGTCCGGCCAAGCTCTTCACCGCGGGGAGCCCCAGTGCTATTCGTCAAGAAGAAGGACGGAAGTCTCCGCTTGTGTATTGATTATCGAGCACTGAATAGGCTGACGGTCCGGAATACATACCCGCTGCCACGGATTGACGAGTTGTTCGATCAACTAGAAGGAGCACATTTCTTCTCAAAACTTGACTTGAGTTCAGGTTATTACCAACTACGAATTCGAGAGGAGGACATTCTGAAGACCGCCTTCAGTAGTAGGTATGGACTGTTTGAGTTTACAGTGATGCCATTTGGGCTCACTAATGCGCCGTCAGCATTCACAAGCATCATGAATAGGGTATTCAAGTAGTATTTGGATGTATTCATCATCGTATTTATTGACGACATCCTCATCTACTCAAGGACGGAGGAGGAGCATACACGACACCTGACTTTGACTATACAGAGGCTACGGGAACACCAGCTGTATGTAAAGCTCAGCAAATGCCAGTTTTGGCTAAAGGAGGTGGCCTTCTTAGGTCATATCATCAGCGGTACTGGGTTGGCAGTAAACTCGGCCAAGATTCGGGCAGTTCAGGATTGTCCACTGTTGAAGACAGCGACGGATGTACGAAGCATCCTGGGACTTGCCGGATATTACAAGAAGTTCGTCGAAGTATTCTCCCGGATTGCACTCCCTCTTACATCCCTGACGAAGAAGGAGTCCCCTTTCATTTGGACGCCACAGTGCGAGGCGGCCTTTGTGGAGTTGAAAGGTCAGCTTACCTCGGCTCCCATTCTCGCTCTTCCTTCAGGAAGGGAGGGATTCCAGGTGTACACAGACGCCTCCTACCAGGGGATGGGTGCCGTTCTGATGCAGAACGGGCACGTAATAGCCTACGCCTCCCGACAGCTAAAGATACATGAGAGGAACTATCCGGTGCATGATCTGGAGATGGGTGCAGTGATCTTTGCTCTGAAGATTTGGCGACACTACCTCTACGGGGTTCACTGCGACATCTTCTCAGATCACAAGAATTTGAAATATGTGGACACACAGAAGGAAGTCAACATCAGACAGAGGCGTTGGGTGGAGTTCCTGTCGGATTACCAGTACACCATGCACTACCATCCCGGGAAGGTGAACGTGGTGGCAGATGCTCTGAGCCACAGATGAGATACCTTAGGGAAGGGACCACAACTGATGTCCATGGAGCTAGTCGGGTCATTCAGAGATATGCAGATATCCCTAGTGTCCGAGAATGATCCAGAGCTATACATGGAGTATCTAGGATCGATGGTTGTCATAGGTGATATTCGGGACCGCATCCGGGATAGACAGAAGAAAGATGCATCGGTAGAGCCGATATTCTAAGCCTTGAAGGAGGGTTCGACGGGAGATTATTCACTGAGAGATGGATTGCTATATTTCAGAGGCAGGGTCTATATACCCGCAGGAGGTCAGATTCGGGAGGACATCATGGCGGAAGCACATTGTAGCAGATATTCTATACACCCGGGGATCACCAAGATGACGACAGACTTGAAGAAGACGATGTACTTGCTGGGGATGAAGAAGGACATTACATACTTTGTGACTCATTACGAGGCATGCCAGGTAGTGAAGGCGGAGTGCAGAAACCCCGCAGGATTGCTACAGCCACTTTCGGTGCTGGAGTGGAAATTTGAGGACATCGCGATGGATTTCATTCATGGTCTTCCCCGATCACGGACGGGAAATGATTCGATTTGGGTCATTGTCGATCGGCTTACGAAGGTGGTCAGATTCATTCCGATCAAGAAAGATGACTTGGTTGGGGTACTAGTGCGGAGATTCGTAGAGCTGTTAATTCATTACTACGGGGTGCCTAGGATGATCGTGTCAGATCGGGATGGTCGGTTCACATCCAGGGAGTGGAGATCCGTGCAGGCTTACTTAGGCACGCGACTGACATTCAGCACAACATTTCATCCCCAAATAGATGGGCAGACAAAACAAACCAACCAGACATTGGAGGACCTCCTAAGGCTATGCATTTTGGATCGAAATGAACCTTGGGAGAAGCTTTTACCACTGGTCGAGTTCTCCTATAACAAAAGCTACCAGTCTAGCATAGGGATGGCTCCTTAAGAAGCCTTGTACGGAAAGAGATGTAGGACTCCACTTTCATGGGTTCAGGATGAGGATCTGAAGGCATTAGGATCGGATTTTGTTGAAGACACCGAGGCTCAGGTGAGACTGATACGTGACAGAATGCTCGAAGCGCAGAGCCGACAGGTTAAGTACTACGACGCCCGACACCATTAGGTGGAGTTTCAGGTGGGAGACCGGGTTTTCTTGAAGATTTGGCCCATGCACAGAGTTTCACGAGTGCGTGGTCAGAAGAAGAAGCTCAGCCCTAGGTATATGGGCCCTTATAGGACCCTGGAGCAGATCGGGCCCCTAGCTTACAGGCTGGAGTTGCCACCGTAACTGACGGGTTTACATGACGTGTTCCATATTTCTTCACTTAGGAGGGCTCTACTACCCCGGGAGTAGCAGATTGCTATCACAGATGGACCGGTAGCTTCAGACCGGTCAGTTCACTTGGAGCCGGTCTGGATCGATGACAGAGGAGTATGGATCTTGCGTCGCAAGAAGGTTATGTTAGTCAAAGATCTGTGGAGAAACCACGGCAAGGAGGAGCATACCTGGGTACTACAGGACCTTATGTGACAAAAGTTTTCAGAGCTGTTCAGTCAGGTATACCTCACAACCTCTCAAGATGTTCAATTTACTTTCCTGTTTTAAACTAGTAGGGCTTCTCTAGGAAGAGTAGAGGCTAATCTTTTATTTATAAGGATCTTGGCTTTGCCAATTGGGCGAATTGGTCATAGGTTTAGGTTTCCCTTTAAACCCCACTTAGCAAACATGGCGTCGAGATGTAATCTTTCACTTCTTATGGGATGTTACACGTTTCCTTTTCTTCGATAGAAATTCTCGTAGACTTAACCTTGATTTCGACGACGAAATCTTTGTTTTGTTTATTGGGATTTGTAATATCCCATTTCCAACTAGACCCGTAAGAGTGGTTTTGGCCATGACTAGGTCATGACAAAACCATATAAAGCTAAAAAGGGCCAAGTGATAGAAGGCCAAGGTGAGAATCACATTGGTCTGCCTATGGCACAACCTCATCACAAAACCTAGGGTTTGACCTTAGGTTTTCACAATGACTCCATGACCCCACCAGAACATCACTAACCTATTAGAGGGTCCACTAGAGCCTTAAGAGTCCATTGGAGTCAACCCAAAGTGGCCAATTTGACCTAGGACCACCATAGGCCTAAATTGGGCAAGGTGCCCTAACAAAAGGCAGTTGGCCTCTAATGTGCCCAACCAACCTTGCCCAGGTCTTCCTAGACCTAAAAAGAGGTCAATGGATCACTAAGGACACATTGAGGTCAGCCTTAGAGGCCAAGTTGACCCAAGTCAACTCAAGCCCCTAATCTGGTCAAAGTACCCTTACTAAGGGTAGGTGACCTCCAAAGTGCAAGGTAACCCTACATAACCATTCCTAGACCCCAGGGGAAGCCATGGGGTCACCAAGGACCCCTTGGGGTAAACCTAAATGGTCATGTTGACCCAAGTCAACTCTAGCCCTAAAGTGGTCAAAGTGCCCTTACCAAGGGACAAGTGACCTCCAAGATGTCAAGTCAGCCCTATCCAACCCTACCTAGACCTTAGGGGAGATCAATTGGTCACCAGGAACTCTTTAGGGGCAACCAAAAAGTTCAAAAAGGCCAAGGTCAACCCAAGCCTACCTTGGGTCAACCTAGCCCAAATAGGCTAGCCCAAGTTCAAGCCTCCTCATGTGGCTTCTTTAGGAGATGATGTGTATGGATGGGCTACCAATAGACCTCCAGATTGACCAAGTTAACTTGGTGACTAGGAGAGAGAGTGAGCTCCATTTCCATGGTTATGGAGGAGAGAGAAAAATGAAAGAGGAGGGAAGGAAGGGGCTAGGCCAAGGGATGGCCAAAGGCCACCTTTAATGGCTGAATTCAACTCCCCTAGGGAAAAGGAGAAGTTTCCAGCCGCTTCCCTGGCCACCAAGGGCCTGGTTCAGCCCCCTCTACCATGGTCGAATGTAGCCATTAATGGCCTTAATGGTCATTGATGATCCAGCCTCCCCTCTCCCCATCTGAGGCTTTAAACACCTTCAGTGGGCCGAGAGGAGGATTTCCCAACCCTTACCTGAAGAAACCCAGCCTCCCCGCTATGCAGTTGCAGAAACCGAGTGGCTCTGCCTTCAAAGATGGCTTCCCGACGATCTACTCGACTTCAGGCCGCCGACAAGGTCCTCCTCCTCTCCTTACTTCATGGGTAGATCATAGCATCCTTTAGGGCCAAGGTTCGGGCTCAATTTAGCCCGATTTAAGTTCAAATTTTCGTATTTTTTCCAGGAAATTTCACTTCTCCAGATCGCCGGAAAAGGGGCTTCCGGCGGCCAAGCCGCCGCCTGGCGACAGCCACCACATCAACGGAGGTGGTGGTGGCGGTGGCAGGCCGGGGAGGTGGCCGGAACGCCGGCGGCAGCCGCAGGAATAAGCTCCAGGAAAATCCAATCGGGACCGTTGGCTGAACGGGGAAGATGAAGGGATGTCGTCCAAGGCGCGCCAAGATTCGTGATGTATTAGATATTAAACTACAGCTTTATAAATTTCATTTTAATGATTTCTGTCACACAGAATGCATTTAATGTTTTTAATTTTTAAAAATACTTAGAGGCTAGAACAGAAAAAGTGGTCAACGTAGAAAATGTAACCCTTGATGTCTAGTTTAATTTAAAATTGATTTCACTAAATTTGGAGTCTTGTTAGACCACATCACCCATTTTGGTGGGACCTATACCTAGGTCTATCCTGAGATTAAAATGGATGCACATCACTCATCCCTTGTCCAAATGATCTGAGATTTGGGCAGGGAGTCTACCATAGCTATACCCAGGGACTGTCCAAAATTCAGAATTTTTGGAGAAACATTTTCTATAGTTTTTAGGAAAATTTTATAATCCATGAATAAATTAATTAGGTGTCCTAAACACCTCAAAATCCCGCCAAATTTGGGTGGGAGGTCTTAGAGGGCATGTTAGGCTCTGGTAAAAGTTTCATCTCATTTGGAGATGTTTTGGTTAGGTATTGATCCAACCTAGGTTGACCCTTTTATGGTTAACTAGGTCAAGAACCCCCTTTGGGTTTTGAGTGGCCAAAACACCTAAACAGAGGCTGATAGTTTGGCCACTGACTCTATATAGGATTACTCAACCTCCAATGGAATTTGGGGTGGTTAAGAGTAGGGTAGCCCTAGAACCCTAGTGTTGGTCCCTTAATGGGGGATTTTTAGGGTTTGAAGGTCATGGGGTCAAATGACCATGGAATGACTTAAAAATTTGTGGAGAGGACCATAGGATTAGTATGGTCCTCTGTTTAAAATTTTAGGGAATTTGGAAGTCTTAAACCCCCTCAAAACCCTAACCCTAGCTTAGGGCACAAACTTTGTGGTGAAGGAAAATGTCACTAAAACTCTTTGAAAAGTGATGAGATTTGGGTTGAGAAATTTTAAAGGTCAGGACAAGCTCTAGAGATTATATTATGAATTTAGATTTATTATTTTGGATACTTCATTAACAATTTAGCAAATTGTATTATTTACCTAGAAATTTATTATGAAGAAACTACTTACTGGAAATTGATGAAATTTAGCCAGAGGACTTTTTATTATGTGTTAAAGCTCTGTAAACTTTTATGGGATTTTTGGAAGAATATTTCTAAGAGTTGGTTCATTAAGTATGTTTTCCCATGAAAAACTAATTAAATTTATTTTGATGTCTAACAAGCCTGTAAAATTACATTTTTGCATAATGACCCTTTCTATACCATATCAAGATTCTGTAATTTTTATATAATTTTCTGATGAGTAATTTTGGTACTTCCTTCTTTACATATGATTAAGGGAATTATTTTGGTTAAATTAATTAGAGGTCAAATAGTTTCTGAAAAACTATGGAAATTTGTATCTGGTAATATATCTGAGCTGTTTAGTGATCAAAATTTTTGGGTGGACATTACTTGAGTAAATCATATAGTTCATGTTCAAAATTGCCCATGGCCAAACATTTGGGAAAATTCAATAAATATCAAATTAATTAGAAAAAATTATGAATATCTGATTTTACACTAAATTTGTTATGATAGACCTCTGGTAAATTTTGTAGGAGATTTGGAAGAAAATCCGGAGTACCTCCTTTATACATCTCATATAGCATAGGGAGGTCTACATACAGTAACTGCGGAAAACGAACTAGAGTGGGTAATGAATTTTGAAGAGTTGAATCCTCAGTAGGTTGTTGGTTTGGGTAAATAAAAGAGTTCATCATTGGGAGACATATTAGTAGAGAGTGAGGTTGACTAGTGTTAGGTGGTGCTCGGGATCGGCCAAAGATCGTCGTCCCCATAGAGAGGAAGTATTTTAATGCACTAAGATTAGATCCAGAAAAATTCAGGGTTGGGAAATCGGGTAGCAACCAATAATAGTAAGTGCCTTGTAAAAGGGAGCTTTGGGCGTAAACCTATCGTATTTCCTATTGTCTTCGAGAGCCCTTCACGGGGTATGCCTTGGGCAGTCCTGCGCTAACGTAAACTGTAGGAGTGATAAATCTTAAAGAGCAACTAGAATAATTAGGGGTTCACTTTCACACACCCCGGTTTCACGGGAAGTTAGTTTGACTAGGATGTTCGGGCGGTAGGCTCGGTGGTTAGGAAAGGGGTAGGATGGCCCGGCGAGCTTTGGCTCGGTTGATGTTTGTGACAGACGGGATGGTCCGGGGAGCTTTGGCTCGGTACTGGTACATAAGGTTGCATGTGCATAAACTAAGGGTGGTGTGTCTTCGGTATTGGAGTGTTGATGCACCGACGCCAATACGTTGACTCGGCAAGTATGGCTAGCACTTCGCAAACAGAAGTTCATTGCGCTAGCCGGCAAGAGTACGCAGGAGCTTCGCTTTGTGCACCAATGTTGAGGCGTACGATAGGTCTGACCAGTAGTGCTTTACTGGTTTAGAGGTGGGCGAGGCCAAACCCACCTCTTCCGTCAGCCACTACGGAGGTTTCCTGGGAGGTTCGGCTCTAGAAAGGGGAACTAAAGGTCTGTGTGCAAAGAGTCGGGTGGGTGAGTTGCACTTGCATGATCGCATCATAACCCACTTGCATGTCATAGCATAATCATAGCATAAAACCCCTGTCAACTATTGTATAAGTGGTATGGGATGCTTATACACTAGGCCCTGCAAAACGACCCCTTGGTATATAAGCTTGTGTTGGCAAGATTATAAATCAAGGTTAAAATCTTTATATATATTGATATTAATAAACGACACCACAGCGTATAAATTGGTATGGGACTCTTTATACGATGCGAGCCTTGTAGAAGATCCCTTGCTTATATGTTTCCGTATAAGTTAACGTTACTTTTCATACTTTACTCTACTGCCACGTGTACTTTAAAATTGCTAGTATAGGTCCGCTGTCATCTGTTTCTTGTTTACTCTCCACCTTAAAGTCCTCCCCTTTCTTCCTCTCCGCTCGGTGCCTAGGGGCCATGGGGGAAGGGATGGGGAATGATAGGACTTAGTGTTTTAGACTAACGGTTTTCGAACCACATCATTTATGGGATCGTGGAGCCCAACATGGAGGAGCAGCCCCGCAGGTCAGCACGCTTGGAGATGGGGCAGTCTAGCACCGGAGTTCAGACGATGGGGACTGTGAGCCCCTGACCTTAGTAGTGTTTTATTTTGCTTCCGCTTGAGTGACTATGTAGTGAGGATTTGATGTAGCAGGCTTAAGCCCTTATTTTCAGTACATTTATATATTTTGTGGACTCTCCCTTCGTGGAGATATATTTACTCTAATGTGGTATTTATTGTGGATTTTTGGTTAGAGTTTTACCACTCTTGTGTTTACTCTACTTTTGTTGCTTTTCTGTGATCGAATCGGCCGGCAGAATCGGCGTTTCGTGGTGATGGCCCTTCAGGGAGTGAAGGAGTCACCGCTAAGCGGCGGTTTTGGGCCTAAGACCCCGGTGTCAAAAATTAAAAAGAAAAGGGGTCTTACATTCTCTGACCTCATGCATTCCAAGTTTGAAATGAGTAGCATGGGTGGGCTCTCCTACTTCCTTGTTCTCCAAGTGAAGCAGCTACCTGATGGCATCTTCATATCCCAGTCTAAGTATGCTAAGGAGCTAATCAAAAAGTTTGGGATGTCAGATGCCTTAGCTAAGAAAACACCTATGACTACAAATGCTGTAATTAATTTTGATGAACATGGGAAACCTGTAGATCAGAAATTATATAGGGCCATTGTTGGGTCCCTATTATATCTTACAATAAGTAGACCAGACATCATGTTTGCTACATGCCTTTGTGTTAGGTTTTAGGTGAACCCTAAGGAATCTCACCTTATTTTCTTAAAAAAGATTTTAAGATATATACAGAGTTGTACTAGTCTAGGAACTTGTTATCCAACTGAGTCAGAGTTTGAGTTGACTGGATACTCAAATGCTGACTTTGCTGGATGTTGATTAGACAAAAAAGTACCTCAGGGACATGTCAGTTCCTTGGTGTTAGACTAGTGTCTTGGTTTTGCAAAAAGCAGTCATCTGTATCTACTTCTACTGCTGAAGCGGAATATATAGTAGCTAGAAGTTGTTGTTCTCATATGCTGTGTATTCAGAACCAACTTCTAGATTATGGCTTCAAATTAAATAATTTAACCTTACTATTTGATAAAACAAGTACAATTTCCATTGAACAAAATCCAGTGCATCATAATAGAACTAAGCACATAGACATCGGGCATCATTTCATTAGAGATTGTGTGGACAAAAATAAAATGAAACTCATCTACATCTACACTGATTTGCAAAGAGCAGACATCTTCACCAAACCCTTGGATGAGAGGAACTATCTGTTCATTATAAATCAGCTAGGTATGATCAATGGAGAGGCCTTAATTTAAATTTCTGTCTGCGTTCGAAGAATTTGCTACATTTCATCGAACGAAAATTGACAAAATGAGAAACGTTCTTGAGAAATTCGTCGAATTCTCTGTGTGTGAAGCTCTTTTCGTCGATCGGAGATCGACGATATTGCTTCAGAAAATTTTTCATCGAACAGAACTCGATGAAATGTTTTCACTTCTTCCGAATGAGATCGACGAACTCTTTGCTCAATAAAATATTTTGTCGACCTGAGATCGAAGAATTTTTTAATTTTCGTCGGACGGAGTCTTCCGCTTCATATTCTGAAAACCATATATCTAGGTTTTCTTCGAGCTTCGTCCCGCGCTTTCTGTTCCCCTCGCACTTGATCTCTCTATTTTCTTTTGCAGGCGAACAAATGGCGATTCCGGCAAACTCTCTGGCGGCGATGAAGTTCGATATGAGATTCGACATTGATTTTGATTCATTCTAACATTCAGACCAGATCTTCTTAGACATTCTGAAACTGTTTGAGGAACGGAAACTGAAAAATTTCGTGACACACAGAATCAAGATAGAAGCGAACGAAATTAGAGAATGGTATTCACTGCCACAACACTAGATGCAAATATAATGAGCGGCACCATATCTGGTAATCAAGTTTCTCTTTCCCCCGCAATACTAACCGAAATTTTTGGTCTAATGAATGGTAATGAAGATATAGAGATTGATAGTTCTGAATTTGATAATTTGCTGATAAAAATGTGATATACTGGAGAAAACCCAAATAAACTACTGAAATAGAATTTGTCGTCTACATACAAATTCTTAGCCGATGTCGTGGACAAGGTTTTGCTGGGAAAACATACCGCCCATGATTACATCACCAGGCACCAGTTTCTAGTGATGAGTGCTCTGGTTGAAAAGAAAGCAGTTAATTGGTCAAAACTGCTGTTTGATTTGTTTTGGAAGGGCACTGGGCATATTCCTCCAAGAAAAGGCATCTGAATCTCTGGTCTCCCATACCATATTCATCAATGCCTCCAAAAGGTTAACATGTGCCCTGTTTGGAAGGTGGGAAAGGACCATTTCTAAGCCATCCAGGGCTTCCTCCTCCTCTAGGACTTTTGAGAGCACCAGGGAAGTGACAGCCACTCCTCCACGTCCAGAAGATGTCCTTCCCTCCACCAGAATTCCTTCACCTCCTCCTCAACAACAACCATCATCTTGTTCAGCACATACTCAACCAATTCAACAACAACATCTACCCACACCAGTTCTAACACCAGTTCTATCTCCAGAACCTACTACACCACCTCCATCTCCATCTCCTCATTCTCCACCTCCAATTAATCTCTCTGAAATTCCATCTACCTTTCAACAATCTTTCAATCTGCTATCTCCTCCATGATCTCCACATAATTCTCCAATTCAAGAACCCATCTCCTCACCCATAACCACAGTTCTCCCTTCTACCACTACAACTCCTTCAGTTGATATTCCTTCAATCATCTACACTAACATTCCATCTACTGCTCCAGACTACACCCACACAGATTTCTCCAATGCATTCTCTGTATGTTCCAATAGTGGACATCAAACCCCCCTATTCATCCTCCGCTCTAGAACCCCTATATCTAAATTTTTCTGATATTGAAAAAAGATCTTCTTGCCTTTATTTCTCCCACTCTTGAGAAGCTTATAGCTAGTGAAAGATAGGGGTTAGATATGATTACTCTAGAGGGGGGGGTGAATAGAGTATGTTGAAACTTTTGGCTGTTTTTACTTTTATCAGAGTAAATAAAATATGTGATACCAGTAGTAGTTAAAGAAAGAAAAGATAATCTAATCTAATCTAACACAACACAGCAAACTAATCTATCATAGCCACAACAAGAACAACAAGAAAAGGGGCAACCAGACAACACATGAAATTTTATAGTGGTTCCCCAACCTGGGTACATTCACTCTTCTACCACCCTGGTAGGAATCCAGTAGCAGGTTTTTGATCAGGTGACTGCCACCTTTGAGCTTTTGATCAAGTGCCCAAAACCAAAATAAACTTTTGAAGGGAGTTAATAAACCCTTTTACAAGTGGGGGGAGAGAGATTGATGGTGTCTTCTCTTTATCAAACAACTGCGAACACTATTAGATTTGTTGTTGTCAAGACTTCTTCAGAAATCACTTGAAGCCTTGCACAGGGTGTTGTAGATCTTCAACCTTGACTTGAGATGATCCATGAACTTCTGACTGATTCAGAGATTGTTGTCCGTGAAACCTCTTGGAGTTGAAGTTGAAGAAGACTCTTGTTAGTGATTGTTGTTCTTCTTCTTCTTCAGTAAGGTCAAGGAGAAAACAAAGTGTTTTCTGTACTGAGAATTTCTGAATGTTGTTTATGTATTCTCTGTACTGTGTCTTATTGTTCTTTTGTCTAGCCGTCTGAAAGAGAAAATCTCTTTTATATTCTCTGTCGAAATTACTCCTTTGAATTTTGAATTCTTTGCATTAATTGCTGATGGCATGGAGAATGAAAATCGGCTGGAGAATATTTCTTCAATGTGTTTCCCCAACTGTCCTAATTATTTAAGCAAGTAATTAACCTGATGAAGACCATAATTAATGCTGCCAATAACGGCTATATTCATAGAATATATGCATTAATTACTGATAAGTTGTAAATATACGTATTTTTATGTACATTAATCAAGTCATTTTTGTTTCATTTTGTCATTTATAGTTATTTTTCTTTAATAAATTATTCCTTTTTGTAAAAATTATTCTAACTTACTTTACTTTGATTTCCTGAAATTTTCATGAAAATTTCAAATTTTTCCAAGTACACGCCAGTATATTTTGGGTCACGCCCGTGACCTAGGCATGACACTTCTACTCTCGTGAAATCAACTGTTTTTTGAAGATATTGATGAACACGCCCGATGACACGCCCGTGTCATTTGACACGCCCCATGACCCAAGCCCGTGTCATTCATTCTCGACGAAATTGCGCTCAATGTTCGTCGACCCGACCCAACATGCCCATGTCAAGATGCAACACGGGCGTGTACTCCTCCACCTGGCTCGAGAAGACAGTGCCGGTGAATTTTCGACGCGACCCATGCCTAGATCGACCTCCCCGACACGCCTAGCATCATGCCCGTGACCTAGGGCGTGACTGCCATGTGGACTGCCTTGAAGTCAAATTTGCAGTCAAATTGCCGATGGAATCTTGTACAGTGCTGACACGCCCCCCGACACGCCCGTGTTAGAGGGCGTGTACTTTGAAAATTTTTCCTATAAATACCCAACTGCTGGCTGAACCTCTGTTCCCTTTTCCTGAACCATTTTATATAAGGAGGTGTTGTTTAGATATCTTTCCAAAGCTATGTAAGGGATTTTGTCTCCCCCTCTCCTAGGTTTTGTTTTTTATCTTTCCATGTAATTCGTTTTTTACTTAATAAAATTTGTGTTTTTCTCCCTTTATATGGTTTTGGATTCCATCTAAATATCTCTCTTATGCAATCTTATTTTGTTTCTTATGTTTTTATGTTCTTTAAAATGCTTGTGTGTGTATGAGTATAGCTTTATATTTTTATGTTTTCGTTATTTTTACTTAACTTGCTTTAGACTTAGGTTTTTTAGAACTCTTCATATTCACCCTTATAAACCTATAAAAACGGTTATAAAAGTGGTTTTGTTTTTACCTAGTATTTTATTTTCGTAAAACTTTTTATTCTTTTACCTTTTCTTCCACTTTTTATGTGTTTTATAGAGTTATATGAATGGATAAGCTATTATTTTGCTTTTTCAAATACTTCTATTTTTGCTCTTATTTGCAAAACCTTTTGCTCATTTAATTTTTCTGACTACATTTTATTCATTTCTACCGCATTCTAGAGGTAGAAATGTATTTGTTTTAATTTCTCAAGCACTTTAATTTTGCGTTTATTTGCAAAACTTTTTGCTCCGTTAATTTTTATTTTGACTTTTTATGCATTTCTACCGCATTCTAGCAGTGGAAATGTTGTTATTTCAATTCTTAGAACACTTTGTTTTTCTTATTTTTGTACGTGTGCGTGCGTGTATGAGATAATTTTCATCGCTTTCTTTAATTTCTATAGAGTGCATGTGTTTACTTTATGTAGAGTGGGTGTGTTTTTCCTTTCCAGTAGAGTGTGTGTGTGTGTATTTTATTTCGGCAGAGTGAGTGTTTTCATTTCCGTTGTCAGGTGTGTGTGTCTTTATTTCATGTCGAGTGTGTGCGTGTGTTTTTATTTCTGTTGTGTGAGTGTGTTTTTATTTCAAGTAGAGTGCGTGAGTATTTCATTTCTGTCGAGTGTGTGCGTGTGTTTTACTTTTCTATTGTGTGTGTGCGTTTTCAATTTCAATAGTGTGTGTGTCAGTTTAATTTCGGTAGAGTGCATGAGTGTGTGCATTTATTTTCTCCTACTCATTTGAGTAGGACTTGCTTTAATTTCAGTCCTACTTGTATGGGTAGTACTCGTAATTTCCTGCTTTATTTTCCTGCTTTCTTTTACTACTTTATTTCATGCTTTCATTTTCTGCTTTCAATTTATTGCTTTCATCGCAAGCCGTCCCCATTCTGATGAGTGGCTAACTGCTCTTAGCCCTCAGTATCGAAGAGCATTGGGACAGATTAAATAGCTTTAAATAATTAAAGGTCCTGTTTTTCTAATTAATTAAAATTACTTTGGGTTTGACCCAGGTTTACGAAGCGTAGAACCACATAATCGATATATGGGCTCTATTTCCGTAGTGCATACACTAGCTAGCCGAGAGGTCATGCGTGTGTACCGATCGCCTCTTGGTAAATAGAGTTCCGCACTAACCCTCGAGATAGGAGGTGCAGAAACTCTACCGTATTGGGTTCCCCACCCAATAACGGGGTTCTTAGCGTAATGCGGGCATTAAGAGGAATCCTTCGTCGTACGAGAGCCCAGTCGAATAGTCTTAATATTCAGGTGAGCGATAGTCCTAGAGATAGGTGAGCTCATTTTAGTGGAACCTCCATGGCCAAGTCTCCGGCTTAATTAATTTGAAACTTAGGATCTCTTATTATTAAAATTATATTTTAGTTAAAATTTTATTCGATGCGGTTGCGCAAAGGTCTTCATCAGCTCCACCTTTTTTTAGCGCTTTATTTTCTGCCTTTTTTATATATATCCTGACAAGATAAAATATCGGTAAAATAATAGTCCCATCCAGGGAAGAGTATAAATAATCAACACGACCCCGAGAATAATACGACCTTGATATTCCACACCGAAATATCCTGTACTACACGGGATAGGTGCACTTGCCTCCTCTCGTTAAAACTCGGTTTCAACTTTTTATAATTAATAAATCCACGCGCCCCGTCCTTCCAAAATAAATAAATATATATAATCCACTCTTTTGCTAAATAAACACCCGCGGGGTGCCGCAAGTTTTAACCATCAATTACTCAGGAAAATATTGCTAAATAATATATGGAATATGGACAAAAAATGAGGAAAACTCTAAGTCTGGAACTGCAACAGAAATCATCGACCATAGAATAGATTTCGTCGACATGAGATCCAAGTTCGTCGAGCTGAGAAATCTTGTTTGTCGACCTGAGAAAACTTGTTCATCGACCTAAGATCTAAGTTTGTCGACCTGAGCACAGCGAACTGCATTCTGTGAATAACTTGGCAATTCTGCTCTCTAAGTTCGTCGAGCTGATAATCTGTCTTCGTCGAGCAGAGATCAGAGAAGATATTCTGGAAAGAATGTGTTGAAGTTGAAATCCAGAGTTCATCGACCTGAGCTGGAATATTGTCGAGCCCCACTCCGAGAATTTACTCTGAGTTCGTCAATCAGTGATCCACGATCGTTGAGCTAAGTTCGACGAATGTCAAACTTATATACTAAACTTGATTTATTCTAAGTCTTGAGTCAATCTCAGGTCTTTTGCTGGCTGATCCATGTAGGGTTGAACCTAATGACTTAGCCAAAACTCTAAGACTCAAAATATATGACCCTGGCTATACATTGTGTGTCAGGCATCCTAATTAGTGGACCTAGCCCAATTCCAACTAGGGATCCAACAATCTCCCCCTATTTGGGTGAGGTCACTAATAATTGAAAGAAAAACATTCACAAAGCAGAATAAAAATATCTGGCAGAAAATTGAATCATTCAGCAGATATGTATATAGATAGTAGCTTTGTGACAGAAAATTAATAGAGTTCAGAAAATCAAAACTAACAAGATGTTCATTTCCTCTTCTGCTGCTTTTCCTTAGCTTTCTCTTTCTCAGAGGGCTGTGTGAATTTGATTTCTTTATTAGGATTGGTTGCATCTCTTTTGGACATGGTCATATCATCAGCACCAATTATGTTGAGAGAGGTAGCTCTGGGTACACCAGCCTCTGGATGCAGATTCATGTAAGCATCAACATTGAAAAATTTGTTAGCCTTATCATACCTTTTCAATTCTTTCTTTCTATATGATGACATTGTTGAGTATTGAGAAAGATCTCTGCCTTCAGTTTTAGCTTTATTAATCATTGATAGTCCAACTAGCTCCTGGAATCTGGCCATTCTTGAAGTTATTTCAGTTTCACGATCCACAAATGGAATAGGTGGTGATTCAGGCCTTTTTGGACTTTATGCCTTTTCAGTTTTAGAAGCTTGTTGTTGAATATCTTGCTGTTGTTACTGTTATCTACTGCTGCTAGAATACCTTTGTGACTGCTTCCACGTGATCTTGAGGATCTATCAGGTTGTCTTTGATATGTTCTAGCATATGGAGTAGAGCTTTGAGAGATGTTGCCTGAAGCACCAGCAGTAGGAGGAGGAGGAGAAGGACCACTCTAGTTCCTTTGAGAAGGAGGAGGAGTAGAGTATCTCCTCCTTTTCTTTTTGGTTTTCTGCTCATTTTTAGAAATCCACATCCATGCTGGCATCCCTGGATATGGAGTGATATTCTGTAGAATATAATAGGGAGTGTCATGGGTGGGATTAGGTTTAGGAGAAACTTTTGGAATAACCTTTCTTTTCTTAGAAATTTTCTACTTGGCAGTAGTATTATCAGAATCATCAGAATTATCATCATCATCATCAGAAGAAGAAGAACCCTGAGGATTGTCATATAGATCATCAAGTGCTTTCAGAATGTCTTGGGAGATTTGTTTTTCAGCTTGAGGCTGTACTGAAGGTTCTGGAACTTCTGGAACATCTGTCGCAATAGTGCTTTCAGTAATTATTTTATTTTCTTCTTCTATGTCAGCAAAAATGATGTCATCTAACTCTGGCATAGGACTATCATCCATCTTGTATGTAGTAGGTGACATAGCCTTTGGAGGGGATGATACTTTTGTAGGCTCTGTTCTTACAAAACATTCCTTAAGTTGCATAGCAACTTTGGGGCTTATTGGTGAAGTGTATGGTACCATAGCCATAGAAGGCATTGGGCAGACTACTGGAAGAGAGTTCAAATGAACTGTATCAAAAGAATTTAATAAACTAAACAAATCAACTATGAGATTAATAATAAAATAACCAAATGTTAATATTTCTGCAGTAACTGTGTCATCCATCTCTGTATCAGAATCAACTAAATCAATTATATCTGTAGGAATGGCTACTTCTTCTGAATAATCTGACATTTTAGAATCTCCTACTGCTACTACTGCTGATGTAGAGGAGGGAACTGGAGCTTCTTCATAGAATAACTCCCCCTGACTGGTTTCAGGGGGTCCTAAAGCCAGTCCTACAGAAGACGGGACAGAGGACAGAGCAACAATTCTGGATGATAGAGAAGTGATGGAAGCAGAAAGAGGAGCAATAGCAGTGGCTATGAGTTTTTCAAGAGTGGGAGAAATAAATGCTAGGAGGTCTTTAGCTATATCAGAAAAATTTAGATATAAAGTTTCTGGAGCAGTGGAGGAGTAAGGTGTGTGATGTACACAATTAGAACATACTGAGAAGGCACTAGACATATCTGTATGTGTATAGTCTGGAGCAGTCGATGGTGTGTTAGTGTGGATGACTGATGGTATATCAGTTGAAGGAGTTGTAGTGGTAGAATGTTGGACTGTGGTTGTGGGGGAAGAGATGGGTTCCTGAATTGGAGAATAATGTGGAGATGGTTGAGGAGACAGTAAGTTGAAGGATGGTCCCTGAATAGAGGTAGATGGTATTTCAGAGATATGAATTTGAGGTGAAGAATGTGGAGGTGGAGATGGAGGTGGTGTAGTAGGTTCTGTAGATGGAACTGGTGAGGGTTGATGTTGGTGTTGAGTTGGTGGAGTATGAACTATAGAAGAAGATGGTTGTTGAGGAGGAGGTGAAGGAATTCTGGTGGAGGGAGGAGTTTCTTCTGGAGGCGGAGGAGCGGCTGTCATTGCCATGGTTCCCTTAGAAGTCCTGGAGAAGGATGAAGCCTTGGATGGCTTTGTGATTTTCCTCTCCCATCTGCCAAAAAGTGCAGATGTAAGCCTTTTTGAGGCATTTATGAACACTGTCGTGGAGACCAGTAGTTTAGGAGCCTTTTCGTGAAGGACTATTGCCGGAATCCATCCAAAGCAAACTTCCTTCTTATTGTTTTTCTTCTTTATTAAATCAAACAAGATTTGTCCCGAGTTTATTTGTTTCTTGTTAACCAGAACACACATCACAAGGAACTGGTATCTGGTGATGTAATAGTGTGCGGTATGTTTGACAAATAATACCTTGCCGACAACATCAGTCAAAAATTTAAACTCAGCAGATAAATTTTCCTTTAACAATTTTTTTGGGTTTTCTCCAAAATGACCCATTGTTATCAGCATACTATCATACTCATCACTATCCATTTCTATATCATCATTTCCATTCAGCAGATCAAAAATCTCAGTTAAAATGGCGGGGGTAAGGGAAACTTGATTACCGGATATTATCCCTATCACTGTATCTGCCTCTGGTGTTCTAGATGTGAATACCCATTCGTTAATCTCCGTCATTGATATCTTGATGTGGTTGGTCATAAAGTTTTTCAGATTTTTTACCTCAAACAATTTCAGAACATCCAGAAAAATCTTGTCAGAGTGTTGGAATGATTTGAAGTCGATGTAAAATCCCACGTCGAATTTCTTCACAGCAAGAGTGTTCGCCGGAATCGCCATTAGTTCGCCTGCACAAGAAAAAAAAAGATCAAGTGCAAGGGAACAGAAAGTGCGGGATGGAGCTCGAAGAAAACCTAGATATATGGTTTTCAGAATATGAAGTGGAAGACTTCGTACGACGAAAAGTAAAAATTCTTCGATTTCGGTTCAACGAAATATTTTATTGGCAAAAGAATTCGTCGATCTCAATCAGAAGAAGTGAAAACATTTTGTCGATCTCCGTTCGACGAACATTTTCTAAAGCAATATTGTCGATCTCCGTTCGACAAAAAGAGCTTCACACACAGAGAGTTCGTCGATCTCCGTTCGACGAATTTTTCTAGAACTCTTCTCAGTTCGTCGATCTCCGTTCGACGAATTCAGGCAAATTCTTCGACCGTAGACAGAAATATAAATTAAGGCTTCTCCATTGATCATACCAAGATAATTTATAAATAACAGATGGTTTCTCTCATCCCAGGGTTTCGTGAAGATATCTGCTCTTTGCAAATCAGTGTAGATATAGACAAGCTTAATTATATTTTTGTCCACACACTCTCTAATGAAATGGTGCCTGATGTTTATATGCTTAGTCCTACTGTTATGCACTGGATTTTGTGCAATGGAAATTGCACTTGTGTTGTCTGATGATTTATTTATGTAATAAGTAATAACTTGATGTGGATTCATTCTACGCTCTAGTATAAACTATGTAGATGGGCATAAGCTACACTGATTTAATTTTCAGGCAAGTGAACCTATCAATCATAGTATAGGAGAATTCTAGATCTCGTGTCTTATTCCACAGGGTCCTTTCAAGTACTCGTACTCACCCTCACTCTATTATCATACCTATAATTAAAACTGATTTTTAACCTAAATTAAACTAACTATGGCTACTTGGATAAATAAACATTGGAAGATTAAAGGTGATAAAAAGCCGAAAGTCTAAGAGCATTCACATGAAAATACTCATTCATTAACTCAATTCTATGTAATCATGAAATAATAAAACTATCAAATTGATTGTATTGTAAAGGGTAAACATCTATCAAATTCTCTCTCGAGCAATTCAAAATCTAAACCTAAGTTGCGTAAATTTTCACTTGAACAATTTACAACACTCAAATTTGCATTAAATGAAGCACCCTATATACTACATAAATTCATGAAATCCTATCTCTAAAATACCATGAATCCATTTATTCGTATTCCAATTATCCAAATAACATATCTCTCAATCATGGAATTTGAAATACAAAAAGAGCTAACACCAAAATATGAACATATAAGTATCATCACAAACATCCAATTTCTCAATCTAGAAATTTGCAATTCATGTAAAACAAATAAGCAATTCATAACTAGGATAAAGATCTTTGTTTGTAAGCCTACATATGAATAAAATAACACAAATTCGTTGAAAACAATAAGATACATGATTACCAAATTGTTCAAATTAAAGTTTCATGCAAAATAAAAGATAAATAAAGTTGAATCACCAAGAGAAAGGAAAGATTAAGAGGGATACATGAAAGATTAAATGCGTACAAAAATAACATTCAAATCCTCCTTCTCTTAGATGCTCGACTCTAGTACTCCAGAAGTTCTTCCAATCCAAATGATACAAAAAGTCCCTCTTTAATTTTTTTACAGGTATTTTGTAGTCTCCTAGAAAACAGGGTCGGACACAGGTTCCAATACGGCCGTGTCATAGGCCGTGTTGACGGTTCAAGGGCGGTTGCACACGAACATGCGTGTATGGTAGTGGTCCGTGTAAGATGACACGAGTATGTACACGGCCGTGTTAGATGACACGGGTATGGACACGGCTGTGTTGTTCTTCGTGTTATTCGCACACAGGTTGGTTGTCCGGCGAAGTTGGATTTATTCCGAAAAGGACACGGGTAGGAACACAGGCGTGTTCCCACCCGTGTGGTGCTCTGTCTTCTACCTCCAGTTCTTCTGCTCCATCCTGGATAGGATACGGGTAGGCAACACGGGCATGTGCCTACCCATGTGTGCCACATTCTTGTCCTGCCATCAGCCATGTCAAATCCGTGAACTCCTCTATTTGCATCAAAACTTCTAGCTCCACTGGTTAGCGATACCTGCATTAGAAATATAAAGGAATAAATAGACAGCTTAATACATGGAATAATAGAGACTCCTAATCTGTGCTCTTCTACTCATGATAAAGCGAATTCATAACTATTTTTGCAAAATTACTGCATAGATAGGTAGAAAATAGTCTACATGATTACAATTATGATAGTAAAAAGCCTATCATAATTGTACTCATCAAATACCCCCAGACTTAGATTTTTGCTTATCCGTAAGCAAACTAATTCACACATTTGGGTTACCAATAAAAATTTTTGCCTCCGCACACTAGTTGCTATGAATTTAAAGAGAACTTTGATGACGTATAATATAGGAAATAGTATAGCAGACTTTTCTAAATATAGCTTTATCTTAAAATTCCTCCAATGTATCTATGAACTATCTTTCACTCTTTTGTAGAAATAGAAGTTTAGACATCTATAACAATTATGAGGTGAAAATAACAATCTCATTAAGATATGTATTTTTATTTGAAAACTTGTAAGTACCACCATTGGTAGTCATGAGCTTACCTTTTCACACACTCTCCACAGCACTAGTTAGAATTAGTGAGGTTGGATCCTTAGGACATATATTATGGTGTAACCTTTTTTGGATTAGGATAGACGATTATAGGTGGGGTAATCAGAGATAAATTTGATGGTTTTTTTACACCAAATCACGATTGAGCCTTTTGTTTTGTAAATACCTTAACATACATCAATGTTATAAAAGCACCCCCAGACTTTGAAATTATTATACTTCCCACATTTTTGATGGAAACTCTATATTTTATTTTTTTTCATAACCAAGGGGCCATAGTAGGGATCATTCCGAATGGGTGCAAGTATATACACACTCAGGCATATATCACAATGTCTTTTTTAAGGGTTAATATTAGGGATCATTCCAAGTGGGTGCAAATATACACGCACTTAGGCCACATATCATTATGAATAAATTCATTCCAAGAAGATCTCGATGATAGGTGGGCTAATTGGTAAGGATTTGGCCTTGGAGAATTGTTGTGGTAGAGTATCAAAAGGAATAGGGATTAGGTCCAAATTGGGTGTGCAAGGGTATAATATTTAAGGTTTTGAGTTTGCAAGGCTCAAGTTATCCGAAAGGAGGCCTAAGACATTTCTGCCCTAACTAATTAACTTATGCAAAAATTTTGAGGATCGCTAGAGGTAAGTTCTAGACATCAATAGAGAGTATTCTTTATTTTGATTCCCTAATACAAAATTATACAAATGTTACACTCATCAACTCACCTTATCATATTTTCTAAAATAGAGTGATTGGTAGTTAATGATATAATGGGTTAATCTTAAAAATAAATTATATAGAGAAAATTAGGCTAAGGAATTTCTATCCTTAATTATGAGTCAACAAAGTTGAGCACTCAATGAGTATACATCAATTCATTTTAATCATCGTGCGAAGTTAAATTAGATAGTTATAATCCCAAAGGAGTGAATTCATGAAAGCGTAAAGGGGTACACAAAAAAACATTGGGGCTATAACAACCTTGAGTACAATGATAGCAAAAGTATAACTAATTGTAATCATGTCTATCAAAGAAATGATAGAATTAAAGAACATCCACCCCTAGACTTGAAATTTGCAATGTCCACATTACAATGTAAAGAGCTGCTAGAGTAATTTCAACAATAAATAAATAACTACACATCATGAAAATAGAAGAGCACACGAATGACAAAGGAGCAAAACTGATATCATATATATAATTTCTTAAAATACACTAATACAAATAAATACTGCTAAAGGACACTGAAACATGTCAATAGTAGGCTGGCGGGTCGGTCTGATCGTCGGGGAGGTGAGGCTGGCCAGGAGCTGTCGGTGCTCTAGGAGTGATCCCTAGGTGGTCCCTGATCTGAATGAGGAGGTCCTATGTCCGTGTCTGCGCATCCTCGATATGCTGTAATTGTGGCGAGAGCTCGGTCTCGAAGAAGTGCTGGAACTCCCACGAATACTGCGAATGCGCTCGAGGGGGCAGCAGAGGACTCTCCCTGAGAGTAAGTAGAACGGGCCGGAGGCACCAGAGGCACATCGAGGTCAGGGTCCACCTCGTAATCATCATCGTCCCGCCCATGCAGTCCACGCCTAGTAAGAGAATATGTAATGCCACCCTGGCCCTGACGGGCAGTGACGAGGTGGAGGGATCGAAGACTGGCTATCGTGATGGGCACAGTCTTCGCGACCACTGTCATCGGGGGAAGAGATGAGAATATGTTCATATTCTTCACCAGGAATGTGATGTAGGGCGCTACACAAATAGACCCTATATAGGAGTTGTCGGCCTGGTGAAGGATGAACTGGGCGAGCATGTAACCCAGGTGGTGGGGATAACGAGACGACATGCTATAAAGGTATAGCACGTCCTGCCTACTAACAACGCCGGAGCTTTCGCCCCGGCCGCTCAAGGTAAGGCTAAGGATGTGGTGAATGTAGTAGAGGATGGGAGAATGCAACTGGGAGGCCTTAGACCTCTTGGCCTCATATGGACTATAGTCAAACGAAAGCTGGGTCCAGATGTTTCCGGCAAGGTCGAGAGTGGGTAGGTCGAAATGAAGCTCGGGATTGGCGGCACTAAAGAGGAATGAATCCTCATACACCCCAAAATATTGGGTGAACTGGAGAAGGGTGAGTGTATAAAAAGTGCCCAATACTCGAAAAGAGATGACTCCCACGTGCGCATGCGCGTGCTCGTTGAGATTATGTCTAAGATTTAGGTAAAAAGACGACATGAACTCGAGCATGAGTTCCTTAAAACCCAACTCTTCGATAGCAAGAAATTGCTCCCAGCCCATTACAGATATCAACTCTCTGACATCTCTAGCTAAATTTATCTCCTCTAATACGCTCTAGTCAATCGTTCAGATGTCTTGATATTTTTTTGACTAGAGGCAGTTGTAGAGGTTGGCCTGTGCTACATTGATGAACTCTAGTGGAGCAGTGGCGTCGCGCCTCTCTTTAGACAAAACCTGGAGCTCTGGGCGATGACGGCGACTGCCTTGTGCTTGTCCTGAAGACATGATATGTACAAATACAAGATGTTTTTTTACAATGATGAAGAAGAATTTGGAACCAAAAGGGGAAGAAAATAAAAGGGGGAGCGGAAGAATATAGAGAAGAGGGTGGAGAGAAAGAAGTGGAGTACAAACATAAACCATAAATGTTACCAAGGAGGAAAGATGCCTAGTAGAGGAGGAGAATCCGCGAAGTTTGGATGCAAAAACTTCAAACTCGAGCTCTGGCTATGGACGGAATGGGTGCTGGGAGGAATTGCTGAAACCAGGAAGTGGGGAGGAAGAAGGTGACACGACCCTATATAAAGAAGTCGAACACGGGTGCGCACACGGCCGTGTGTGTACCCGTGTTGAGGAATCTAAACCTTGGGGAACACGGGTTTTCGTCGGGACATGTGGTCAAAATCACGGGATGGCAGCATGTCAGGTGGACACAGTCAACAACACGGCCATGTTCGTCGATCCGTGTCCTTCTCGAGCGCTGCTTCATCGAGCACAAAACACACACGGCTTCATAATATGGCTGGGTCCTCATTCGTGCCATTCTCGGGAAAAGTATCGTCGAACCGCGACACGGGATCCAACATGGCAAGGTGACGACCCGTGTATAGGCACACAGGCAGTAACATGGGTGTGTGTTCACCCGTGTCCAGCTCGGGCGCCTATAGGAAAAAATGATGGCTGAAGACACGGCCACCCACACGGGCGTGTGTTAGCTCGTATAGTGCTCGAGATGAATCTTTCTTATTCCAAGTTTTAAATGAAACACGACTGGGTAAGATAACATGTGCTACGAACACGGGCAGGCATACGGCCGTGTGCCTCCCGTGTCCTCCTCTGAATTGGAAATTTACTCCTAAGTGATTTCTTTTTGATTTATTTCTACACTAAAACTTAACTAAAATTTTGTCAGAAATTTTATAAACTACGAAAAATTCTACATAACTATTAATCCTAGTCTAGCCGGAGGCAGTATTCTTTACGAGCGAAGTCTTTGGGAAGCTCACCAAAATAATTCTTTAGTCGGTGTCCGTTAACTTTAAAATCCCCCTTCTCATGGTGGGTAAGTTCGATGGTGCCATAGGGGAAACTTCTTTGACTTGGAAGGGTCCGGACCACTTAGACCTTAACTTCCCTCGGAATAAACGAAGACAGGAAGTGAAAAGGAGGACTTGATCACCTTTCTGGAATGTCTTAGGTTTGAGCAAGTGACGATCATGAAATAATTTAATCTTCTCCTTATATATCCTGGAGTTTTCATAGGCCATGGTTCTCCACTCATCTAACTCATTAAGATGAAGTTTATGTTTCTCCCCTATAGAATTAGTATCAAAATTCAAAGAGTGTATTGCCCAGTATAACTTGTGTTCTAATTATATAGGCAGCTGGCAAGATTTACCATAGACTAATCTAAAGGGGGTGGTCCCTATAGGCGTTTTGAAGGCAGTCCTATATGCCCACAAACAATCATTTAGCTTCCTACACCATTGCTTCCTATTCCCTTCTATATACTTTTCTATGATCCTCTTAAGTTCTCTATTGGAAACTTCATCTTGACCACTAGTTTGTGGATGATAAGGAGTGGCTATCCTATGTGTAACACCATATTTTTGCAATACTTTGTCTAGTTGTAGATTACAAAAATGTGAACACCTATCACTAATAAGTGCACGTGGTGTGCCAAATCGTGCGAATAAGGTTTTCAAAAATTGGATTACTACTCTACTATCATTAATAGGCAAAGCTTGAGCTTCAACCCACTTTGATACATAATCTACCGCTACCAAAATATTTTTATTCCCATAAGAAATTGGAAACGAACCCATAAAATCAATCCCCCAGACATCGAATACTTCACATTCAAGAATTATTTTTTGCTGCATTTCATGTAGTTTAGAAATATTACCTGATTTCTGACAAGAATCACATGAATGCACATACCTTTGGGCATCCCTGAATAGAAGGGGCCAATAAAAACCATAATCAAGAACCTTTTTTGCGAAGCGATTTACTCCATAGTGACCACCAGCAGGACCTGAATGACACTACTCCAGAATTTTCCAACCCTCCTACACTGATACACACCTTCGTATAATGGAATCTACACATATCCGAAAAAGAAAGGGGTCCTCCCAAAAGTAATATTTCAAATTAGAGAAAAAATTATTTTTCTGCTGATATGAAAATTCTTTTGGAAGGACCTTAGATACAAGATAATTTGCATAATCAGCAAACCATGTGTAATCAGGATTTAATTTTGTAGATAAGGCAAATAACGATTCCTCAAGAAATGTATCAAAAATTTCAGATACATCTAACATTGCTTTTAGTGGATTTTCTAAACGTGAAAGATGGTCTGCCGCTAAGTTTTTTGCTCCTCGTTTATCCCTAATTTCCAAATCAAATTCTTGTAATAAAAGAACCCAATGGATTAAACGAGGTTTGGCTTCCACCTTGGCTAATAAATATCTTAGGGCAGAGTGATCTGTGTAGAATACAACCTTAGACAATGTTAAATAAGATCTAAATTTATCGAAGGCGAATACCACAACTAGAAGTTCTTTTTCTATAGTTGTATAATTCTCTTGCGCATTATTAAGTGTTTTGCTAGCATAATAAATAGGTTGAAAGTGTTTATTTCGGCGTTGTCCTAAAACAGCACCTACTGCAAAACTGCTAGCGTCACATATGATCTCGAATGGTTCACTAAAATCGGGCGTGATCATAATAGGAGAATTAATTAATCTCTCTTTTAAGAACTCAAAGGCATGTAGACACTCTAGTTCAAAAATAAAGGGTGTGTCTTTTTCTAACAGCCTAGTAAGTGGTTTAGCAATTTTAGAGAAGTCCTTAATAAACTGGCGGTAAAATCCAGCATGTCCTAAGAAACTAAGTTCTCCTAGATCTAGTTTCAAATATAGTTTGTAAGGCATTAAATTTATACTTGCTCCTAAATCCGCTAAAGCTTTATTTACTTGTAAATCACCGATTAAACATTGAATTGAAAATGAACCGGGATCCTTAAGTTTTTGTGGTAATTTGTTTTATAAAATAGCGGAACATTCCTCACTAAGTGTTACTAAAGATCATTCCGCTATTTTCCTTTTATTTGAAATTAAATCCTTAAGAAATTTAGCATACTTAGGCATTTGAATGATTTCAGAAAAAGGTAAATTGACATGTAATTGTTTAGACATAGATAAAAATTTACCATACTGCGCATCCATGCGCTCCTTATTAAGCTTTGCTGGATATGGTACTGTTGGTTGATACTCCATTGGTTGAACATTCATCTCACTCGGTCCTTCGCCGCTAGACTCCACATGGGGTGCTTCTTTCGTAGGACTTTGGTGTTGTAACTCCTTTCCACTCCTCAATTGAATGGCTTTTTCATGCTCCCTCGGATTTGTCTCAGTATTTCCCGGAAGTATTCCTTGTTTCCTTTCAGATACCATCCTTGCGAGCTGACCAATCTGATTCTCCAAATTACGAATTAAACCCTCTTGATTCCGGAAGGCTACATCAGTAGTTTGTATGAACTTGTTAAGTACATCTTCCAATGTTGGCTTCCTTGGTTCTGGTTATTGTGGTTGTCTAAACACAGGTTGCTTCTGATGTAGGCTATGCCTTAGGGATCCTATACGAAAGGCGTGACTACGACCCTTTACAATGTTAACGCTCCCTAACCCGCACACAAACAAAACGCAGCGACCACAATGAATTTTATTTATTGTTCACGCTAACATACGGGCAGCCGATCCGCAAGTGGAACGGAGAATGGCTATAGGCCAAAATCCTTTCCGGCTAAATGGAATAATATTGATTCCGGTCGAGCTTGGAGTTGTACCAAAATAGATCCACCCAAAAATAAATCACGATTCGAAAAGTGGTAGGATCTATCCCAACAAAACAAAAAGCGAGGAGCGCCAATCCTCTCGTTAGATCTTTCGGAAAAACCAAATGAAAATCCAGATCTACTATTAGAAACACCGCGAAAATTAACGATTCGAGAAAATCACGCAAAAGTGGTCCACCAAAAGAACTAGTCAAGAGGGAAAATCTCTTGTGTAGGAATTTTCGTTACGCCGCTCGGAAGTGTAGATCCGAGATGTTTGGATCCACCAAGATGACCGCTCTTCCTTTGGACACACGGGAAACGCACCGCGGATGAAGATCTTGCTCGTCTCCTTCGCTTTCACGCCGTGGATGAGTTTCCCCAAAACTTTGGTTCTTCCTTGCACACGATCCCCGTCCTAGAGGGGGCGGCGGCTAAGAGGAGAAGGAAGGGGAGAATGAGATTAGGGCAAATAATTTTTCTTGATTTCAATAATAGTCCCATAACAAATGAAAATTTGGCCTTATATAAGGCTTACAACCATGTGGCTATTAGCAGCCCAAAATAAAAAATTGTTCCGAAATGAAATGATAGAAAACAACATAGTTTCAAATACCAAATTATAAAGATAAATGCAGACAACTAGTAAAATAAATTTAACTCTTAATTTTGTTGCGTGGGCGAAGATTGTAGCTGTGCCCGCTACGGCGCCGCAAGTCTTTTGTTGGAGGAGCATCGTCGTCATCTTCTGCCACGTAAACACCGCCATGGACGTCGTCATCTTCTGCCACGGCAACACCGCCATGGACGTCGTCTTCATCACCCAGTTGGCCATCGTGGTGGCCGTCGCCATCAATCCTCCCGCTCTCAAAAGGACTCATCGCCGATGAGTGGGCCGGGCGGTAACGGTGGAGGAGATCTGCATCAAGAAGAGCCAGCTCTGCCGAAGAAACCCAAGAGTCGTCTGAAGCTGGACGACCTCGCCATCTGACCAAAAACATGTGAACGTCGCCGTCGGGAGTAGAAAACACCGCATCCTACAAAATCTTGTCAGGCAAGAAATCGGTCCGGGGGAACCTTGGAAAAGCGTTAGGCGCAGAAGAAAAACAAGTTGCATCATCAATAGGCAACGTACCTCCCGAAGGATCCGAAAGGGAGAGCGGTCCAGAAATATTCTCACCCCCCACCCCTTTAGACAGTATAGTGGAAATATGAAACGGAGAGACTGACAGTTCAGGTGGTGGAGCGACATAGAGCGTTAAATCTGAAATGTTAAAAACAGGGGAGATTCCCCAATCAGCGGGTAACTTTAATAAATATGCATTTTCACATAGCTTCTTCAAAACCCGAAAAGGACCGGCTCTCCTATTCGCTAATTTTTTTATGGTGCCCGAAGGAATCCGTTCAGGGATAAGACGTACCATTACCAAATCGCCAATATTTAAGGGGGCTGCTCGCTTATGTATGTTAGCATTCGATTAATAAATAGCATATTGTTTAGCTAACGCCTTGCCTATGTGCTCATGGAGAGTGTGAACGTGCGAGGCGAAGTCCTGTGCAAATTGACTTGATTTAAATGATGGTGGTAACAGAATCAAGTCAAGAGGCCGCCTTATATCCATGCACTATCACATTTGGCGATAACTCGGTGGACTTATTCTTAGAATTATTGTAGGCTAGTTGAGCGTGAGGAAGAATAAGGTCCCATGTACCATTATGATCACCTACTATGCAACGAAGTAACCCACCCAAACTCCGATTAACAACTTCCGTTTGCCCATCCGTTTGTAGGTGATAGGCCGACGAAAACATAAGTCGAGTGCCCAACAGCTTCCAAAGTGTTTTCCAAAAGTAGCTAGTAAACGTAACATATTTATCGGTCACGATGGTTTTGGGGACACCCCGATGTGTCATGACCTCCTTAAAATACAACATAGCGACGTGTGAAGCATCGTTGGTGCTATGACAAGCGATAAAATAAGCCATTTTTGAGAATCGGTCCAATACGACCAAGATGGAATCGTGATGCCTAAATGTCGGTGGAAGGCCCAAAATGAAGTCCATGCTAACATCCACCCATGGGGCAGACGGAATCGGAAGGGGTGTGTAAAGACCGGCATTGGTCTTGTTACCCTTGGCTAATTGACAAACGCGGCAGCTCCCGACGATTTTATTGACCATTGGCTTGAGACCCGGTCAAAAGAATTTATCCTCTACAAGTGTGATCGTTTTATCGCGACCGAAATGTCCTCCTAGTCCTCCACTATGTAACTCCCATACAATAAAATGGCGTAGCGAAGAGCGGGGAATGCATAGTTGCGTATGCTTAAATAGGTACCCATCACGGATGTAGTACGCCGAAATAGTGGAAGGGGAATTGTCCTGAGCGGCGAAATATATCTCCTTAAAATCCGGACACTGTATATACACATCTTTGATTCTTTCAAATCCTATGACCGATACCTCCATGGTGGATAGTAATAGAGTGACGTGACTAAGGGCGTCCGCCACACGATTTAACGTACCCTTGAGGTGCTTGATAATGAATGTATACTCTTAAAGGTATGAGACCCATTTGGCGTGCCGAGGGCTGATCTTACTTTGGGAGTTTACAAATCTTAATGCCTCATGATCGGACAAGATTACAAATTCCTTTGAGATAAGATAGTGTCGCCAATGTTGGAGACAATGGATCACGGCATAGAACTCACGATCATAATTGGAATAATTTAACTTTGGCCCGACAAGTTTTTCGCTAAAATATCCTATCGGATGTCCATCATGACTTAAGACTCCTCCGATCCCTATGCCCGATGCGTCGCATGATAGTTCAAACACTTTACTAAAATCCGGCAAGCGTAATAATGGGGCTTCAGACATCCGGCCCTTAATCATTTAAAATGCGCGAGTGGCCGCTTTAGTCCAATGATATTCTCCTTTCTTCATGCATTCGGTGATCGGTGCCATGATACTACTAAAGTTTTGGATGAACCTTCGATAAAATATGGCCAAGCCGTGAAAACTTCTAACCTCCCGAATATTTGTTGGTTCAGGCCATTCTTTAATCACTTGGACCTTCTTTGGGTCAACATGAATGCATTCAGAACTCACTATGTAGCCTAGAAACTCTACGGATTTCACACCAAAGGAGCATTTTTTTAGATTGATATATAGCGTTTCTTGGCGCAAGGTTGATAGGATTGTCCTTAGATGTGTGTCATGATCCTTTTGTGAACGGCTGAATACTAAGATATCATCAAAGTATACGACTACGAATTTACCCATCTATGCCTTAAAAACTTGGGTCATCAATCGAGAGAAAGTACTCGGTCCGTTAGTGAGCCCTTCCCCAAGCACCAACCACTCTTAGAGCCCATCCTTAGATTTAAAAGCCGTCTTCCATTCATCTCCTTCCCGTATCCGTATTTGATGATAACCACTTTTGAGATCCAATTTTGAAAACATGGCGGAGCCCGATAACATATCTAATAAGTCGTCCAAATGGGGAATGGGGAACATATATTTGACCGTAATTTTATTTATGGCCCAGTAGTCTACACACAATCGCCAAGACTTATCTTTCTTTGGAACCAAGAGGGCCGGTACGGCGCATGGGCTCTTACTATGGAAGATAAAACCCTTTGCTAGCAAATCCGAAATTAAAGCTTGTAGCTCCTCATGTGCGGAGGGGTTGAGCCGATAATGTGGATGGTTAGGCAATGAAGAGCCCGAGACAAAATCTATCTCATACTAAATATCTCTCATGGGTGGCAACTTAGATGGCAAGTCCTCTGGATAAACGTCTTTATACTCTTCCAATATAGTGCGCAGAGATAACGGTATATTCTCTAAAATGGGCGAGTCTTCCTTAGCTTGTAGGCATACTAACGCATACAGGACGCCGTCCAAGAAGGTCTCGCGTTCCAACTCCTTCTTACTTATCAAACTTATAATTTTTCTTTCCGCAGGCACAATTGTGTCTTTGGGGGCAACCGAAGGATCCTTGGGCGGTGTGGGTTTCAATACAATGGTCTTACCATTATACTTGAACTCGTAAGTGTTGGCTCGCCCGAAATGGGTCACGTCATAATCATAGAGTCACGGGCGCCCTAGAAGTACATGACATACATCCATGGGGATGACGTCGCACCACACTTTATCGACATAGCTCTTCAACGTAAGTGGCACTAAACAACGCTTAGAAACTGCGATAGATGTTTTGTTCACCCACGCTATTTTATATGGCTGGGGGTGTGGTTCGGGGACTAGGTGCATACGAGTGACGACGTTTTCCGAAATGACATTCATGCAACTTCTGTTGTCTGTTATTAACTTGCACCACTTTTCACCACATTTAAAATTCAAAGAAAATATGTTCGTCTGATTGTGCTCATCCGGTGCACGCGGTGTGGCCAAGATACACCTCATAACCATCATATAAGACTCATCTTCGATATCACTCGGCTCGGCGTCTGATTCACTGCCAGCTTCGTAGACGAGCTCGGCAAGCTCAGACGTGGACTCTAACAGTGTCAGTGGCTTACTCTTAGTGGGACACTCACTAGAGTAGTGTCCTTGGATTCCGCACGAATAACAGGTAGCATTAGTCTTATTAATTCGTCCTATTGGAACTCTCTCTCCATTGGGATTTTTATTGTTCCTAGCGGTAATTACTATGGAACTTGAGTCAGTCGTTCGGAACTTTCCTTTGTCTCGCATGGATGACGAAGGTGGGGTCCTAAGATGGATTTTCCTTTCTGGAATGCTCGACCCTTGGACTTGTAGGCATTGTGCTTTTCTATATCCAATGCCGCATTGAATGTTGTGTTAAGGTCCGTGTGACCATAACGCAAAAGCTTGCCTTGGATGTCCGCATTAAGGCCCTTACGGAAACGAGATAGTGTGACCTCAGGCATTCCTCGAATATCACAACGCACCATCATATCCTTGAGTCGTCCCATGTACTCCGCTACCGATTGGCCCCCTTGACGAAGGGTGGCTAGCTCGTCGAACATTTGGGTTCGGTGATACGCCGGGACATATTGGTCATGCAGGAGTGCCTTCATGGAAGCCCACCCAATTGGGGGTGCTCCATTCACGGTGCCTAGACGCCTCTCTTCGTTCAACCAGAATGTTTTGGCTCTACCCAGAAGTTTCATTCGTGCTACTCGTACCTTCTCAACGTCCGTCAGGTTGTGCCACTCAAAATAGCACTCAATATCCATGATCCAGTTCAGAAAGAGTTGGGGTTCACCCATGCCATCGTAGGATGGTGATTCCATTTTAACGGCCCTAGTTAAGTCGAACTCATAAGGGGCTCGGGGTGCGTACTCATAATCCGGATCACGAGGGAGATTTTGTCGCTCTTCTCGTTGGTTGGAGGGATGGGGTGGCTGCCCCGGTCGATTTATCCCAAAGCCGGGATTTCGAGGCACCGCCTGATTTACAGCCAACCCTTGTATTAACTGAGTGAGTGAATCGAACCTGGTGTTAAACTCTTCCCTAAGTGCCGCAATTGTTGCATGAGCGGGCTCACCATCATCATGATGGTCGGCCATGTGTGATGTGGATGGAGGATACTCCGTGCCAAGCCTCGTGCGCATGAACAACACTGATACAGGGTGCCTCACCTAGACAAGAGACTGTTTGGACAAGAATTTTATAAATCAGGATTTTTATACGCTTAATGACTTGGAGAATGAAAATATTTTTTTTGACTTTTACGCTTAGAAAAAAAAGTAGAAAATTAAGAATTTTTTTTGGCAATTTTTTTTGCAGAAAATTGTTTTTGACTTTTGTTATATGCAGACCAGATGGTGAAATTTTTTTTCAGATTTTGTGTTTACGAAACGTGCACGACCAAGTGTGGGTCGTCGTCCTAAGACCGGAAGCGTAAGGACGGTGTCGATTGAGAAATCAACACAAACCTCGCTCTGATACCAAATTTAATGTAAGCTATGCCTTAGGGATCCTACACGAAAGGCGTGACTACGACCCTTTACAATGTTAACGATTCCTAACATGCACACAAACAAAACACAGCGACCACAATGAATTTTATTTATCGTTTGCGCTAACATACGGGTAGCCGATCCGCAAGTGGAACGGAGAATGGCTATATGCCAAAATCCTTTCCGGCTAAATGGAATAATATTTATTCCGGTCGAGCTTGGAGTTGTACCAAAATAGATCCACCCAAAAATAAATCACGATTTGAAAAGTGGTAGGATCTATCCCAACAAAACAAAAAGAGAGGAGCGCCAATCCTCTCGTTAGATCTTTCGGAAAAACCAAATGATAATCCAGATCTACTATTAGAAACACCGCGAAAATTAACGATTCGAGAAAATCACGCAAAAGTCGTCCAGCAAAAGAACTAGTCAAGAGGGAAAATCTCTTGTGTAGGAATTTTCGTTACCCCGCTCGGAAGTGTAGATCCGAGATGTTTGGATCCACCAAGATGACCGCTCTTCCTTTGGACCCACGGGAAACGCACCGCGGATGAAGATCTTGCTCGTCTCCTTCGCTTTCTCGCCGTGGATGAGTTTCCCCAAAACTTTGGTTCTTCCTTGCACACGATCCCTGTCCTAGAGGGGGCGGCGGCTAAGAGGAGAAGGAAGGGGAGAATGAGATTAGGGCAAATAATTTTTCTTGATTTCAATAATAGTCCCATAAAAATGAAAATTTGGCCTTATATAAGGCTTACAACCATGTGGCTATTAGCAGCCCAAAATAAAATATTGTTCCGAAATGAAATGATAGAAAACAACATAGTTTCAAATACCACATAATAAAGATAAATGCAGACCACTAGTAAAATAAATTTAACTCTTAATTTTGTTGCGTGGGCGAAGATTGTAGCCGTGCCCGCTACGGCGCCGCAAGTCTTTTGTTGGAGGAGCATCGTCGTCATCTTCTGCCACGGCAACACCTCCATGGACGTCGTCATCTTCTGCCACGGCAACACTGCCATGGACGTCGTCTTCATCACCCAGTTGGCCGTCGTGGTGGCCGTCGCCATCAGCTTCCCCTGATTTTCTTGTCCTCCCCAAGAGAAATTAGGGTTGTTCCTCCATCCAGGATTGTATATAGAACTATACTGGTTGTTTGCTTGGTTGAAAGGATGTCTGATGTTATTACCCATATAGTCAACATGCTCTTGCACTTGAGATTCACAACCCGACATTCCACTAAATGAAGGGTCCCATTGTTGAGGTACCATGGAGGGTGATGCTAAGGAAAGTTTAACCATCTTTTGGTGAAGCTTCTCCACTTGAATGGCTAAGGCGGTGACATCATCCACTTCATATATTCGTGCGGGCGTACTAGGCTTTTGTCCTACGGTAGTCCATTGGTAGTTGTTCATAGCCATGTCTTCTATCAACTGTTGAGCTGCCTCAGGTGTCTTGCTGTTCAAGGTGCCTCCACTAGCCACATCAATCATCTGTTTAGTGGCTGGATTGAGACCATTGTAGAAAGTCTGAATCTGAAGCCATAAAGGTAGAGTGTGGTGGGGACATCTCCTTAAAAGGTCCTTGAATCGTTCCCATGTATTGTACAAATATTCAGAATCATTTGAACATACGTAGAGATGTCATTCCTTAGCTTTACAGTCTTCACCAGTGGGAAATACATCGTTAAAAACTTCTCTACCATCATATCCCAAGTAGTAATCGACCCTCTAGGTAGTGACTTCAACCACTGCTTCTCCTTATGCCTTAGTGAAAACGGGAACAATATCAATCGAATGGCATCATTGTAAAAGCCATTGATCTTAAACGTGTCACATATCTCTAAGAATCCGGTTAAGTGTGTGTTAGGATCTTCATCTTGCAAGCCATCATACTGGACATACTGTTGAACCATCTGTATAACGCAAGGCTTAAATTCAAAATTATTGGTGACTATTGGTGGTCTAACGATGCTTGACCCAGTTCATTGGAGATTAGGTCTAGCAAAGTCAAACATGGTTTGCTCATTTTGGTTAGCCATGGTATCCAAATTTTCCGGATGATGCTCTCCTTGGATCACTGTATTCTCTTCTGATAGTCCTTTTGAAATGTCTGTGGTATTAACTCCCGCGTCCCTTTGGTTAGTATTATGAATAATTCGCTCTGGGTCAGGATGAAATGTTGCTAACCCAGAATTTTTGCCTGTGGTCATAGACTAACATACTACAAAATAGAGATTAAGCGATATAATTATTCCATAAACTAATTTACAGTTATATATTAAAAAAAAAATTTGGTAGACTAATAAAGTTTAGGCTTTCAAAATATTGAAATCGATCCCTGATGAGTCTGATTTATATAGGGTTTTTCGGACTCATCTGGGATAGTTTTCACACATTTGCACTTCACTTTTAGTTCTATATCGTTTATATTTCTTCTTATCTATATTTCCATAGGAAGTGCACACTTTGGCCCGTGTTGTGTATTTTTGTACATTTATTGTTTGTACTCCTTTTTGTGCTCATCTGGAATATCTGCACATATCAGTGCTGGGTTTAGGGGTCGTGTGCATGTTCCGGGTACGTTCGGAAGCAGGAAAACTGCGCACTATCATTGGATATAGTGCACACGACCACTGGTCGTGCACCGATGATCGTGCACAATGTACCCTAATTTCCAGAATCTGCCTGGGGTAATCGCACGACCATTGGACATAGTACGCACGACCACCGGTCATGCGCCACTGATGGTGTGCATTGATTCCTCTTTTCCTGGAATCCTGTCTGCGGTAATCGCACGACCATTAGACACAGTGCGCACGACCAATGGTCGTGCGCCACTTCTCGTGCGTGTTATCCCAGTTCTTCTTCCTAATCTGCCATGCCAGTGCGCACGATCACTGGACATAGTGCGCACGACCACTGGTCGTGTGCGCGTGATCATGCGCATTGTTCAATTCTGTTTTCTATAAATATGCAGGTTCCGCCCTAATTCGCAAATACCTCATTTTCTTCCATCGTTTTCTTCTCCGAGGAGGGATTCTGCCGTCCTCCTTCAATCTCCACCGTAGGGAGGTGCACCGGGCAAGCTTTCACCGCCAAATCCAATCCGGAGCTTCCTCTCGGCCTCCTCCTTCATCCTTGAGCTTCAAGAAGAGCTAGATCTAGCTATCTCCACCAAGTTAGGAGAAGTTGTGTCATCCTCCACCGGATCATGACACGAAGAAGACGGGTCATTGGAAGGTGTTGACATCCCTTCTCTACCCTGGACACAGTTGAGGACAAAGTTTGGATGCGGATTGACAACCCGACGATTCCAACCGTGAATCCTCAGCAAGACGTTGGATCCGGTCGATTTCGCACAATTTTCTTCTCTTGTTGTTGATGGTTTAGTTGAACTCTTTGTATTTGATGAAGTTATGCTTAGTGTAATATACGTTTATGTGTAATCATGTCTATGTAATTGGATGTTTTTGTTATTTACTTGAGGTGCTCCATATTCCATCCACCACCATCCACCCTTGCCGCACTAGCAATTGCTAGTGGTGTGCGTAGAGAAGATGTGCTTTCGACCGTCATTCCGTCGTTCTAACCGCCTCATCCGCAAGCCTACTCGACCATCCGCCCAGCGATTCAGTGCATAGCGGCCTGACTAGTCTTCCATCCCTCCTAACGAAGCATCGCATAGCGACATTGCATAGGAGTAGTTATTAGATTTTTACTTTCTTTTTATCGCAACAATCAAAACCCCCATCGTTACGCCGACCTTGAGGACTTCAATCTCAAGTCCTCCTCGACATTAACTTCACCTTACCGTGTTCCTTGAGAGATCGATACTTGGGAAAACTCACCCATTTTATATTACTTGTGCGATCGTTTCACTGTCGTGATCTTTAACATCAAGTTTTTGGCGCCGTTCCCGGGGAACACAGTCGTGTGAGTTTCTGGAGAGGGAGTCGTGAGATTGCCTTCCTTTTCCTTAGTAAATCGCTTTTGTTTTGTTCTATTTCTATTTTGCCTACCTTTTTCTTGTTTGTTTAGGCAATTGTAATAATATATTGTTGGACTTAGTAATTTGCACAATTTATTTTGAATCTGCTATTTCGACACCATGTGGGGATATTCATATGCCCAATGTCATTGGTGTGGAAAGCCTTCCCACGCTAGTCATGAATTCCCTACGACAGAGATTGAGCATAAGCTACAGCGCATAATGAATGAGATGTTGTATTCGTACAGCCCTTCAAACACTGTGCCCCGAGCTTATGTTCAATCGTACTCGCCATATACATCGTTCTCTTATTCCTCTCCTGCCACACAAGGACCGCAGAGTAATGAGAGAAAGTGTTTGTATTGTCGTAGAATAGATCATGTCCTGAAGGATTGTGCCGAGTACCTCCGTGTTATGGAAGAGGATGATGAGCCGGACATCCGGATCATCCCGACTCCTACCCTCAGTGGCACACCTTCATCATTTGTTTATGTGTCCCTATCACCTTCATTTGTTGAAGGGAATGATGTGGACACAACCACCAGATGTGTGGCTGATCTATGCTTCGACGTGGCTGAGCCCATCTCTCCTGTGCATACATCTCCAAGCGTGCAGACGATTCTTTGTGAGGAACCTGCGCTTGACTTTTATCCAAGCAAAGTTCTTCCGCATTTCATGCATTCCACTTCAGTCGTCTCTGACGACATTTTCGGCGATGCAACAAAAGTTGAGGCTTGTGATACATGGATTGTTTCCACTCCCATGGAGGAGGATAACCTTCCTGGTTTCGAGGATTCTCCCTCGATACCAAAGGAGGAAGTCCAAGTCTTGGTGGAGGCCTCTATGGATCCGACTGAGCCTTGTGGCATTATCGACATGGCTGACAATATTTTTCTACCTCAGCCTTTGGGGAGTGAAACAGGGATCACTACCCCGATTATTTCTTTATGTTCTTCGTCTCTTTTATTTCTTGACCCTCCTTCCTTATCTGAGCCTGTGCAGGTTGAATCTCCACGGGTAAGTTGGGTTGACGTTGAGCCTTGCACTCAGGCTGTCGACGAGTGCATCCTCTTGTGTGAGGAGGTTCCTACCTCCTTCACAGTGGAAGCCCCTGCCGTCACATTCGCCCCCCCAGTGAACTTGTGGTGGACGAAACCTTGCTAGGCAAGGATTTGTTTTGTGGTGAGATGAGTGAGGACCAGGCCTCCTCCTCATCCTACTTCCTATTTCCTCTGCCTGCGAGGATCATGAATGATTATTTAGGCAGAGGGGTAACTGTTTTTTCACCGTATCGGTACCCATTACCGTAACGGATAATGGAACGGTTTCTTATATATTTTTCTTTTCATAGACCCATTAGCTAGAACTATATAAAATTTAATAAGTCGTGCTGGGATGACAATAACCCAATTACTTATCTTTCATTTCATGTATTTTTATTTTTCATGACTAGCTTAGTTTTAATATTTCTTTGCATTTTGTATATATTTCTTTTGTTTTTGCAGAGCTCAACCCTGCATGTATTAATGACAAATTCGTATTGGCAGGGTTGTGATTCTTCGTATGGCGGACCGGCTTCAGGTTTCCACGCATCTTCTGGTATACTCACTAGCTGAGTATTGGGTAACCTCTTCCCTTAGCTCTTTATGATTCTAATTTCACTATCATATGATGTGTAGTTTAGTTTAAGTCTGGGGGAGAGCCAGTTTTGTTGCCTTTTGCACGTGCACATCTCATGTACATACTAGAAGCTTTTATAGTTTTTTTTTTGATTCGTTCATTACACTGCACACCACTGCACCCACTTGAGCTCGTGCTGAGCTGATTAGTGTGCCGCGAGTTAAACTCATTTCTTCGTTAGATTTGGGAAAATTATGGTGCTGGCTTAGGATTGTGACACAGAGTAAAATGTTAACCTTGTTGTGTTTCTAGTCAACTGCTCTCGTCTCATGTAGAAATTCGAGTAGATTTAATTTTTCTGTATGCTTATGGTTTTATACTTTTCTATTTGCGTAAAGATCTTTTTATTATACTCAAAAGTTGGTGAATCCGGTGTGAATCAAACGGTAGTATAGGAATGTGTGTAGTCGTCACTAGACTCGTTTTGCTCGAGTCAGGAGGAAGTATCATCTTTCTCGGTGGCTAAGAACTTACCCTAAGCTACTCTCAAAGCATGGGTACTTGGTTAGTCTAGCGTAAGCGTGATGTAGGCCATCATTTTGGCCCGGTTGAGCTTTGTACCGTTCCTAACGTCATATCCTCGCTAGCCCCGTTATGTCTACCCTTCTTTTGATTCAGCTCCACCTTCATTCACCAAAGCACCATAACCTATCCTAGTCGCACACCCAAGTCGAGTTTAGTGTTTTATATTTTCTTATTGGGATATGATGTGGTGTTATTATTTGTGAAAATGTGGAAGTGCTCCCAAGTTTATATCTGCTGAATTGTGAAAATAAAATGAAGAAAAAGAAAAAAAAAGAGAAAAATATTTGTTAAGACAAAAAAAGTGAAAAGAATAAGTTTAAATTGAAAATCTTTTTGGAAATGTGATTATATTTGGAGTAGGCGGTGCACACACCCATATGTTAAAAGTTAAGTCTGGAGGTGTGGTGTACCTACATATATTGTGGTTAGCGGTTGGATTCTTTTTAGGCCAGCTCATTTGGGTTAGATGCATAGCCTTTCTTTTTATCATTATTTACCTCACCGTAACCCAAGTCCCGTGATTATCCTAAAGTCCTGTGAATTTGCGCTTGAGTCTAACTAGTGTCGTGGAGAGAGTGTGAACGGGAAAGCGTATGGTCCTCGACATTGGTGGATTCCTTTGGAGGTGATGCTAAGCCTCGATCTTTGGCAAAGCTCACCATAGTGGCCTTCCTACTTTCTTCCTACGCGTGACCAGATGATTCACCGTGATTCCATTTTTAAGTAATAATAAAATGTTGATACGCATTGTGAAAAGTTTATACTATTTTGTATAATTAGAAATTTCATCTATTATATTTTTACACGTGCGAGCATGCGACTTCGCATGGTACGCCTTATCACAATTTCCTTGTTAGCTAAATCATTTTCCCTTTGTGCATAGATTTTGTTTGCTCAGGATGCGCAAACAGTTAATTCTGGGGGTGTGATGAGTCTGATTTATATAGGGTTTTTCGTACTCATCTGGGCTAGTTTTCACGCGTTTGCACTTCATTTTTATTTCTATATCGTTCAGATTTCTTCTTATATATATTTCCATAGGAAGTGCACACTTTGGCCCGTGTTGTGTATTTTTGTACTTTTATTGTTTGTACTCCTTTTTGTGCTCGTCTGGAATGTCTGCACATATCAGTGTTGTGTTTAGGGGTAGTGTGCGTGTTCCGGGGACGTTTGGAAGCAGGAATACTGCGCACGATCATCGGATATAGTGCGCACGACCACTGGTCGTACGCCGATGATCGTTTGCAATGTACCCTGATTTCCAGAATCTGCCTGGGGTAATCGCACGACCACTAGACATAGTGCGCACGACCACCGGTCGTGCGCGACTGATCGTGTGCATTGATTCCTCTTTTCCTGGTGTCCTGTCTAGGGTAATCGCACGATCATTGGACATAGTGCGCATGACCACTGGTCATGCTCCACTGCTCGTGCACATTATCCCAGTTCTTCTTCCTAATCTGCCATGCCAGTGCGCACGACCACTGTACATAGTGCGCACGACCACTGGTCGTGCGCCCGTGATCGTGCGCATTGTTCAATTCTTCTTTCTATAAATATGCAGGTTTCGCCCTAATTCGCAAATAGCTCATTTTTCCTCCGCCATTTTCGTCTCTAAGGAGGGATTCTGCCATCCTCCTTCAATCTCCACCCTTGGGATGTGCTCCGGTCAAGCTTTCACCGCCAAATCCAAGTCAAAGATTCCTCTCGGCCTCCTCCTTCATCCTTGAGCTTCAAGAAGATCTAGACGTAGCTATCTCGACCAAGCTAGGAGAAGTTGTGTCATCCTCCACCGGATCGTGAAATGAAGAAAACGGGCCATTGGAAGGTGGTGACAGCCCTTCTATACCCCGGACGTAGTTGAGGACCGAGCTTGGACGCGGATTGACAACCCGACGATTCCAACGGTGAATCCTCAGTAAGACTTCGGATCCGGTCGATTTCGCCCACTTTTCTTCTCTTGTTGTTGATGGTTTATGTTGGAAAACCCTATTACTAATTTGGGTCAGGATCATTATGTCTCTAGGAATCTTTGCTTGACCTTCTGTATAGCTTAATAGGTCAATTAGAATTGAGTCTAAGGGTTAGAAGTCTAGGTTTGGAAGCTGCCCTGAAGACCAGGATTCTCATTCTGGAGACTAAGTCTGATCGTCGAGCTCAGCACGACGATTCGTCGAACTCCGGTCGACGATCGTCAAACTCAACTTCGACAGATCGTCGAACTCCATTCGACGATCGCTGAGCTCAACTTCATTATATCGTCGAACTCCATTCGACGATCGGTGAGCTCAGGTCGACGATTTTGACTATGCTTTGGATCTTTATCTCTGAGCTCAGTTCGACGATCTTTGAGCTCAGATCGACGATATTTTGCTGCGTAAGTTTTCCTGATCGCTGAGCTCAGCTCGACGATGGCAGAGCTCAGTTCGACGATTTCAGATAACTTCCAGAATTCAAATTCAAAATCAGTTAGGAGTTATTCTGCAATTAATTCAGAGATTTGTTAGCCGTTTTCATTTATTTCTGGACCAAGTTTCAAGGGATTCTTCAAGGAATGTTTCTGTGGACTTTCCACCAGAAGAGATTATGCAATTAAGGATGCAATTAATGCAGGCCAACGGCTATACTTGACAGAGAATGATATTCTATTCTGTACCAGAGAATAAAACACAGGATTTTTGAAATCTCTCAACACACACACAATACAGATTACAGAGACACTCTCAAAAAATCTTCTGTCTAAAAGAATTCTGAAGAACACTCATCCAAGGAGATCAAGTTTTCAAATCTTCAGATCTCTTTAGTTTTCAAAGTGTTCAAGGCCAACATATTCCAAGACTCCAGACACTCAACATTTCAGCTATTGCTGAAATCATCCATTGCTGGAGTTCAATATTTGAAGGCCTATCACCCTCAGCAAAGCTTTTCTTCCTGAAGATTTCAAGGATTCAGGGGGAGCTTTGACATCAATCCACATAGTCTTCTCAGTTGTTTGAGAAAGAGAAGACTTCAATCACTCTCTCACCCCCACTCTGTAAAGGGTTTTTCAAACTCCCTTCAAAGGTTTGAACTTGGTTTTTGAGCACCTTGTCAAAAGCTCATTGGTGGAAAGACACCTGATCAAAAAATCTGCTTTGGTTTTTGAGCACCTTATCAAAAGCTCATTGGTGCCCAGGACACCTGATCAACTCATCCTGCAGTGGATTCCTACCTAGGGTGGTAGAAGAGTGGATGTACCCAAGTTTGGGGAACCACTATATTTCCTTGTGTCTGGTTCTGCTTGCTTTCATTTTTGTTTCTGGCCTTGATTTTTTCTGTGCTTAGTTTTTGCTTAGCTTGTGCTGTGATTAGATTTATGTTTGCTTCCCTGCTCACACAGATTACAACAATTGTTGTAAAAGTTTGTAAAAGTTTTTAAAGCACCATATACTCTATTCACCCCCCTCTAGAGTATATCAGATCTAGTTTATGTGTAATCATCTCTATGTGATTGGATGTTTTCATTATTTACTTGAGGTACGCCATATTCCATCCACCACCATCCACCCTTGCTAGTGGCGTGCGTAGAGAAGAGGTGCTTTCGACCATCATTCCGCCATTCTAACCACCTCATCCGCAAGCCTACTCATCCATCCGCCCAGCGATTCGATGTATAGCGGCGCGACTAGTCTTCCATCCCGCCTGGCGAAGCATCGCATAGCAGCATTGTATAGGAGTAGTTGTTAGTTTTTTACTTTCTTTTTATCGCAACGATCAAAACCCCCAGCGTTACCGCCGCCCTAGAGGACTTCAATCTCATGTCCTCGTTGATATTAACTCCACCTTAATGTGTTCCTTGAGAGATCGATAGTTGGGAAAACCTGCCCATTTTATATTACTTGTGCGTCCGGTTCACTACCGTGATCTTTAGCATCAATCCCCGGCAACGTCGCCAAAAACTTGATGATTTTTTTGCGTAACAAGTAATAACTTGATGCAGATTCATTCTATGCTCTAGTACAAATTATGTAGATGGGCATAAGCTAGACTGATTTTATTTTCAGGCAAGTGCACCTATCAATCATAGTATAGGAGAAATCTACATCTCGTGTTGTATTCCACAGGGTCCTTTCAAGTACTCGTACTCACCATCACTCTATTATCATACCTATAATTAAAACTGATTTATAACCTAAATTAAACTAACTATGACTACTTGGATTAATAAACATTGGAAGATTAAAGGTGATAAAAAGCTGAAAGTCTAAGAGCATTCAAATGAAAATACTCATTCATTAACTCAATTCTATGTAATCATGAAATAATAAAACTATCAAATTCATTGTATTGTAAAGGGTAAACTTCTATCGAATTATCTCTCGAGCAATTCAAAAACTAAACCTAAGTTGCGTAAAGTTTCTCTCGAACAATTTTCAACACTTAAATTTGCATTAAATGAAGCACCTTATATACTACATAAATTCATGAAATCCTATCTCTAAAATACCATGAATCCATTTATTCGTATTAAAATTATTCAAACAACATATCTCTCGATCATGGAATTTGAAATACAAAGAGAGCTAACACCAAAATATGAACATATAAATATCATCACAAACATCCAATTTCTCAATCTAGAAATTTGCAATTCATGTAAAACAAATAAGCAATTCATAACTAGGATGAAGCTCTTTATATGTAAGCCTACATACGAATAAAATACCACAAATTCGATGAGAACAATAAGATACATGATTAACAAATTGTTCAAATTAAAGATTCATGCAAAATAAAAGATAAATAAAGTTGAATCACCAAGAGAAAGGAAAGATTAAGAGGGATACATGAAATATTAAATGCATACAAAAATACCCTTCAAATCCTCCTCTTGGATGCTCCACCCTCGTGCTCCAGATGTTCTTCCAATGTAAATGATCCAAAAAGTCCCTCTCAAATTTTTCTACAGGTATTTTATAGTCTCCTAGCAAACAGGGTCGGACACGGGTTCCAACACGGCCATGTCACAGGCCGTGTTGACGGTTCAAGGGCGGTTGCACACGAACAGCCGTGTCTGTTAGTGGGCCGTGTCAGATGCCATGGGTATGGAGACGGTCATGTCAGATGACACGGGTATGGACACGACCGTGTTGTTCTTCGTGCTCTTCGTACATAGGTTGGTTGGCAGCCGAAGTTGGATTTATTCCAAAAAGGACACGGGTAGGAACACAGGCGTGTTCCCAACCATGTGGTGCTCTGTCTTCTACCTCCAGTTCTTCTGCTCCATCCCGGATAGTACACGTCTAGGCAACATGGTTGTCTGACTTCCTGTGTGTGCTGCATTCTTGTCCTGCCATCACCCATGTCGAATCCGTGAACTCCTCTGTTTGCTTCAAGACTTCTAGCTCCACTGGTTAGTGATACCTGCATTAGAAAAATAAAGGAATAAAAGATTAATAAAGTCAAATCACCAAGAGAAAGGAAGGATTAAGAGGGATACATGAAAGTTTAAATGCATACAAAAATACACTTCAAATCCTCCTTCTCTTGGATGCTCCACCCTCGTGCTCCAGAAGTTCTTCCAATGAAAATGATCCAAAAAGTCCCTCTCCAATTTTTATACAGGTAATTTAGAGTCTCCTAGCAAACAGGGTCAGACACGGGTTCCAACACGACCGTGTCACAGGCAGTGTTGATGGTTCAAGGGCAGTTGCACACGAACAGGCGTGTCTGGTAGTGGGCCATGTCAGATAACACGTGTATGGACACGGTCGTGTCAGATGACACGGGTATGGACACGGCCATGTTGTTTTTCGTGTTCGTTACACATGGGTTGGTTGGCAGCCGAAGTTGGATTTATTCCAAAAAGGACACGGGTAGGAACACAGGCGTGTTCCCACCTGTGTGGTGCTCTGTCATCTACCTCTAGTTCTTTTACTCTATCCCGGATAGGACACGGGTAGGCAACACGGGGGTGTGCCTACCTGTGTGCACCCCATTCTTGTCCTGCCATCAGCCATGTCGAATCTGTGAACTACTCTGTTTGCTTCAAGACTTCTAGCTCCACTGGCTAGCGATACCTACATTAGAAAAATAAAGGAATAAATAGACAGCTTAATATATGGAATAATAGAAACTCCTAATCTGTGCTCTTCTACTCATGATAAAGCAAATTGATAACTATTTTTGCAAAATTACTGCATAGATTGGTAGAAAATAGTGGACGTGATTACAATTATGATAGTAAAAAGCCAATCATAATTGTACTCATCATTGTCATATAGTAAAGTTAAATTATTTAAGTTGAAGCCATAATCCAGGAGTTGGTTCTGAATCCATAGTATCTGTGAACAGCAACTGCCAGCTGCTATATATTCTGCTTCAATAGTTGAAGTAGAGACAGATGACTGCTTCTTGCAAAACCAAGACACTAATCTCATACCAAGGAACTTGCATGTCCATGAGGTAATTTTTTTGTCCACTCTACATTCAGGAAAGTCAGCATCTGAGTATCCAGTCAACTCAAACTTTGACTCAGTTGCATACTAGAGTCCTAGACTAGGACAACTCTTTATATATCTTAAAATTATTTTTAAGAAAATATGATGTGATTCTTTATGGTTCACCTAGAACCTATCACAAATACATGTAGCAAACATTATGTCAGGTCTACTTGCTATAAGATATAATTGGGACCCAACAATGACCCTATATAATTTCTAATCAATAGGTTTCCCATGTTCATCAGAATCAATTACAGTAATTGTAGCCATAGGTGTTTTCTTGGCTGAGGCATCTGACATCCCAACCTTTTTGATAAGCTCTTTAGCATATTTAGATTGGGATATAAAGATGCTATCAGGTAGTTGCTTCACTTGGAGACCAAGAAAGTATGAGAGCTCGCCCATGCTACTCATTTCAAACTTTGAATGCATGAGGTCAGAGACCCTATTGCATAGTTTGCACTCTGTAGACCCAAAAATAATGTCATCTACATAGATTTGTACTAACAAGATTTGATTCTTATGGTGTCTAGTAAATAATGTCCAATCTACAATGCCCCTACAAAACTTATGCTCTATAAGATAGCTAGCTAAGGTTTCATACAAAGCTCTCGGAACTTGCTTTAAACCATAGATGACTTTATGCTATTTAAAGACATAAGAGGGATGAGTTGGAGAGATAAAACCTGGTGGTTTCTCCACATAAACTTCTTTAAGTTCACCATTCAAGAATGAACTCTTGACATCCATTTGGTATACTTTGAACTTTTTGTAGATAACATATGCAAGGAAGAACCAAATTGCTTCCAACCTTGCAATAGGCGCAAAAGTCTGGTCATAATCAATCCCATCCTCTTGCTTATAGCCTTGAGCAACCAGCCTTGCATTGTTCCTTATAATATTCCCTTGGGCATCTAGTATTTTCCTAAATACTAATTTAGTTCGAATGACTGGGTGGTCTTTTGGTCTTGAACTAAATCCCAAACTCTGTATCTCTCAGATTGGTTGAGCTCCTCTTGCATTGCAATAATACAGTGGGGATCTTGCTCGACATCTTTCAAGGATTAGGGCTTAATTTGAGATATGAAGCATGCATGCATCAAGTCTTGATTGAGTTGATGCCTGGTCTACACACCAACTAAAATGTCTCCAATCACTTGAGATACTGGGTGATCTCTAAGTGTGACAAATTCAGTGGGTGGAGTTAGTTGTGCAATAGCTTGGGAAATAAATTCCTCTTGTGGATTTATAGTAGCTGTTGGAGGTTCAACACTTTTTTTATTGTCTTCATCTTCACTGTCTTCAACTTCATTGTCTTCAGCAATTTGGGGAGAAGAATGGCTAGCAGCCTCATTGGTGAGGGTTAAATCATTCAGCTTCTCACATAAATATGGTTCCTACAAATAGTTACTGGTATAAATTTCTTTCTCCTTGTAAAACATGTTAGTTTCATTAAATGAAATATGTACAGATTCTTCAATTTTCAAGATAGATTTATTAAAGACCCTATAAGTCTTGCTTACTTGGGAATGTCCAAGAAAAATTCCCATTTCAGCCTTGGCTTCAAATTTTCTAATGTGTTTCTTATTGTTGTTGTGAATGTAACATAAGCAACCCAAAATTTTGAAATAGTCTACTTTAGTTTTATTCCCTTTAAGTAGCTCATAAGGAGTCTTATTCTTAAGCTTGTGTATAAGATTTCTATTCAGTATATAATTTTTTTGTGCTCACAGCCTTTGCCCAAAAGGATAGGGGCAAATGAGCATCTGCAAGTAATGTGCTTGCAAATTCAATTACGGTTCTATTCTTCCTTTCAGCAACCCCATTTTGTTGAGGTGTTATAGGAGCTGAGAAGCAGTGCCTGATACCTTCCTTCTCGCAAAACTCTTGTATAAGAAGAGACCCAAACTCAGTACCATGATCACTTCTGATCAATGCAACTGGAGTAGAGTACTCAATCTGTATGTTCTTGAGAAAATCTATAAGAACCTTGAAGTTATCAGACTTACATCTCAGAAAGAATACCCAAGTGAATCTAGAGAAGTCATCTACAATCACTAAAGTATAAGATTTCCCTCCTAAACTTTGTACTGCAATAGGGCCAATAAGGTCCACATATAGTAAGTATAATATTCTAGCTGAGTCACTTTTATTTACTGATTTAAAACTACTTTTAGTTTGCATGCCTAATTAACAAGCCTTGCAAAGGTTTTCCTTCTTACAGGGGCAAGAAGGCAATCGTCTAACAAGATTGTCCCCAGATAGTTTGGCAATATTTTTCAGATTTACATGATCTAATCTACTATGCCAAAGGTCATTATTGTTAGTTTGATTGAACAAACAAATATCAGATTTAGCTGACTAGAAATTAATTTTGTAAATGTTTCCTACTCTAGTGTCAGTCAATACTACATGGTTATCTAAAGAAGTAATAATACAGGAGGTTTTATTGAACGATACTGTTAAAATTTTCTCAACGTGGTCAGCAAGGTAGCCCAAACACCAAATTAATATCTTTGGCACTACCCAGTTCTCACGTTGAACCAGCGAAAAACCAAGGAATAAACGTTAATCCCAACAAACAATAGAAGCACAAGCAGATCTTTTACACATTCACTTCTTTACAACACGAGGCATACATAGCGAGACATGATTTCTCTAGTATCACAGCTGTAAACAGAATGCACCAAAAAACAAGCCGGGCAGACAGCACCTGAGTCCGCCGAGACCGCCGAGGTCGCCGAGGTCGCCGAGTCCGCTGAGATCGCCCGAACTTAAGCTGCAATCCGCCGAATAGCCACGGAGTCCGCCGAAGCTGCGAGGCCGCGCGGACACACTGTAATTTGTCTCCTGCTGAAGCTGAACTGAGGAACACCCCCTACCCGCCTGAAGCCGGCGGACAGGTTATTGAAGCTGGCAAAGTTGAAACAGAGTTGACAAGCCGCAGAGCGACCTCCTGCTGAATCCGCAGAGACCGCACACTTCCAAGTACTTGACTGAAGTCAAAGACAAACTCCTAGCTCCTTGAAGCTACCCGCGCGACCTGCACACAGCAAACGTCAGCACTGAATCAATCCGCGCAGACAGACAAATTGAGATCGCACCTCCTTGCCCAACCCAACTTACTATTCACTCAAGTTACTGTAGATGTGCTAGGGGGTCCTATTTATAGGCGAGGTGAGGAGTGTGGTCACCGCCCTAGATATAGAGACACCGACCTAGCCCACGCGATAGCAAAACACCGTCCGCCGAGTCCGCAAGGACTTAGCCGGATACCAAGGAAAACCTCCAGGAGCAAGACAACATTGGCGAACCCGGATCAGTCAACCCAAGTTATGCGGACAAGGCATCAGCCCGCAAAGCTTCCAACCACTGCAGGATAGAAACACCCTTGAATGGCTGTCCGCACAAACCCGAGGCAGTCCGCAAGACTCACGCCTCAATCCATCGCAAGTCCACGACCAAAGGCAGATAGCAAGTCCGCCCGGTCACAGCGGACTTGGTAGATACGGCGGACACCATGGTCTTGGCACAGAGTGTGACCAAGTCCAAAACAATCAAAGGTCATGCGTGCATGGCGGACACAAACTCCGTCCGCCAAACATCCAAGCACACAATCCGCCAGCAGTCCGCCAGCTACTTGCACACCTGCCCCATCGCAGCAGCCTCCTCCCGGACTCCAAACATCAGTCCGCCAAGGACCTCCACAGCAAAACACCTACTGTAACACCAGAGCTCGATAATGCCTCAGCCAAGCTCTAAGCCCTGTCCGCAACAGCCCAAACCGCGAATACACTAGTCCGCAAGCTTCCCGCGGACATGAGCCAAACTGCCTATTAGCACTAGCTTGCACCGCAGCCACTGAGCAAAGCACCAGTCCGCAAGCCTCTATCCTCTGAGGCCGCTACTTGGCTAAAACCAATCAGCCAACGCCTTATCCGCAGATACCAGACCGCATAGTCCGCAGACTTAACCCGTGCAACCCGCTGAGAAGAACAGCTGGCTTCCACTAGACTTTCCACCAGGCCGCACACAACAATCCACCCAGTCCACCCAGTCCGCCAAAGCTGTCCGCCCAGGCCGCCCGGCCTGTCCCGTCAACCACTTCCACTTCACAAATTTCAACAGATACAAGAAACCTTTCATCATATAATTGACTTCTGGAGATGAGGTTATGCTTCAGTCCATTTACATAAGCTACCTTCCTGAAGGTGACAGCCCCAATCTTGACCTTTACATTCCTTTCAGATTGGTCACAATTGGAGTCACCAAATATTACTTTTGGTCCTAGCTTTGACTTATAATTGATTAAGTTGTCCTTATTTCTAGTCATGTGTTTAGAACAGCCACTTTCCAGATACCACTGTTGCTCTATGGTAGGATAGTCTTTCACCTGCAATAAAACAGATTAGCTATTTTTAACCCAGGTTACCTTGGGTACTTCTTTCTTCACATAACTAAAACTAGAGATATAAGAATATTCTGGTTTACATTTGTAACCTAAAGGGTGATATCTTCTATGCGGTATAATCCATTGATTAAATTGATTTATGGATGATCTTGGTTGATTATTAGTCTTAGTAAAATTAAAGTTTCTATTATACTGAACTGCATTTGACGAACTTAAGTGAGTTAGTCGAACTGAGTTCGACGAAAGGGGATGAGTTCGTTGAAATCCACTCAGAAAATGAGAATATCCATTCTTTGGGCCCCAAAATCATCGATCTCTAGTCGACGAACCATACTGGTTTCGTCGATCGTAGTTCAATAAATTATTATAATAGAAATCTGCGTTCGAAGTTCGTCGACTTGAGTTCGACAAACTGTACACATTTCATCGATTGGAGTTCGACGAAATCTGTTAAACATTATTTTAGTTAGAATTTTGGTATTCTATTTCCTTTTCTTATTCTTTGGTTTTAATTCAGTTGGTTTATCAGTATTATTATTATCTATTTCTCTTTTCCTTTTTTGAAACAAACTTAATTGGAGTTGATAATATATTCTTCTGGATTAGAGGAGGTTGGATTGATGAAGCAGCTAAGCCCACCTTGCCATTTAGCCTGACATTAACTGTGCTTGTGATATCCATCAAATTGATGCTTCTCCCATTTCGGGATTCTTCAAGTTGCCTAGCCTCAGCAAATTCAAATTTTGATGATATTATTTGCTCTTGTGATAAAGTTAATTCATCTTTTAACTTAATATTTTCAGAAACAAAGTTTTCATGATATGTTCATTTTTCCCTAAGTGTTTTAATCTCTTTTTCATAATTTATTAAATCTATACAAATGGATTTAAATTCAGTTTTAAAGCTATCAGAATTGCAATCAAAGGATGATAATACCTAATCAGCTTCTGATTCAGATTCTTCATTATCTGAATGTTCTGATTGTTCCTCAGCATGAAATGGGCTGCAAGAGCCATTGATAGCCATGAGGCACACTTCCCTTGCCTTTACTTATTCTTCCTCTTCACGGGAGCTAGATGATGAAGATTCTTCTTCAGTATCACTCCAGGTTTCAGCCACAAAGCACTTCTCTTTTCTTTTGTGCTTGCTGATAGAAGGCTTGCTGTAGTGATGTTTCTTGGAGTCCTTTTCTCTTCTTCTTTCCTTCTTTTGATTTTCTGGACACTCTGAGATGAAGTGTCTTGGCTTCCTGCACCCAAAACAAACAATTTCTTTAGTGGGTGTTTTGTCAAACCTGGGTTTGTCATCATGCCTGGATGACTTTCTCCTGAAGTCCTTCCTCGTCATTTTGTAGAATCTCTTGGCTAAGAGACATAGGAGTTCTTCATTTGATGTTGGATCATCAGTTTCTTCTTCAGCTTTAAAAGCTATGTTCTGCTCTTTCCTTGTTAATGTAGGGGTCTTCTGTTCTGCAGCTTCCCTAAACTTGATCAACTACTCATAATATTTGAGCTTTCCCAGGAGAGATTCAGTAGAATTCTCATTCATGCTCCTGGCCTCCTTGATTGGCCATATCCTGGAATCCCATGAGCTTGGGAAGCACATGAGGATTTTATCATTCACCTCAGTGAGAGAGATGTCTTTGTCCAAGGTCTTCAACTCACTGATAATTGAACTTAATCTGTTGTACATGTTACTAATAGATTCTGATTCTTCCTTCTTAAAGTTCTCATACTGGGAGATGAGAGTTGATCTTCTGTATTTCCTTTCATCAGCTGAACCAACAACCATCTCGTTTAGAGAGTACCAGATTGCTTTTGCAGATGTGCATTTAGCCACTTTCTGAAATATTCCATCTGACATAGTCTGAGCCAATATGTCATGGCCTTTGCATCTGCAATCTTTGCCTTTTTCTGAGCATCTGTCCACTCAGGTGGTGGAACAATATGTGTGCTTGATGTTGAAGTAGATGTAGTAGCAGCTGTTGGTTGAGGAGGACCAGTTAAAATAGAATTATATATGTCCTCATTAATAGAATTCATATACAGCCTAGTTCTTGCCTTCCAGATTGCAAATTTATTCAAGTTGCAGACTGGAGGTCTGATGATTGTATAATTTTTATTCTGTGTCATGTTGTGTAATAATCAAAACTTAAGATTAGATCTAACAAAAGATCTTTTGGTTCACGTGTTAGCATATACCACCAAAGGAACCCGATTTGATACCAATTCAAAGATAGGGGTTAGATCTGATTACTCTAGAGGGGGGCGGGGGGGGGGGGGGGGGTGGTGGGGGGTGAATAGAGTATGTTAAAACATTTGGTTGTTTTTGACTTTTATCAAAGTAAATAAAATAGGTGATACAGGTAGTAGTTAAAGAAAGAAAAGATAATCTAATAAAATCTACCACAATGCAGCAAACTAATTTATCACAGCCATAGCAAGAACAATAAGAAAAGGGGCAACCAGACAGCACATGAAATTTTATAGTGGTTCCCCAACCTGCGTACATCCACTTTTCTACCACCATGGTAGGAATCCACTAGCAGGTTTTTGATCAGGTGACTGCCACCTTTGAGCTTTTGATCAGGTGCCCAAAAACAAAAATAAACTTTTGAAGGTAGTTAATAAACCCTTTTACAAGTGGGGGTAGAGAGATTGATGGTGTCTTCTCTTTATCAAACAACTGAGAAGACTAGTGGATTTGTTGTTGTCAAGACTTCTTCAGAAATCACTTGAAGACTTGCATAGGGTCTTGTAGGTCTTCAGCCTTGACATGAGATTTTCCAGGTACTTCTAACTTAGGCAGAGATTTTTATCCTTGAAAGCTCCTGGAGTTGAAGTTGAAGAATACTCTTGATAGTGATTGTTCTTCTTCTTCTTCTTCTTCAGTAAGGTCAAGGAGAAAACAAAGTGTTTTCGGTACTGAGAATTTCTGAATGTTATTTTTGTATTCTCTGTGCTGTGTGTTCTTGTTCTTCTTTCTAGCCATGTGAAAGAGAAAATCTCTTTTATATTCTCTGTCAAAATTACTCCTTTGAATTTTGAATTCTCTACATTAATTGATGATGGCCTGGAGAATGAAAATTGGCTGGAGAATATTACTTTAATGTGTTTCCCCAACTGTCCCAATTAATTAAGCAAGTAATTAACCTGATGAAGACCACAATTAATGCTGCCAATAATGGCTATATTCAAAGAATATGTGCATTAATTACTCAGGAAAATATTGCTAAATAATATATGGAATATGGACAGAAAATGAGAAAAACTCTAAGTCTGGAACTGCAACAGAAATCGTCGACCATAGAACAGATTTCGTCGACCTGAGATCCAAGTTCGTCGAGCTGAGAAATCATGTTCGTCGACCTGAGAAAATTTTTTTGTCGACCTAAGATCCAAGTTCATCGACCTGAGCACAGCGAACTGCATTCTATGAATAACTTGCAAATTCTGCTCTCCCAGTTCGTCGAGCTGATAATCTGTCTCCGTCGAGCTGACTTCAGAGAAGATATTCTGGAAAGAATGTTTTGAAGTTAAAATCCAGACTTCATCGACCTGAGCTCGAATATTGTTGAGCTCAACTCAGAGAATTAACTCTGAGTTCGTCGATCAGCGATCGACGATCGTCGAGCTGAGTTCGACGAACGTCAAACTTATATACTGAACTTGATTTCTTCTAAGTCTTGAGTCAATCTAAGGTCTTCTACTGGCTAGTCCATGTAGGGTTGAACCTAATGACTTAGCCTAAACTCTAATACTCAAAACATATAACCCTGGTTATATATTATGGGTCAGGCATCCTTATTAGTGAACCTAGCCCAAATCCAACTAGGGATCCAACATCTAGTGTTATTTCCCCTCTTTCTACTTCCATCACTTCTTTATCTTCCAGAATTGCTTCTGTCTTCTGTCCCTTCTTCTGGAGGACGGGCTTCAGGACCCTCTGAACCCAGTCCAGGCTTTGTCTCAGCGGTTTCAGCAGTTTTTCATTATCAGCTGAGACAAGCCTTTGTCTCAGCGCTTTCTTCTTATCTGTTGTCTCAGCGATTTTTGAACTTAACTGTCTCAGTGGTTTTGTCTCAGCGGTCTCAGTGGTTTTTCATTATCAGCTGAGATAAGACTTTATTTTAGTGCTTTCTTCTTCATTAGAAGCGTTGAGTGAACCTGCTTCACTCAACGCTTCTGGACTTAGAAAAATTCCAGCTAGTTTTTTCTCAGCTATTTACCTCTTACCTGTCTCAGCGATTCCTGCTTTATTAGAAGCGTTTAGTGAATCTGCTTCACTCAACGCTTCTAGACTTAGAAATTTCTAGCCAATATTGTCTCTGCTGTCTCAGCCATCTCAACGCTATCTTCTCAGCTGTCTCAGCTGTCTCAGCGGTCTCAACGGCTTCTTCTCAGCAGTCTCAGCGCTTTTGCCTTAAAAAAAATTTCTGGCTTTTAGCTGTGTTCGACGATCTATGTGCTGAGCTCGAGTAACTTTAATCTTCTCACCGATCTCAATGCCTTCTTCTCAGCGGACTCAGTGCTTTTTCCCTTAGTTGATTTTTCTGGCTTTATCTTAGCAAGAGTCTAGCTGAGTTCGACGAACTCTGAGCTGAGTTCGACGAAATTTGAGTTTACTGCCCAACTCATTTTTCCTCACCTGTCCAATCTTGGACTACCTGCATGAAAGAACTATAGCACACATCAAATACATTATGTGTGTATGTCATTGACCCGTTTGACTTCTTACAAATCTGGTATATTGGTATCAATAGACCCAACAGTAATTATGAAGCTCATATTGAATTGATAATCTGCACTCTCAAAAACAACACAATCACATACAATAAAGCTAGACATAACCTCAATCTAAAAAAAAGAACTAACAATAAAAAACAACATGCTTAAGGAAATTATGTTTAAAAGCTCACAACACACAAATCCTAAGTTTAAAGCAAAACTTGAAAGCATGTTGAATATGAACGATCATATAATAATTGAGTCACCTAAAGGGAGTAGAAAACCACAAGCTAATGCAAGCGAAAGCCCAAAACATAAAGATCATATTCACATGCAAAAACAAATTACTCCCTTCACAAAATTGAACGAACGTAAATTTCCTTCAAAGAATCACTACACTATGAGTCCTTATGCTAAGCACAGTTATCTTAACTCAGAAAACAATCTCAATATAGTTAAATCACCAATGCAATTTTGTTCAACTGAAGTTCATCACGGAAGGACTCCTAGAAATCTAAATGGAAAGATGCAAAAAAAAAATAACATTAAACCAAAGTATGAATGGAGGCCCATCATTCAAAATAGCACCCATTCCACTCAAAATGGCCCATTCATCATCATCTCCCCAAGGATTATCACGCTATGTTTGGGTTCCCAAAGGAACTGTCAACCCTGGCTCCTTTTGGATAGCTAAATCTCTTATCTATTAGCATCAACAATCTGCATGAAGTAAGTTCCAAACAGACTACACGATATCTTACTTCACGATATGCGTACTAAGTTGTTTTTTTTTCTCCTTTTTTTCTTATTTTCATAAATATGCTTATCTTAGTGTGTGTTTTGTTTCTGTTCTATGTTTTGAACAAGCACGATAGATATTTTCATAAAACGAAGTATATCAAAAAAGAATCATGATAAGCATGGGGTTAACACAAAGTTAATCAAATAATATAAAACTAATCACATCACAAATATTAATTACTAGCAAATGTGTTCAACTTGTGCTATTACAACATAGGATATGAAAAAAATATAAAGCTACTCCTCAAAAGAATTTGGAGAATTGTTGAGCCGGCTCATCATCTTCTTCAGCATCTTCCCCACGCCCTCACCTCCTTATTCGTCAATGTAATCTACCACCCTTGCACTTCCCCCAACCCGTAGATATGACAAACTTCCTTTGTGCACCAAAAATAATTTCCCCATGTGGAAAGAGAGAATCAAGTTTTTCATGGAAGCTGTGGATCCAAGGATCTTCATGATAGTTAAAGAAAGTCCTTATATTCCCATGACCGTCTCCACTATAGATCCAACTAAGAAAGTCCCTAAGAAATTTATGGATCTAGATAAGGATGAGATTGTACTTGTTTCATTGGACAAAAAAGGCAAAAACTATTATAGCAAGTGCAGTCGATGATTCAATGCTGCAAAACCTGATTCACTGCCAGTTTGCAAAGGAGATGTGGTAGTCATTAGTTACCTTGATGGAAGGTACAGAAGAAGTAAGGGATGATAGAAGATCCCTTCTTAATCAGAAGTATGAAGCTTTCCGACAAGAAAACAAAGATACCATTGCTGACACATTTGAGAATTTCTTCAAGATAGTGAATGGGCTAAGGGTCTATGCCAGAGTCTTCACTAATGGAGAATTAAATGACAAATTCTTGAGATCCCATGACTAAGGAATGGGATAACAAGGTCTGTTCCATAAGAGAGTTTGGAAAACTCGCTGATACAGATCCTCAGAATCTCTTCGGGAAGCTTATGTCATATGAGCTTCAACTTAACACCAGAAAGGCTGAAGAAGAGAAGAGCAGGTTTGCATTCAAAGAGAAGCCTGTTGCATTAAAGGCAGACACCTCTAAGAAGTCCAAGGCTGTTCATCCTACTCCAGCATCAGAAGTTAGTGAAGAAGAAACCTCAGAGCCCAGCACCTCAGGCTCTAAACTATCAGAAGTAGAGTTCTCACTACTCTCTCGGCAGTTCAAGAAATTCTTGAACAAGAAGAAGCAATGGAAAGGCAAGGATGCCTCCTATAGAAGATCACGACACGATGGTGATCGGCAAAGAAAAGGATCAAGTATCCATGACAGGTATAACTCTAAACAGAACAAACATGTTTTGACTGACATTATCTGTTATTGTTGTAATAAGCCAGGACATGTCATCGCCGACTGCCCTCACCAAAAGAAGGAGGGTGGTAGAAGAGAGAAAAAGAATTCGTAGTATAACAAGAAGAGGACGGCGAAGAGCTTGATGGCCAAAAAGGGCAAGACTCTTAGTCACTCTAACTCATCTGAGTCAAGTGAAGAAGAAGAAGCCTATTTTGGACTCATGGCTTGAAAGAACTAGTGCCTAATCACATAGAGGGGGGGGGGGGTGAATAGGTGTCTTTTATCTTTTTAACTTTAAAGGCAGAAATATTATACAGTAAATGCAATTCTACAATTATCACCACACAGCTACCAAACAATCAAACATACACAGAGTGCACACAGGATTTATAGTGGTTCCTCAAGGTCTGGGTACATCCACTTTACCCCTTCACTTATCTAGTAGTGTACTAGATTCAGCCTAACTTCTCCACTTCTTCTCAGATCCTCAGATCTTACAACTCAGAAACCCAAACAGGTTCCTACAGCTCAGAGTGTCTCCACTCCTACAACTCAGTCACAAAGCCTTACCACTCAGTCTTCACCAAGACCTACACTCAGGCTAAACAGCCCTACCTCAGCCTACAATCAAGGCCTACACTCAGATAATAAAATCTCCTACACTCAGGCACAATAGCCCTACCTCAGCCTTTATAAACTAGGCTTACAGCTTAGATCCCTTAGGATCCTACAGAAAATAAAGTATATAAAGTGTTTAACCACAACTCTGAAAGAGAGTGATGAGTTGACTAGCTTTTTGATGAGTTCTTGATAGAACTTTGCAGAGATCAACCTCCCTTGGCTTTCTTCAAAGCTTCTTGAATTAAAACACAGTAGGGTTGAGTCTCCTTTGAAGATGATATTCTATCAACTTCTGTCTTGAGAATCAGATCTCAATCTGAAACTTACTTTACAGCCTGGTTCAACAGCTGTTCTTCTTAGAAGAAACTCTCTCTCTCCAACTTCTTAGATCTTCTCTTGAAGGTCTTCTTCTTTGTTGTGTTGTTTTTGTCAATTCATTGATCACTTATATGTTTACGTCGAAGGAGAAAGGTCTATAAATAGTCTTCCTCCAAGGTAACCGGCTGATCCAATTTATAACAACCTTCTAATAGCTCTGACAGTTGCAGTTGACCGGTTGAATTGGCAGCTGTCAAGTCATCCAGTCACTTCTTGAAATCTCTGTTGATGTCTGTAAGTGTCGAGACAGATATTCATTATGTGTCGACACAAATAGACTAAGTGTCGACACAAGTAAACTAAGTGTCGACACTAGCCTTGATGGTGTCGACACAACTCCTTGTGTTGTTATAACAGCTTCTCGACACTGCTTCTTCAGAATGTGTCGACACTGATTCTGTGTGTCGACACAAGCCTTCTGTAGAATGTGTCGACACTGATTGAGTGTGTCGACACAAGTAGTTCTTCTTCAATACTTAGTTGATTTCTGCTGTGTGTCGACACAACTCCTTTGTGTCGACACATCTTCTTGTGTTGAGACTTGCTGAGTGTCGACACATCTCATTTGTGTCAACACATGCCTTCATGTGTTGAAATTTTGCTGAGTGTCGACACATCTCCTTTGTGTCGACACATGCCTTCATGTGTTGAAACTTTGCTGAGTGTCGACACATCTCCTTTGTGTCGACACATGTACTTTAACTTTGTTGAAGTTCGCTGAGTGTCGACATAGCATCCCGGTGTCGACACTTTTGATGTCGACAAAGTTTCTCTGGGTGTCGACACTGATTCTAAGTGTCGACACTGATTATGTAGACAATTCTTCACTATGTGTCGACACTGCCTGTATGTGTCGACACATTTCTTTTGGTGTCGACTCTGCCTTCCTGGTGTCGACACAATTACTCCAAGTGTCGACACATCTTCTCTAGGTGTCGACACAAGCCTTCTTAAGTGTCGACACTTTTCCTCTAGGTGTCGACATACTGGACTTAGACACTTTTCCTGCAATCCTGCAGTTACTTAACCTGCACAAATAAACTCAAAGCACATCAAATACACCTTGATGTATATCAATGAGTAGGGTGAGGCTTCTTCAAATCAGGTACATATATTCCAATGTAGCCAACAATCTCCCCCTATTTGGAGAAGTCATAACCCTTAGTCAATGATATACACCATACATAACAAATTCTCAGTATGATGTAAAACAATATTTTATGACAGGGTAAATGCTAAACATGTATAAACAGAACATGTATAAACAATTATCTCAGAACAATAATGTAATAGATTGAACATATAACATTGTTCTTACAACTTCAAACATTTTCATTAATCAAAAGTTTACATAGAGTTTAATGTAAATGATTACAAATTGTAAACTTAAGAAAATTCTATCCTATGGCTGCTCTGGTTCCTTGATAACAATGTCCTTTCCAGAATGAATCTTTGCTTGAACAGGAGCTTCATTGTCATCAGCAGGATTCTTCCCTTTAAGATCATTCTTTTTCTATTCTTCAGCTCGTATCTTCTGTCTTTCAAAATAGTGATAAGGCTTAGGGAAATACTTGCTAGGCTCCTGTGCATTAGGAGGTAGCTTCCCTAATTTGGCCTTCCTTCTGTATTGTACTATGGCCTCTTGCCTAGCTTCATGCTTCTTCCATTCCTGGTCAGAATACCATTTGCCTCTCTCTAGGAAATTATCGTTAGCAGCCTTCCAAACAGTTAATATGATATTCCTAGAGGTTGGGCTCCATTGCTCAAAGTCTGGCCTTAATTCAACGTGCTCTCTGAACCTTTTCTTAGATAATTTGGCCTCTTGTTCTTTTAGAACTGCCTCTGGCACAGGCTGTACAACTTTCTCAAGAATAACATTCTGATTACCATCAGGAGGACTATACATAGATTGTACCTCCTCATGTATCATATCAAAATCTACAGGAGGATATATCACTTGAGCTACTTCAGCTTGCTCTCCTCCAAAATAAGCAGGATTTATGCCAGACTCTGCCACATTATCATCATCACATAAAGGTGGATATCCAAGGGTAGCTCTGATAGAGTTTGAAATCCATTTTGCATGATCAGATCCTGCTTTGACTAATACCCTCTCCCTTTTTATGACTTCTCTTTCTATATGATCCCTAAGATCATCCTTTTGGAATCTTATCTGAGCATTCAAATAGTTAACTCCATCCTTATAAAAAAGTTTTAACTTTGGAGCTTTTCAGTAATTGCCTTCTGAGAATCTTCAATGTCAGTTTTAACAGCTGTTAGGCTCTCTTGTAGGTGCTTATCAAAGGCTTCTTTGGCAGTAGCAATTACAACAGTCTGGGCAGTAGCTATATTTTTCATTTCAGTGACAATGACATTATGAGAAGTAGTTAGATTATAATTCATTCTAAGCTGATTCTCCAGGACATATCCTTGTTTGACTACCAAGTCATCAATCTGTTTCTTTATATTCTCTTGATGAGTAGCTAGATAGACCACTGCATTCCCTCCTTTATTGAAATAATCAGTCATTTCCTTCTTGTTTTGATTCACTTCAAATCTTATATATTTTATGTCTTGAGCCAGATCAAATTGAAGTGATTTATGGCCTTCATCCATATAAGTTTGTAAAGCTTTCCTTTGCTCATCTAGCTTAATTTGCATTGCCACCATCAGAGAACTATAATTAGTAGTTGGGGCAGGCTGTGAAGCAATTATCTGTAGTGCTTTCTTGTAGTTCTGGCTTCTTCTCTTGAAAACCTAGAACTTCCTTTTCTTGGCCCTAGCAGCCTCTTCATCCTCTGAAGCAGAAGTACTAGCAATATCTACTCTATCCTTAGGACTAGAATGTAAATCCTTCTCAGTCCTTGGTAGCTTCTCAGCAATTCTGTGCTCCTCAGTCTCTTGTCTAGCAGTCTCCTCTACATGCTCCTCTTTAAGATTTACCTTCTCCCCCTCAACAGCTGCTATCTCTCCCTCAAGGTCTTTCTGTACAAGATCAGGGAATAGCTCTTCTAATGTAAACTCATGCTGAGGTTGTACAGGAGAATATCTTATTTTTGGAGCAACTGATTCTACTTTATCAGCAACTGATGTGTCCTCCATGATAACATCTTGTGGTTCACTATGTAACTGTGTTTGCTGATCAATATCAAGTAATGATTCAGTCAAAACTTCATCCTCAATAGGGAAGATTAACTTCAGTAATTACCTCTAGAATGGTTTGGGTAGCCCTTTCACTCTCTAATGGAGTTGGCTCATCCATATGTAGAGGCTCCACCTGGAGTGGATCCAGGTGAATTGGGCTAGCTGAGGGTAGCTCCCCCTGCCTCTGAGCATCTCCTTGTCTTGCTGGTGACTGTCCAACATTGTCATCTCCTCCATCATCAGAACTGAAAACCACTTGTTCTTCTGAGGTACTGGAGGATTCTTGAGTCACAATAACTGTCTTCTTCTTCTTATTCTGAGGTGTTTCTTTTTCTAGAGTTGGCATTTCCTTTGTTAACACTCTATCTCACCTTGAGAAAATTCTTACATTCATTCTCCTCATGTGGTTTATCTTAGAACCAGCAGCTTGGTTCATCACTTCAGGGATACTTCCAGCTAAGTATAAACTCAGAATTCTACCCAGATTGGTTTTCTTCACTCTCTTTTATCTTATCAAACATTACTGCAGACCAATCAGTATTAAGTTTGAAAATTATCCTTGTCATCAGACTGAACATATGAGCTGAAATTCTATCATGTCCACCAGGCTTGCTTAGTATTACCTTGCCAACTATCTCAGATAAAAACTTGCCTTGTATGTTCATTCCTTTTCTGTTGAATACTGATCCAATCTTTAGGTTTGAATCAAGTCCACATCATGCCAGTGCCTCCCTGGTCTTTGAAGCAGATACATCTTCCTCTTCTTTAGTTCTACGGAGATGTAGAACTTTTCTGAGAGTCTTATGGGAGACCTTCACCTTTGCCCCATGAACTTTGGACTTAATCTTGAGTCCAGATTCATCAAGAGTAGCTGCACTTAAGAATTCAAGGACCTCCTTCTTCCAGATCTTGATTGGTTCTGATACAAGGTACTCTAATCCAGTCTCGGAAATTAGGGTTACCACACCTTGGATTTTGGGTTCCGCGTCATCAAAGGCGTGTCGCACGAGCTCATATCCTTCATTAATGTTCTCTTCTAGCTTGGGCGCCATTAGGGTTTGGAGAAATTTTGAATTTAGAGAAGAGAGATGTCGACACACAAGTTTGGTCTCGAAACTAAGGTGAGCGTGTCGACAAACAATGGTGAAAACCTATTTATACCTTGCTAGAATTGAAGGTGAAAAGGCACGTGAAAATACTTGAAATGTGTCGACACTGTTGAAAAGTGTCGACACTTACTGCTAATGTCTCGACAACTATGTGTCGACACAAATATAGTCGACAGAATATATGTGTCGACACTTATATATCTCAGCTCGACACCTAGTCGAGACTCTACTAGACTAATTCTCTGTAAATCCTAAGTGTCGACACCACCTTGGATGTGTCGACACCTACACTGCATGTGTAGACACTAATTCTCTAAAGTGTCGACACAGACTTCCTAGATGTGTCGACACCATTTCTCTGAAATGTCGACACCACTTATATGTGTCGACACAGACAACTCTGTGTGTCGACACTATTTTACTTAGCCAATTTTTGTAAACTATTCTAAGTTTATCATACCTAATTCAATTTTAAATTTATTGAATTTGGTTTCATCTAAGGGCTTAGTAAACATATGAGCTAACTGATTAACTGTCTTAACATACTCTAGGGAAACGTCTTCTTTTTCCACATGTTCTCTTAGAAAATGGTATTTAATTTCTCTGTGCTTAGTCCTACTATGGGATACAGGATTATTTGCAATAGAAATGACATTAGTAGAATCACAAAATAAAGGTGTCCTACTTACTTGAATACCATAATCTTCTAGCTGATGTTGAATCCATAGAATTTGTGCACAGCAGCTTCCTGCAGCAACATACTCTGACTCTGCTATGGAGATAGCCACACTAGTTTGCTTCTTGCTACTCCATGACACCAGCCTTCCACCTAGAAATTGACAGGTTCCTGTGGTACTTTTCCTATCATCCTTGCAGCCTGCAAAATATGCATCTGAATAACCTATCAGTTCAAAATCTTCATTCCTAGGGTACCAAAGACATAGATAAGGTGTGCCCTTTAGATATCTCAAAATTCTTTTGACTGCTGTCAAATGAGATTCTTTAGGGCAAGCTTGGTACCTAGCACATACACATGTAGCATACATGATATCTGGTCTACTAGCAGTCAAATACAGTAGGGAGCCAACTATCCCTCTATACAAAGTTTCATCTACAGGTTTCCCTGCATCATCTTTGCTTAGAGTCATTGTTGACCCCATAGGAGTTCTCATGGTAGTGGATGATTCCATATAATACTTCCCTATCAACTCTAGGGTGAACTTAGACTGGTATATGGATAATCCATCTTCAGTCTGTCTAACTTGGAGACCCAATAAGAACTTAAGTTCCCCCATACAGCTCATTTCAAATTGTCCTTGCATGAGTTTTGCAAACTTTCTGCAAAGACTACTTTCTGTAGACCCAAATATTATGTCATCTACATATATTTGGACTAAGATAATCTTGCCTCTAGATTCCCTAAGGAATATAGTCTTGTCTATTTTCCCCCTTGAGAATTTATTCTCAATGAGGAAACTAGACAGGGTTTCATACCAAGCCCTTGGGGCTTGTTTTAACTCATACAAAGCCTACCTAAGTCTATATACATAATCAAGTTTAAGAGAATCAACAAAACCTGATGGTTGCTCTACATAGACTTCTTCCTTCAGATTTCCATTCAGAAAAGCTGACTTAACATCCATTTGATATACATTAAATCCTTGATATGTTGCATAGGCAAGGAACATCCTTATTGCTTCCAGTCTTGCTACTAGAGCAAAGGTTTGATCAAAATCAATACCTTCTTCCTGCCTATATCCCTTTGCAACAAGTCTAGCTTTATTCTTTATGATGATTCCATTCTCATCCAACATGTTCCTAAAGATCCACTTAGTTACAATAATGTTGTGGTCCTTGGGTTTAGGAACTAGCTCCCAGACCGTGCATCTTTTGAATTGAGTCAGCTCCTCTTACATGGCCTCAATTCAATGAGGGTCTAGGATTGCTTCTTCAAACTTCTTTGGCTCTACTTGGGATAGAAAATAGGAGTAAAGAACTATACCTAGATTCCTGCTCCTTGTTTGAACTCCTTGTCTGGGATCTCCAATTATTTGATTGGCTGGATGATCCTTTAAATGCCTATTTGCTGGAGGTAGCCTGTCTTCAGGTTGTACACCTTCAGTCTCTTCATTTAGCTGCATCTCTTGGTCTTCTTCAGCATCAGGAGCATCTTGTACTCCCCCTGGACAATAGCCACCATCTTCCACTTGCTGACTTGCAGAAGAACCTTCTGTTAAGGTAAGCTTGTCCATCTTCTCAGTTACACCTGTCGAGTTGCAAACACTTCTTGGCAATTCATTGTTAATGAGTCTAGCTTCATCAAAAACTACATGAACAGACTCTTCTACAACTTGAGTAATCAAGTTGTAGACCCTATAAGCCTTACTATTATTGCTGTACCCAACAAAGATCCCCTCTTGGGATTTGACAGCAAACTTGGTTAGATAAGACTTACCATTGTTAAGGATATAGCACTTGCAACCAAAGATCCTGAAATAGGATAAATTTGGTTTTCTGCCCTTCACAATCACATAGGGGGTCTTCTTGTGGCTCTTGTTGATAGTAGCCCTATTGATCACATGACAAGCAGTGATTACTGCCTCAGCCCAGAAATATTCTGGGAGAGATGTGTCACTCAATAGGGTTCTACCAGCCTCTAACAAGGTTTTATTTTTCCTTTCAGTAATACCATTTTGCTGAGGTGTTCTTGGTGAGGAAAATTCATGAAAAATTCCAAATTCTTCACACAGTTTTATCATACTATCACACTGAAATTCAGTACCATGGTCACTTCTGATTTTGACCACTGTACTGTCCAATTCAATCTGAATTTATTTAACAAAACTATATAAGATACTTGGGGTTTCAGATTTTTGTCTAAGGAAGAACACCCAGGAAAACCTTGAATAGTCATCTACGACCACAAATGTGTAGACCTTCCTACCTAGGTTGTGAACTGGCATAGGACCAAAAAGATCAATATGCAAGAGGTATAGACACCTCACAGCATCTTTGTTCTCAAGGCTATGAAAGGTGGATTTGGTCTGCTTGCCTTTTTGACAAGCTGAGCATATCCCATCCTTTATACACTTAACCTGAGGATCATTCCTCACTAACTCTTTGCTAAAGAGTTGGTCAATTATCTTATAGTTAAGATGAGCCAGCCCCTTGTGCCATTTAATACAATGCGAGACTCTTTCATCAGCTACAAGACAAATAGGAGAAATAATGTTCTCACACATAATGTCTAGAAAATAGACATTTCTCTTCTTATATCCTGTCAGAATGATCTTTTGATCACTTAACCTTTTGATATGACAACCATCCTTGACAAATGAGATGTCATATCCTAAATCACTCAGCCGACTTATGCTAATGAGGTTATGTTTCAAACCCTTTACATAAGCCACTTGAGTAATTATAATTTGGTTACTAGAAATGTTACCAAAGCCTTTGATGATTCCTTTTTCTGAACCACCAAAGATAACTTTAGGACCATCCTTGATTGGTGTATAGTCCTTCAGCAATCTATTAGTTCCAGTCATGTGTCTGGAACATTCACTGTCCAAGTACCATATAGGAGCATGGCCACTTGGACTTACATGCAAAATAGATTACTTAACCTTAGAACCCAAATAATTCTTGGGTCCTTGGTGCAGGTTAGTTTGAATTTTAACAAAACTACCTGTAGCTCTTCTAGCAGGTAGTTTGCTACTCTCGTTGACACTTGAATTGTGACAACAATCTATGGCAGAGTGGCCTATCTTGCCACAACACCAGCACTCAAACCTGTTGTACCTTTGTTTGGGTACAACCCTGGCTGGATTATCTACTACAGCCTTCTTGTTTAGTGATGGGGCTTTGCCCTTAGATTTGGACTTAACTTTCCAGGCAGGTTTTGTAAACCTCAATCCAGTTTTACCCTTATGAGGTACAAACTCATCAATCAAAGGTAAAACAGATTTTGGTTTAGAAAAACTTGCTACAATCTCTCTCTCCTTTTGAAGTCTAGCCTCCAGATTTCTAATTTGATCATTCTTAAATGTAATAGTACCCATCTGAATAACAGTAATGTTCTTCAGCCTGACTATTTCATTCATTTTCTGATCAAATAACTTGACTGAACTAGCAGCAGCCAATTTAAGACTAGCAATCTCCTTTGCCTGAGTTTTGGCTAAGGTTTTGCTTTTCTTCAAGGCCTGCAACAAATCCCTATATTCATCAATTAATTGATGAATATCTCCTTCAGATTCAGACTCACCCACATCACTTGGTGCAAATGTATCTGATTCTGACTCAGTACTAGAAATTGAACTGGAAGAACAACTTTGTACCTTACTTGGTCCAGGCTGATCCTGGATTTTGTCTCCTTCAGATAAGTCCATCAGCCCTTTGCACTGATTGTCCTCATGCCCATAAATTGAATTCATCAACTGCATGAACTCATCTTCTTCCTCTTCAGCAAACAACCCAATATAGGATTCATCTTTTGAATCTGTTTTTGAAGATGATTGATCAGTCAAACTTTTGTCTTTCTTGGCAACTAAGGACTTTTCCATTTTGCCCTTAAACTGTGTCTTCTTTCTGTCAGTTGAATCCTTCCTATTTTCAGGACAGTCAGCCACTACATGTCCTTGTCTATTGCAACAATAGCATACAATCTCTGAGGATGTAGTTTTACTTGGCTTGGACTTTCTTCTGTCATTCTTTGATGTCTTCCTTTTCTGATAGTAGTCATCTTTTGGCTGTAAAGTGGATGGTTTAGTCCTCCACTGCTTCTTCTTTAGAAACTTTTGAAAATGTCTTGTAAAAGCAGCAAAGTCTTCATCACTTTCACTGCTATCTGAATTCTTGCTTACTGAATTATCTATCTCAGCCTCAGCAACTATTTGAGGTGGAGATGGAGACTTGCTTCTATATTTCCTAGTGGCTTCAGTCTTGGAGGCCACAGCTCTTTCCTTGTGCTCCACTCTAGTAGTCTTCTCTTCCTCCTTTCTTGCCAATAACTGTATCTCATAAGATAATAGTTTTCCAAACAAACGTGGAGGAGGTATGTTAGCTAGTTTGGCCATTTCCCTAATGGCACAAATCTTGGTGTCCCAGTCCTTAGTCAGGGATCTTAAGAACTTGTCATTCAGCTCATAGTTGCTAAATTCTCTTCCATAGGACATCAATTCATTTACTATCCTATAGAAATCCTTGTAGCATTCAGTAATGCTATCAGACTTTCCTTATCTGAAGCTTTCATATTCCTGATTTAAGAAAGACTTCCTGTCTTGTCATACTTCTTCTGGTCCATCCATATAGACTATTAGTGTGTCCCACATTTCTTTAGAAGTTTTACAGTGAATTAAATTCTGAAATATTGCATCATCAGTTGCACTAACAATAATATTCTGGGCCCTCTTGTCCATAGTGGCCAGAATAATTTCATCTTTAGTCGTTTCTGAATAGTCTTTGGGAGTTCTCTGATTTGCATCCAGAATAGATACTTTCATTGGCATATATGGCCCTTCTTTGACTGTAATGTATATTCTTGGGTCAGAGGCTTCCATAAAAAGTCTAACCCTCTCTTTCCATATGCCAAAAATCTCTTTTCTACAGATTGGCAACTTCATGAACCCCAGCTCTTTGTGATTCTCACTAGAACCCATTTTCTTGAATCTTGATTATTCTGGTTCTGCCTACAGGATCGTACTCAGACTGTTATGTCCCTTTTTGAGCAACCTCCCTCTGATACCACTTGAAAGAACTAGTGCCTAATCACCTAGAGGGGGGGGGGGGGGGGTTGAATAGGTGTCCTTTATCTTTTTAACTTTAAAGGCAGAAATACTATACAGTAAATGCAATTCTACAATTATCACCACACAGCTACCAAACAATCAAACATACACAGAGTGCACACAGGATTTATAGTGGTTCACTAAGGTCTGGGTACATCCACTTCCCCCTTCGCCTATCTAGTAGTGTACTAGATTCGGCCTAACTTCTCCACTTCTTCTCAGATCCTCAGATCTTACAACTCAGAACCCCAAACAGGTTCCTACAGCTCAGAGTGTCCCCACTCCTACAACTCAGGCACAAAGCCTTACCACGCAGTCTTCACCAAGACCTACACTCAGGCTAAACAGCCCTACCTCAGCCTACAATCAAGGCCTACACTCAGAGAATAAAATCTCCTACACTCAGGCACAATAGCCCTACCTCAGCCTTTATAAACTAGGCTTACAGCTCAGATCCCTTAGGATCCTGCAGAAAATAAAGTATACAAAGTGTTTAACCACAACTCTAAAAGAGAGAGATGAGTTGACTGGCTTCTTGATAAGTTCTTGATAGAACTTTGCAGAGATCAACCTCCCTTGGCTTTCTTCAAAGCTTATTGAATTAGAACATAGTAGGGTTGAGTCTCCTTTGAAGATGATCTTCTATCAACTTCTGTCTTGAGAATCAGATCTCAATCTGAAACTTACTTTACAGCCTGGTTCAACAGCTGTTCTTCTTAGAAGGAGCTCTCTCTCTCCAACTTCTTAGATCTTCTCTTGAAGGTCTTCTTCTTTGTTGTGTTGTTTTTGTCAATTCATTGATCACTTATATGTTTCTGTCGAAGGAGAAAGGTCTATAAATAGTCTTCCTCCAAGGTAACCGGCTGATCCGGTTTCTAACAACCTTCTGACAGCTCTGACAGTTGTAGTTGACCGGTTGAATTGGCAGTTGTCAAGTCATCCAGTCACTTCTTGAAATCTCTGTTGCTGTCTGTAAGTGTCGAGACAGATAGTCATTATGTGTCGACACAAATAGACTAAGTATCGACATAAGTAGACTAAGTGTCGACACTAGCCTTGATGGTGTCGACATAACTTCTTGTGTTGTTGTAACAGCTTCTCGACACTGCTTCTTCAGAATGTGTCGATAATGATTCTGTGTGTCGACACAAGCCTTCTGTAGAATGTGTCGACACTGATTGAGTGTGTCGACACAAGTACTTCTTCTTCAATACTTAGTTGATTTCTGCTGTGTGTCGACACAACTCCTGTGTGTCGACACATCTTCTTATGTTGAGACTTGTTGAGTGTCGACACATCTCCTTTGTGTCGACACATGCCTTCATGTGTTGAAATTTTGCTGAGTGTCGACACATCTCCTTTGTGTCAACACATACCTTCATGTGTTGAAACTTTGCTGAGTGTCGACACATCTCCTTTATGTTGACACATGTACTTTAACTTTGTTGAAGTTCGCTGAGTGTCGATATAGCCTCCCGGTGTCGACACTTTTGATGTCGACAAAGTTTCTCTGGGTGTCAACACTGCTTCTAAGTATCGACACTGATTATGTAGACAATTCTTCACTGTGTGTTGACACTGCCTATATGTGTCGACACATTTCTTCTGGTGTCAACTCTGCCTTCCTGGTGTCGACACAATTACTCCAAGTGTCGACACAACTTCTCTAGGTGTCAACACAAGCCTTCTTAAGTGTCGACACTTTTCCTCTATGTGTCGTCGACACATGGACTTAGAAACTTTTCCTGCAATCCTGCAGTTACTTAACCTGCACAAATAAACTCAAAGCACATCAAATACACCTTGATGTATATCATTGAGTAGGGTGAGGCTTCTTCAAATCAGGTACATATATTCCAATGTACCCAACATGGCTCAAACTGATGATGAACAAGAGCCCAGTTTATTGGGAAGGTAAACGCTCATACTCCTCTCTCTTATTCTGAAGTTTCTGAACATGATTATGAGGATAGCACTTCTGACGATGAGTCAGAACTCATGGCCCAGTATAAGGAGTTGATCATGGCTTACGACAAATGTTGCCGAGTCGTGAAAATTCAGGATAAAGAGATAAAGTCTCTCAAAGCTGAAGAGAGCATCTTGAGAGATAAAGTCGCAAAAACTTACTCGCTCGAAGAGAACTTCAATAATGCTATCGAAGAATATAATAAAGCTCTTGAGGATCTTGATCTTAAAGAGAAAATCATCAAAGAACTGAAAGCCCAACTTGCTACTGAAAAGAAACTTGTTGAATGTTTCTCGAAGCCCAAGATAGTTCTTCCATTCGTTGCTAAATTCTCAGCCAAGGCCAAGGGTGCTGGACTAGGCTATGAAGAACCTCCTAGTAAGTCTTCTAGGAGAAATAAGGCTCAACAAAAGAATAAGGCCGCCAAAAAGGCCTTAGCCAAAGAGAAGGGGAAAGCCTCTCAAGATCAGACCACGTTCAAAAATCTTATATTTCCTTCAAATGAGTTTGATCTTGATCCATCTTACGGATACTTTACTAGGCTTACTTATGTAGAGCCAAAGTCCCGTTATTAAGGATGGACTCGACCCAGAAACTTTGGCGAAAGTGTCTTTAAGGCACCTTATGAAGAAGTGATTCTTCAAAGCTGTGGCCCTTTCAATCATTGTCATAACTTCAAGAAGGCATCAAAGGCAAAACCTATTGTAGAAAAGCCAGTGAAGGAGAAGAAAACATGTGATTGTCATCATCATGAAGCTTCTTCCTCCAGGAATGGTGCCCCTGCTAGACCTCAATTCCAAAAGGTCAAGCAGGATAACTTGAGGCAAAGATACAACAGATTTGACTGTTGGTGTTGTGGCAGCATTGGTCACTTTGCCATTGATTGCTCGTTTAATCCACAAAATACTGCAACCCCACATATTGGCAATATGAAAAAGACCACTCCTAATGCTAATATTCGTAGGGGGAGTGTTCTTACCCAAGACCAAGGACCCAAACGTATTTGGGTTCCTAAGGCAAACTGACTGTGATTGCAGGTATGTCCAAAAGCCATCAAAATGCCAATCTGGTATTTGGACAGTGGATGCTCTCGGTATATGACTGGGACAAGAAGCCTAATTCAGAATTTTACTCCAGTTGTGAACGGACCAAAGGTCATCTTTGGTGGTTCAGACCGTGGAATTACTAAAGGCTACGGTATGATTACAAATGGTAATGTATCCTTCTCAGATGTGGATTACGTTGAAGGTTTGTAACATAACCTTTTAAGCATAAGTCAACTCTGCGATAAAGGATATATAGTTGAGTTTCACGCTGATAAGTGCTTGATAAAATCTGTTGACAACATGGAAACGATTCTATCCAGCACTCGAAGCAGAAACATTTTCTGTTTAAATTTCATTTGTTTAGATTCTTCGACACCAGTGCGCTTTTTAACAAAAGATAGTGCATCTCTTGGTGACCAATGGCACAAGAGACTAGCACATATTAATTCCAAAACTATTAATAAATTATTTTCAATGAACTTAGTATGTGATGCCCCAAATGTCAAGTACGTCAAAGATAGACCTTGTCATGCATGTGTAAAAGGCAAGCAAACAAAGGATACCTTTAAAAGGGTTATTGACAAGGATTCTAATAGATGTCTTCATCTACTGCATATGGACTTGTTTGGTCCACTGCAAATTAGAAGTTTGGGAGATAAGGATTATATGTTGGTAATTGTTGATGATTACTCACGCTTTGCGTGGGTGCTCTTTCTGAAACACATGTCAGATACCTTTGACATCTTTACTAATTTTGTCAGGCAAGGCAAGTTAAGAACGAGTACAATTTCTCCATAGTCAAAATCAGAAGTGACAATGGAACATAGTTTAAGTCTGGGGCCATGACAGAATTTTGTGAAAGCCTGGGTATCTTTCATGAGTTTTCCTCTCCTCGCACTCCTCAACAAAATGGAGTGGCCGAGAGAAGGACTAGAACACTCATAGAGGCCTGCAGGACCATGTTGAGTGATGCTTCACTTCCGGAATATTTCTGGGCTGAAGCCGTCAACACTGCATGTCACATGCAAAATCGAGCCCTCATAAACAAAAAACACCATAAGACACCTTACGAACTTCTGAAGGGCAGGAAACCAACAGTCTCATATTTTAGAATTTTTGGTTGTAAATGCTTCGTGCTCAACAATGACAAGTATCATACTACAATGTTGAGCGAAAAGTATTTTGAAGGTATTTTTGTAGGTTATAGTAGCCATAGGAAGACATATAGGATTTTAATAGAAAAAATCTAGTGGTAGAAGAATTGATACATGTTGTATTTGATGAGACGAGCTTGCTGAAAGCAACTCTTCTGGTATGCTTATTGAAGATGCTGGTGCAAAGCTGAAAGAAATTAGCTTTGATGGACCGTCAGAAGACAAAGGTGAAAAGTTCGTCAAAATCACCACTCCAACCCCTATTGGAGAGGCTGATGATCAAGATGAAGAAGTCATCCAAGATGAAGAAGTCTCTCCGGTGATAGAAGACAATGCAGATGCAAGGTCTCTAGAGCTCAGACATCTGAAGGATCACACCTTGGACCAGATCATAGGAGATCCCCGGGATGGTGTTAGAACTCATAGAGGTACAACTAATGAGAATCTATATTTAAGTTTTCTATCATAGGTTGAACCAAAGAAGTTTGAAGAACTAAACTGGTTCAAGCACTACAAAGTATGGAAACCTGTTCCAAGACCCAAAGGTAAGAACGTCAATGGGACAAAATGGGTCTACAAGAACAAGATGGACGAGGATGGAATGATTTTAAAGAACAAGGCAAGACTTGTCGCAAAAGGCTATCGTCAAGAAGAAGGAATCGACTTCGACCAGACATACGCTCCAGTGGCGAGGCTGGAGGCAATAAGGTTATTCCTAGCATATGCTGCACTCAAATGCTTCACTGTCTACCAGATGGATGTGAAGTCTGCCTTCCTTAATGGTGACATGAAGGAAGAGGTGTATGTGGAACAACCTCCAGGTTTCGTTGATTCTAACTTTCCTGATTATTTTTACTTACTGCATAAAGCATTATATGGTCTGAAACAAGCTCCTCGAGCTTAGTATGAGACGTTGTCTAGCTTTCTACTTGAGAACAAGTTCACAAGGGGAAAGATAGACAAGACATTATTTCTTAGGGAAATTAAGGGCAAGATTTTGCTAGTGCAAATCTATGTCGAAGACATTATTTTTGGCTCAACGAATGACAACCCCTGTAAGAAGTTTTCAAAATATATGCAAGGGAAGTTTGAAATGATCAGTATGGGTGAGCTGAAGTATTTCTTAGGGCTTCTAGTGAAATAGTCTGAAGATGGAATTTTCATCTCACAGACCAAGTTCACCAAAGAGCTAATTAAGAAATTCGGAATGGAGAACGCAACCTCGATGAGTACTCCAATGGGTTCAACAATGTCTCTGGACAAGGATGAAAAAGGGAAACCTTTTGATGAAACCAAGTACAGAAGCATTATTGGATCCTTGCTCTACCTTACTGCAAGTAGACCTGATATAATGTTCTCAACATGTGTCTGTGCTAGATTTCAGGTGAACTCTAAGGAATCTCACTACGCTGCTGCGAAGCGGATTTTGAGATACCTTAAAGGTACAACAAATCTTGGCTTATGGTACCCAAGAAGTAATGAAAGCGAACTAATAGGTTTTTCAGATACAGATTTTGAAGGGAGCAAAGACGACAGGAAAAGGACTTCAGGGATATATCAATTCTTTGGAAGAAGACTTATCTCCTGGAGTAGCAAGAAGCAGAACTGTGTAGCAATTTCAACCGCTGAGTCAGAGTACATCTCTGCAGGCAGTTGCTGTGCACAGTTACTTTGGATAAAGAATCAGTTTGAGGACTACAACATGAAGTTGAAAAAGATTCCATTGTTTTGCGACTCTTCCAGCGCAATAGCAATAGCCAACAACCCAGTCTCGCACAGCCGGACAAAGCATATAGAGCTAAGGTATCACTTCATCCGGGATCATGTGTAGTATGGGGACATACACCTTCAATATGTCCCTACAGATTGGCAAATTGCAGACATTTTCACGAAGCCGCTGGACGAGACCAAGTTCTCGTTCTTCAAAATAAAACTTGGGATGCTCAACAAAGAAGACTAGAAGAAGCTGTACTTTCAAGAAGGCTCAAGGCTCAAAGATGGAATTGGACAAAAGAGCTGAAGAAACCACGGTGAAGATTTGTTAAGAAGTTGCACTCTTCAAATAAGATGCTATTACCAAGCTATCTGTTGAAGTCAGAAAGGGGGAGAAATTGGTAAAAGATATCTAGAAAATTTTCATAGTTCCTTTGCTTGCTTACACTGCTTGATTACTTAGCATTCTTTTTATGTCCATAATTCACATTAGTGTAAACGGTTCCGACTTCTACAAATAGGGGGAGATTTTTGGGTATTTTATCCACACTAACCCAGATTTGATGAAGTCACCCTTGAACTAAGATGAATTAAGTTGTATTTGATGCTTGGTTTGAGTTATGTGTTTGCAAGAATTCTTATGGAAGTGTAGACCAATGTCAGTCTACAATGGGTCACCATACACAGGACCATACAATGTAATCCCTCATTGTGTGTTCCAAAGTGTTCACTCATGTGTAGCCTCTCTATTGGGATACACTTCATATTCAAGCTCTAGGACTATGTGAAAAGAATTGTTGTTGGTCATCCCTTAGAAGAAGAAATTTCTGTCAAGAAAATTTTCCTAAGTAAAGTACTCGAGTAGTTCTTTACTTACTCGAGTAAGTTACTGAATTCATACTCGAGTAATAATACTATTACTCGAGTAGATAAGATGTATCTCGAGTAGTTACATCAACTACTCGAGTAGTTCCCTTTCTTCTCTCGAGTTTACAGGAATTCTCTTCTCAAAAGTTTTCTAAGTTAAATACTCGAGTAGATCTGTATAGTACTCGAGTAGTTTCATCTATATACTCAAGTAGCTGAATTCTGACTCTCGTGTAGTTCTCACTTACTCGAGTAGTCTAAATCATATACTCGAGTAGTTCATCTACTACTCGAGTAGTCCAATGTTTATACTCGTGTAATCCAGATTTCCTTTCCAGAAAATTTCTCTAAGTGAATTACTCGAGTAGTCATCTCCATATACTCGAGTAGTTCCATTTGTCTCGAGTAGTTTATCTTCTATACTCGAGTAGTTCAGTTTTCCTGTTCCAGAAAATTGCTAAGTATATGACTTGAGTAGCTTCTTATATACTCGAGTAGTTCATTCTTATATACTCGAGTAGTATTTCTTATACTCGAGTGATATACTCCATCTCTCGTTTAAGTACTAAAGTACTCGAGTATATTATTCTTGTTACTCGAGTAGCTGATTCCTTGAACTCTTATTTACTCGAGTAGTTGACTTCATGTACTCAAGTAATGACCTCATTCCCTCTCGAGTAGTTTTCTAATATACTCGAGTAGTCATCTTCTACCTACTCGAGTAGTGCTGCATGTACTCGAGTAGTCTGTTATATCTCGAGTAATTTAGTTTGACTTTTCCAAAATTTCTTCAAGTCTAGACCTAACAGTCATATTCATAAACTCTGACGTGATTGGTCCACGTGTCTTTCTTAAATGACTCAATTAAGTCTAATCTTTTCTGATCCTATAAAAGGTCTTGTCTAAACCGACAAACCCTAATTTTTTAAAGATTATTTTAAGAACATTTTTGCAGCCGTACTCTCAAAAGAAATTTTGTCTCCTCTTTCTCTCTCCAAGAAAAGAAAACTCGCCGCCGCCGCCGTCGCAGATTTCCGACCGGCTAGGGTTTTCATCTTTTGAGGATTTAGATCAAGAAGATTTTACTGATCGAGATTTCCGCTCAACACATCATCCTCTATTCGATCGTGTAAAGTGAAGAAGTTCAAATCCATTCTTGCCGAGATTCTTCTTCAAAATTCTAATAAAGTTGCAAGCCTAGAAGAAGGAATTTCTGATTTACTGTTGCAGATCTGAACAAGAAGATTACTGTTTGTATTTCTATACAACTTTATTTAATTATTTTAGGAGACGTTTTCTCCGAGTGTAGGAGTTTTTCGACTCCGAGATTGTAGGAAGTTTTTCCTTCCGAGTCTAGATCTGTTGTGTGGATCGAGATTGTAGGAACATTGTTCTGATGGTAGGATTGTTTTTCAATACGAGATAGTGGGTAGCCGAGTCTAGTGCATTGCTAGATCGGTGAGGGAAAGTGAATGTACCCAATGTTGGGGAACCACTATAAATCTTGCCTCGTCTGTGTTTGTTTGTTTGGTAGATAGATCTGTGCATTGGTTTGAGATTTTTTTTATTCCGCAAAAAGACGCACAACTCACCTATTCACCCCCCTCTAGGTGATTTAGGTTGGTAATTACTAACTTTCAGGAATACTTCACGTCCATCTGATAGACAGTGAAGCCCTTAAGAGCGGCACATGGTAGGAATAACCTAATTGCCTCCAGCCTTGCCACTGGAGCGTACATCTGGTCAAAGTCGATTCCTTATTTTTGACAATATCCTTTGGTGTCGGGTCTGGCCTTGTTCTTTATGATCATTCCATCCTCGTCCATCTTGTTCCTGTAGACCCACTTTGTCCCAATGACATTCTTACCTTTGGGTCTTGGAACAAGTTTCCAGACTTGGCAACGCTTGAACTGATTTAGTTCTTCCTCCATCTCCATTATCCAAGATGCGTCTGAGTTTACTTCCTCAAACTTCTTTGGTTCGACCTGTGAGAGAAAACTCAAATATAAATTCTCGTTAGTTGTACCTCTATGAGTTCTGACACAATCCCAAGGATCTCCTATGATTTGGTCCATTGGGTGATCCTTTAGATGTCTGAGCTCTAGAGTCCTTACATCTGGAACTTCTTCTTCAATCACCGGAGTGACTTCATCAACTTGGACGATTTCTTCATCTTGATCATCAACCTCTCCAATTGGGGTTGGAGTTGTGATCTTGATGAACTTTTCACCTTTTTCTTCAGTTGGCTCATCCAAGTTTAGTTCTTTTAACTATGTACCTGTATATTCAATGAACACAATAGAAGAGTTGCCTTGCAGCAAGCTCTTCTCATCAAATACAACATGTATGGATTCTTCTACAACCAGAGTTTTTCTATTAAATATCATGTATGCCTTACTCTGGCTACTATACCATACAAAAATACCTTCAAAACTCTTTTCGCTAAATTTGGTAGTATGATACTTGCCATTGTTAAGGACGAAGCACTTACAACCAAAGATTCAAAGTATGCAACAGTCGGTTTCCTGCCCTTTAGAAGTTCGTAAGGTGTCTTATTATGGTTCTTGTTTATTAGTGCTCGGTTTTTCACGTGGCATGCAGTGTTGATGGCTTAAGCCCAGAAGTATTCCGGAAATGAGGCATCACTCAACATGGTCCTGGAGGCCTTTATGAGTATTCTATTCCTTCTCTTAGCCACTCCATTCTGTTGAGGAGTACAAGAAGAGGAAAACTCATGAAAGATACCCAAACTTTCATAGAATTCTATCATGTCCCCAGACTTGAACTCTGTTCCATTGTAACTTCTGATCTTGACTACGGAACAGTTGTATTCATTCTGGACCTGCCTGAGAAAATTTGTAAAGATGTCAAAGGTGTAACATCCCTCAAACAACTAGACCCCTAGAAGTGGTTTTGTCATGACTAGGTCATGACAAAACCCTAGGAAGCCCAAGAGGGCCAAGTAAACCTAGGAATGTAGGTGAGACCATAATGGTCTGCAAATAGTAAATTTTTGAATCTTAGTTTAAGATGACCATGGGGCTTCACCAAGTCTTCAAGACCCCTGTTGAAACCGGAAATCCGGTCTCATGTGGAGTTCGACCCTTGTGGAAGGGGTGACCGTGCACCTACTACCCTCAAGCAAACGATCTAGGCACAAGACTAGGAACGCAAGGGACAGACCCAAGGTCTCAGCGTGGAGGACCCGCCGCATACCCGGAAGACTAACTAACTCTTCCCCTCCCAAGCCAAGGGCTGAGCTAAGGCACCTTCAGAGGGCTCTCTTGGCCGACCGGAACATCCAAGGAGGATCTCGAGATCCACTCCCAAACTAGAGGTGCCACCTCGGGTCTATGTAAAATGCTCCCCGCCTGCCTTACTATTGGCGCCAAACCGCCCAGCAGCCCTACTCTATGCAGCCCCAATTGGGCCACTAATAGCGGAACTCCGCTACTCTGAAAGGATGGCAACGGGCCATCAGGGGCTTCCCGGCATCTATATCTCGGGGCCCACACGGGGGGAGCGGTTCACGAAAAGACCGCTCGCCCAAGACAGGAGGAGTAAACTACATTCACAGGGCATCAGAGATATAAAAGAATATTACAGGAATATAAATTCCATACTCGGCACGCAGACCGGAAATATAAACAAAATGGCCTTCGAGGGCCAGCACAAGTTGGGCTTAAGCCCGCTACTCCCCGCCTGGTACTGCAACACCTGTACGCCAACGTCTCGACGAGCGGCAGCCAACTAGTCATCGGTCGGCCAACATAAGCGGACCAAACATATTGTGCACATCCCCTTTTTGAGGGCTACGGAGCGCATTCCCTGCAAGCGGCTAAATAAACAACTTCCTCGGAGTCTTCTCCGGGAACCCCAGAACATCACCAATCCGGCTCACACGTCCGGATGGGCTTCACACAGCATGTCTAAACCCGTACTCACGCTTCCGGGCACTAATGCAATTAACTGTGGGGACGTACACGTCAACCCGTCGGGGAGCTCCCTTCCCCCCACCCATTGGTGGAGAGGGGCTTCCGTGCGAATATGGAGATTGAAGGCTTCACATGCCCAAGTTGAAACATCGTTACCCTTGTCGCGTATTTGTCGGCGGGGACGGGAGAGGAGCTCCGGGTCGATTCTGCTACGTGCGGCCGCGTCTGTGTTCGATCCCCACTCCAGGCCGAGCCTTGCTCCAGGCCGAGCCTCGCTCCAGGCCGAGCCTCGCTCCAGGCCGAGCCTCGCTCCAGGCCGAGCCTCGCTCCAGGCCGAGCTTGTTGCCGGTGGTGAAAAATTAGGGCTTAGCCCCAGGTCGAACCCCACTCCAAGCCGAGCCCTGCACCAGGCCGAGAGAAAGGGAGGGGGCCGGGTTGCTCCAGGTGGCCGGGAGAGAGGGAGAGGGGTTTCAGTTGTGCTGCTTCTGGATGGGAGAAAGGGAGGGGGTCGGGCGGCCCACTCCTTGCTGAGGTGGCGGCCGGAGACAAATCGGGAGGCGGGCGGCGCTCGGATTGCTGCTCCAGGCCGAGGGAGAGAGAGGCGGCCGAGGTTGCGGCTGTGCTTCGCCGGCGACGGGAGAGAGGAAGAGGGGCGGTGGGGCTCGGCTTTGCCAGCGACGGGAGAAAGGAAGAGGGGCGGTGGGGCTCGGCCTTGCCGGTGGCGATCTGGACGGAGGGAAAGGGGGGCAGCGTTTGGGCTGCTGCTCGAAGCCGAGGGAGAGAGGGGCGGCCGGGGTTGCGGCTGTGCTTTGTCGGCGGGAAAGAGGGCGGGGAAGGGGCGGCAGCGGCGGCGGGGCGCCAGGATCCGCCGGGCTAGGGCTCCTCTTTCTCCCCCTCGATCTCCCCTGCTGTAACCCGCGCCCCCCTTTCTCTTATTTTTCTTTTTTATTCCCCTCTGTCCCGAGCCCTCAAGCCCCCCTCTCTCTAAAATCCCGCCTGCCCCCCATCCCTCATATCACCTAACTTATATATAAAATATTACATATATTATAATATAATATATAATATATATATATATATTATAATATAATATATAATATATATATATGTATTATAATATAATATATAATATATGAACCTATGCGCATAGAACCTCCACACGCACGCACGCACGAGGACCCGTACGTCCTCCGAACAGGGTCGCACCAACTCGTCGCCCATAACACGCCCCTAGGCTGACATTTGGGGAGGGTACCACTCGCCCGGCTACGGGGTTGTACATAATCCCCGCTCTTTTCGAGCTTGGCACAAGCTCGGAAAGAATCATCCAACCCAACGTATCCGGCGAGTGGGAGCCGACCCAAAAAAAATTCCGAGAGAAACTGAAATCTGCGCTTGGAACATCGATCTCTCCACGACCTTTCTGATCTTTTTGAACCACTCGATACCCCTTGGCTCACTGCTATTGAATTGCCCTCATGCCATTACTTACAACGAGTATACAATTTCTCGTGATATCGTGAAACAACAAAGTCATATATTCTGTATCCTCTTGTACACGTGGAGCTAATCCTCTCCCCCCAGGTGTGCCTACAGCCCTGCCAGCTAATGAAAGCCTGACAACGAGTCTACCCGGGGCCGAGCAGCACTCGGGGTCCCTTACCCCCCAGGCGAGCCTACGGACCCGCCAGCTAGTGGGAGCCTGACAGCAAGTCTACTCGGGGCCGAGCATCACTCGGGGTCCTGCAAAAAGTCTCCACGAACCAACCCTTTCCCCCCAGGTGTGCCTACAGCCCTGCCAGCTAATGAGAGCCTGACAGCGAGTCTACCCGGGGTCCACTACTACCGCCGTCGAGTGACTTCCGGCCCTGCCAGCTAGGTGAGAGCCTGACAGCGGGATCTGCTCGAGGCCCACGGATGACACCGAGTGACTTCCGGCCCTGCCAGCTAGGTGAGAGCCTGGCAGCGGGATCTGCTCGGGGTCCAAAACAACCGCCATCGAGTGACTTCCTGCCCTGCCAGCTAGGTGAGAGCCTGACAGCGGGATCTGCTCGAGGCCCACGGATGACACCGAGTGACGTCCGGCCCTGCCAGCTAGGTGATAGCCTGACAGCGGGATCTGCTCGGGGTCCAAAACTACCGCCATCGAGTGACTTCCGGCCCTGCCAGCTAGGTGAGAGCCTGACAGTGGGATCTGCTCGAGGCCCACGGATGACACCGAGTGACTTTCGGCCCTGCCAGCTAGGTGAGAGGCTGGCAGCGGGATCTGCTCGGGGTCCAAAACAACCGCCATCGAGTGACTTCCGGCCCTGCCAGCTAGGTGAGAGCCTGACAGCGGGATCTGCTCGAGGCCCACGGATGACACCGAGTGACTTCCGGCCCTGCCAGCTAAGTGAGAGCCTGGCAGCGGGATCTGCTCGGGGTCCAAAACAACCTCCATCGAGTGACTTCCGGCCCTGCCAGCTAGGTGAGAGCCTGACAGCGGGATCTGCTCGAGGCCCACGGATGACACCGAGTGACTTCCGGCCCTGCCAGCTAGGTGAGAGCCTGGCAGCGGGATCTGCTCGGGGTCCAAAACAAACGCCATCGAGTGACTTCCGGCCCTGCCAGCTAGGTGAGAGCCTGACAGCGGGATCTGCTCGAGGCCCATGGATGACACCGAGTGACTTCCGGCCCTGCCAGCTAAGTGAGAGCCTGACAGCGGGATATGCTCGAGGTCCAAAACAACCGCCATCGAGTGACTTCCGGCCCTGCCAGCTAGGTGAGAGCCTGACAACGGGATCTGCTCGAGGCCCACGGATGACACCGAGTGACGTCCGACCCTGCCAGCTAGGTGAGAGCCTGGCAGCGGGATCTGCTCGGGGTCCAAAACAACCGCCATCGAGTGACTTCCGGCCCTGCCAGCTAGGTGAGAGCCTGACAGCGGGATCTGCTCGAGGCCCACGGATGACACCGAGTGACTTCCGGCCCTGCCAGCTAGGTGAGAGCCTGGCAGCGGGATCTGCTCGGGGTCCAAAACAACCGCCATCGAGTGACTTCCGGCCCTGCCAGTTAGGTGAGAGCCTGGCAGCGGGATCTGCTCGAGGCCCACGGATGACACCGAGTGACTTCCAGCCCTGCCAGCTAGGTGAGAGCCTGACAGCGGGATCTGCTCGGGGTCCACAACTATCCGACTTGACTTTGCTCGAGATGGAGACATCTTATCTACTTAAGAGGTGCTGGAGAGTCAATTGCACCGATGCTTTTACAAATGGAGGACGCATTCTATACATAAGAGAGACGATCTGGAAGTCTCCAAATCGGGAAGCTGGCGTCCGAGCCTGTTCCTAGTAATTCCTCCAATCGGAAGAGAGATGCAATCGGGGGGACATAGGCCGACGTGCAAGGGGGAGCTGATCTCGGCCGTCAGTGCAGAGGCTCGGTCTTACAATAGCACTTAGAGTCCCGAGGCATCGTCCCATCATACGAGCTGGGCTATTTAGAAGGAACAGGTTGGACGTTTCGTATCCTGATCTAATGACAAAGATCACTTTCCGCCATGTCGCATGTGATTGCTTGGAGAGATCGGCCCTTTATCAAATCTGGGAGGTTAGCTTCTGGGCTCATTCCTGATAATTCCTCTAGTCGGAGGAGAGGTGCGATCGGGGGGACATAGGCCGACGTGCAAGGGGGGAGCTGATCTCGGCCGTCAGTGCAGAGGCTCGGTCTTACAATAGCGCTTAAAGTCCCGCGGCACCGTCCCATCGTCCGAACTAGGCTATTTAAATGGAACGGGTTGGACGCTTGGCTTCCGGAGTCGATCGTGAGGCTAACCCTTGAAGCCCTCAGAAGCTCGAGGCGAATCGGTAATAAAGGGAAAAATTGACCGCCACTGAATTACAGGGAAGAGATAACATATTACCGATAGGGAGGGAACCCTTTCCGGTCACCCCGGCTCCTTATACCTCTCACCTGCTCTCTTACTTTATCCTGAGGATAATAACCTCCAGATTTCTCGTTGATGTAACAAGTGGGGACACATGGGTTTTCACAGGTAGAAGTGCTTCAAATAGGTGCAAATCCTACTCCAAATACTATGAGATTCAAACAACAGCTATGTTGAGGGGACAACTCTGAGTATGAGGACCTTACATACAAAGTATCAACGCATGACCATGGTCGTCACCTGGTTCCACTTCTATAGCCATGATGTTCGCCTGAGTTCTTCTGTGCTGGTCACTCTCCACGCTCACCGCACCAAAATGTTGAAACCGGAAATCCGGTCTCATGTGGAGTTCGACCCTTGGGGAATGGGTGACCGTGCACCTACTACCCTCAAGCAAACGATCTAGGCACAAAACTAGGAATGCAAGGGACAGACCCAAGGTCTCAGCGTGGAGGACCTGCCGCATACCCGGAAGACTAACTAACTCTTCCCCTCCCAAGCAAAGGGCTGAGCTAAGGCACCTTCGGAGGGCTCTCTTGGCCGACCGGAACATCCAAGGAGGATCTTGAGATCCACTCCCAAACTAGAGGTGCCACCTCGGGTATATGTAAAATGCTCCCCGCCTGCCTTACTATTGGCGCCAAACCGCCCAGCAGCCCTACTCTATGCAGCCCCAATTGGGCCACTAATAGCGGAACTCCGCTACTCTGAAAGGATGGCAACGGGCCATCAGGGGCTTCCCGGCATCTATATCTCGGGGCCCACACGGGGGAAGCGGTTCACGAACACACCGCTCGCCCAAGACAGGAGGAGTAAACTACATTCACAGGGCATCAGAGATATAAAAGAATATTACAGGAATATAAATTCCATACTCGGCACGCAGACCGGAAATATAAACAACATGGCCTTCGAGGGCCAGCACAAGTTTGGGCTTAAGCCCGCTACTCCCTGCCTGGTACTGCAACACCTGTACATCAACGTCTCGACGAGCGGCGGCCAACTAGTCATCGGTCGGCCAACATAAGCGGACCAAACATATTGTGCACATTCCCTTTTTGGGGGCTACGGAGCGCATTCCCTGCAAGCGGCTAAATAAACAACTTCCTCGGAGTCTTCTCCGGGAACCCCAGAACATCACCAATCCGGCTCACACGTCCGGATGGGCTTCACACAGCATGCCTAAACTCGTACTCACGCTTCCGGGCACTAATGCAATTAACTGTGGGGACGTACACGTCAACCCGTCGGGGAGCTCCCTTCCCCCCACCCGTTGGTGGAGAGGGGCTTCCGTGCGAATATGGAGATTGAAGGCTTCACATGCCCAAGTTGAAACATCGTTACCCTTGTCGCGTGTTTGGCGGCGGGGACGGGAGAGGAGCTCCGGGTCGATTCTGCTACGTGCGGTCGCGTCTGTGTTCGATCCCCACTCCAGGCCAAGCCTTGCTCTAGGCCGAGCCTCGCTCCAGGCCGAGCCTCGCTCCAGGCCGAGCCTCGCTCCAGGCCGAGCCTCGCTCCAGGCCGAGGCTCGCTCCAGGCCGAGCTTGTTGCCGGTGGTGAAAAATTAGGGCTTAGCCCCAGGTCGAACCCCACTCCAAGCCGAGCCCTGCTCCAGGCCGAGAGATAGGGAGGGGGGCCGGGTTGCTCCAGGCGGCCGGGAGAGAGGGAGAGGGGTTGCAGTCGTGCTGCTTCTGGACGGGAGAAAGGGAGGGGGTCGGGCGGCCCGCTCCTTGCTGAGGCGGCGGCCGGAGACAAATCGGGAGGCGGGCGGCGCTCGAGTTGCTGCTCCAGGCCGAGGGAGAGAGAGGCGGTCGGGGTTGCGGCTGTGCTTCGCCGACGACGGGAGAGAGGAAGAGGGCGGTGGGGCTCGGCTTTGCCGGCGACGGGAGAGAGGAAGAGGGGCGGTGGGGCTCGGCCTTGCCGGTGGCGATCTGGACGGAGGGAAAGGGGGCAGCGTTCGGGCTGCTGCTCCAAGCCGAGGGAGAGAGGGGCGGCCGGGGTTGCGGCTGTGCTTTGCCGGCGGGAGAGAGGGCGGGGAAGGGGCGGCGGCGGCGGCGGGGCTCCAGGATCCGCCGGGCTAGGGCTCCTCTTTATCCCCCCCGATCTCCCCTGCTGTAACCCGTGCCCCCCTTTCTCTTATTTTTCTTTTTTATTCCCCTCTATCCCGAGCCCTCAAGCCCCCCTCTCTCTAAAATCCTGCCTGCCCCCCATCCCTCATATCACCTAACTTATACATAAAATATTATATATATTATAATATAATATATATAATATATATATATATATATATATATATATATATATATATATTATAATATAATATATAATATATATATATATGTATTATAATATAATATATAATATATGAACCTATGCGCATAGAACCTCCACACGCACACACGCACGAGGACCCGTACGTCCTCCGAACAGGGTCGCACCAACTCGTCGCCCATAACACGCCCCTAGGCTGACATTTGGGGAGGGTACCACTCGCCCGGCTACGGGGTTGTACAACCCCACCATGGTCTCATCAACCCATTATAAGGTCCATTAAAGCCCTAAGGGTCCATTGAAGTCGACCCAGGGTGGCCAAGTTGACCTAGAACCACTCTAGGCCTAAATTGGGCAAGGTTCCCTTACTAAGGGCAGTGTGCCCTAGTAAAGCCAACTAAACCTACCAGGGCCCTGCTAGACCTAAAGTGGGGTCAATGGGTCACTAAGGACCCATGGAGGGCAGTCAATGTGGTTAAGTTGACAAAAGTCAACTCTAACCCTAAATGGGTCAACCTAACCTACATAGGGTCAACTGACCTTCCCTTAGCCAAGTGGATCTCACTCATGTCCTCCTAACCATAGAGTGAGGTCAATGGGTCACCTAGGACTCATTGGGGTCAATCCAAGAGGCTAAGTTGACCCAAGTCATCCCTAACCCTAAATGGGTCAAACTGACCTGCACAGGGCCAATTGAAGTTCCCTTAGCCAAGTGGACCCTACACATACCTTCCTAACCCTAGTGAGAGGCTAATGGGTCACCAAGGACCCATTGGGGTCAACCAAAAAGGCTAAGTTGACCCAAGTTAACTCTAGACTAAAGTGGTCAAAGTGCCCTGATTAAGGGTCAAGTGACCTCCAAAGGGCCAAGTCAACCCAACATAGACCTTAGGGGATGCCAATGGGTCACCAAGGACCCATTAGGGGCAACCTCAAAGACCAAATTGACCAAGGTCAACCCTAGTCAAGGTTTAGGTCAAGCTAGCCCAAATGGGCTAACTAAAGCTCAAGCCCAATTCACTTGTGCTAACCATGTATTAGTGGATGAAATGAACATGTGGGCTGCCACTGGGTTAGGTAGGAGTCAAATATTAGACTTGGTGAGTAAGAGAGAGAAAAAGCTTCAAATGAAACAGAGAGAAAGAGAAGGGAGTAATGGGGGAAGACTTTGGGGCTCATCCTTCCCCTTCCCCAACCCCCCCCCCCCCCCATTCAATTCACTTGGATAAGGGGAGTACAGTCCCACTTCAACCAGCTGGCCTTTGACAGGTTTGAGCCATGCTTCATCCCCCACCCACCATGGCCGAAATGTGACTAAGGGGCCATTAATGGAAATGCAGCCTGCACCCACCTAACACCCCAACTCCCCTTCTTAAGAGCTTCACTGGACTCCAGGGATTCAGTTCCACACATTACCTGAAGGAGCCAAGGTGGTCCACTGTGAAGTTGTAGAAATCCGACCACCACCACCACCACCACCATGACAATCCGGCAATCAGCAAGGCTTCAGCCACCCACACAGGTCCTCATCCACTCCTTCTTCCATGGGTAGTTCATAACAATCCTTAGGGCCAAGGTTCGGGCTCAATTGAGCCTGATCGGGAGAGCATATCTCCATGTTTTTCTGCAAAAATGCACTTGTTGGGTTCACCGGAATAAGTCCCTCCGGTGGCTGTGCCGCCGACTGGCGACAGCCACCACCTCAACGGAGGTGGTGGTGGCGGAGGCCGGCCGGGGAGGTGGCTGGATGGCCGGTGGCAGCGGTTGGAAATGGATCCAGGCGGTTTGAATCGGGACCGTCGGCTGGAGGTGGAATACAACCGGATGCCGTCCAAAGCTGCGCCAAGATTCGTTCTGTAATGATTTTAAACTATAGGTTTTAATTATTCTGATTATTTCAATTCTGTCACATTATTACTATTTAAATTTTTAAATTACTAAAAATAGTTAGAAGCCCTGTAGGAGAAAATGGTCAACACAGGATTTGTATCCCTATGGGTCTACCTTATTATAAAATTGGTTTGAACCAATTTGGGTGTCTGGTTTGACCAGGGCACCCATTTTGGTGTGGTCTATACCTAGCTCTAGGCAGAAATCAATATGGATGCCCACTCTTCATCTCTAGTCCAAATGACTTGAAATTTGGACAGGGAGTCACCCAAGGCCATATCTAGGGCCTGCCCAAAAATGATAATTTTTGGGCACAATTTTGCCATAGGTTTTTGGAATTATTTAATTTCCTTAGGGTAAATTTATATAGAGACTAAATGACCTCGAAACTCACCCAAATTTTGGTGAGTGGTGCTTGGGATCATTTTAAAGCTCTGGTGAAAATGTCATATCATTTGGAGGTGGTTTGAAATGAAATCAGGCAAACCCTATCCTTGCCTTAAAAAGGGTATTTTGGTCAAAAAGTGCACTTTGGGTTTTGAGTCGCCAAATCACCTCAACAGAGGTTGAAAATGGGGCCACTGGATTGACATGGATTTTAGCACCTCCACATGGAAGATGTGGTAGATTGAAATAGATTTTCCCTAAGATCTAAGACCAAACCCTAAGGAAGGGCTTTTGTGCCTTATAAAGGGCATGAGGCCAAAAGATCTTGAATGAACTTGAAATTTGGTGGGAGGGTACTAGGGTAACTAAAGCCCTCTGGTAAAAATATTAGGGGATTTGGAAAAGGGTAGGCCCCTCAAAATCCTAACACTAGTTTAGGGCACAAATCTTATGATGCTAGAATAGGTTAGTAAAACTCATTGAACAATAACGAAATTTGGGTAGTGTGTTCATAGGGGTAGTATGAACCTCTGGTAATTTAATTGGGAATTTTGGATCAATAATCTTAGCACTTTCTTTGTAACTCATGGGATTGCCCTAATTAATCATTTGGTTTTTATAATCCCACTGCCTTTTAGAAAGTCATGAAAATTAGGCAGAGGAAGTTTTAGATCTTAATGCTCATGTATGAATGTTACTAGAATTTTTGAATACATATGTGCAGTACCTACTTCACAAGATCAATAACTTGGAAAATTGTTCATTAATTTGTTTAGAGCTCATTACTTGATAATAAATTATGAAACTTGACTTAGAGCATTTATATGTTCTTACAATCATCCTTGAATGTTTTCAGAATTTTTGGAAATAGTTTTGCTCTAGTTGCCTCTTAAATTGATTAAAGTAGGTTATATTCAAAAATGAGATTCAGCGGCTTAACCTTGTTGAAAAATTGGGATACTTGGGATTCTGTGTTAAATAATCATCTTGAATTTATCATAAATTTGGTAGAGCATTTAACTGTCTCAAATGGGCACTTGATGTTCAAACAAGGGTTTTTGATTTACTAGATTAATTAAATAAATTATCAGATAATTCGGAAAATTGTGAATTTCTGGATTTAGGCCACAAATGTCATAATAGCCCTCCAGTAATTATTATAGGAGTATTGGGTGATTATTTGGTGTACCTCCCATTTTACATGTCATATAGCTTAACTTGGTCTGCATTTAGTAAAATTCCAGAATTTAGGTTGGAATATGAATTTGGGCACATGAGTTTGGGATAACTATTTGTTGGTTTGGATAAATAAAAATGAGTTCATAATTGGAAGTTAGGATGAGTAGAGTGTTGGTTTGGCTAGTGTTAGGTGGTGCTCGGGATCGACGAAATATCGCCTTTCCCGTGGGGTGGAAGTGTCAAATACTCTACGGTTAGATCCAGTAAAACAAGTAAGTGTTTGGAAATTTTGATAGCAACCAATATTAGTAATTGCCTTGCGAAAGGGAGCTTTGGGCGTAATCCCATCGTAGTTCCATTTGCCTTCGAGAGCCCTCCGCGGGGAATACCTTGGGCAGTCCTGGGTTAAACCTAAACTATAGGCAAAAACTGGAATGCAACAGTAACTAGTAATACTAGAGTTTCACATTAACTCACCTCAATTTCTTGTGGTGGTAGTTTGTGTCACTCAGGCTGTAGGCTCAGTGGATTGGGTGGTGGGAAGGTTGGCCCGGCGAGTTTTGACTCGGTTGTTGTTTGTCACGGACGGGATGGTCCGGGGAGCTTTGGCTCGGTATCTGGTGCATAAGTTGCATGTGCATAAAAAATAAGGTGGTGGGTCTTCGGTATTGGTGATTCAATGCACCGACGCCAATACATTGACTCGACAAGTGTGGTTTAGCACTTGGACAAATAAAGTCCTGTACGCCAGCCGGCAAGAGTACGCAGGAGCTCAGCTTTGTGCACCAGCGTTGAGGCGTATGATTGGTCTGACTGGTAGTGAAATTACCGGTTTAGAGGAGGGTGAGGCCCAACCTACCGCTTTTCCACAACGGAGGTATCCTGGGAGTTTCAACTCTAGAAAGGTTGAACTAAAGGTCTGTGTAGACAGATTCCAGTGGGTGAGTTGCACTTGCATGTTCAAATCATGACATAATTGTATTTCATAGCAAAATTATTGCATATAACCCGACATTTATTGTATAAGTGGTATGGGACACTTTATACAATAGGCCCTACAAAACGACCCATTGGTTTATAAGTTCGTTCGAGCGTGCGTATAAGTTATGGTTTTTATTCCGTATTATATATATATATGCTTGCTAGAAAACCGACACCCTATCGTATAAATTGGAATGAAACTTTTTATACGATAGGAGCCTTGCAAAAGATCCCTTGGCTTATGTGTCTTCATATAAGTTAATGTTACTTTTCCTTTTCTGTCTTTTCATACCTTATTTACTGCCATATATACTATAGAACTGCTAGATTAGTTTCGCCGCGATCTGTTTATTTTTTATTCTCCACTTTCATGTCCTCTCCTTTCCTTCTCCCCGCTCGGTGCCTAGGAGCCGTGGGGGAAGGGGCGGGGGATGATAGGGCTTAGTCTTTTAGACTAACGGTTTTCGAACCACATCATTTTAGGGGACCATGGAGCCCAGCATGGAGCAGCAGCCCCGGAGGTCGTCACACTTGGAGATCGGGCAGTCTAGTACAGGAGTTCAGACGGCAGGGACTGTGAGTCCTGATTGCTAGTAGTTATATTAGTTTTGTTTCCACGATGAGAGATATGTAGTGGGGACTTGATGTACTGGGCATGAGCCCATGTTTTTGGTACTCTTATTACATCTGTGGACACTCCCTTCGTGGAGATTATTTACTATATTTATGTGATTTCTGTGGACTTGCCTCTTACTATTTTTCTACAGTTGTGATCAATTTGGCCGGCAGGATCGGCATTTTGTAGTGATGACCTTCCTGGTGCGAAGGTGTCACCGCAAAGCAGCGGTTCTTGGTCGATGACCCCGGTGTTATTAAAAACAAAAGGGGTCTTAATAGTGGTAAAAGAGCAAACCTAGATCGAAAAGTAGTAGTCCACAACCCCTGGGTCACACCAGCGCGAGTTTAGTTTGGGGACAAACTAAGCAGTGGAAGCAGTGGTGTGCGCATATGGGGGATCACATGTAAATCGTCCATTTTTAATTAGGACTGAATCATTTATTTACTATTGGCTTTTGTTACGCAGCCCCCGGCACAGCCTACGCCACAGGGCGGAGTCCAGCAGACTCCGAATGTTGCACCACCTCCCCTGGTCCCCACTCTGTTCCTACAGTCAGAGATGGGGCAGACTCAGATATCTATCTTGGAGGCTCTTAGGGCTCAACAGGTTCTGGCTCCGCAGCCAAACCCGGGGGCCAACTGGCTGAGTATATTTTGAGGACGTTCTCCTCGTCCTACTTGGGGACAGAGTCTACCATTCGGATGGAGGAGTGGCTGGACATTATGTATGAGATGCTGACTGGGATCCGGTGCCCGTGGGAGGAGAGGGTGCCCTTAGTAGTCTCTTGCTTGGAGTCCCATGCCAAGAGATGGTGGAAGACATCGCTGGACACGATGTTTGCGGACAAAGAGGTTGCAGAGATTGCTTGGGGGGAGTTCAGGGTTGCATTGTTGGAGCATTTTGTTCCGCAGTCGGCCAGAGATGAGATAGAAGATAGATTTCTACAGTTGAGATAGGGTAGCAAGACAGTGGTGGAGTATCATCGGGAGTTCAACCACCTAGCCCAGTTTGCAGTTTCTTATAAGTTGGATGAGGCAGGTTACACTAAGAGGTTCTATAAGGGCCTGCGAGAGGATCTGAGGGAGGCTCTATTGTTCGTGTCCGACAGGCCAATTCCTCGGATATTGGATATGGTGAAAAGGATCGAGGAAGATTGGCATACTACCCAAGGCCGGAAGCGGCCAACTGAGGAACAGGGCCTGGGAGCTAGAAATGATTAGCGACGGGGCCGCATCACAGATGGGAGGAGAGTAGAAGAACAGCCTCGTCAAAAGGTGAGACAGGAGTAGAGGGAACTAGTAGTGGTGGCCTCTCAGCCACCCTAGATGCGGGAGGTGCAGAAACCCGGGGGTAAGGCATATCGCCCGGCAGAGTGCTTCAACTGTCATCAGGTGGGGCATATCTGGAGGAACTGCCCTATGAGGGGGGCACCACCACCAGCACCACCACCTGCCTCGCCAGCTCAGTATTTTGGAGGCCGAGTATGTGGCTGAGGTCGTGGATACCAGGGAAGAGACCACAGGCAAGAGAGGGAGAAAGTGTATGCACTAGATCTTACTCAACAACGGAATCTAGAGCAAGTGATCACAGGTACTCCAGTTAATTTTAAGTTTTATCTTTCCTAGATAATTAGGGATATGGATATAGAACTGATAAACTAGAAAAGAAAACCATAATTAGATTTCTAAGACTTTAAACTACCCCAGGCATAGTCTACATCAGTGGCAAGCCCGCCTATAAACTGTTCGGTACGGGTGCTTCGCACTTGTTCGTTTCAGAAGCCTTCGTGGAAGGGCTCGAAAGCGTGGAGCATTTCACTGGCTTGATGATGAGGATATGACTACCAGACGGATCAGAGCTACTCACCACCGCCCGCTGCAACATGGAGGTGGAGATCAGTGGAAAGATATTTGAAGCACCAGCGACGATTATGAAGATGCCAGTCTTTGATTTGATCCAGGGAATGACATGGTTGCACTGGAATAATGCTCAGATTGACTGCATGTCCAAGAGGATTACTGTGAGCCTTGGGGATTCCTACATCGTCATTGAAGGTATTAGATCTATTCCACCTCTCTTGATGTTATCCGTGTAGGCCGTCACGACCCACTTGTAGGGGGAGGAAGTATATGAAGTGCTGTTTGAAATGGCTGAGGCCAAGGGTTCCATCTCGGATATCCCGGTGGTGCGAGATTTTGCCGACATATTCCTAGAGATGATTCCAGGGCTACCCCCACACCGGGAGCAGGATTTTCGGATACAGCTAGTGTCGGGGGCTAAGCCGGCATCTAGAGACCCTTACTGGATGGCCCCTAAGGAGCTGACAGAGTTTCGAAGCCAGCTCCAGGATCTAGTGGAGGCCGGATTTGTCCGGCCAAGCACTTCGCCATGGGGAGCCCCAGTGTTGTTCGTCAAGAAGAAGGACGAGACACTTAGATTGTGCTTCGACTACCGGGCACTGAACCGATTGACAGTCCGGAATACCTATCCACTGCCAAGGATAGATGAGCTGTTTGACAAGCTGGAGGGCGTGCATTTCTTTTCAAAATTGGATTTGAGGTCGGGCAACTATCAGCTGCGGATTCAGGAGTAGGACATTCTGAAGACTGCCTTCAGTAGTAAATATGGGCTATTCGAGTTCATCGTGATGCCTTTCGGGCTCAAGAATGCACCGTCGGCGTTCATGAGCCTCATGAATTGGTTGTTCGAGGCATATCTGGATGTGTTCGTCATTATATTTATTGATGACATCCTTATTTACTTGAGGATAGAGGAGGAGCACACACGTTATCTAACGCTGACCCTGGAGAGAATGCAGGAGCACCTGCTTTATGCGAAGTTAAGCAAATGCCAGTTCTTGTTGATGGACTTAGCTTTTATAGGCCATATAATCAGTGATGCTGGGTTGGCAGTGGACCCGGCCAAGATTCAGGCAGTTCGGGATTGGCCGCAGCTGAAGTCGGTCACAAATGTGCGAAGTTTTCTAGGACTTGCCGGTTACTACCGGAAGTTTGTGGAGGGATTTTCTCGTATTGCCCTTCCACTCACATCCCTGATGAGGAATGATGTGCCCTTTGTCTCGACCATGCAATGCGAGGTGGCATTTCAAGAGTTGAAAGATCGACTCACCTCGGCTCTTATACTTGCCCTCCCTTCAGGGAAAGAAGGATTCCAGGTGTGTACCGACGCTTCCTACCAGGGCATGGGTGCAGTGTTGATGCAGAATGGTCATGTGATAGCATATGCTTCTAGGAAGCTGAAGAAGCATAAGCAAAACTACCCAGTTTATGACTTAGTGATGGGAGCGGTAATATTTGCTCTGAAAGTCTGGCGACACTATCTGTATGGCGTCCACTGCAACATTTACTCTGATCACAAGAACTTGAGGTATGTGGACACGCAGAAAGAGCTGAACATCAGGCAGAGATGATGGGTGGAGCTCTAGCAGATTACCATTACGAGATGGACTACCACCCAGGGAAGGTGAATGTGGTGGAAGATGCGCTAAGACGGAAGTCCGCAAACCCTGGAGCAGGAACGCAGTTGATGGCCTTGGAGTTGGTCCAGATGTTAGAAAAGATGTCGGTATTCTTAGTGTCCGAGGATCACCCTGAGCTGTACCGGGAGTACCTAGCATCGTTGATTGCCCCAGATGACATCTGAGACCGAGTCAGAGATGGGCAGAGGCAGGATGCCCAGCTAGAGCCGATATTCCGGGCCTTAGAAGCAGGCACTACTGGAGAATACTTGCTGAGGGATGGTCTAGTGTGTTTCAGGGCACAGAATTACATACCAGAGGGAGGCCAGGTCCGGGAAGATATCATGATGGAGGCTCATTGTAGTTGGTATTCAGTACACCCGAGAGTTACGAAGATGACTGCAGACCTAAAGAAGACCATGTACTGGCCAGGCATGAAGAAGGATATCACCTACTTTATGACCCACTGCGAGGCAAGCCAGCTAGTGAAGGCGGAGTGCAGAAACCCCGCAGGATTATTGCAGCCACTCCCAGTGCCGGAGTGGAAGTTCGACGATATCGTGATGGACTTCATACATGGGCTTCCCTGATCACAGACGGGAAACGATTCGATCTGGGTGATCTTCGACCGGCTGACTAAGGTAGCCATATTTATCCCGATGAGAAATGATGACTCGGTTGGTGTGCTAGTTCGGAAATTCGTGGAGCAGTTCGCCCGTTATCATGGCGTACCGAGGACAATTGTATCGGATCAGGATGGACGGTTTACGACCAGGGAGTGGAGATTGGTGCAGACTTACTTGGGCACGAGGCTGACATTCAGTACAACTTTTCATCCCCAGACTGATGGGCAGACGGAACGCACCAATCAGACTCTAGAAGATCTGCTATGCAATACCCCCATCCGTCGTATGGCATATAACAGAAGGTCCAGCTGGAATCCGGCGCCATATACCACGGACAGTCGGAAGGGTTACATAAGAATATCGAAACAATACAACTAAGACTACTCACCCTACACAGAGCATTCTAGAGAAAGCTTTTAAACAGTTATAACAAACCTATAATTGAATAATCAACTACCATGAATGTCCACAACTACCACAGGAATGTAATAACAAATACAATGAAAGTATTTGGCCTTATGACATTACAAGAGTTTCACTTAACAAGGTAGTGTTTTCAATACATCGGCTCGCAGGCCGGCCAGACATGATAGAAATAAAATACAACTATTCGCTTTGGCCTTCGAGGGCCAGCTCAGCAACTTGGGCTTCAGCCCGCTACTTGGTACTCGGCTCCACAGCACCTGCAAGCAACATTCCACCGCACAGTGGCAAACAAAGTAACGTTCAGCCAAAGCCGTCCAAATTATAACGACCCTGCCACTTACTCGGGACGGCGGTGCACCTTCCCTGAATTTTATTAGCCCAGCTAAACAATAAAGTACAAACATACATTGTCACAGGTTTAGGCTCGCATGGCCAAACACCCCGTGCACTCAGGGTACATTAATAAGGAATCCGGTCAATTCCGTGGCTTCACCACCATCCCCGGTATGGCAACAACGTGAGCATTTTATCCTTTTTGACCATTGTCTAAGGCTCCCGACTATGCCAACATCCAGTCCCTCTTTGGGTCTCTCGCACCGAACCACATAGCCTGGGTCTAATTCCACTTGTCCGTTGCTCACACACATAGTCACCTTAAGACGTACGCACGAGCCAAGCTTCTCTCGGATCCCGCCACAATTCCAAATATCACATAACCCAGTTATGTACAAGGCAGGCTCCTCGGCCGCCAAATTAGCAGAATTAAGTTTCCGCTCAGTTTTCCGGGTGCGCCTTGGAGTTAATCCCCAAGGTTGCCTGCTGCAATCTACCGTGTAGAAACCTGAAAACACAAAACACGGAGTCTTCTCCGGCAAACCATATAAAATGCAATATCACCGATCCAGACTAACATGTCCGGGTAGGCTCCACACACAATGCCTATGTCCGTACTTCGCTTCCGGACTCTATATGCAACACAAGGGGGACTATTCCTGTCAACCCCAAGGAACACCGCACACTCACCGCACACTCGCGGGAGTGGATTTCCTTATGCAAAAGAAGGAGAGGTTCACATGCTCAAGTAGAGAATCGTTACCCTTGTAGTATGCTTTTGCGCCATGGAAAAACAATACGGATAGAAAGCTTCTCAATGGAATTTCCTCCGCGGATCTGCTCTCTGTTCTCAAATCGGTGCTACGATGCTCCGCCGGCGGCCGGAAACCTCCCCTTTCTACCTCCTTGCTCTCTCCTCTCTCAAACTCCTTAGAAGAAGAAAGCTAAAGTGAAAATGAGGAGTTAATCCCTCATTCCCGGCCTTAACACAACAGGCACACACCCGGGACGTTGGATCTTAATTAAAGAAAATGAACGGCTCAGATCCACCCAAAAATCTACAAACCTGGGTCGAACACGGCCTCGCACATGACCGTGTCCCAAGTCGTGTGCCTCGATCCAAATAAGGTCGTCGAGCACAGAAGAGGACACGGGTCGAGACACGCCCGTATCTCAACCTGACACGCCCGCGTCGGTTTCTGATATGACCTTGCACTAGGTCCGTGTCACCAGTAACCGCCACGCCAACCGACACGACTCTTGGAAACACGAGTGGTGACACGGGTATGCACACGACCGTATCATTTGACATGCCTGTGTCATGCTGTCGTGCTTCCTACCGTGTCCTTCTCTGGACACAGCCGACCAACACAAAGAACCATACGGCCTTGGACACGCTCGTGTCCTAGGCCGTGTACCCCTATAAAGGCACCAAAAAGTATCTTGGACACTACCAGCTCGGTTACGATTTTCGGGGCGTTACAAATCTCCCCCACTTAAAGAATTTTGTCCCGAAATTATATAAAGGTACACAAAATTTTAAATGTTACTGGAGTGGAATAACTCGGGATATTCTTCCATCATAGTCTTCTCTCTCTCCCAAGAAAGCTCCTCACATCCGGAGTTATCCCAACGGACTCTGACCATTCGGATTTCTTTGTTGCGGAGTCGTTTAACCTCAAAATATTCAATGCGTACTGGCTTGACCTTTGTCGTCAACCCGCAATCAACCGACACTTGATTGACCGCAACGACCTGTGAAGGCTCTTGCACCGCCTTTCGCAACACCGATACGTGGAACACATCTTGCAGCCCACTCAACTCCACTGACAGCTTCAATCGATATGCTGCTTCGCCAACACGCTCCAGGATTTCAAACGGTCCAAGATATCTCGTACTTAGCTACTTCAAGCATGGAACCCGCGAAACACCCTTGAACGGCTTGATTTTCAAATACACCCAGTCGCCAACACCGAACTCCATGTACCTATGCTTGGCGTTATAGTATTTTGCCTGCCTGTCCTGAGAGATCTTCAACCTTTCCTGAACTGTACGTATCATTGAAGTGGCGTCTTCCACCGCTTGACATTTTTATAGCTTCGATTCGCCTGTCTCCAACCAAGACAACGGCGTGCGACAATTTCTCCCATACAAGGCCTCGAAAGGCCCCATTCCAATACTCGCCCGATAACTATTGTTATATGCAAACTCCACCATGTACAGGTGATCTTCCCACTGCTTTCCAAAATCCAAGACACACATGCGAAGCATGTCCTCCATCATCCGGTTGACCCTCTCGGTCTGACCATCTGTCTGTGGATGAAAGGTTGTGCTGAAACTCAACATAGTTCCCAACAGACTATGCACCAGTCTGCAGTCATTCGACGTGAAGCGTCCATCTCGATCACTAACAATACTGTGGGGCACACAATGCAATCGAACAATATTATCCACATAGAGTTTGAATTACCTTTCCACCGGATCTTCCTTCCTGTTTGGGATGAAATGCGACATCTTTGTCAATCTATCCACGACCAACCAGATGGAATCGTTACCCCTCTGCGACTTTGGCAAATCATGCACAAAATCCATAGAAATGTCGTCAAATTTCCACTCCAGGATAGGTAGGGACTTCAAGAATCCTCCGGGCTTCTGACACTCCGCCTTTACCAGGGCACACGTTTGGCACTTGGGCACATAAAGTGCTACATCCTTCTTCAATGTTATCCACCAGAACAACTTCTTCATGTCCCTATACATCTTCGTGCTCCCCGGGTGGATTGAGTACTTGGTATGATGAGCCTCGTACATCAACTCCTCCCGAAGGTTACCCGCACTAGGAATGCATATGAGACCGTCCCTCTTTAGCAGTCCATCCTCAAAAGAAAATTGGGAATTTGACCCATCCAAAGATTCATCTAAGATCTGTTTCATGTTGCTATACTGAACCAAAGCTTGCCTAACTCTATCAGCTAGGTCATACTGCACCTCTGTCCAAAACAATTTTGCCTCGGCAATAGACTGCTTGTCGACGCAAGTTATATCTAATGCCTACAAATCACGGACCAACTTATCATCATGTCGGTACCGACAACCAGTTGGCCTGCGGAGGAGCCCTGCAACTCAACGCATCTGCCACTACATTTCCTTTCCCAGGCACATAATGTATCTCGAAGGTGTAGTCCCCTAGGAACTCCATCCACCTACGCTGCCTCATGTTTAGGTCTTCTGATCCATAGGTACTTCAGGCTCTTATAATCGGTGTAGATATCGACCTTCACACCGTACAGATAGTGCCTCCACAGCTTTAGATCAAATATCACGACCGCTAACTCTAAGTCATGGACCAGATAATTCCGCTAATGAACCTTCAATTGTCGTGAACCATAGGCTATCACACTCCCATGTTGTAGCAGAACACAGCCCAAACCACTGCCAGAAGCATCACTATAGATTTCAAACCCTTCAGTCCCACTCGACGAACATAAAATAGGCATCGTGGTCAACCGCCTCTTCAATTCTTCAAAAGCCTGCTCACACTCCAGCGACCACACAAACTTTTGATCCTTCCTTGTCAATGTCGTGAGCGGTAGCGTTATCCAGGAGAAGTTCTCTACGAAGCGCCTGTAGTAGCTGGCAAGCCCCAGAAAGCTCCGGACTTCCGCCACTGTAGTCAATACAGGCCACTCCCGTATCGCCACTATCTTCGATGGATCCACCGCTATCCCTTCTCCACTAACAACATGACCAAGTAACGCTACCGAGGACAACCAGAACTCACACTTGGAGAACTAAGCATACAACTGATTTCTCCTCAACGTCTCCAATACCATGTGCAGGTGCTTGTAGTGATCCTCCTCACACTGCGAGTATACCAGGATATCGTCGATAAATACTATCACGAAATGATCCAGGTACTCTCTGAACATCCTGTTCATCAGATCCATAAACACGGATGGCGCATTGGTCAACCCAAACGGCATGACCGCGAACTCATAATGCCCAAACCGTGTGCTGAATGCTGTCTTTGGGATATCGCTTTCCCTTATCCTTAATTGGTAGTAGCCGGATTTCAGGTCTAACTTCGAATATACTGTTGACCCGACCAACTGATCAAATAGATCGTCAATCCTTGGGATCGGATACTTATTCTTTTCCGTAAGTTTATTCAACTTATGATAGTCGATACGGAGTCGCAAGCTCCCATCCCACTTCTAAACGAAGAGGACCGGTGCGCTCCAAGGCGACGAACTTGGACGCACATACCCTTGCTCCAACAACTCTTGCAGTTGCACCTTCAGCTCCACCATCTCTGTTGGCACTATCTGATACGGAGAGCGTGACACCGGTTTGGCACCCGGCACCAGCTCAATAGTAAAATAAATCTCCCGCTAAGGAGGGGCTCCTAGGAGATCATTCGGAAACACATCAGGATATTCGGACACAACTGGAATACTGCTCAAACTTGGCTTAGGCGTTGAAGTCTGCACTGATGTGACAAACAGCTCTACCCCAGAGCGAACTGTCTTGAACACCTAAAGGGCCGACATCAAAACCTTACCCGACCCATTCATGCCCGCGAACGTAGTCTCCCGATCAGTATTCAATCCCAGCTTAACCTCTTTTCGGTTGCAATCAATGCATTCTCGCTGCTCCGAGAGCCAGTCCATACCAAATATTACGTCGTACTCCGCTAACGGCAGTACCAACGCTTGCAAGACAAACTCCTGATACCCAATCAGTAACTTTACCTCGCAGACTCTATCCAAGCGCATTGAGCACCCATTGGGCAACATCACATCCAACTTGCCTTTTGCCATTGAGTAAGGGACCCCGATGCGCTCTACAATTTTTTCGGACAAGAAGAAATGCGAAGCTCCCGTATCAAACAGGGCTCTCGCCGGATAATCGAAAATCAACACAAAGCCTAACACCATCAAATATAAGCTAACATATACAAAGGTAAAACCTACATAAGTTAAACTACTATAATTTAACTCATACTTGCACCACGTCAGCTTGTTTTATGGCCTCTTGTAGACCAAGGTTATATACTCTAGGCTGGGCTGGAGCATGGTGGGACGCAGTTGACTCCACCGCCTTCCCTTTCTCTTCGTAAGTTGCTCCAGGATTCCTCTCGGACTTTGCGCGTCCGCTCCAACACTCACGAGCGAAATGCCCCACCTTTCCACAGTTGTAGCAAGCTCCTGGGACTTGACTTGTGGTTTCCCCCGCCGCACCAGACGAAGGGGCTGGGCTCGAAGTCTTGAGCTTCTTGTTCCATCTACGGTAACCCGACTTTGCATTTGGCACTTTGAACTCCGACTTATTTTCCCCTGGGTCCTTCTTCTTTTGCACGTTCTTCATGACCTTTTCCAATGACCGAAACGAATTGACCAAGGCTAGGAAGCCCTGCGCCTTAGGCCCAGAAATGAGAAGTAGTAGGTCACCACGTAGACCATCATAAAATAGGTTGGTCTTCCGCTCCTCTTCAATAAACATAGCACCAGCATAATGACCCAACCACGTAAACTCATGGAGATACTCATCCATGCTTCTGCCTCCCTAAGTCAAACCAAGGTACTGATTCTCCATCTCTAGCTTCTGAGAAGAGGGTAGATATCTGGCCAAGAACAACCTTGAAAATTCCTCCATAGGCACATCATCAAGTTGCCTTCCCACTAAGATGTGAACCTCCAACTCGTCCCACCACAGCCTCGCCTAACCAGCCAAAAGGAAGGTCGCTATGTTGGTCTTCTGCCACTCAATAGTTTCTGTGGCCGTCAAGACTGTCTTTATTGAAGAGTGCCAATCCTCAGCTTGAGTTGGCATTCCAACCCCGTCAAACCTCGGAGGATTCAAGCTCATCACATTCTTGAGCTGCTTCTCTGTAGATCTCCTTGGAGCTACCTGATCAACTGTCGCGCGATATATCACTCCCGGCTCTACCGCCATAATCGCTTCTTGCTCATTAACAGGTGGTACATGGTGCATTTGCCCTGTAGGTTCAGCATTTATCATAGCAAAAACTGCTTCAGCAACCAATCTGATGATTTTCACTGAACGAGTTGTTGTAGGCACGTCACTTGGTGCACTACTTTTCGCCGATTGCGGGCGTTCCGATTGCCCAGCACAGCTACTAGCCGCCTATAATACCAAAGACCCTTGATTAGATGACAAACAGATTGCTAAAAACAATCATTGTAACACTCAGATTCCACAAAACAAGTGCATTTTTCATTCCTAAGTGGACATTCATGGGTTCTTTTTGATGTTATAACGATGACGCACACATGTGCTCACCACCCCTTAAAAGGATTCATCCACGAATTCATTTAAGTTAACCGGAACCAAAAGTCTGATACCAAATTGTAACTCCCCTATCCATCGTACGACATATAACAGATGGTCCAGCTGGAACTTGACGCCATATACCACGGACAGTCGAAAGGGTTACAGAAGAATATCGAAACCATATAACTAAGACTACTCGCCCTACACATAGCATTCTAGCGGAAGCTTTTAAACAGTTACGACAAACCCATAATTGAATAATCAACTATCATGAATGTCCACAACTACCACAGGAATGAAATAACAAATACAATAAAAGTATTTGGCCATATGGCCTTACAAGAGTTTCACCTAACAAGGTAGTGTTTTCCATACATCGGCTCGCAGGCCGGCCACACATGATAGAAATAAAATACAACAATTCACTTTGGCCTTCGATGGCCAGCTCAGCAACTTGGGCTTCCGCCTGCTACTTGGTACTCGGCTTCGCAGCACCTGCAAGAAAAATTCCACCGCACGGTGGCAAACAAAGTAACGGCCAGCCAAAGTCGACCAAATTATAATCACCCCGCCCCTTACTCGGGATGGCGGTGATCCTTCTCTGCATTTTATTAGCCCAGTTACACAATAAAGTACAAACAAACTTCGCTATAGGTGTAGGCTTGCATGACCAAACACCCCGTGCACTCAGGGCACATTAACGGAGAATCCGGTCAATTCTATGGCTTCACCACCAACCCCGGGATGGCAACAACGTGAGCATTTTAGCCTTTCTGACCACTGTCTAAGCCTCCCGACTATGCCAACGGCCAGTCCCTCTTTGGGTCTCTCGCACCGAAACACATAGCCCGGGTCCAATTCCACTTGTCTGTTGCTCACACACGTAGTAACCTTAAGAAGTATGCACGAGCCAAGCTTCTCACGGATCCTGCCACAATTCCAAAAATCACATAACCCAGTTATGTACAAGGCTGGCTCCGTGGCCGCCAAATTAGCAGAATTACGTTTCCGCTCAGTTTTTCGGGTGTGCCTTGGAGTTAATCCCCAAGGATCCCTGCTGCAATCTACCGCGTAGAAACCCGAAAACACAAAACACGGAGTCTTCTCCGGCAAACCATACAAAATGCAACATCACTGATCCAGACAAACATGTTCGGGTAGGCTTCACACACAATGCCTATGTCAATACATCGCTTCCGAACTCTATATGCAACACAAGGGGGACTATTCCTGTCAACCCCAAGGAACACCGCACACTCAACGCACACTCGCGGGAGCAGATTTTCTTATGCAAAAGAAGGAGAGCTTCACATACTCAAGTAGAGAATCATTACCCTTGTAGGACGCTTTTGCGCCATGGAAAAACAATACGGAGAGAAGGCTTCACAATGGAATTTCCTCCGCGGATCCGCTCTCGGTTCTCAAATCGTTGCTCCAATGCTCCACCGACAGCCGTAAACCTCCCCTTTCATCCTCCTTGCTCTCTCCTCTCTCAAACTCCTTAGAAGAATAAAGCTAAAGAGAAAATGAGGAGGTAATCCCTCATTCCCGGCCTTAACACAGCAGAAACACACCTGGGTCGTTGGATCTTAATTAAAGAAAACGAACGGTTCAGATACGCCCAAAAAACTACAAACTTGGACCGAACACAGCCTCGCACACGGCCGTGTCCCAGGCCGTGTGCCTCGATCCAGACACTGTCGTCGAGCACAAAAGAGGACACGGGTCGAGACACGCCCGTGTCTCCACTTGACATGCCCGTGTCTCCACCTGACACGCCCATGTCGATTTCCGACACGCCCGTTCACTTGGGCCGTGTCACCAATAACCGACATGACCCTTGGGAACCAGAGTGGTGACACGGGTATGCACACGCTCGTATCATTTGACAAGCCCGTATCACGTTGTCGTGCTTCCTGCCGTGTCCTTCTCTGGACACAGCCGGCCAACACAAAGAACCACACGGCCTTAGACACGCCCATATCCTAGGCCGTGTACCCCTATACAGGCACCAAAAATTCTCTTGGACACGACCAGCTCGGTTATGATTTTCGGGGCGTTACATGTTCCGACTTTGCATATTGGATCGCGGTTAGCCTTGGGAGAAGTTGTTGCCACTGATCGAGTTCTCATATAATAACAGCTACCAGTCCAGCATAAAGATGGATCCTTATGAGGCCCTATACAGACGGAGGTGTAGGACTCCGCTATCATGGATACAGGATGAGGATCCGAAGGCTTTGTGTTCGGAGTTTGTCGAGGACACCGAGGCTCAGGTGAGATTGATATGGGACAGGATGCTAGAGACACAGAGCCGACAGGCTAAGTATTACGACGCTCGGCATCGTCAGGTGGAGTTCCGGGTGGGGGACCAGGTGTTCTTGAAGATCCAACCAATGCATGGGGTTTCACGGGTACACGGTCGGAAGAAGAAGCTGAGCCTAAGATATATGGGGCCTTATAGGATCCGTGAGCGGATCGGTCCCTTAGAATACAGGATAGAGCTGCCACCGGAGCTGGCGAGTCTGCACGACGTGTTCCATTTATCCTCTCTTAGGAGGGCTCTACAATGCCTGGAGCAGCAGATTACGGCCACGGATGGGCCGGTAGCATCTGATCGGTCAGTTCACCTGGAACCGGTCCAGATTGACGACAAGGGGATACGAGTCTTGCGCCGCAAGAAGGTACCATTAGTCAAGATTCTGTGGAGGAATCATGGGCGAGAGGAGCACACATGGGAGCCTTAGGACCTGATGCAATGAAATTACCCGGAGCTTTTCAGTCAGGTACTACTCACAACCTCTCGGGATGTAACCATTTACCTTTCATATTTGAAACCCCGTAGGCCTAACTAAAATTTTGAGGACGTAATTTTTTGTTTATATATTGGGATTTGTAACATCCCTCAAACAACTAGACCCCTAGGAGTGATTTTGTCATGACTAGATCATTATAAAACCCTAGGAAGCCCAAGAGGGCCAAGTGAACCTAGGAATGTAGGTAAGACCACTATGTCTGCAAATAGTAAATTTTTGAACCCTAGTTTAAGATGACCATGGGGCTTCACCAAGACTTAAAGACCACACCATGGTCTCACCAAATGGGTCACCAAGGACCCATTAGGGGCAACCTCAAACATAAAATTGACAAAGGTCAACCCTAGTCAAGGTTTAGGTCAAGCTAGCCCAAATGGGCTAACTCAAGCTCAAGCCCAATTCACTTGTGCTATCCTTATATTAGTGGATGAAATGAACATGTGAGCTACCATTGGGTTAGTTAGGAGTCAAATTTCAGGCTTGGTGAGTAGGAGAGAAAAAAAGCTTCGAATGAAAGAGAGAGAGAGAGAGAGAAGAGAGTAATGGGGAAGACTTTGGGGCTCATCCTTCCACTTCCCCACCCCCCCCCCCCCATTCAATTCACTAGGACAAGTGGAGTACAGTCACATTTCAACTAGCCTTTGAATGGTTTGAGCCATGCTTCATCCCCCACCCACCATGGCCGAAATTTGACTATGGGTACCTAGCACCCCAACTCTCCTTCTTAAGAGCTTCACTGGACTCCAGGGCTCCTGTTCCACACATTACCTGATGGAGCCAAGGAGGCCCACTGTGAAGTTGTAGAAATCTGACCACCACCACCACCATGACAATCCGGAGATCAACAAGGCTTCAGCCACCCACACTGGTCCTCCTCCACTCCTTCCATGGGTAGTTCATAGCAATCCTTAGGGCCAAGGTTCGGGCTCAATTGAGCCCGATCGGGAGAGCTTCTCTCCATGTTTTTCCGCAAAAATGCACTTGTCAGGTTCGCCGGAATAAGGCCCTCCGGCGGTTGTGTCGCCGCCTGGCGACAGCCACCACCTCAACGGAGGTGGTGGTGGCGGTGTCCGGCCTGGGAGGTGGCCGGATGGCCGGCAGCAGCGGTTGGAAATGGCCCCAGGAGGGTTGAATCGGGACCGTCGGCTGGAGGTGAAATACAACCGGATGCCGTCCAAAGATGCTCCAAGATTCGTGCTGTAATGATTTTAAACTATAGTTTTTAATTATTTTGATTATTTCAATTCTGTCACATTATTACTATTTAAATTTTTAAATTACTAAAAAATAGTTAGATGCTTTTTATGAGAACATGGTCAACACATTATTTGTAGCCCTATGGGTCTACTTTATTTTAAAAGTAGTTTGAACTAATTTGGGTGTCTGGTTTGACCAAGGCACCCATTTGGGTGGGGTCTATACCTAGGGCTAGACAGAAATCAAAATGGGTGCTCACCCTTCATCTCTAGTCCAAATGACTTGATATTTGGACAGGGAGTCACCCTAGACAATATCTAGGTCCTGCCTAAAAATGCGAATTTTGGGGGACAATTGTGCTATAGGGTTTGGAATTATTTAATTTCCATACGGTAAATTAATTTAGGGACTAAATTACCTTCAAACTCACCCAAATTTTGGTGAGTAGTGCTTGGGGTCATTATAAAGCTCCGGTTAAAATTTCATCTCATTTGGAGGTGGTTTGAATTGAAATCATACAAACCCTGGCCTTGCCTTAAAAGGTATTTTGGTCAAAAAGTGCACTTTGGGTTTTGAGTGGCCAAATCACCTCAACAGAGGTTGCAATTTGGTCCACTGGCTTGGCATGGCTTTTAGTACCTCTCCATAGAATATGGGGTAGATTGGAATAGATTTGCCCTATGATCTAAGACCAAACCCTAAGGAATGGCTTTTGTGCCTTGCGAAGGGCATGAGGCCAAAAGACCTTGAATGAACTTGAAATTTGGTGGGGAGGGTACTAGTGTAGCTAAAGCCCCACAAAATCCTAACCCTAGTTTAGGGCACAAATCTTATGATGCTAGAATAGGTTAGTAAAACTCATTGAATAATAATGAAATTTGGGTAATGTGGTCATAGGGGTAGTATGAACCTCTGGTAATTTAATTGGGAATTTTGTATCAATAATCTTAGCACTTCCTTTGTAACTCATAGGATTGCCCTAATTAATCATTTGGTTTTAATGATCCCACTGCCCATTGGAAAGTCATGAAAATTAGGAAGAGGGAGTTTTAGACCTTAATGCTCATGCATGAATTTTATTAGAATTTTTGAATATATATGTGCAGTACCTACTTCACAAGCTCAATAACTTTGAAAATTGTTCATTAATTTGTTTAGAGCTCATTACTTGATAATAAATTATGAAACTAGACTTAGAGCATTTATAAGTCCTTACAATCATCCTTGAATGTTTTCAGAATTTTTGGAAATAATTTTGCTATACTTGCCTCTTAAATACATAAAAATAGGTTATATTCAAAAATTATATTCAGAGGCTTAAACTTGTTGAAAAATTGGGATACTTGGGATTCTATGTTAGATAATCATCTTGAATTTATCATAATTTTGGTAGAGCATTTACTTGTCTCAAATGGGCACTTCATGTTCAAACTTGGGTTTTTAATTTACTAGATTAATTAAATAAATTATCAGATTATTAGGAAAATTGTGAATTTCTGGATTTAGGCCACAAATGTCATAATAGCCCCCCAGTAATTATTATAGGAGTACTGTGTGATTATTTGGTGTACCTCCCATTTTACATGTCATATAGCTTAACTTGGTCTGCATTTAATAAAATTGCAGAATTTAGTTTGGAATATGAATTTCGGCACATGAGTTTGGGATAACTATTTGTTGGTTTGGATAAATAAAAATAAGTTCATCGTTGGAAGTTAGGATGAGTAGAGTGTTGGTTTGGCTAGTGTTAGGGGGTGCTCGGGATCGACGAAAGATCGTCTTTCCCGTGGGGAGGAAGTGTCAAATACTCTAGGGTTAGATCTAGTAAAACAAGTAAGTGTTTGGGAATTTTGATAGCAACCAATATTAGTAAGTTCCTTGCGAAAGAGAACTTTGGGCGTAATCTCATCGTAGTTCCTAGTGCCTTCGAGAGCCCTTCGCGGGGAATACCTTGTGCAGTCTTGGGCTAAACCTAAACTGTAGGCAAAAACTGGAATGCAAGAGTAACTAGTAAAACTAGGGTTTCACCTTCACTCACCTCGATGTCTCGGGGTGGTAGTTTGGGTCACTCGGGCTGTAGGCTTAGTGGATTTGGCGGTGGGCAGGTTGGCCCGGTGAGTTTTGGCTTGTTTGTTGTTTGTGACAGACGGGATGGTCCGGTGAGCTTTGGATTGGTATCTGGTACATAAGTGGCATGTGCATAAAGAATAAGGTGGTGGGTCTTCGGAATTGGTTAGTCGATGCACCGACGCCAATACATTTACACGGCAAGTGTGGTTTAGTACTTGGCCAAATAAAGTCTGGTGCGCCAGCCGGCAAGAGTACGCAGGGGCTCCGCTTTTTCCACCAACATTTAGGCGTACGATAGGTCTGGCTGGTAGTGTAATTACCGGTATAGAGGTGGGAGAGGCCCAAACCACGCTTCCGTTTGCCACTACGGAGGAATCCTGGGAGGTTCGGCGCCAGAAATGGGGAACTAAAGGTCTGTGTACACAGAGTCGAGTGGGTGATTTGCAATTGCATGTTCACAACATGACATAATTATATTTCATAGCATAATCATTTCATATAACTCGACACCTATTGTATAAGTGGTATAGGATGCTTTATACAATAGGCCCTGCAAAACGACCACTTGGTTTATAAGTTCGTGCGAGCATGCTTATAAGTTAAGGTTTTTATTCAGTATTATATAAATGATAGCTGTAAAACCGACACCCTATCGTATAAATTGGTATGAGACTTTTTATATGATAGGAGCCCTACAAAAGATCCTTTGGCTTATGTATCTTCATATAAGTTAAGGTTACTTTTCCTTTTCAGTCTTTTCATACCTTATTTACTGCCATATATACTATAAAACTGCAAGATTAGTTTCGCCGCCATCTGTTTATTTGTTATTCTCCACTTTCATGTCCTCTCCTTTCCTTCTCCCCGCTCGGTGCCTTGGAGCCATGGGGGAAGGGGCGGGGGATGATAGGGCTTAGTCTTTTAAACTAACGGTTTTCGAACCACATCATTTTAGGGGACCATGGATCTCAGCATGGAGGAGCAGCCCCGGAGGTCGGCACGCTTGGAGATCGGGCAGTCTAGTACCGGAGTTCAGACGGCAGGGACTGTGAGTCCTGATTGTTAGTAGTTATATTAGTTTTGCTTCCTCGATGAGAGATATGCAATGAGGACTTGATGTACTGGGCATGAGCCCATGTTTTTAGTACTTTTATTACATCTGTGGACACTCCCTTCATGGGGATTATTTACTATATTTATGTGATTTCTGTGGACTTGCCTCTTTTTTTTGTCACAGTTATTATCGATTTGGCCGGCAGGATCGGAGTTTTGTAGTGATGACCTTCCCGAGTGCGAAGGTGTCACCACAAAGTGGCGGTTCTGGGCCGAAGACCCCGGTGTTTTGTAGTGAAGGTGTCACCAATGTATAATACTTACCTCCCATACTTCTAACTTGCAGTGGACCGAACAAGTCTATATGAAGTAGATGTAAACATCTATTATAATCTTTGCGATAATGCTTTTAAAGGTAGCCCTTGTTTTCTTGCCTTTTATACAAGCGTGACAAGGTCTATCTTTGACGTTCTTGACATTTGGGGCATCACGTACTAAATTCAGTGAAAATAATTTATTAATGGTTTTGAAATTAATATGTGTTAATCTCTTGTGCCATTGGTCACTAAGAGAAGCACTATCTTTAGCCATAAAACACACTGGTGTAGAAGAGTCAATGTAAATGAAATTTATACAAAATATATTTCTGCTTCGAGTGTCTGATAGAATCATTTCCATATTGTCAACCAATTTTATCAAGCACTTATCAGTATGAACTTCAACAATATATCTTTTATCGCAAAGTTGGCTTATATGTATGAGATTGTGTTCCAATCCTTCAACATAAGCCACATCTGAGAAGGATACTCTACCGTTAAAGATCATACCATAGCCTTTAGTAATTCCTTGGTCTGAACCTCCAAAGATGACCTTTGGCCCATTCAAGACTGGAGAATAGTTCTAAAGAAGGCTTCTTGTCCCGGTCATGTGTCGAGAGCATCCACTGTCCAAGTACCAGATAGGAGTTTTGTTGGCCTTTGGACATACCTGCAATTACAAATCAATTTGCCTTAGGAATACAAACACGTTTGGGTCCTTGGCCTTTTGTTAGAATACTCCCCCTATGAGTTTTAGCATTATGAGTGGTCTTTCTCATATTTCCAACTTGAGGAGTTGCAAAATTCCTGGAACTAAACTAGCAGTCGATGGCAAAGTGACCATTTTTGCCACAGCACCAACAGTCGAACTTGTTGTATCTTTGTCTTAAGTTCTCCTGCTTGACCTTTTGAGATGGTAATCTAGCAGGTGCAACATTCTTCAAGGAAGAAGCTTCATGGTGATGACAATCACATGATTTCTTCTCCTTTAGTGACATTTCCACAATAGGCTTTACCTTTGGTGCTTTCTTGATGTTATGACCATGATTATAACGGCCATAGCTCTGAATAATAATTTCTTCATAAGGTGCCTTAAAGAGACTCTCAACAATGTTTTGGGGGCGAGTCCATCCTTGGTAACGAGACTTGGTTTCTACATAAGTAGACCTAGTCAAGTGACCGTAGGATGAGTCAAGATCGAACTCATTTGATGGAAATATAACCTTCTCGAAAGAGATCTGATCTTGAGGGGCTTTCCCCTTCTCTTTGGCCAAAGCCTTCTTAGTCGCCTTATTCTTTCTCTGAGCTTTATTCCTCCTAGATGATTTACTAGGAGCTTCAACATGGCCTAGTCCAGCACCCTTGGCCTTAGCTGAGAATTTAGAAATGAAAGGGAGGACAGTCTTGGGCTTCGAGAAACTTTCAACAAGTTTCTTTTCAGCTTCAAGTTGTGCTTCCAGTTATCTTATGATTTTCTCCTTAAAGTCTAGGTGCTTGTGAGCTTTGTTATATTATTCAATGGTATATTTGAAGTTTTCTCTGAGTGAGTCGGTCTTAGCGACTTCCTCTCTCAAAGTACTCTCCTCAGCCTTTAGAGACTTTATCTCTTTATCTTGAGCTTTCACGACTCGTCGACATTTTTCGTAAGCTTTGATTAACTCCTTGTACTGGGCCATGAGTTCAGACTCATCATCAGAAGAAGTGTCCTTATGATCAAGTTCAGACACATCAGATTCAGAGAGCGGAGTATGAGGATTTACCTTCCCAGTGAACTGGGGTTCTTGTTCATCATCAGTCTGAGCCATAAGCTCGAAGTAGGCTTCTTATTCTTCACTCGACTCAGATAAGTCAGAGTCTCTTAGAGTCTTTCTCTTCTTGGCTATTAGGCTCTTTTCTGTTTTCTTCTTATTGTAAGAAGATTTCTTTTCATCTCTTCCTCCACCCTCCTTGTGGGGGCAGTCAGCAATAATATGACCTGGCTTATTGCAGAAATAACAAATGATGTCAGTGGAAATATGTTTGTTTGGTTTAGTAGTATACCTGTCATGGATGCTTGAGCCTTTTCTGTGTCGATCACCATCATATCGTGATCTTCTATAGGAGGCATCCTTGCCTTTTCCATTGCTTCTTTTTGTTCAAGAATTTATTGAACTGTCGTGAGAGTAGAGAGAGCTCTCATTCAGATAGCTCTGAGCCTTAGGTACTTGACTTTGAGATTTCTTCTTCACTTACTTCTTGTGCTGGGGCAGGAAAGGCAGCCTTGGACTTCGTTGAGGTGTCTGCCTTGAGAGCAACAGACTTCTCCTTGGATGAGGACCTGCCCTTCTCTTCTTCAGCTTTTCTTGTATTGAGTTGCAGCTCGTATGACATAAGCTTCCTGAAGAGATTCTACAGGTCTATCTTAGCTAGATTTCCAAATTACCGGATAACACAAACCTTCTTATCTCATTCCTTAGTTAGGGATCTCAAGAACTTGTCATTCAGTTCTCCGTTGGTGAAGACTATCTTGAAGAAGTTTTCAAATGTATCTGCAATATCATCCTTGGGTCCTTGTCGAAAGTCTTCAGATTTCTGATTCATAAGGGATCTTCTATCATCTCTAACTTCTTCTGTGCCTTCCATCAAGGTGACAAGGGACTACCACATCTCGTTAGCAGACTGGCAGTGGATTAGGTTCTGCAACATGAAGTCATCAACTGCACTTGCTATAATATTCTTGGCCTTCTTGTCTAAAGACACAAGTGCAATCTCATCTTTGTCGAGATCCATCAATTTCTTAGGAACTATCTTTGTTGGATCTATAGTGGAGACGGTCATCGGAACATAGGGACCTTCTTCAATGATCATGAAGATCCTTGGATCCACAGATTCCATGAAGAATCTAATTCTCTCTTTCCACATGGGAAAGTTATTTTTTGTGCACAAGGGAAGCTTGGAAAAATCTTTGGCCTTGTCAATGCTTGAATAATCTCAAAAGACAACTTAGGTCAGATCTGATCAAGGTGTTAACCTTCTAATGATCAACCTCGCTCTGATACTAATTGAAAGTATTCAGTTGTCTACCTAAGTCATCTAGAGCGGGGTGAATAGGTGAGTTGTGCGTTTTTTTGCGAAATAAAAATTTAGCGAACTATGGACAAAAATAAACCAAACATTTACAGACGATAAGAGATTTATAGTGGTTTCCCAACCTTGGGTACATCCACTTTCCACTCACCAATCTAGCAAAGCACTAGATTCGGCTACTCCACTATCTCAGATTGAAAACCAATCCTACGCCTCGGAACAAAGTTCCTATAACTCGATCCACAACACGGATCTACACTCGGAAGATGAAAACTTCCTACAACTCGGAGACAAAAGCTCCTACACTCAGAGAGGAATCTCCTACAAAAATAAGTTGAGAAAATGAAATACAAACAGTAATATTTCTCAGATCTTGAAAATCTCGGCCAAGGCTTTCTTCCTTTGAACTTGTGGCTTTATCAGAAAACTTGAAGAAGAGGCTCGGCAAGATCTGGATCTGAAATTCCTTTGACTCACATGATCCGAGAGATGATGAGGAGTTGAAGAACAATCTTGATCTCTAAGTTGACTTAATCTGAACCTTCTTGAACGCAAGCCCTATGCGATTTGCACGATGAAGGTCGGCGGCGGCTTTCGTTTTTGGAAAGAGAAAATAGGATTCAGAAACATAGAATATTTCTTTTATAGCTTGTTGTTAGGGTTAATTGATTTGACAAGACCTTATATAAAATCTCCCTAATGGTTATAAATAGCATTAATGACGTCCACGTGGACCAATCACATCACGACATTTGAAAATCCTGTCGGTTCTGAACATAGCGAAATTCTAGAAAAACTGACTGAATCACTCGAGTGAGAGATAAGCTACTCGAGTACTATTATGAGTACTCGAGTGGACATAATCAGACAACTCGAGATGAATTCCTTTCGAAAATTCAGAACAAAACTTGTAATCACTCAAGTGGAAAAAAGGTTTACTCGAGTGCTAGAAAGTTTACACAAGGCGTGGAGAAGAACTACTCAAGTGCTAGAAGTATTACTCGAGAGGTAGAATGATTACTCGAGAAAAAGACTTAGCAAATTTTTCTAGGAGATGAAATCTGGTTACTCGAGTACTGGATTTAGATTAATTGAGAAGTAGATTGACTACTCTAGTACAGGAATTTTACTACTCGAGTGTAAGACTTGGAAAAATTCTGAGAGATAAAATCTGGTCAATCGATTACTGGAGTTGGGCAACTCGAGAAGTAGAAAGACTACTCGAGTACATGAACAACTACTCAAGTGGAGTAAGTACATCACGAGTATCTTCCTTCTATCACTCGAGACAAAGTATTCATCTACTCGAGTGGTTAACTTGACCACTCGAGTAAAAGACTTAGAATAATTGTGAGAGGCAAAAACTTTTAACTCAAGAATAAGAGAAAGTCTACTCGAGTAATGGACTTGGCCACTCGAGAGCTCTGTTCATACTACTTGAGAACCATTTCCCTTACTCGAGTTCAAACAGACTTACTTGATTATTTACTAAGTATTCAACTCGAGTACTAAAGCTTCTACTCGAGTAAAATACTTAGAGTATTTTCTTTCTTGAGAATTTTCCTTTCTTCAATAAAATCCGCAAGAATTCTTTCTCCAATCAATCCTAGTACTTGAAAAATGAAGTGTATCCCAATAGAGAGGCTACACATGAGTCAACACTGTGGATCATACAATGAGGGATTACATTGTATGAACCTGTATTTGGTGACCCATTGTAGACAGACATTGGTCTAACCTTGGCAAATTAATCCTCAAAACACATAAATCAAACAATACATCAAATACAACTTAATTCATCTCAGTTCAAGGGTGACTTCACAAAATCTGGGCTATTGTGGGTACAATACCCAACATGAATTTATTTCCTGAGTCCACCTTCACTGAACCAAGATATACTTAGTCCTAACTACTTCCATGACAATAAGTAATTACTTGTGCTGGAAGTTACCTGCATGGCAATGTTCTTCCACTTCCTGAACTGATACTAATGCTCATCCCTAACAACTTCTTCACAGAGCTAGGGATTTTCCTTCTAGTCAGTGTAGTTACTGCAGCTAACTGCTGCAACCTGAGCTGAGAAAATAATAGCTCAAACATTGCAGACTGGAATAGTACTATCTCTTGCTCCTTTCCTGGGTTGCAGTGATTCAGCCCTATCTTTGATTCCTGAGGAAAGATCCCCGGAGTCTTCCTTCAGGTTCTTCAAGCTTTCTTTTCTTCACATCTTCCAGATAAAGATCTTTAGGTTCTTGTGTAGTTCGAACTGTGAAGAACCTGCAGTAAGGGTCGGCCCTTGGCTACTACCTTTTCCCTCAGAGAAAATACTCTGAACTAGCTTGTTGGTGCAGGTGAGAATGGCACCAGCAATCTTACTGTTGAAGGTCTTGATCTAACAACTAACTTGCTCTCTGTCCGTAGACTAGAGCTTCCTGTTCTTTAGCTCCACAAAAATGGTGGAGAAGAAGTACTAACTTGATTTCTTTTTCCCTGAAGTTTATTTTCCTCTATATGCCTCTTTTCTTTTATTGATTTTTGACCCAACAGCTCTTGAGCAGTGGACCCCACATAATTAATATCTAGCAGCAACTTTACCTTAACGCCAATTGTCATACGGTAGGTCTGCGACACAATTTGTTGCGTATTGTAGCAATCCCTCCACTAATTTGAAATATGTTGACTTGTTGCCTCGCTGACGTCATCAGTTGTGGACATAGCCAAAAATCAAACAACATTAGCATAGGCGTTGAGTCAGTAAGCATCACTCAACGCCAAAACACTTAGACAGATTTACTGTCTCATGGCATTAAGTGAGTAACTTTCACTTAACGTCAAACTACTTAGAGTATAAAACTGTTTCTAGGCGTTGAGTGAAACAGCTTCACTCAATGCCAACGTGCTTTATCCGCTATCTGATGCTTGGTGTTGAGTGTGTGAGCATCACTCAACGCCAACACACTTAGACAGATTTTCTGTCTCCACTATGCATTGACAGCATTGAGTGAGCAACCTCCCCTCAATTCTTTTTGCCATAGCCATTTTTTGCTTAACTGTCTCAGCGCTTTCTTATACTCAGCTGAAACAAACACTTGTCTCAACAGTTGTGCTGAGACTAACTCCTATCTCAGCGGTTTCTTCTCAGCGGTCTCAATGCTTTCTTCATCTCAGCTGAGACTATCTCAGCAGTCTCAACGGCTTCTTCTCAGCGGCCTCAGTGCTTTTGCCTTACATAGATTTTCTGTCTTTAGCTGCGTTCGTCGATCTGTGGGCAGAGCTCGACAAACTTTATTCTTCTCAGCGCTACCTTCTTTAATAGAAGCGTTGAGTGAACCTGCCTCACTCAACACATTTGGACTTAGAGAAATTTTAGCAGCTTTGTCTCAGTGGTTATGCTGAGACATAATTCTTAGCTATCTCAGCTGTCTCAGCAGTTTTTGCACTTAACTATCTCAGCGGTTTTGTGTCAGCGATCTCAGTGGTTTTTCATTATCAGCTGAGACAAGCCTTTGTTTCGGCGCATACTTCTTATCTGCTATTTATTTTGACAACTGAACTGAGTTCGACGAATAGCAAACTGAGATCGACGAACTCTAAACTCAGTTCGACGAATTATCTGAACTGAGCTCGACGAACTCAGAGTCTCAAACTCTGAACTTAACATGATGAATGGTGAGCTCAGCTCGACGAACTCTGAACTCAGTTCGACGAATTCCTGAACTGAGTTGTACTCACAGTCTTTTATTATATGGCATTGAGTGTGTCTTCATCACTCAACGCCTATGGACTTAGACAAATTTCTATCAGCCCACAACATAGGTAAGAGTTTACCTGACTTGGCCACTCAGGCTACTTCCTGCCTTTCCAACATCTTCGCTTTGTGACCACCTGTCACATAACTTAGAAAACCTATCTAGACTTGTTCCATGAAACATCCTGCACATGATGAGCTTAAACAACATCAAATACAACTATGCTCTCAGTCCTGATGGTGATGCCTCTTCAAATCCAATCTAGGGAATATTATGGGCAATGGAGTCTACCGCACCCAACCAAGGGCCATATAGCGTGTCTCGCTGTGAAGGCCCGTTACAGGGCTACATCCCAATACACCCCAATGCCTCTCCCGCCTGTTTTTTAGCAAGGCGCATTGTTGGCGCTAAGTATCGAACCCGTAACCCTTGATAACACTCTCTTCCACCAAAGCTCATCACCAACTGAGCTGCATCTCAGTTGGTGATGAGCTCTGGTGGAAGTGAGTGTTATCAAGGGTTACAGGTTCGATACCTAGCACCAACAACGCGCCTTACTGAAAAACAGGCGGGAGAGGTGTTGGGGTGTATTGGGTTGCAGCCCTATAATGGGCCTTCGGGGCGAGACATGCTATGTGGCCCATGGTTGGGTGCGATAGCCTCTAAGCTCTAAACCGGGCCGTTACAGATCTGACTGAAGGTCATTCTTCCAGTAGGCTTTCTTTGATTTCCCTGAATGGTATTTATAGTTGTCTTCTTTGCAGAAGACAAGTTGTTTAAATCATTAGAATGAGCCAAGTTAGGCTTACTAGTAGATTGACCCTTGGTCTGAGTCCTTGCTGGATGGGCTTGAGTGAAAGCCACTACCTTTCCCTTATGAGTTGGGGTTGAAACACCAAATATAAATGGTCCAGCATAGGCTATTTGTACTTTTTAATGGGGAGCCTTAAATGTACTCAATCCCCTACCCTTTCTTCTCCCTTTGTAAGATAAACTTGTAATCTTACAAGAAGAATTCTCATTCTTATAGTGACAATACATGCAGTCCTGGTCATTCCTATGAGAAGAGAGGATTGTCTTATGAAAGTTTGACTGTGTCACAACAGCAGCTTGGCCTCTCCTTTGAGATTGGACAACTTTTGTAATCCACTCAGATTCAGATTTTCTCTTGATAACATCTATCTTAGAGAAATTGGCAACTATCCAATGCTCGCTTTCAACTTTCTCTTCAAGAACCTTGATCATAGAGTCCTTATATTTGACAGAATCAACATGGATATCTACCATGATCTTCAGATGGGAAACTTCCCTCTCTTTTTGAGATAGCAAGGATGAATTCTCATCTTACTGGGAAGCAGCTAGCTGGAGGGAGGTAATTTCCTATACTTATTTCTTAACAAGCAGCTTGCTTTCCTTGAAAGCTTTTAATAGATTAGAATGATTGTCAATCAATTGTTTGATATCATCATCAGTCAAAAGACCTGCATCATCACTTGATGATGTAACATTAGATTCTGAGCAAGACTCATGAACTGAACAATAAGAGGAACCAGACAAAGATTGTACCTGATCTAGACTAGGCTGATCCTGCCAGGATTCTTCTTCTTCTATCATGGCAATTAGTCCATAACAACTGCAGTAATCTTCGTCTTATTCATACACCTCTAAATCACTTTCTTATTATGACAGAGGGGCCCTGATCTCCATTCTAGTATCTGAAGGATTGACTTCTCCTGATGTAACAACTTCATCTTTAGCAGCAGCAGCCACTAGCCAAATGAAGGCTTCTTTTTCTTCTTTAGATTCTGAACCACTTTCAGAAAGACTGATTTCTACAGTCCCATCCATGTAGTTAGTGATAGAATCCCACATATCTTTGGCTGTCTTGCAGTGAAAAATCATCTGGAATGTGGAGTCATCTATTCCACTTACCATGATGTGTTGTGCCCTCTTGTCCAAAGATGTCAAGTTGATTTCATCGTCAGGCATATCTGCATAACTCTTTGAGGTCTGGATGCTTGCATCTGATGCAGAGATGCTCAAGGAAATAAAGGATCCTTCTTGAACTGAAGCCTAGACTATAGGATTACTGGATTCCATGATTTGCTTGACCCTTTCTTTCCAAGTCTTAAAATTCTCCTTGTTGCAGATGAAAGGGGAAACTAGATCTGATATACTCTAGAGGGGGGGGTGAATAGAGTATATGGTGCTTTTTAAAACATAAGGAAAAACTTTTGCAAAGCTTTACAACAATTGTTGTAATGAGTGTAAGCAGGGAAGCAGAAATAAAATAAACCACAAAACTAAGCTATGCAGAAACTAAGCACAAGCAGATCTAGGCCAGAAACAAAAAGAAAACATGCAAAACCAGATGACACAAGGAAATATAGTGGTTCCCCAACTTGGGTACATCCACTCTTCTACCACCCTAGGTAGGAATCCACTGCAGGATGAGTTGATCAGGTGTCCTGGGCACCAATGAGCTTTTGATAAGGTGCTCAAAAACCAACACAGATTTTTTGATCAGGTGTCTTGCCACCAATGAGCTTTTGACAAGGTGCTCAAAAACCAGATTCAAACTTTTGAAGGGAGTTTGAAAAACCCTTTACAGAATGGGGTTGAGAGAGTGATGGCAGTCTTCTCTTTCTCAAACAACTGAGAAGACTATGTGGATTCAGTGATGTTGTCAAAGCTCCCCCTGAGTCCTTGAAATCTTCAGGAAGATGAGCTTTGCTGAGGGTGATAGGCCTTCAAAGATAGATCTCCAGCAAAAGATGATTTCAGCAAGCTGAAATGTTGAGTGTCTGGAGTCTTGAGATGATGTTGGCCTTGAACACTTGAGAGCTGAAGAGATCTGAAGAATGTTTGAAAACTTGATCTCTTTTTGATGAGTGTTCTTCTGAATTCTTGTTGACAGAATATTTTTCAGAGTCTTGTATCTTGAGAAATGTCCTTATTCTTGTCTATTCCCTGTCTTTATTCAAAAAAACATTCTATTTTATTCTCTGTCTCTGAATAGGATATTACTCTGTCAAAGATAGCCGTTGGTCTGCATTGATTACAGCCTTAATTGCATAATATGTTCTGAAGGAAAGTCCACTGAATTGTTCCTTGAAAAATTCCTTGAAACTTGCTCCAGAAGTAAATGAAAATGGCTGGCAGATCTTCTGAATTAAATGCAGAATAACTTCTATCTGATTTGAATTTGAATTTGAAAGATAACTGAAATCGTCGAACTGAGCTCTGCTATCATCGAGCTGAGCTCAGCGAACTGGAAAATCCAAGCAGCAAAGAAATCGTCGATCTGAGCTCAAAGATCGTCGCACTGAGCTCAGAGATAAGGATCCAGTGCAGAGTCAAAATCATCGACCTGAGCTCAGCGATCGTCGAATGGAGCTCGACGATATTATGAGGGTTGAGCTCAGCGATCGTCGAATGGAGCTCGACGATCTGTCAATAGTTGAGCTAGACGATCGTCGACCGGAGTTCGACGAAGCGTCGTGCTGAGCTCGACGATTTGGACTTGGTTTCCAGAAAAACTTGGGTCTTCAGAGCAGCTTCTAATCCTAACCTTCTAACCCTTAGACTCAATACTAATTGACCTATAATCTATACAGAAGGTCAAAACATAAACTTCTAGAGACATAGTGATCCTGACCCAAATTAGTAATAGGGTGTTCCAACAATCTCCCCCTATTTGGGTTAGGAAAACTATTTATAGACATAGGAAAAACAAACAACATCATACAGAAAAATACAGAAACAACAGAAGCTAGACATTACAGAACCATCACAGAGATATATAAAAGCATGATATCCAGAAGGCAGTCAGAGAAACCAAGAGTTATCACCTTACAGAGTTATTCCTTTTCTTTGCCTTTTACCATTTTAATTTCTCTGTTAGGATCTAAGGCTTGTTGTTTTGATCTGGTATCATCAGCTGCACCCAAATAAATTTGCTTTGATGTCCTGGGAACCACTGCAGCTGGATGCAATTCCATGTATCTGTCTGCATCAAAGAACTTGCTTGAAGCATATCTCTCTAATTCCTTCTGCCTTTGTTCTGACATTGTAGAGATATTGGAAGTGTCTAGCCCTTGTTCTTTTGCTTTCTTTATCTGATCCAAAGCAGCCAGCTCTTTCATTCTTACAGTCCAAGCCATAGGATTTTTCTCAGGATCCTCAAATGGAACAGGTGGCTCATACCTGTTGGAAGTAGTATCTTGAGGAGTCCTGGCAGTCACAGTATCTTTGAGCTTGTAGGGAAAAGGACCAGAAGATGTGTCAGATGGAACATGTCCTCCCCTAGAGTAAGGGTGCTGCCTGGAGTGTCCTTTAGAGTAAACCTGAGTTTCTCTTTGGTTTCCCCTATATCCTCCCCTTTTGGAGTAAGAGCCCCTAGAATGGCTTTCCCTTTGATATGTTCTTGCATGAGGTTGGTAGGGAGCCTGACTTCTAGCAGGGCCTGAACTTGCAGATCTGCCACCAGCACCTGCATCAGGTGGAGGTGGTGGAGGAGGATGAGGGTGCTTGAACTGAGTGGGACCTTTTTCATACTTCCTCTTCTTTTTCATAGCCTTTAACTGGTTCTTAGAGAATTGCATCCAATGCTCAGAGATTGGGCAGTTGTGCAGAATAGAGTAGGGAACATCATTATCATCTCTAACCTTGGCAGGAGGAACTCTCTTCAAAGCCTTACTTCTTGCCTTTCTTTTCTTTGCAATTGTGGCAGATGAGTCATCAGAAGCAGTGTTGTAATCCTCAGATTCAGAACTTTGTGCATCATACAAGGCATCAATCTTCTTCATCAGATCTTCTTTCAGTTTAACAGCAGCTGATGGGGCAACAGATACAGAAGCAGGAGGAGCAACAGAAGCAGCAGAAGTAACAGCAGATACTGGAGTAGCAGTAGAAGCAACAGAGATGATTTCAGGAATTTTGGCAGCAGCAGGTTCAGAAACAATAACATCTACAGCAGGCTCAAAATCAACAACCTCTGTCATCAAAAGATCCTGGGATGAGGGTATATCAGAAACATTCTCTTCAGCAGCAGATATAACTCCAGAGGCACACACAGCCTTGTCTTCAGCAGCAGCAGCAGCAACATCATCAGAAGCAGTAGTTACTGACAGAATAAAATCAGAAATGATTTTGGGGTCACAGCAAGAGAAGGGCACTAGAGCCTTGGACATATCTTCAGAGGCCTGGCCAGCATTGGGCTCTGGGAGGCAGCAGAAGTAAGCAGTATCAAAGGTAGATAGCAAAGACCTTAGGTCTATTGCTAGTACTGGTGTAGCAGGAGCAGCTGGAGCATAGGAGGCAGCAGGCACAGGAGCAGCAGCAGTAACAGTAGAAACAACAGCAGGGGCAGCAGCAGCAACAGCTTCATAGGGCATCTCCCCCTGCCTGGATGCAGATACCTGTGCATCAAGGCACACTGCTGGGGGTGCTGCTAGAGGAGGAAGGAAGGAGGAAAGCCTGGCAGAGAAAGCTGTCACTGATTGTTGTAGAGGAGCTAAAGAGGCCTCCATGAGAAGAGAGAGCCTAGGTGCAAGGAGCTCATACAACTGATCAGCAAGGGCTGGGAGATCTACATGCTCAATGAGAGGAGCAGAGGTAGAGGGTATTGGGATGGCTGAGGAAGCTGGAGGTGGAGGGCTGGATGGTGAAGGGATAGAGGGCTGAGGTGTGGGAATTGTGGAGATGGAGGACAAGGGTAGAGAGATGGATGGAGTGAAGGATGGTTGGTCAAGGATATGGTGGAGGAGATCTTGGAAGGATGTTGAGGTGGAGGGGAAGTCTGGAGGAGAAGAGGGGGAATCATCCATGTAGGATTCATCCAGAAGTGTGAAGGATGGTATGGATGGGGATAAGGTGACATCTGGAGGAGGATATGAGAATAAGGGATGGAAGTGGTCTGCTGGTGGAGATGAGATGGTGGCTGGAGATGGAATAGAAGTTGGAGAGGGGCTGGAGATGGTAATGGTGGAGGTTGCTGGAGTGGTGGATGGAGCTGGAGGTAGGGTTGAGCTTGAAGGAGGAGAAGCAGCAGCACTAGCAGCAGGCAGGTCCTCTGCAGGGGCAGAGGCCTGGGGTGGAGTGACTCTTAGAGTCCTGGTGCCTGAAGGGGCAGAAGAAGAGGGCCTGCTGGGCTTGGAGATTTGCCTGTCCCATTTCCCAAAAAGGGCACAGGTGAGTCTCTTGGAGGCATTGATGTACACTCCAGAGGAGACTAGCAGAGAAGGGCACCTGGCCTGAAGGAAGACTCCCAGTATTCTTCCATAATTCACAAATATTTTGTTTATCTTTTTCTTCAACAAATCAAAAAAGACTTCTCCCCAGTTCAAGCTTTTTCTATCCACCAGAGCTCCCATGAGGCAGAGCTGATATCTGGAGATGGTGTCATGAGCAGAATGCTTGGCCAAGAGAACCTTGCCTACTACATCAGCCAGAAACCTGTATTCCACTGACAGGTTCCTCTTAAACAACTTGCTAGGGTTTCCCTCAGGATGACCCATCCTGGCAAGTACATCTGAGAATTCATCTCCAGAGAGTTCAGCAGAATCTTCACCATTCCTTAAACCAAAAACCTCTGTCAATACTGTTGGGGTCAGAGGTACCTGGGTGCCACCAATAGAACCAACTATGGTATTGTTGTCAAGGTTGTGGGCAGTGTAAACCCATTCTTTAATTTCATCAGATGCAAGTTTGATTCTGGTTGTCATCAGGGCAGATAGTTGCTGATCTTTGAATAAATTGAGAATATCCTGGAAGATTTGATCGGTTGTGTTGAAGGAGTCGAGATCGATGTCAAAGCCTGCATCAAATTTCATTGCAGCGAGCACAGCAACTGAAACGGCCATGGTACCTGCAAAAAATCAACAGACAAAACGACCAAGTGTAGAACTGCTTGGAGGGAAGAAAAGTTTGCAGAGAAATTGAAAGCGCAAGAGAGAACGACGACGAAAAAAGAGTTTTATATTAGGGTTCGACGCAGAAAAGGAAAGATCGTTGAACTCAGTTCGACGACCGAGGCTTCTAAAGGAATCTGAAGAGACTCCAAAATCGTCGATCTCCGTTCGACGATCTGGAAAGGCGTCGAGCTCCGTTCGACCGATCGTTCAGTGAACAAAATCGTCGAGCGCCGTTCGACGATCGTTGACCAGAAGTGATAGTCCATACTATCAAAAGGAGCGCTGAACTCAGTTCGACGATTCAGGAAATCGTCGAACTCCGTTCGACGATCTTTGGGGAAATCGTCGAGCGCAGTTCAGAGATCAGAGAAATTTTAGATACTAAGGAAAATCAGAAATTTTGCCTAGTGTTGGTCAATTTTTAGCTTTCAAAATCTTGAGTATTATTTAAGACTTCCTCCATCTAACATTCCTAACTGATTTAGGAAGAAAGTATGTTTCTTTTCATCCAAAGGCTTGGTGAAAATATCTCCCCTTTGTAAATCAGTTGGGATATATTGCAGTTCAATTTTATTCTTTTCAACATTATCCCTTAAGAAATGATGTCTAATCTCTATATGTTTTGTCCTACTATGGAGGACTGGATTTTGAGCTATGGAGATAGCACTTGTATTGTCACAAAAGATTTTTGACTTCTCTAAGTTGTAACCATAGTCTAGGAGTTGATTTTGAATCCACAGTATTTGTGAACAACAACTGCCTGCAGCCATATATTCAGCTTCAGCAGTTGAAGTTGACACAGATGTTTGTTTCTTGCAAAACCAAGAGACAAGTCTATCACCAAGAAACTGACAAGTTCCACTGGTGCTTTTCCTATCAATTCTGCATCCAGCATAATCAGCATCAGAGAATCCAGTTAACTCAAATGCTGAATCTTTTGGATACCAGAGACCTAGATTTGGACAACTTTTAACATACCTAAGAATCCTCTTTACTAATGTGAGGTGTGACTCTCTAGGGCTAACTTGGAATCTAGCACATATACATGTAGCAAACATTATATCTGGTCTACTAGCTGTAAGATACAGTAAAGAGCCAATCATTGCTCTATATGTTGTCTGATCAACAGGTTTCCCATGTTCATCAGCATCCAATACAGCATTGGTAGGCATGGGTGTTTTCATGCAAGATGCCTCAGACATGCCAAATTTCTTAACCAGCTCATTAGCATATTTGGTTTGAGAAATAAAGATGCCTTCAGCATGTTGTTTGACTTGCAATCCTAGGAAGAAGGATAGCTCACCCATGCTACTCATCTCAAATTTGGAATGCATTAGGTTAGAAAATCTTCTGCACAATTTTGAGTCAGTAGAACCAAAAATGATATCGTCTACATAAATTTGTACTAGTAGGGTATGGGCCTTATGGGTTCTAATGAAAAGAGTTTGGTCTACTCTACCCCTTATAAAACCATTTTCCAAAAGAAAGCATGCTAGGGTCTCATACCATGCTCTAGGAGCTTGCTTGAGACCATATAATGCTTTATTTAATCTAAAAACAAAATCAGGATGAGTTGGAGAGATAAAACCTGGAGGTTGTCTGACATAGACTTCCTCTTTGATGTCTCCATTTAAAAAGGCACTCTTGACATCCATTTGATAAACTTTGAAGCCTTTGTGAGCTGCATAAGCTAAGAATATCCTGATGGCTTCTAATCTTGCAACAGGTGCAAAGGTCTGGTCGTAGTCAATTCCTTCTTCTTGAGAATATCCTTGGGCAACTAGCCTTGCCTTGTTCCTTATTATTACTCCTTGATCATCCAGTTTGTTTCTGAATACCCATTTTGTTCCAACAATGGAATGATCCTTAGGCTTGGGCACTAGTTCCCATACTTTGTTCCTCTCAAATTGATGCAACTCCTCTTGCATGGCAATGATCCAGTGTGGATCTTGCTCTGCATCTTGAATGGACTGAGGTTCAATTTGAGAAAGGAAGCAGGTGTGCAACAGGTTTTGATTGACCTGATTTCTGGTTTGCACACCAGCTGAGATTTCTCCAATTATTTGGGTAATTGGATGGTCTCTTGATGTTACTAAATCAACAGGGGGTGTTGATTGTTCACCAACCTGTGTTGTTGTTTCCTCTTGTGGTACAACAACTGGCTCTTCAGGTTGTGATTCAATATGTTGAGCATTGCTTTCATCTTCACTGCTTTCATCCTCTTGAGCAACTTGTAGCTTGTTCATATCTTCAACTAGAGAGTGTTCCTGCAAAGGTTCTATGGTAGAAGAAATCTTCTCCTTGAAAGACATGTTAGTTTCATCAAAAGAAACATGAACAGATTCCTCAATTTTCAGTGATGATTTATTATATACCCTATAGGCCTTGCTGATTATGGAGTATCCCAGAAACACTCCTTCATCAGCTTTGGCTTGAAATTTTGCTAGATGTTTCTTATCATTATTGTGAATATAGCAAATGCAACCAAAAATTTTGAAATAGTCAACTTTAGGTTTCTTCCCTTTGAGTAATTCATAGGGAGTCTTTCCCTTCAGTTTATGTATCAGGCTTCTGTTCAGCACATAGTTGGAGGTGTTCACTGCCTCTGCCCAAAAGGATAGAGGTAAATGAGCATCTGACAACAATGTAGTGGCAAATTCAATAAGGGTTCTATTTTTTCTTTCAGCTACCCCATTTTTTTGAGGAGTTCTAGGAGCTGAGAAAGTATGCCTGATCCCTTCACTCTGGCAGAACTCTTGCATAAGAAGAGAATCAAACTCTGTCCCATGATCACTTCTGATCAGGGCAATGTGAGTATTGAACTCAATCTTTACACATTTGAGAAACTCTGTCAGACACTTAAAGTTATCAGACTTCTTCCTTAGAAAGAACACCCAAGTGAATCTAGAGAAGTCATCTACAATCACCAAAGTGTAGGATTTCCCTCCTAGGCTTTGTACTGTGATGGGTCCAAATAGATCCATGTGTAACAGATACAATATCCTAGGTGAATCACTCTTATTAAGTGACTTAAAACTGTTTTTAGTTTGCTTGCCTAATTGACAAGCCTTGCAGAGTCCTTCCTTCTTGTAGGGGCCAGAAGGTAGTCCTCTAACAAGGTTGTCCTTGGATAGCCTAGCAATAGTTCTAAGGTTTAGGTGTCCTAGTCTCTTATGCCATAAAACATTTGGTCTACAAACTGAGTTGAATAAACAGATATCTATAGTAGTTGAAAGAAAGTCTACTAGGTAGATGTTACCTTTCCTTTTACCTGTCAACACAGTTGTGTTGTCCTCTGACTTGATTTTGCATAGGGTTTTGCTGAAGGTCACCTGGTAGCCTTCATCACATAGCTGACTGATGCTGATCAGGTTGTGCTTCAGTCCTTCCACATATGCTACTTTCTTGAAGGTTACAGAGCCAATCTGGACTTCTCCATATCCTTTAGTTTGTCCAAAGTTGGAGTCACCAAAGATAACTTTGGGTCCAAGCTTGGCTCTAAAGGAATTTAGGTTGTCCTTGTTCCCTGTCATGTGCTTAGAGCACCCACTATCCAAATACCATTGCTGGTTAGATGTTGGATAGGTCTTCACCTGCACATAAAACAATTTACTTGTTTTTGACCCAGTTTACCTTGGGCCTAGGGTGATAACCTTTAAATTCAGAAATGAAAGATATCCCTGGCTGACTCTTATATCCTTCAGGATGATATCTCCTTGGAGGTAAAATCCATTCAGTATAAGGGTTAAATGTTTGGGATGAAGAACCCTCAGGATTCAATTTTGACTTGCCATTGAAAAAATTTCCATAGCTCTGACCTCTGTTCAACGATCTTGGAGCTGAGTTCGACGATCTTGGGTCAGATCGTCGAGCTCCGTTTGACGGTCGACTATGGCTGAGGTCAGGTATATGGGATCGTCGAGCAGCGTTCGACGATCTTGGCTGAAATCGTCGATCAGCGTTCGACGATTTGTCCTGAGATCGTCGAGCTGCGTTCGGCGATCGTCGATCTCCATTCGGCGATCGTCGATCTCCGTTCGACGATTTGTACTGGACTTTAGTTTTCTGAGGCAGATCAGAATTTTTCCTGGCAACCTCTACAACTCCCTTTCCCTTGTCAGAAATGAACTTGATAGGGGTTGTTAGAATAATAGGTTGGCTGGATGAGGCACCCAAGCCCAGTGTACTGTTGAATCTTGAGTTCACTGTGCTTGTGATGTCCATCAGCTTGATGCTTCTCCCATTGAGAGATTCTTCAAGCTTCTTGGCCTCAGAGAGTTCACTCTTCAGTGAAGCTATCTGTTCCCTATAGTTCTCCAACTCCTGAGAGAGTTTGAGGTTTTCTGATTTTAAACCACTTTGTTCAGATAATTGCTTTCTGAGAGAGATGATCTCTTTCTCAGACTTTAGCAGGTCTAAACATAGTGCTTTAAATTCAAGTTTAAAATCTTCTGAAGTGAAATCAAAAGAGCTGATTACCTGATCTTCTTCAGGTTGAGTCTCTGAGTCTGACTCTGACTCCTCTTCCTCTGAGTTGTGTTGTGAGGCATTGATTGCCATCATGCAGAACTCCTTTTCCTCTGCATCATCCTCATCATCACTTGAGCTGGAAGAGGCTTCTGACTCCTCTTCAGTCTCACTCCAGGATTCAGCAACAAATCCTTTCCTTGTGTGCTTATTTCTGCTGGAGGAGGGTTTGCTATTTCCATTCCTTTTGGAGTCCTTCTCCTTTCTTCTTTCTTTTCTGTCCCTTCTGTCCTTGTTCTTGTTTTCTGGACAGTCAGGAACCATATGCCCTGGTTTCCTGCAACCAAAGCAAATAATGTCTTTGCTGTTGCCAATGGACTTGTCATACCTTGGCTTGTCTTGCTCCTTGTATGATCTTCTTCTGAAGTCCTTTCTGGCCATCTTGTAGAATCTTTTGGCCAGCAAGCTGAGAAGTTCATCATTGGCTGTTCCTTTTTCTTCAGGCAAATCCTCAGTTGCCTTGAATGCTATAGTCTTCTCCCTTTTTGTGGCTGGAGAAGCAGCCTTCTGTTCTTCTTCTCTGTTCTTGATGAGTAGCTCATAAGATTTGAGCTTACCCAACAAGGCTTCAGTTGTGATCTCATTCAGGCTTCTGGCATCTTTAATTGGCCAGATTCTTGAATCCCAAGTGCTGGGGAAGCACATTAGGATCTTGTCATTAAGTTCTGTTAGTGAGATCTCTTTGTCTAATGTCCTCAGTTCACTGACAATTAGACTCAGTCTGTTGTACATGTCTCCCACTGATTCAGTTTCTCCCTTCTTGAAGTTCTCATATTGGGAGATGAGATGAGATCTTCTGTCCTTTCTCTCATCAGCTGAGCCAGAGACAATTTCTGAAAGCCTGTCCCAAATCTCCTTGGCTGAATTGCATTCAGCTACCTTTTGAAAAATGTCATCTGACATTGTCTGAGCTAGAATGTTCATTGCCTTGGCATCAGCTACCTTCCACCTTTTGATGTCAGCATCTGTTCCTGATGGAGGTGGAACAGCATTTGTGCTTGTACTTTCTGGGGGTCTGGGACACACTGTCAAAACAGAATTAAAAATGTCCTCGTCAATAGAATTCATGTAGAGTTTAATCCTTGCTTTCCAAAGTGCAAACTTTGACAGATTGCACACTGGAGGTCTGGTGCTAGCATAATCTTTGTTCTGGGCCATGATTTGTGCAAGCTAAATCTAATACTAGAATACAAAAGAAGGATCTAGTTTGGGATCTTGGGGTTCAGGTGTTAGCCTGTACAACCAAACAGATATGGTATGTTTAACCAACCTCGCTTTGATACCAATTGAAAGGGGAAACTAGATCTGATATACTCTAGAGGGGGGGTGAATAGAGTATATGGTGCTTTTTAAAACATAAGGAAAAACTTTTGCAAAGCTTTACAACAATTGTTGTAATGAGTGTAAGCAGGGAAGCAGAAATAAAATAAACCACAAAACTAAGCTATGCAGAAACTAAGCACAAGAAGATCTAGGCCAGAAACAAAAAGAAAACATGCAAAACCAGATGACACAAGGAAATATAGTGGTTCCCCAACTTGGGTACATCCACTCTTCTACCACCCTAGGTAGGAATCCACTGCAGGATGAGTTGATCAGGTGTCCTGGGCACCAATGAGCTTTTGATAAGGTGCTCAAAAACCAACACAGATTTTTTGATCAGGTGTCTTGCCACCAATGAGCTTTTGACAAGGTGCTCAAAAACCAGATTCAAACTTTTGAAGGGAGTTTGAAAAACCCTTTACAAATGGGGTTGAGAGAGTGATGGCAGTCTTCTCTTTCTCAAACAACTGAGAAGACTATGTGGATTCAGTGATGTTGTCAAAGCTCCCCCTGAGTCCTTGAAATCTTCAGGAAGATGAGCTTTGCTGAGGGTGATAGGCCTTCAAAGATAGATCTCCAGCAAAAGATGATTTCAGCAAGCTGAAATGTTGAGTGTCTGGAGTCTTGAGATGATGTTGGCCTTGAACACTTGAGAGCTGAAGAGATCTGAAGAATGTTTGAAAACTTGATCTCTTTTTGATGAGTGTTCTTCTGAATTCTTGTTGACAGAATATTTTTCAGAGTCTTGTATCTTGAGAGATGTCCTTATTCTTGTCTATTCCCTGTCTTTATTCAAAAAAACATTCTATTTTATTCTCTATCTCTGAATAGGATATTACTCTGTCAAAGATAGCCGTTGGTCTGCATTGATTACAACCTTAATTGCATAATATGTTCTGAAGGAAAGTCCACTGAATTGTTCCTTGAAAAATTCCTTGAAACTTGCTCCAGAAGTAAATGAAAATGGCTGGCAGATCTTCTGAATTAAATGCAGAATAACTTCTATCTGATTTGAATTTGAATTTGAAAGATAACTGAAATCGTCGAACTGAGCTCTGCTATCGTCGAGCTGAGCTCAGCGAACTAGAAAATCCAAGCAGCAAAGAAATCGTCGATCTGAGCTCAAAGATCGTCGCACTGAGCTCAGAGATAAGGATCCAGTGCAGAGTCAAAATCATCGACCTGAGCTCAGCGATCGTCGAATGGAGCTCGACGATATTATGAGGGTTGAGCTCAGCGATCGTCGAATGGAGCTCGACGATCTGTCAATAGTTGAGCTAGATGATCGTCGACCGGAGTTCGACGAAGCGTCGTGCTGAGCTCGACGATTTGGACTTGGTTTCCAGAAAAACTTGGGTCTTCAGAGCAGCTTCTAATCCTAACCTTCTAACCCTTAGACTCAATACTAATTGACCTATAATCTATACAGAAGGTCAAAACATAAATTCCTAGAGACATAGTGATCCTGACCCAAATTAGTAATAGGGTGTTCCAACAGCAGACTTGAAGCTCCATTCCTTGTGGTTCTCTTTTGAACCCACAAATATAACCCTTTTAGCTATCCTTGTAGGTTAACTCAGATTGTTAAATCCTTTTTGAGTAACCTTCCTCTGATACCACTTTAAAGTCTATGTTTCAAGGATAGCTAAATCACCTAGAGGGGGTGAATAGTTTATTGGTCTCTTTGAGACTATCTTTCTCTTTCTTTATAATATCTTGTTGTTTTCTTTTATCTTTCAGCTTAGGGTAATCTAGAGCTTGTCCTTAACACTGTAAATAAGAAAATAAAAACAACCACAAAAAATCACACAGAGATTTATAGTGGTTCCCCAACTGGGTACATCCACTTTCCCTCCGACCTATCCAACTAAATTGTTAGACCAGACAAAACTCTGAAAGAGAGGGTTAGACCTTAAATACTCTAGAGGGGGGGGGGGGGGGGGGTGAATAGAGTACCTTTTAAATCTTTAAAACTTTTTGCTGTAAATAAAAAATACTTCAGAGTAGGGCAGCTATATGATACCAATTTGATATAAATAAAAGTGAAATCCTAAGATACACTAATCTACCACAAGCATAGCAAAAATTAATCTAACTAACAGAGGCACAACAAGAACAAAAAGGAAAGAGGTCAACCAGACAACACAAGAATTTTTATAGTGGTTCCCGAACCTGGGTACATCCACTCTTCTACCACCCTGGTAGGAATCCACTCACAGGTTTTGATCAGGTGACTGCCATCAATGAGCTGTTGATCAGGTGCTCAAAAACCAACCCAAGTATTTTGATCAGGTGACTTGCAACCAAGAAATAACTTTTGAAGGGAGTTAAAGAATCCTTTATACAGTGAGGGGTTGAGAGAGTTATGGTGTCTTCTCTTTTTCAAATATAACTGAGAAGACTAGTGGATCTTTGATGTTATCAAAGCTCCCCCTAAGTTATTGAGTTGTTCAGGAAGATTAGAGCTTTGCTTCAGGGTAAGTAGGTCTTCTGTCTTTAGCCTTGATCAGAAGAGATCCAGGAACTTCTTGACTAATGAAGATTTGTTATCCTTGAAGAATCTTGGAGTGAAGAATGAAGAAGACTCTTGATTTGGATGGATGTTCTTCTTCTTCTTCAGCAGTGTCAAGGTGAAGACCAGATTATTTTTTTGCACAGAGAAGAATTTGAATTAAATATTGTTGTGTCTCTTCTCGGTGTATTGTATCTTGTTTTTGTGTGTGTCTCTCTCAAGAAGAATGAAGAAAATTACTTTTTATATGTTTAATGGAATTTCCCCTTTGAATTTTTGAATTCCCTTCCTTCATTGATTGCTGACGGCCTGGAGAATGTAAAATTCGGCTGGCGAGAATGTATGTATTAATTGATTTCCCTAACTGTCCTATTGAAAAGTGGCAAGTAATAATCCTGATGAATGTCATAATCAATGCTGCTTATAACGGTAATATTCAGAGAATGCTAAACATTGTTTACTCAGGAATTACTGCAATAAAATAGGACAGAAGGAAGGAAAATCCAAGTCTGGAACTGCACAAAAATCGTGGAGCAAAGAACAGATTTTGTCGATCTAGGTCTAGAGTTTGTCGAGTTAAGAAGTCATGTTCATCGACCAGATAATTATTATTTGTCGACCTGAGATCCAAGATCGTCGACCTGAGAGCAGCTAACTGCTTTCTGAAAAACTCTTTCCAATTTTGTGCACTAAGATCGTCGACCTGATAATAAAACTTCGTCGGCTGGAGTTCAGAGAAATGTTTTTGGACTTAGAATGTTGAAGTAGACCATCCAGAAATCGTCGACCTGAGAACTAAGTTCGTCGAGCTCAACTCAGAAAATTGTCTCTGAGTTCGTTGAGCTGAGCACGACTTTCGTCGAGCTGAGTTCGACGAACGTCGAACTCACTTTCCTGAAACTGATTTTTCTCTAAGTCTTGAGTCTTTTGCAGTCTATTGTTGGCTGCTCCAAGCAATGTTAACTCTAAGGACATGGCCTAAACTCTAGGACACAAACATGACCCTGGCTATACATGTTGGGTCAATAATCCATGTTTAGTGAACCTGGCCCAAATCCAACTAGGGATCCAACAATCTCCCCCAATTTGGGTGAGGTCACTAATTACAGAAACAAATCATTTACAAAACAAGAAAAATATATCTGTCAGGAAACTTTAAAATATGCAGCAGATATATATATACAGTGAGCTTTGTATCAGGAAATAAATAAATAGTTTTAATACAACAAAAAGACTAAACAGTTAAAATTCATTTCTTCTGCTTTGGCTCCTTTTGCTTAACCTCTTTAGCTTTATCACTAGGCTGGGTGAATTTGATTTACCTATTTGGATTGTCTGCTTGAGTCTTTGTCATGGTCATATTAGCAGCTCCAATAATATTAAGGGAAGTAGCCCTTGGCACCACAACTTCTGGATGTAATTTCATATTGTCATCTACATTAAAGAATTTGTTAACTTTTGCAAACCTGTTTAGCTCCTCCTTCCTATATTTGGACATTGTTGAGTATTGAGAGGCACCCTTTCCTTCAGCTTTGCCTTTGTTGATCATAGATAGGCCAATCAATTCTTGGAACCTGACCATCCTTGCAGTAGTAGCTGTTTCTGGGTCCTCAAATAGAATAGGAGGGGATGCAGGTCTCTTTGGACATTCAGCCTTTTGATGTTCAGTAGTTTGTTGTAGTTGTTGTTGTTGATGTTGATGTTGTTGTTGTTGATGTTGCTTGCCTGAGGAGTAGTACCTGTGCTGGCTGCTTCCAGAAGAAGAAGATCTACCCTGCTCTCTCTGATAGGTTTGAAATTGGGTAGTCCTCTGAGATGAAGAGCCTGAAGCACCAGCAGCAGGTGGAGGAGGAGGAGGAGGAGGTTCTTTCCTGTATCTCTGTGGAGTAGGTGAATACTTCCTACTTTTCTTGCTTTCCTTCTGCTGATTTTTAGACAGCCACATCCAAGCTGGCATGGCCTTGTGTGGAGTAATATTCTTAAGAATATATTATGGAGTATCATGTGTTGGGTTTGGATTTGGAGCAGGAGCTGGAGGGGCTTTCCTTTTCTTAGAATTTTTCTTTTTCTTAGCAAAGGGACTGCTATCTGAATCCTCTTCATCATCATCATCTGAGGAGTCTTGTGGATTATAATATAAAGCATTAATTTCTTTCAAAGCCTCTGTAGATATCAACAGTTTTTCTGCCTGGGGAGGAGCTGGAGGAAGAGCTAGAGCTAGAGAATTATACACATCAGTGCTTTCAGTAACTCATTTATTCTCTTCTTCAATATCATCCATGATCAACTCATCAAGATCAAGCATGGGGTTATCATCCATAATGAATGTTGGAGCAGAAATGACTTTAGGAGGGGATGAAACAATGAAGGAATCAGCTCTTGGTGGAGATCGAATGTCAGGTGCCTCTATATTTGCAAAACTAGCCTTGAGTTGCATGTCAACCTTGGGGCTTATTGGGGAGGTATAGGGGACTATAGCCATGGATGGCTTTATGTTGTATTGTGGAAGAGAGTTAAAATGAACTCTATTAAAAATATTCAACAAATTCAAAAGATCTACTGTGGGATTTATAATGTAATCACCAACAGTTTGTATTTCCTCTGTGACTGTCTCATCCAAATCTATATCAGATTCAATAAAATTAATTAAATCAATTAAATCATCATCTGCTTCTGCTTCTGCTTCTGCTGCTGCTGCTGCTTCTTCTTCTGCTGCTGTTACTTCTGCTGTTGCTACTACTTCTTCACAGAGTATCTGCCCCTCCCTGGTTTCAGTTGGTACTAGAGCCAGGCCACATACTGAAGAAGGAGGGATGGAGAGAGCATAAATTTGAGAAGCAAGAGAAGAGATGGAAGAAGCAAGAGGTGAAATAGACTCTACTATGAGGGTTTTGAGGAGGGGAGTGAGAAGTGCTAGAAGAGGTGGAATGATGGAGGGGTCTAATTGCAAGAATGCAGGAGGTGTCTCAGTGGAGACAAAGGCGTGGATGGAGGATGATGGTGGAGGAGGATGGAGAGAGTCTTGCATTGGTTCATCTAGGGAAGAAGGAGTATGAAGAGGGGGATGAAAGCAGATTGAATGATGGTATGGATGACAGATTGGAGATGGGAATGTCAGCCAAATATGGTGGTAGAGGAGATGATGGGGTGATGGAATTGGTGTACCATGTGGTGATGGAATTGGTGTACTATGTTGGGATGGAGGTGAGGTATGAAAGTGAATTTGAGTTTGTAATGGATGTACTCGGGATGATGGAGGTGTAGAGGTGTGTACTGTGGTGTGAACTAGTGAGGGGAGTTGGTTTACCATCTGAGGATGACTTTGGATGGCTGGAGGTGGTGGAGGAGAAGATGGAGCATCTTCAGTAGGGTGGGGAGTGGCTAGAGTAGCCCTTATACTCTCAGAAGAACTATATGAAGAGGAAGACGCCTTGGATGGCTTGGTGATCTTCCTCTCCCACCTGCCAAAGAGGGCACAAGTGAGCCTCTTAGAGGCATTAATAAATATGGTTGGTGTGACGAGGGATTCAGCAGCCTTTTCCTGACGAAAGATTCCCAAAATCCTTCCAAAACACAACTCTTTCTTGGTTTTCTTTTTCCTGATGATCTCAAACATATTCTTAGCCCAATTCACAGGTTTCTTATTCACCATAGCACACATCACCAGGAATTGATGCCTAGTGATGTATTCATAGGCTGTGTGTTGGCCCAGCAGTACTTTGCCCACAATATCTGCTAGAAACTTATATTCAGCACATAAATGTTTCTTCAGCAGTTTGTTGGGTGTTGCTCCAGAATAACCCATCTTATTTAACATTTCATCAAATTCTTCACTATCAATCTCCAGTTCTTCTGCACCATTAGCTAATTGAAAAATATCTGTTAAAATCACGGGGGTAAGAGATACTTCATTACCCGATATTATTCCAATCATGGTGTTCTCATCTGTGGAGGAGGAGGTGTAAACCCATTCTCTGATCTCTGCATCGACTATCTTTATTCTGGTGGTCATGAGATTTTTCAACTGCTGATCTTCAAGCAGTTTCAGAATGTCCAGGAAGATAGGATCCGAGTGTTGAAATGACTCAAAATCTAGATTAAATCCAGTATCAAACTTCATGACTCCAAGACTTCCTGCGGGAATCGCCATGAGTGCGCCTGCAACAAACAAGAAAGATCAACTACAATTGAACTGAAAGCGTGGGACGGAGGTAAAAGAAAAACATAGTTATAAGATTTTTCAGAATATGAATCGACAAACTCCGTTCAGCGATAATTAAAGAATTCTTCGATCTGAGCTCGAAGAAATATTCTGCAGTTAAAAAATTCGACGATCTTAGTCTGAAGATTTGAAAATATTTCGTCGAGCTCTGTTCGACGAAAATTTTCTAAATCAGATTCGTCGATCTCCGTTCGACGAAAATAACTTCACTCACAGAGAGTTCGTCGATCTCCGTTCAATGATTATCTCTAGAACCTTTCATAGTTCGTCGATCTCCGTTCGACGAACTTTGAAAAATTCGTCGACAGCGGACAGAAATCAATTTAAGTCTTCTCCATTTATCATATCAAGCTAATTGATAAAGAATAAGTGATTTATTTCATCCAGGGGTTTGGTGAAAATATCTGCTCTTTGTAGATCAGTGTAGATATAGACAAGATTAATTTTATTTTTGTCTACACACTCTTTTATGAAATGATGCCTAATGTCTATATGTTTGGTCCTACTGTGATGGACTGGATTCTGTGTTATGGATATAGCACTTGTGATGTCACATAATAGAGTTGAATTATTTAAGTTGAACCCATAGTCCAAGAGTTGATTTTGAATCCACAGCATCTGGGAATAGCAACTGCAAGCTGCAATATATAATGCTTCAGCAGTTGATGTTGACACAGATGACTGTTTCTTGCTAAACCAAGACACTAATCTCATACCAAGGAACTGGCAAGTCCCTGAGGTACTTTTTCTGTCGACCCTGCATCCAGCAATGTTAGCATCTGAATATCCAGTTAACTCAAATTCTGACTCAGTAGGATACCAGAGTCCTAGACTAGGACAACTCTTTATATATCTCAAAATTCTTTTCAGGAAAACTAGGTGAGATTCTTTAGGGTTCACTTGGAACCTAACACACAGACATGTAGCAAACATTTTGTCAGGTCTGCTAGCTGTAAGGTATAGTGGGGACCCAACAATGCCCTTATATAATTTCTGATCAACTGGTATCCCATGTTCATCAGAATCTATTACAGCATTAGTGGCCATGGGTGTTTTCTTTGCTGAGGCATTAGCCATCCCAAACTTTTTAATAAGCTCTTTAGCATACTTAGCCTGGGATATGAAGATGCCATCAGGTAGCTGCTTCACTTCGAGTCCAAGAAAATAGGAGAGCTCACCCATGCTACTCATTTTAAACTTGGAATGCATGAGAACAGCAAACCTCTTGAATAGTTTGAAATCTGTAGACTCAAATATAATGTCATCTACATAGATTTGTACGAACAAAATTTGATCCTTATGGTGCCTAGTGAATAATGTTCTATCTACAATGCCTCTAGTAAATTTATGCTCTATCAAGAAGCAAGATATGGTCTCATACCAAGCTCTTAGAGCTTATTTTAAACCATAAAGAGCTTTATGCAATTTAAAGACATACGGTGGATAAGTTGGAGAGATAAAACCTGGAGGTTGTTCAATATAAACCTCTTCTTTAAGTACTCCATTCAAAAATGCACTCTTGATATCCATCTGATAGACTTTAAACTTCTTGTAGGAACCATTAGCAAGGAAGATCCTGATTTCTTCTAACCTTGCAACTGGTGCAAAAGTTTGGTCATAGTCTATTACTTTTTCTTGCCTATAACCTTGAGCAACAAACCTAGCCTTATTTCTCACAATTACACCGTGGGCATCTAGATTGTTTCTATATACCAATTTAGTTCCAATGACTGGGTAGTCTTTGGTCCTTGGAACAAAATCCCAAACTCTGCTTCTCTCAAATTGATTGAGTTCCTCTTATATTGCAATGATCCAGTGGGAATCTTGCTCAACATCTTTTATGGATTGAGGCCCAACTTGAGAGACAAAACATGCATGCATCACTTCTTGCTTGAGTTGATGCCATGTCTGTACACCTACTGACATGTCTCCAATCACTTGAGATCTAGCGTGATCCCTTAGTGTGATAAGATCAGTGGGTGGAGTTGGTTTAGCAACAGCATATGGAGTTAATTCCTCTTGTTGAATAATGTCTGCTGTTGTAGTAGGTTCAGCCACTTCCAAAAATTCATCTTCACTATCATCATCAGCTTTTGGAGGAGGGGGTGATATAACCTCTTGTGAAAGGTTCAACTCACCCAATTTCTCACACAAACGAGGTACCTGCAAAATATATGAGGTAGAAGATTCCTTCTCCTTATAGTACATGTTAGCTTTATCAAAAGAAATATGTACAGATTCTTCTATTTTTAAGGATGATTTATTAAATACCCTATAAGCTTTGCTAACTTGGGAATATCCCAGAAACATTCCCTCTGTAGCTTTAGCTTAAAATTTTCTAATGTGTTTCTTGTTATTGTTATGAATGAAACACCTACACCCAAAAATTCTAAAGTAATCAATTTTAGGTTGCTTCCCTTTGAGTAATTCATAGGGGGTCTTGCCCTTTAGTTTGTGTATCAAACTTCTATTCAGCACATATTTTATCATGCTCACAGTCTCTACCCAAAATGATAGGGGAATGTGTGCATCTACAAGCAATGATCCTGTAGTTTCAATGAGTGTTCTATTTTTTATTTCTTCTACCCTATTTTGTTGAGGAGTTCTAGGAGCAGAGAAACAATGTCTGATACCCTCCTCCTCATAGAATCTTTACATGGGAAGAGATTTAAACTTAGTACCATGATCACTTCTAATCAATACAACTAGAGTAGAATACTCAATACTTATGCCCTTAAGAAAGTCTGTAAGGACTTTAAAGTTATCTGATTTGTTTCTCAAGAAGAAAACCCAAGAGAATCTAGAGAGGTCATCTACAGTAACCAAGGTGTAAGACTTCCCTCCTAAGCTTTGTACAGTAATGGGTTCAAAGTGGTCCATATGTAGCAAGTACAAAATCTTAGGTGAATCACTCTTATTAATTGATGTAAAGCTATTCTTAGTTTGCTTGCCTTCTTGACAAGCCTTTCATAAGCTTTCCTTCTTGTAGGGGCCAGAAGGCAACCCTCTGACAAGGTTGTCCCTAGATAGCTTAGAGATATTTTTAAGGTTCACATGACCTAATCTTTTATGCCAAAGGATATTATTATTACTAACTTGGTTGAATAAACATATTTATAAGTTAGCAGAATTAAAATTTACTAAGTATATATTCCCTTGTCTGCACCCTATTAAAATAGTTTGATTATTTGAAGAAATAATGCATTTAGAATTGGTAAAGCAAACCTGATAACCTGCATCAAATAATTGACTTATGGATATTAGATTATGTTTGAGACCATTGACATATGCCACTTTTCTGAAGGTGACAGCTCCACTGTTGAAGTCTCCATAGCCTTCGGTTTGTCCAAAGCTGGAATTTCCAAAGATCACTTTTGGACCCAGCTTTGCCTTGAAGTTGACTAGGCTTTCCTTGCATCCAGTCATGTGCTTGGAGCACCCACTATCCAGATACCACTTATTTTGAGTGATAGGATAGTTCTTCACCTGCAAGAAACAAAGTTAGATGTTCTTGAACTAGGTTACCTTGGGTCATTATTTCTTTTCATAAGAAAAGCTAGAAATATCTGAACAGTCAGGTTGGCTTTTATAACCTAAGGGGTGAAATATTCTGGGAGGGATTATCCAATCATCAAGTGGATTAAAATGTTTCTAGATTGATTAGTGTTTCTGTCAGAATTATGATTTTTATTAAGTCTGACTGGGTTCGACGAAAAATTGTGAGTTCGTCGATCAGAGTTCGACGAAGTTGGATAAGATCGTCGATCTCTGCTCAGATAATGAACATATTCATTTTCTGTGCCCCAAGTTCATCGATCTCTGCTCGACGAACCATACACAGTTCGTCAATCGCAGTAAGATAATTTATTATAGCTAATGTTGGTATTCATAGATCGTCAATCAGAGTTCGACGAACTAGCAACATTTCGTCGACCTGAGTTCGACGAAATCTGTTGAACTTTGTTTTTACTTAAAGTTTTCTTGTTTCTGTTATTTTGATTTCTAGTGTTAGGTAATTCTTCTGTGATTTGTTTATTACATATTACCTCTTTATCCTTAGCTGAAAAAAATCTAATATGGTTTGATAATATGTTCTTCTTAAGTATGGGGGGTAAACTTGATGATGCATCCAAGCCCAGTTTGCCATTCAGTCTGGCATTGACTGTACTTGTGATTTCCATCAGCTTAAGACTTCTCCCATTGAGAGATTCCTCAAGATGTTTAGCCTCACATAGCTCTGTTTTTAAAGAGATGATTTGTTCATTAGCTAGAGTTAGTTCATCTTTTAACTTAGAGTTTTCAGAAATCAGATTTTCTTGATTAGATAGTCTTTCCCTAAGTGTTTTGATTTCCTTTTCAGAGTTAATTAAGTCAATGAACATAAATTTAAATTCAATTTTGAAACTATCATAATTATAATCAAAAGATGAAAGTACCTGATCAGCTTCTGATTTTGAAGCTCCTTCATTATCAGATTCCTCATCATCTGATTGACTACCGGAGGCATTGATGGCATTAAGGCAGACTTCCTTGGCACTTGCCTCTTCTTCCTCTTCACTGGAACTGGAAGATGTGGATTCATCTTTTGTCTCACTCTAGGTATCTGCAACAAAGCCCTTCAACTTCTTTTTGTATTTGCCGGAGGAAGGCATGTTACTTTGTTGTCTTCTAGAGTCCTTCTCTCTTCTTCTTTCTTTAGTAGGAGTTTTAACATACCTTGGCTTATCATCCTGCCATTTTGTAAAATCTCTTGGCAAAAAGACTCATTAGTTCCTCATTGACTGTTTAGGCTTCTATCTCTTCAGCAGCCTTGAATGCTATGTTGTGCTCCTTTCTTGCTAGTGGAGGAGTCCTTTGTTCTACAGCTTCTCTGGACTTTATCAGCTGCTCAAAAGACTTGAACTTTCCCAATAAAGATTCTGTGAAAATCTCATTTAAGCTCCTGGCCTCCTTGATTGGCCAGATCCTTGAATCCCATGAGCTTGGGAAGCACATGAGGATTTTATCATTTACTTCAGTAAGGATGATGTCATTTTCTAATTTCTTCAGCTCATTGATTATTGAGCTCAGTCTGTTGTACATGTCAGTAACAGATTCTGACTCATCCTTTTTGAAGTTCTAATACTGGATATGAGATTTGATCTTCTGTCTTTCCTCTCATCAGCAGAGCCAGCCACCATTTGGTTGAGAGAGTCAAAAATAAACTTGGCTGATGTGCATTCAGCCACCTTCTAGAAGATATCATCAGACATAGTCTGATACAGAATATTCATGGCCATTGCATCAGCAATCTTGACCTTATTTTGTGCATCTGTCCACTCAGGTGGTGGAACAACATGTGTGCTTGAGGTTGCTGTAGATATAGAGGCAGTTGATTGAGGAGGACCTGTCAAAATAGAGTTGTAGATGTCCTCATCATTGAAATTCATATATAGTTTAATTCTTGCCTACCAGATGGCAAATTAATTTAAGTTGCACACTGGAGGTCTATTTCATGTATAGTCCTTGTTCTACGCCATGCTGTGAATATAATCCTAAGAGAAAAAAAGGTCAGATCTAACACAGGATCTTTGGGTTCAAGGGTTAACTTGTACAACCAAAGAAACACTGCTCGGATACCAATTGAAAGAGAGGGTTAGACCTTAAATACTCTAGAAGGGGGGGGGGGGGTGAATAGAGTATCATTTATTCTTTAAAACCTTTTGCTGTAAATAAAAAAACACTTCAGAGTAGGGCAGCTATATGATGCCAATTTACTGTAAATAAAAGTGAAATCATAAGATACACTAATCTACCACAAGTACAACAAAACATAATCTAACTAACACAGGCACAACAAGAACAAAAATGAAAGAGGGCAACCAGACAACACAAGAATTTTTATAGTGGTTCCCCAACCTGGGTACATCCACTCTTCTACCACCTTGGTAGGAATCCACTCATAGGTTTTGATCAAGTGACTACCACCAATGAGCTTTTGATCACGTGCTCAAAAACCAACCCAAGTCTTTTGATAAGGTGACTTGCAACCAAGGAATAACTTTTGAAGGGAGTTAAAGAACCCTTTATACAGTGAAGGGTGAGATAGTTATGGTGTCTTCTCTTTCTCAAATACAACTAAGAAGACTAGTGGATCTTTGATATTATCAAAGCTGCCCCTTGAGTTATTGAGTTGTTCAGGAAGATTGGAGTTTTGCTTCAGGGTTAGTAGGTCTTCTGTCTTTAGCCTTGATCAGAAGAGATCTAGGAACTTCTTGACTGATGAAGATTTATTGTCCTTGAAGAATCCTAGAGTGAACATTGAGGAATACTCTTGATTTGGATGGATGTTCTTCTTCTTCTTCAGCAGTGTCAAGGTGAAGACCAGATTCTTTTTCTGCACTGAGAAGAATTTGAATGAAATACCGATGTGTCTCTTCTCTGTGTGATGTATCTTGTTCTTGTGTGTGTCTCTCTCAAGAAGAAGAAAGAAAATTACTTTTTATATGTTTAATGGAATTTCCCCTTTGAATTTTTGAATTCCCTTCCTTCATTGATTGCTGACGGCCAGGAGAATGTAAAATTCGGCTGGAGAGAATGTCTGCATTAATTGATTTCCCTAACTATCCTATTGAAAAGGGTAAGTAATAATCCCGATGAATGTCATAATCAATGCTGCTTCTAACGGTAATATTTAGAGAATATTAAGTATTGATTACTCAGGAATTACTGCAATAAAATAAGGACAGAAGGAAGGAAAAATCCAAGTCTGGAACTGCACAGAAATCGTCGAGCAAAGAACAGATTTCGTCGACCTGGGTCCAGAGTTCGTCGAGCTAAGAAGTCAAGTTCGTCGACTAGATAATTGTTATTCGTCAACCTGAGATCCAAGATCGTGGACTTGAAAACAGCTAACTGCTTTATGATAAACTATTGCCAATTCTGTGCACTAAGATCGTCGAGCTGATAATCTAACTTCGTCGACTGGAGTTCAGAGAAATGTTTCTGGACTTAGAATCTTGAAGTAGAGCATCTAGAAATCATCGACTTGATAACTAAGTTCGTCGAGCTCAACTCAGAGAATTTTCTCTAAGTTCGTCGAGTTGAGCACGACTTTCGTCGAGCTGAGTTCGACGAACGTCGAACTCACTTTCCTGAAACTGATTTTTCTCTAAGTCTTGAGTCTTCTACAGTCTGTTTTTGGCTGGTCCAAGTAATGTTGAATCTAAGGATATGGCCTAAACTCTAGGACACAAACATGACCCTGGCTATACATGTTGGGTCAATAATCCTAGTTTAGTGAACCTAGCCCAAATCCAACTAGGGATCCAACAAACTCCTCCAAATTGCTCCTAATAGCTTACACCTCAGATCCCGCAGGATCTTCATGTCTCCTCCACGACTCACTTCTCAGCCATGAAGGGCTACACTCAGTGGTCAGCAGACCACCTACCTCAGGTTGTTAAGCCCTACACTCATGCTGGGAAGAAAGCCCTACCTAAGATCCAAAGGATCCTACCTCAAAGCTATGTAGTGCTCTACACTCAGTGACCCGCAAGCCACATACCTCAGCCTTATCACTAAGGACTACAACTCAGGCTTTCCAGTCCTACAACTTCAGGCACACAACCCTACTCTCAGAGCGCTACAACACTCCTACAACTCAGTACCCTTTCAGGTACCTACAGCTTAGCCTCTTCCAAGGCCCTATAATCTTAGTGACAAACTTGTGACCTACCTCAGGCACAAAAGCCCTACACTCAGAGAGCAGCACTCCTCTACCTCAGGCAATTAAGCACTACAGCTCAAATCCACACTTGGATCCTACCTCAGTACCTCAGCAGGGCACCTACAGCTCAGTGACCAAAAGGTTACCTACAACTCAGATTTAGGTAAACTAAATCCTGTAGGATGAATGTGGGTTGATGGATATTCTTGACACAAGAGATATTTCTCTATGTTATGCTTCTTGACTGAGATAGACTCATCCCAACAATGACTATATGATTTTATTTCTTGAGTCTACCTTCACTGAACAAAGGTATACTTAGTCCTAACTACTTCCACAACAACAAGTAATTAAATGTGCTAGAAGTTACCTGCAAGGCAATGTTCTAACACTTCCTGAACTAAGACTAAAGCTCAGCCCTAAGTACTTGACAGCACCAGGGATTTTCCTTCTAGTTAGTGAAGTTACTACAGCAAACTGCTACAACCTGAGCTGAGAAAATAACAGCTCAAAATTTGTAGACTGGAATAGTTCTGCCTCTTTCCCCTTTCCTGGGCTGAGGTGATTCAACCCTACCTTAGATTGCTAAGGAAAGATCCCCTGAGTCTTCCTTCAGGTTCCTCTAGCTTTCTTCTCTTCATAGCTTCCAAATAAAGATCTTCAGGTGCTTGTGTTGCTGGAACTGTGAAGAACCTATAGCAAGGGTCGGCCCTTGGCTGCTACCTTTTCCCTCAGACAAAATACTCTGAACTAGCTTGCTGGTGCAGGTGAGAATGGAACCAGCAATCTTGTTGTTGAAGGTCTTGATCCAACAGCTAACATGCTCTCTATCTGTAGACTAAAGCTTATTGTTCTTCAGCTTCACAACATTAGCGGAGAAGAAGAACTAACGTGATTTCTTTTTCCCTGAAGTGTATTTTCCTCTATACAACTCTTTTCTTTTATTGATTTTTGACCCAACGGCTCTTGAGCAGTGGGCCTCATATAATTAATGTCTAGCAACAACTTTACTTTAACGCCAACTGTCATACAGTAGGTCTGCGGCATAATTTGTCGCGTAATGTAGCCATCTCGCCACTAATTTGAAATATGTTGACTTGTTGACTTGCTTACGTCATCAACTTTGGACTTAGCCAAAAATCAAACAATATTAGCACATGCATTGAGTGAGTAAGCATCACTCAATGACAAAACACTTAGACAAATTGACTGTCTCATGGCATTGAGTGAGTAACCTTCACTCAACGCCAAACTACTTAGAGTATAAAACTGTTTCTAGGCGTTGAGTGAATCAGCTTCAGTCAACGCCAACTTGCTTTTTCAGCTATCTGCTGCTTGGCATTGAGTGTGTGAGCATCACTCAATGCCAAAACATTTAGATAGATTTTCTTGCTCTGCTAGGCGTTGACAGCGTTGAGTGAGCAAACTCCAGTCAACGCTTTTTGCCTTAGCCATTTTTCTACATAACTGTCTCAGCACTTTCCTGTACTCAACTAAGACAAACACTTGTCTCAGAGGTTGTGCTGAGACCAAATCCTATCTCAGCGATTTCTTCTCAACGGTCTCAACACTTTCTTCTTCTCAACTGAGACTGTCTCGGCGGTCTCAATGCCTTCTTCTCAGCAGTCTCAACATTTTTGCATTCGACAGATTTCCTGGCTTTAGCTGTGTTCATCGATCCGTGGGCAGAGCTCGACGAACTTTAATCTTCTCAGCACTACCTTCTTCAATAGAAGCGATGAGTCAACCTGCTTCCCTCAACGCTTCTGGACTTCGAGAAATTCCAGCTGCTTTGTCTCAGCTGTTATGCTGAGACATACTTCTCAGCCGTCTCAGCTGTCTCAGTGGTTTTTGTACTTAACTATTTCAGCAGTTTTATCTCAGCGGTCTCAGCGGTTTTTCATTATCAGCTGAGACAAACCTTAGTTTCAGCGCATACTTATTATCTGCTATTTATTTTGACAACTAAACTGAGTTCAACAAATGGCGAACTGAGCTTTACGAACTCTGAACTCAGTTCGACAAATTATCTGAATTGAGCTCGACGAACTCAGAGTCTCAAACTCTGAACTTAGCTCGACGAATGGTGAGCTCAGCTCGACGAACTCTGAACTCAGTTCGACGAATTCCTGAACTGAGTTCTATTCATAGCATTTTGCTATATGATATTGAGTGTGTCTTCATCACTCAATGCCTATAGACTTAGACGGATTTTTATCTGCCCACATCATAGGTAAGAGTATACCTGACTTGGCCACTTAGGCTACTTCGTGCCTTCCCAACATCTTCACTTTGTGACCACCTGTCACATCACTTAGACAACCTGTCTAGACTTGTTCCTTGAAACATCCTGCACATGATGAGCTTAAACAATATTAAATACAACAATGCACTTAGTCCTGATCGTGATGCCTCTTCAAATCCAATCTAGGGAACATTGTGGGCAATGGACCCAACACATAAGAAAGCTCTATATGGTCTGAAGCAAGCCCATAGAGCATGGTATGAGACTTTTTCTAGTTTCCTCATTGGGAGCAAATTCTTAAGGGGGAAAATAGACAAGACCCTATTCCTAGGGGAATCTAAGGATAAGATCATTCTAGTTCTGATCTATGTAGATGGCATCATCTTTGGATCTACTGAGACAACCTCTGTGAAAAGTTTGCTAAACTTATGCAGGGGAAGTTTGAGATGAGCAGCATGGGTGAACTTAAATTCTTCTTAGGTCTCCAAGTAAGACAAATTAATGATGGCTTGTTCATATCCCAGTCTAAGTTCACTAGGGAGTTAATAAAGAAATTTGGCATGGAGAACTCCTCCACCATGAGAACTCCCATGGGGTCAAGTATGCTTGTAAGCTTTGATGAAGCAGGAAAACCTGTTGATGAAACTACCTATAGAGGGATAATTGGCTCCCTTTTATATCTGACTACAAGTAGGTCAGACATCATGTATGCTATATTTTTTTGTGCTAGGTATCAGGCTTGCACTAAAAAATTTCACTACAGATCTTGCAGACTGCAAAGAGGACAGGAAGAACACATCTAGCACCTGTAAGTTTTTGGGAGGGAGACTTGTATCATGGAGCTACAAGAAACAAACAAATGTTGCAATATCAACTATAGAATCAGAGTACATCTCAGTAGGTAGATGTTGTGCTCAGTTGTTGTGGATCCAGCACTAGCTTCAAAACTACAACCTCCAGATAAGTAGAACTCCTCTATTTTGTGATTCTATAAGTGCAATCTCAATTACTAGGAATCATGTATCCCATAGCAGGACTAAGCACATAGAGATTAGATATCATTTCATTAGGGAGCATGTGGAATATGAATACATAACCATTGAGTTTGTTCCAACAGACAAGCAAGTTGCTGACATATTCACTAAGCCACTAGATAAAGCAATGTTTAACACTGACAAATTTGAGTTGGGTATGTTAAACTTAGTATAGCTTCAGTTGCTCCTCATCTGTTTGTAAGCTATTTGGTATTCTACAGATAGAGTTGTTCTTTAAAGAAATGAAGGGTCTCCAATTTAGGGGGAGCATGTCTAGCACAACTCCAATAATTCTCGGTTGTCTAATTTAGGGGGAGTAGATGATAAAATGATCAGATGATCAGATGAATCCTAGAAGATATTTGTTGAATTCAAAAAATTGGGAGTAAAAGATGATCAGACGATCAGCTTAATAATCTAGTATGCTAGCAGCAATTCAGGGGAAACAGGTGCAGTAATGCTCCACTCTACAGGCTCGGAAGTGGGGTAACTATAGATCACTTCTCAATTACATAGTTTTTATGTTTATAGCTACATGGTTTTGTGTATGTCATTGACTCACTTACTTACGAGTTTTGACTTCCTCAAATAGGGGGAGAATGTTAGGTCCATTGCCCACAATATCATAGATTTATGGAAGTCAATCTTGTCAAGGATATACACATATCAGTAGATGACTGTGATGGGACAGGTAGCCTAAGTGGCTATGTCAAGTGGCTTGAGAAAGTTGGCTAAGTCCAAATTCATCGAACTAAGCTCAGAGTTCGTCGAGCTGAGCTAATCGTTTGTTGAACTAAGCTCAGAGTGTGTGAAATTTGGGCAAGTCTAAATTCGTCGAACTGAGTTTAGAATTCGTTGAGCTGAGCTCACCATTCGTAGAACTCAGTTAAGCATTCATTGAACACAGTTCAGAGTTGAGTGAGGCTGGCTGAGACAGTCAATGCCTAAGGTTAAAGAGGCAGAAAACTGGCTAAGTCTACAAGCATTGAGTGAAGGTCATTCACTCTATGCCATAGCCTCTTAAGTGTTGAGTAAAACTCAGTCATTCAAAGATACTATTTTAAAGAATACAAAAATTTGGCAAAGGCAGGAAGCATTTAGTGAGGCGTGGTCACTCAACGCTCTCAATGCCATAACGCCGAATTTGTTGAAGCAAAAGTCATTGAGTTAGGCATTCTCACTCAATGCTATCAACGCTGAAGATGGTGACGAAGCAGAAATGGCTAAAGCAGAAAATGAGTGAGGCATGCTCACTCAACGCTCTCAATGCCTTACATGCAGAATACGCTGCAGAAAGGGTTAAGGAAAAATGCATTGAGTGATGAAGACACACTCAACGCTCTCAACACCTAGTAAAGACAAAATTTTGTCTAAGGTGTTTGGCGTTGATTGATGCTCACTCACTTAACTCCAAGCAATAGAAAGCTGAGAAAGCAAGTTGGCGTTGAGTGAAGCTGAATCACTCAACGACTAAAAACAGACTTATAATCTAAGTAGTTTGGCATTGAGAGAAGGTAACTCTCTCAATGCCAAGAGATAGTAAATCTGTCTAAGTGATTTGGCATTGAGTGAAGATCATTCACTCAATACATGTACAAATAATGCTTGAATTCTGACTAAGTTTTTAGGTGCTGGTGTCAGCATGTCAAAAAGTCAACCATATTAAAATTGTTAGCGGCAAAGCCACAGTACATGATAAAAGGCATCGCAAGCCTACTGTACGATAGATATGCGTTAAAGAACGATACAACTTGAAACTACATGTGGTGCCCACTGCTCTTTAAGAGTTGTTTATCAGCGGAGTACAAAAGGAGATGGGCCAAAACACAAGATAACTTCTAAGGCTTCATCAACAAAAAGTGTTAGCAACCGACTTCATCTTCCTCGCAATTGCTGCATGTAAAAAGCCTTGAAGTACTCCAAAAAGAAAAGTTCAGATAGCTGTGCCATCTCCATCTAGCATAGTAGGATCAGATATAGTTCTGAAGAAAGAAGAACTTTCAGCATGAGTCAGGTTCAGTTAGTTGCTTGAAGACTCAAGGTCAACAGATCTTTAGTCTTCTACAACATGCTTAAGAGTAAGCTTCTGAGTTCCTCCAGTAAAGTCTTCTCTATTGTGGGGAGAGATAGAGCAGAAATTCTCAGGTCTAGTTGTTGATACATATAAATTTCTTTATATCAAAGTTAATTGAATTATTTCTTTTTGTAGGATCCTTCTGGATCTGAGCTGTAGGGACTTGGGCCTGAGGTAGGGAAAATTTGGCTGAGATATATGAGAGTGTATCTCTTTGAGTTATAGGAGCAAGTTTGCTCTGAGGTAGGGCTATCCGCCATTGCCTGAGTGGTAGGACTTAATTTCCTAAGGTAGGTGATACTTGTATTATTGAGTGTAGGCCTTTGTGGCTGAGGTGTTAATCTTAGAGTAGACTAGGAGATGCTGAGGTATCTGAGGTGTAGTCTCCTTGGATCATTGATTTGGAGAAGTGTCTTGACTAACAGGAAGTTTGCAAGGTGGGAGGAGAGTGGATGTACCAATAATTTTGGGGAACCACTATAAAATACACGTGTGTTTTTCTGTGTGTGTTTTCTGTTTGCAGGTTCATAAAAAGCTCTAAATCATATAATAACACAAGAAGAAATAAAAAGAGAAATCAAAAGACCTAGACAAACCGATTCACCCCCACCCCCCCCCCCCCCCCCCCCGCCCCTCTAGGTTGTTAGCTACCTTGTAAACAAGAACTTTCAGTTTTCATCTTTGGCTTGCCGATGTTTTTCGTGCGTGAACGAGAGGGAGACGGTTTTATTTTCCTTAGACGGAGATGGTGGAATGGTGCTCTGAGGCAGCTAACGAACCCTTAGAATGAAATTTTCGAGTCTCTATTCATTTTCTTAGGAATTTATAAAATGAGATGCCTTTTATACATCTTTGTAAAAATAGGCTACTGCCAGCGGTAACACGAGCGTCTGACATTTGGTTCGAGCGCTTGATGTTGACTGTTGTCCTGCAAATTTGGAAAAATATTCAAAACGAATATTTTCCTCTTTATTGTGTTAGTGCAGCACAGTAGAACGGTATAGCGTGGCGGTAGCTCCGTCTCGACGAATCCATCTCGACGAATCCACTTAACGCTCGTTGAGTGGGCTAACACTGCGTGGTAGGAAGATAGAGCGACGCGGTAGCATCTAGAGTGCCTGGCTGAATTAAATCATCGGGCTAGCGCGGGTGGTAGGACTAGCAAGTCGGGGTTTCATCCAAAGCTCCTTGTCCATTAAATTCAGGCTACCACCCGGTGTTAACTTCTACCGCTCGACAATAGGTGTCATAGGAGACTTTCTTTGCTTTGCTTGAATCTGTAAACCAGTACACTCTACCAAACATAAGATGTGATAAATTAAGACATGGGAATTGAAATTATTTATCTAAGGATATGTGAACATTTGGTTCCAAAAAAAGCCTCATCATTGCCAAAGCAGAAATCTGGTTAAGTCCAGAAGTATAGAGTGAAGGCAGTTCACTCAACTACTAGACCCAGAAGCATTGAGTAAAGCTCAAATAGTTAAAGAATTAGAGAGGCTGACAAGGAATCTGGCTAAGTCTAGAAGCATTGAGTGAAGGCAGTTCACTCAATGTCCAAAAGAGAATGCATTCACAGAATATAGTTTAGTGAGAGATGTAGTGTTGATTGACATGGAAATCTGTCTAAGGACAGAAGCATTGAGTGAAGACAGCTCACTCAATGCCTACAAGTCAGGAAATCTCTCTAAGGACAGAAGCATTGAGTGAAGATTGGTCACTCAACACCTCTTCAATAAAACAGATAAAGTCAGAAAGCATTGATTTTGTAAGCTTCACTCAATGCCTTCATGCTGAGGAATTTTAGTAAGTCCCAAAGCATTAAGTGTGGAAGGCTCACTCAACGTCTCAACAGCTCGACAACAAATAATAAATACATTGAGTGATGAAGATACACTCGACGCTTCATGGTGCAGAATTCTTCTAAGTACTCTAGTGTTGAGTTACAAGGCTTCACTCAACCCCTATACAGAATATCTGAATTTTGCTATGTCCATAGGTGCTGAGTCATGCTGACGTCAGCAGAAACTCAAATGTTATGGGAAAGGCACAGAAGATGACAAAATGCACTGATTACCTTCTTTATAGTAATGAATAGAAAAGTGGTGGTACAGTTACCAACTCTTGTGGTACGCTCTACTCAAAAAGTCGTTGGACGGCAGGTTACAAATGCAGGGTTTCGAGAGAGAAAAAGTCAACTTTTGGAGAGAGATTGTTCAACAATTCATCTTCTTCCTAGAATCAAAGAAGAGCTCTGTAATAAGTTAAAGAAGATATTGTTTGATATCCTCAAACAAAGTTTGTTGATTGAAGATACACAAGAATAAAAAACTTATAGTTCTTCTTCCACAAGTTCAGGAGAATCTATTTCTAAGTTCTCTTTGGCTCAAGCTAAATCATCCTGAAGAACTGCAGTCTTGAAGCTGAAAGAAGATAGTGCTGAGCCATTTCGGTCTAGAGAGAAGACTAAGGCAACATCTTCTCTTATTTATATCATGACCAACATCACTCTCTTCCAATAGGATCTTAACAAATCTGGGTTGTTGGACTTTTCTATAAAGGCCATGTGCAGGATCTTTCTGTAGATCTGAGGTATGGTCTGCGTGCCTGAGATGTCGGAGAATCATTCTCTGAGGTATGAACCAGTGGTGGATCTGAGTGTAGGGCTAACTAAAAGTCATTATTTTCAAGGATAGCTAAATCACCTAGAGGGGGGGGGGTGAATAGGTTTCTTATTCCTTAGCGACTACCTTTTATTTTCCTTGTTATTGGAGGCTTTATTAGTTGATTAGTTGAAGCTTTCAAGATTTGCAACCTGCAATAAAACCAACACAAACAAAACACACAAAGCACACTGAATTTATAGTGTTTCCCCTAACTAGGGTACATCCTCTTTCCCTCCCACCTATCCAACTATATTGTTGGGCTAGGCCAAACTCCTCCAAATATTCTCCTCAGAGCATACACCTCAGGCCCTCAGCCTTACAATGAGAACTCCAGCAAGTTCCTACACTTAGTATCATTTTCAGGATACGTACCTCAGAACCAACAGATTCCTTCCTTAAAACTCTGTAGTTCTCCTACACTCAGTGACCCTCAAGCCACCTACCTCAGCCTTACACAAAGGCCTACATCTCAGGCTTATAAGCCCTATAGTTTTAGGAACACAGCCCTACTCTCAGATGGTTGCAGCACTCCTACAACTCATTACCTAACAGGTACATACCTTAGTGCCCTTCCATGCAAATATAGCTCACTGATTAATTAATCACCAATCTCAGGCATAAGTTCCCTACCACTCAGATCCACACTTGGATCCTACCTCAGAGCAACTTTGCTCCTACCACTCAGATCTAAAAGGATCCTACAAGGTGGAAGTGGGTTGATGAGTCTTGATTGGACACAAGAGAGACTTCTTTATGCCAATCTACCTTGATTGAGTTAGATTCAACCCAACTTTGACTTCAGGAATTTATTTCCTTAGTCTACCTTTACTGAACTAAGATTTACTTAGTCCTAACTACTTTCACAGTAATATGAATATATTTACATGAGCTGGAAGTGACTTGCTGAACATTGTTCTGCCCTTCTATAAACTAAACCTGAAGCTCAGCACTAACTTCTTCTTTATAGTGCCAGGGATATTTCCTGTTGGTGTTGTGAAGTGACTGCAACAAAACTAGCTGCAAACTGAGCTAAAGGTTTCTGAGCACTACTTCTTCATAGCCATAAGTATGCTTATGCTGGAAGCAACTTGCAGAACCCTGTTCATCCACTTCTTTCTTTCCTAGGCTGAGGTGATTCAGCCCTATCCTCTACTCCTAAGGAATAGTCCCCTGAGCCTTCTTTCAGATCTCTGATTCTTCAAGCTTTCTTCTATTCATAGCTTACCGATAAATATCTTCAGAATATTGCTTCTATAGCTAGAACTATGAAGGACCTGCAACAATGGTCGGACTTGGATGCTTTCTCTTTCCTCAGAGAAATACTCTGAACCTGTTTTCTGGTGCTGGTGAGAATGCCACCAGCTATCTTTCTAGAGATCACAGATCCTACAACTGGGGTTAGGCCTTGGCTGGTTTCTTTTCCTTAAAGTTTAACTCTGAACTTGCTGAATTCGATGAAGAAGACAACAGCTAACTTGCTCTTCATCTTGATGACTTGAGCTTCCTATTCTTCAGCACAACAACAATGGCGGTGAAGAAGAACTACCAGATGGCTCCTCTCAAAAAAGATTCCTTCCTTTGTAAAGCCTTTCCCTTTTATTGATTATGACCCAACGGCTCTTTGAGCAGTGGGCCCCTTGTTGGGTACATTGGTTTAAATGTATCTGATTTGAAGAAGCCTCACCCAACTCAATGATATACATCAAAATGTATTTGATGTGTTTGAGTTACTTGTGCAGGTTAAGTATGTGTAGGAAATGATGAAAAAGTTCCTAAGTCCATGTGTCGACACCCAGAGGGAAAGTGTCGACACTTAAGAAGACTTGTGTCGACACCCAGGCAAGCAGTGTCGACACTTGGAGTCATTGTGTCGACACCAGGAATGCTGATTCGACACCAGACAGAAAGTGTCGACACAAGGAGCTGTGTCGACACTCAATGAAAAAGAGTGCAGTGAAACTGTGTCGACACTTAGCAGTTGTGTCGACACCCAGTGAAACTGTGTCTACACCAGAAAGTGTCGACACTTGGAGGCTGTGTTGACACTCAGCAAAAGTCAGCAGAGACTAAGTACAAGTGTCGACACTCAGAACAATGTGTCGACACTTAGCTGAAGACTCAACACTTGAAGTAAGTGTCGATACCCAGAACAATGTGTCGACACTTAGCTGAAGACTCAACACTTGAAGAAAGTGTCGACACAAGGAGCTGTGTCGACACTTAGTAAAGATCAGCAAAGTTCAACAAAAATATTCTAAGTACAAGTGTCGACACTAAGGGGATGTGTCGACACTCAGCCAGAGACTCGATAGAAGAAGAATGTGTCGACACAAGGAGCTGTGTCGACACTCAACAAGTATCAACACTGAAGACATATGTCGACACCAAGAAGCAGTGTCGACACTTAACAGATTTAACACATGAAGATGTGTCGACACAAAGGTGTTGTGTCGACACTTAGAAGAATTCAGCAAAATACTGAAGAACAAGTACTTGTGTCGACACTCAATTTCAGTGTCGACACATGAAGAAGAAGCAGTGTCGAGATATAAAATCTACAACACAAGTAGTTGTGTCGACACCTTGTAGGCTAGTGTCGACACTTAGACAACATGTGTCGACACTTGGTCTATAAGTGTCGACACTTAAAAACAGATAGTCTCGACACTTCTAGACAGTTACAGAATTTTCAAGAACTAACTGAATGACTTGACAGCTGCCATTCCAGCCGGTCTACAGCACTTGTCAGAGTTGTCAGAATTCAGTTATGAACCGGACCAGCCGGTTACCATGAAGAAGGTCTATAAATAGGCTTACACTATTTACAGAAGATGTTGTTGAGACAGATCAAGTGGCTGTTCAGACAAGTAATACAAAGAAGATCTAGCTATCAAGCGAAGATCTAAGAAGTTGGAGAGAGAGAGCTCCATCCAAGAAATCAGCCGTTGGAACTAGGCTGAGAAGAAGGGTTCAGATTTATTCTGGATCTTAAGTAGCAGAGATCAAGGATCAACTGCAGAAGGAGTTAATCTAATTGAGTTCTACATTCAAGAAGCTTTGAAGAAAGCTAAGTCAGATTGATTTCAGCTGAGTTCTTCCAAGAACTCATCAAGAATCTCACAACTCTTCTCTCTTGTCACTGAGTTGTTAAGCTATAATATTTGTATTCATTTTATCTTGTAGGATCCTTTGGATCTGAGTCTTGTAAGCCTGTAATTATAAAGGCTGAGTGTAGGGCTTGAGTGCCTGAGTGTAGGAGATTGAAATCTCTGAGTGTAGGCCTTGGTGGCTGAGTGTAGGCCTTGGTGGCTGAGTGTAGGCCTTTGTGGCTGAGTGTAGCCTTTGTGAAGAAGCTGAGTTGTAGGGCCTTGGGCCTGAGGTGTAGGAACCAGTTTTGGGTTCTGAGATAGTGGAGGACTTTGGCCGAATCTAGTACACTGCTAGATAGGCGAAGGGGGAAAGTGGATGTACCCAAACCTTGGGGAACCACTATAAAACTGTGTGTCTTCTGTGTGCTGTGGTTTGCTGTGAATGCTGTGTGATTGCTGTAAAATAGTAGATATAAATCTGTGTTAAAAACTGATTGCTGCCATAAAAAGTTAAAAAGAATTTGGTCACCTATTCACCCCCCCCCCCTCTAGGTGTTTAGGTACTATATCTTTCAAGTGGTATCAGAGCCAGGTTACTCAAAAAGGGACATAACTGTCTGAGTAGATCCTGTTGGCAGATTCAGTCTAAGTCAATTATAGAATCTAGAACATCAAGAACCATGGGTTCCCCTGAGAATCACAAGGAATTGGGATCTATGAAGCTACCCATATGTAGGAAAGAGATCTTTGGGATCTGGAAGGAAAGGGTGAGAGTCTTTATGGAAGCTTCAGACCCTAGGATTTATATCACAGTAAAGGAAGGGCCATATGTGCCCATGAAGGTGTCAGTCTTAGATGCAAATCAAAGAACACAAAAGGATTTCTCTGAAATGACAAAGGATGAAATTATTCTAGCCACTATGGATAAGAGGGCTCAGAACATCATAGTGAGTGCCATAGATGATGCAACTTTTCAGAATCTAATACACTGTAAGACAGCCAAAGAGATGTGGGATACTCTTATTGTGTATATGGAGGGTTCTGAAGAAGTTAGGCAAGACAGAAAATCTTTGCTAAATCAAGAGTATGAAAGTTTTAGACAAGGAAAAGCTGATAGCATAACTGAGTGCTATAAAAAGTTCTATAGGATAGTGAATGAGCTCATGTCCTATGGCAGAGAGTTCAGTAATTATGAACTCAATGATAAGTTTCTAAGGTCCCTAATAAAAGATTGGGACACCAAGATCTGTGCCATTAGAGAAATGGCAAAGTTGGGAGAAATTCCTCCACCAACACTGTTTGGCAAACTGCTTTCTTATGAAATGCAGTTAATGGTGAGGAAAGAAGAGGAGAAATCAACAAAAAATGAACACAAAGAAAGAACAGTGGCCTTTAAATCAGAAGCCCCCAGAAAGTACAGGAGTAAGTCACCAACTCCACCTCCAAAGGTAGTTGAATCTGAGTCAGATGAGTCAGTCAGCACAAAATCTGAAAGCAGTGAAAGTGATGAGGACTTTGCTGCCTTCACAAGACATTTTCAGAAATTCTTAAAGAAGAAATAGTGGAGGACAAGGCCTTCTACATCACAGGGAAAGGAAGACTCTTATCAGAAAAAGAAGTCTTCAAAGAAAGACAGGAAAAAGTCCAAGTCTAGCAAAGCTACACTATCAAAAATTGTGTGCTATTGCTGTAATAGACAAGGACATGTCATTGCCGACTGTCCAGAAAAGAGGAAGGAGTCTAGTGACAAGAAAAGGACTCAATACAAGGGCAAGAAGGAGAATTCTTTTGTTGCCAAAAAGGACAAGAGCCTGTCAGATATCTCTTCTTCAGAAACTGAGTCAGATGCTGAGGCATATATAGGGCTGTTTGCTGAGGAAGAAGAAGAAGAGTTCATGCAGATTATGAATTCTATATATGAACAAGAAGACTGTCAGTGCCAAGGACTAATGGCATTGACAACATGTGACAAAATCCTGGAGCAGCCAGGACCTATTAAGGTACAAAGTTCAACTTTGAGTTCAATTTCTTGTGCCAGTACAGAATCAGATTCATCATCATCAAGTGATGAGAGTGCATCTGAGTCTGAAGAAGATATTCATCAGTTGATAGATGAATATCAAGTTCTGTTGCAAGCTTATAAGAAGAGCAAGTCCCTAGCCAAAAGTCAGGCAAAGAAAATTGCTAATCTCAAAGCTGCTGCAACTGATTTTGAGAAGTCATTTGATCAAAAGCTTAATGAGATAGCCAGACTGAAGCACATAACTGTGATTCAGATGGGAACTATATCATTCAAGAATGATCAAATCAAGAGTCTGGAGATTAATCTTCAGAAGGAGAAAGACTTAGTTGCTAGGTTTTCTAAACCAAAGTCTATTTTACCCATAATTGATAAATTTGTTCATCACAAAGGTAAAGCTGGATTGGGATTTACAAGACCTGCAAGGACTGTTCAGTCCAAGTCTATGTCCAAGGGCAAAGCCCCAACTCTCAACAAGTCTGCTGTAGATAAAACAACAAAGACAGTACCTAAGCAAAGGTACAATAAGTTTGAGTGTTGGTGCTGTGGCAAGGTAGGCCACTATGCAATGGACTGTTGGCGCAATGCTAATGCCAAAGTGAGTAGCAAACTGCCTGTTGGAAAACCAGCAGGTAGCCTTGTCAGGATGCAAACTAACAAGTACCAAGGACCCAAGAATTCTTTGGGTTCTAAGGTTCACTAATCTGTTTTGCAGGTGAGTCCAAGTGGCCATGCCCCAATATGGTACTTGGACAGTGGATGTTCCAGACATATGACTGGAACAAAGGGATTACTAAAGGACTACACACCAATAAAGGATGGTCCAAAAGTCACCTTTGGTGGTTCTGAAAAAGGAATCATCAAAGGGTTTGGTAACATTTCTAGTAACTTGGTTACCATTACTCAAGTGGCTTATGTTAAAGGTTTGAAACACAACCTAATTAGTATAAGTCAATTAAGTGATGTAGGATATGACATCTCATTTGTTAATGATGGTTGTCATATCAAGAGGTCAAATGATCAAGAGATCATTTTGACTGGCTATAGAAAAAGAAATGTCTACTGCTTAGATATTATGTGTGAGACCAATGGTTCTCAAGTGTGTCTTGTAACTGATGAGAAAGTCTCTCATTGTGTCAAATGGCACAAGAGGCTAACCCATCTTAATTACAAGACAATTGGCAAACTCTTTAGTAAAGAGTTAGTGAGGAATGGTCCTCAAGTTAAGTCTATTAAAGATGGTATTTGCTCAGCTTGTCAAAAGGGCAAGCAGACTAGATCCACCTTTAGAAGCATAGAAAACAAAGATGCTGTGAGGTGCTTATACCTCTTGCATATGGATCTCTTTGGTCCAATGCCAGTTCACAGCCTAGATAGGAAGGTCTATACCTTTGTAGTTGTAGATAACTACTCAAGATTTTCCTGGGTGTTCTTTCTTAGACAGAAATCTGAAACACCCAATGTCTTCTATAGCTTTGTCAAACAGATTCAGAATGAACTAAATAATACAGTGGTCAAAATAAGAAGTGACCATGGTACTGAGTTTCAGTCTGATAGCATGACAAAACTATGTGAAGACTTTGGGATATTTCAAGAGTTCTCTTCACCAAGAACACCTCAGCAAAATGGCATTGCTGAGAGGAAGAATAAAACCTTGATTGAGGCTGGTAGGACCCTATTAAGTGATAGATTACTACCAGAATACTTTTGGGCTGAAGCAGTTAATACTGCATGCCATGTTATCAATAGGGCTACCATAACTAAAAGCCTCAACAAGACCCCCTATGAGGTTGTGAAAGGCAGGAAACCAAACCTATCCTACTTCAGGATCTTTGGTTGTAAGTGCTTTATACTTAACAATGGAAAGTCTTACTTGACTAAGTTTGTTGCCAAGTCCCAAGAGGGAATTTTTGTTGAGTACAGAAACAATAGTAAGGCTTATAGAGTCTACAACTTGTCAACTCAAGTTGTAGAAGAGACTGTACATGTAGTATTTGATGAAACTAGAATGATTAACAATGAGTTGTCTAGTAGTATTTGCAGCCCCACAGGTATAACTGAGAAGTTGGACAAGCTCACTATAGAAGATAGATCTACTACAAGACAGCATGTAGAAGATAGTGGCTGTTGTCCAGGGGGAGTACTACATGTACCAAATGCAGAAGAAGTACAGCAAGATGAAGAAGTTGAAGAAGTTCAACCTGAAGTCAGGATGCCTCCAGCCAATAGGCATCTTAGAGATCATCTAGCTGAGCAAATCATTGGTGATCCAAGACAAGGGGTACAAACAAGGAGCAAAAACCTGAATGCAGCAATCTACTCCAGCTTTCTATCCCAAGTTGAACCAAAGAAGTTTGAAGAAGACATCCAAGACCCTCTTTGGATTGAGGCAATGCAAGAAGAACTCAATCAGTTCAAGAGATGCAAGGTCTGGGAGCTTGTTCCTAAACCTAAAGACCACAATATAATTGGAACAAAGTGGATCTATAGGAACAAGATGGATGAGCAAGGAGTCATCATTAAGAACAAAGCAAGATTGGTTGCTAAAGGATATAGGCAGGAAGAAGGTATTGACTTTGATCAAATCTTTGCTCCAGTAGCCAGACTGGAAGCCATAAGAATGTTCCTGGCCTATGCAACCTTTCAAGGATTTAAAGTTTACCAAATGGATGTCAAGTCAGCATTTCTAAATGGTAATCTTAAAGAAGAAGTCTATGTGGAACAGCCATCAGGTTTTGTTGATTCAACTCTACCTAATCATGTCTATAGACTTAGGAAAGCTTTATATGGGTTAAAGCAAGCCCCTAGGGCTTGGTATGAAACCCTGTCTAGTTTCCTCATTGAGAATAAGTTCACAACGGGGAAAATAGACAAGACTCTATTCCTTAGGGAATCTAGAGGGAAAGTAATACTAGTCCAAATATATGTAGATGACATTATATTTGGGTCTACTGAAAGTAGCCTTTACAAAACGTTTGCAAAACTAATGCAAGGATAATTTGAGATGAGTAGTATGGGAGAGCTTAAGTTCTTCTTGGGTCTCCAAGTAAGACAGACTGAGAGTGGTTTATCCATATGCCAGTCCAAGTTCACCCTAGAACTCATAAGGAAGTATGGTATGGATTCATCCAGCACCATGAAAACTCATATGGGGTCAAGTATGTCTCTTAGCAAGGATGATACAGGGAAACCTGTAGACGAAACTTTGTATAGAGGGATAGTTGGCTCTCTATTATATTTGACTGCAAGTAGACCAGATATCATGTATGCTACATGTGTCTGTGCAAGGTATCAAGCCTACCCTAAAGAGTCTCATTTGACAGTAGTCAAAAGAATATTGAGATATCTAAAGGGCACTCCTTATCTAGGCCTCTGGTACCCTAGGAATGGGGATTTTGAACTAACAGGTTATTCAGATGCAGACTTTGCAGGATGCAAAGAAGATAGAAAAAGCACAACTGGAACCTGTCAATTCCTAGGTGGAAGACTGATTTCATGGAGTAGCAAAAAGCAAACAAGTGTGGCTATCTCCACTGCAGAATCTGAGTATGTGGCTGCAAGAAGTTGCTGTGCTCAACTTCTGTGGATACAACATCAGCTTGAGGACTATGGATTTCAGGTAAGTAGAACTCCACTCTTCTGTGATTCTACAAGTGCTATTTCAATTGCACATAATCCTATTTCCCATAGTAGAACTAAACATATTGAGATAAAATATCATTTTCTTAGGGAGCATGTAGAGAAAGAAGATATTTTACTAGAATATGTTAAAACTGATAATCAACTAGCTGATATGTATACTAAGCCCCTAGAAGAAGCTAAGTTCAATAGGTTTAAAATTGAACTAGGAATGATAAACTTAGAGTAAGTTTATAGAATTGGAAATGGCTAAGTAAAAAGGTGTCGACACACAGAGATCTATGTGTCGACACAGAATAGTGGTGTCGACACTTCAGGAAAAAGGTGTCGACACATCTAGGAAGTTGGTGTCGACACTTCAGAATATTAGTGTCGATACATGATAAGTTGGTGTCGACACAACCAAGGTGGTGTCGACACATAGTGTTTACTCAGAATTATCTAAGTAAAGTCTCGACTATGTGTCGAGATAAGTGGTGTCGACACATAAACAAGTGTCGACACATATAATCTGTTGACTAAACTTGTGTCGACACATATGTGTCGAGATATTATAAGTCAGTGTCGACACTTATTGACAGTGTCGACACAATTTAAGTTAGCTGCCCGCCTTTTCATCTTCAAACCTAGAAAGGTATAAATAGGATTTTGCCTTAGTCTGTCGACACGCTTTCAAAAGTTTCGAGACCAAAACTTGTGTGTCGACACCTCTCTTCTCTCAGTTCAAATTCTTCAAACCCTAATGACGCCAAAGCTTGAGGAGAACGTCAACGAAGGGTATGAACTGGTGCGCAACGCATTTTGTGATGCCGACCAAGAAATAAAGACTGTGATAACCCTAGTTGCAGACTCGGGGTTAGAATTCCTTGTTTCTGAACCTACTAAAATCTGGAAGAAAGAGGTACTGGAATTCCTCAATGGTGCTGAAGTGGACGAATCTGGATTCAAGATCAAATCCAGGATTCATGGTGAAAAAGTAAAGGTCTCTCCAAAAAGTCTGAGGAAAGTACTACAGTTACCAAGAACCAAAGAAGAAGAAGAAGTTACTGCTTCTAAGACCAAAGAAGCTTTAACTTAGTGTGGACTGGATGCAAGGATGAAAGTTGGCTCAGTTTTCAATAGAAAAGGAATGAACAGTCGGGGAAATTCCTGTCAGAAATTGTAGGCAAAGTAATTCTAAGTAAGCCAGGAGGGCATGACAGGGTATCTGCCCATATGTTTGGTATTATGACAAGGATAATCTTCAATCTGAAAACTGACTGGACTGTAGTGATCTTTGAGAAGATCAAGGAAAGCCTGAAGAAGCCCAACTTGGGCAGAATCTTAAGATTATACCTAGCTGGAAGCATACGAGGAGTTATGGGTCAGACTGCTGGGACTAAAATAAATCATATGAGGAAAATGGATATGAGAATATTCTCTAGATGGGACAGGGTGTTGACTAAAGAGATGCCAACACCTGAGAAGATCACTTCTGAGAAGGAAATTCCACTAAAGAAGAAGAGGAAAGTTGCTCTAGTGGCTCAGGATCCAACTAGTAGTTCTGAAAGTGAAGAACAAGTGGTCTTAACACCTGATGAGCATGAAGAAGAGATTGTTGAGAAAACTCCAGCTCCTCAAGATGTTGCTGAAATCCAGGGGGAGCTACCTCAAGCTAGCCCCATACACAAGGATCACATCCAGGGGGAGCCACTAGTTGTGGAAGAGCCCACTCCTCTTGAGAGTGAGCAAGCAACCAACATCATCCTAGAGGTAATCACTGAGCTTAATGCTTTAGTTTTTCCTATAGAGGATACTGATTTGTCTGATGATTATCAGCAACCACAGACATATAATGAAGTCCCAGATGTTGTAATGAAAGACACATCTGTTGTATCTGATCCAGTGGTAGATGAGCAAAGAATTTCTCCTGCCCATTCTCCACAAGAATATACAATGGAAGATTTATTTCTAAATCTGGATCAACAAGACTTTGACAAGGACAATGCTGCTGCTGAAGAGGAGAATGCTCCAGTTGAGGGGGAGCAAGTGCCAATTGTTGAAGAGCCTGTAAGGCAAAAACCTGAAAAGCCCCAAGCTGTTGAAGAGCTACCTAAGGAGAGGGTAGAGATAGCCAGCACATCTGCTTCTAAAGATGAGGAAGCAACAAGGGCTAAGAAAAGAAAGTTTCAAGTTTTCAGGAGAAGAAGCCAGAGTTACAAGAAGGCTTTACAAACTGTTGCTCCACAGCCTATATCACAGCCAGCTCCAACTGTTGATTATAGTGCTTTAATGGTTGCCATGCAAATCAAGCTGGATGAGCACAGAAAAGCCATAGAAACTTATGTGGATGAGGGACACAAATCTCTCCAATTTGATTTGGCCCAGGATATTAAATCCATAAGATTTGAGATGAATCTCAATAAGAAAGAGATGACTGACTGCTTCCATAAGGGTGGGAATGCAGTAGTCTATCTTGCTACACATCGAGAAAAGATAAAGGCTCAAGTAGATGACATAGCACAGAAGCAGGGGTATGTTCTAGAGAACCAAATTAGAATGAATGACAATTTGACACAATCTCACAATGCTATAGTCGCAGAGTTGAAGAATCTATCTGCAGGGCAGACTCCAGCTACTATTAAAGCAGAATTTGACAAAGTATTCCTAGAAGAAATCACTGCTGTTAAGACTGCCATCCAAGACTCACAGAAGATCATCACTGACAAACTCCAAAGGTTAAAACCTTTCTTTAAAGATGGAGTCAATTATTTGGATAATCAAGTGAGATTTCAAAAAGATGATGTGAGAGATCACATAGAAAGAGAAGTCATAAAGGGGGAGAGAGTGTTAGTCAAAGCCAGCTCTGATCATGCTAAATGGATTTCTAATTCTATCAGAGCTACTCTTGGATATCCTCCTCTTTGTGATGATGATAATGTTGCTGAATCTGGAATTCATCCTGCCTATCTTGGAGGTGAGCAACCTGAAGTAGCTCAAGTTATCTATCCTCCACCAGATTTTGATATGGTTCATGCTGACATCCAGTCCATGTATAGCCCACCTGGGGGTAAGGACAATGCCATTATTGAGAAAGTTATTCAGCCAATATCTGAAGCTATGCAAGAAGCACTACAGAAAGAAGAAGAGACTAGATTGTCTAAGAAGAGGTTCAGGGAGCAAGCTGAACAAAGACCTGACTTTGAGCAGTGGAGCCCCACCTCTAGGAACATTATTTTGACTGCATGGAAAGCTGCAAAAGATAACATCCATGACAGGAACAAGTGGTTTTCTGAGGCTGAATGGAGAAAACATGAGACAACGCAGGAGGCTATAGTCCAATATAGAAGAAAGGCCAAGATGGGAAAGCTACTTCCTACTGCCCAGGAGCCTAGCAAGTACTTTCCCAAGCCTTATCATTATTTTGAAAGACAAAAGATTAAGGCTGAGGAACTTAAGAAGAAAGATCTGAAAGGCAAGAATCCTGCTGATGCTGAAGTTGCTGAAGCTCCTATTCAAGCCAAAGTACAAGCTGGCAAAGGAATAGTGATCAAGGAGCCTGAACAGAAATAGAATTAGAATTTTCTTAAAGTTTACTATGTAATCTTTTTGATGTAAAACATTCTATAAACTTTTGAAAATGAATATGGCAGATATTAGAACAATGTGTTATATGTTAAATCTTTTTCATATTTGTTCTGTGATGATGTCTATATATACATGTTTGATTGATACATGTTTATGATTGCCCTGCTATATATAATCCTGCTTTACATCATTTTGTAACTTTATTATGAATGGTGTATATCATTGACTAAGGGTTATGACTTCTCCAAATAGGGGGAGACTGTTGGGTACATTGGTTTTAATATACCTGATTTGAAGAAGCCTCACCCAACTCAATGATATACATCAAAATGTATTTGATGTGTTTGAGTTACTTGTGCAGGTTAAGTATGTGCAGGAAATGATGAAAAAGTTTCTAAGTCCATGAGTCAACACCCAGAGGGAAAGTGTCGACACTTAAGAAGACTTGTGTTGACACCCAGGCAAGCAGTGTCGACACTTGGAGTAATTGTGTCGACACCAGGGATGCTGATTCGACACCAGACAGAAAGTGTCGACACAAGGAGCTGTGTCGACACTCAATGAAAAAGAGTGCAGTGAAACTGTATCGACACTTAGCAGTTGTGTCGACACCCAGTGAAACTGTGTCTACAACAGAAAGTGTCGACACTTGGAGGCTGTGTCGACACTCAGCAAAAGTCAGCAGAGACTAAGTACAAGTGTCGACACTCAGAACAATGTGTCGACACTTAGCTGAAGACTCAACACTTGAAGTAAGTGTCGACACCCAGAACAATGTGTCGACACTTAGCTAAAGACTCAACACTTAAAGAAAGTGTCGACACAAGCAGCTGTGTCGACACATAGTAAAGATCAGCAAAGTTCAACAAAAATATTCTAAGTACAAGTATCCACACTAAGGGGATGTGTCGACACTCAGCCAGAGACTCGACAGAAGAAGAATGTGTCGACACTAGGAGCTGTGTCGACACTCAACAAGTATCAACACTGAAGACATGTGTCGACACCAAGAAGTAGTGTCGACACTTAACAGATTTAACACATGAAGATGTGTCGACACAAAGGTGTTGTGTCGACACTTAGAAGAATTCAGCAAAATACTGAATAACAAGTACTTGTGTCGACACTCAATTTCAGTGTCGACACATGAAGAAGAAGCAGTGTCGAGATATAAAATCTACAACACAAGGAGTTGCGTCGACACCTTGTAGGCTAGTGTCGACACTTAGACAACATGTGTCGACACTTGGTCTATAAGTGTCAACACTTAAAGACAGATTGTCTCGACACTTCTAGACAGTTACAGAATTTTCAAGAACTGACTAGATGACTTGACAGCTGCCATTCCAGCCGGTCTACAGCACCTGTCAGAGTTGTCAGAATTCAGTTATGAACCGGACCAGCCGGTTACCATGAAGAAGGCATATAAATAGGCTTACACTGTTTACAGAAGATGTTGTTGAGACAGATCAAGTGGTTGTTCAGACAACTAATACAAAGAAGATCTAGCTATCAAGTGAAGATCTAAGAAGTTGGAGAGAGAGAGCTTCATCCAAGAAATCAGCCGTTGGAACTAGGCTGAGAAGAAGGGTTCAGATTTATTCTGGATCTTAAGTAGCAGAGATCAAGGATCAACTGCAAAAGGAGTCAATCTAATTGAGTTCTACATTCAAGAAGCTTTGAAGAAAGCTAAGTCAGATTGATTTCAGCTGAGTTCTTCCAAGAACTCATCAAGAATCTCACAACTCTTCTCTCTTATCACTGAGTTGTTGAGCTATAATATTTGTATTCATTTTATCTTGTAGGATCCTTTGGATCTGAGTCTTGTAAGCCTGTAATTATAAAGGCTGAGTGTAGGGCTTGAGTGCCTGAGTGTAAGAGATTGAAATCTCTGAGTGTAGGCCTTGGTAGCTGAGTGTAGTCCTTGGTGGCTGAGTGTAGGCCTTTGTGGCTGAGTGTAGGCTTTGTGAAGAAGCTGAGTTGTAGGGCCTTGGGCCTGAGGTGTAGGAACCAGTTTTGGGTTCTGAGATAGTGGAGGAGTTTGGTCGAATCTAGTACACTGCTAGATAGGCGAAGGGGGAAAGTGGATGTACCCAAACCTTGGGGAACCACTATAAAACTGTGTGTCTTCTATGTGCTGTGGTTTGCTGTGAATGCTGTGTGATTGCTGTGAAATAGTAGATATAAATCTGTGTTAAAAACTGATTGCTGCCATAAAAAAGTTAAAAAGAATTTGGTCACCTATTCCCCCCCCCCCCCCTCTAGGTGTTTAGGTACTATATCTTTCACCCCTCCATTAATGGCCAGCAGCAACCTTGATTTAATGCCAACTATCATACAGTAGGTCTGCGACAACATTTGTCGCGTACTGTATCCATCCTGCCCCTAATTTGAAATATGTTAACTTGTTGAATTACTGACGTCACTAGTTGTGGACTTAGCCAAAAATTAAGCATCATTAGTATTGGCGTTAAGCGAGGGTCCTTCACTCAACGCCAAATCACTTAGATAAATTTACTGTCTCTTGGCGTTGAGTGAGTTTCCTTCACTCAACGCCAAGCTATTTAAAATATAAATCTGTTTCTGGGCATTGAGTGATTCAGCTTCACTCAATGACAACTTGCTTTCTCAGCTTTCTTCTACTTGGCATTAAGTGAGTGAGCATCACTCAACACCAAACTCCTTAGACAAAATTCTGTCTTCACTAGGTGTTGAGAGCGTTGAGTGTGTCTTCATCACTCAATGCTTTTTGTCTTAGAAAAAGCTTTCTATTTCTTAGGCGTTAAGAGCGAACTTAGTTCGACGAATTCTAAACTCAGCTCGATGAATTTTGAACTCAGTTCGACTAGCTCAGATTCCCAAACTCTGAGCATAGTTCGACGAACGATGAGCTCAGCTCGAAGAATTATCAACTTAGTTTGATTAACTCAGATTCTCAAGCTCTGAACTTAGTTGACGAGCAATGAGCTAAACTCGACGAACGATGAACTTAGTTTGACTGACTCAGAACCCAGTTCGACTCACAGCTTTTTGTTGGGTGGCGTTGAGTGTGTCTTCATCACTCAACGCCAAACTACTTTGCCATATTTCTATCTTTAGTTGTATGGCATTGAGTGAGTCAACTCCACTCAATGCCTGTGGACATAGACACATTTCTAGCTTGCCAACAGTTAGGCTTAGACTAACTAAGCTATATTCAATGCTTTTGCTTACCTAGCGTTGAGTGAATAGACTTCATTCAATGCCCGTGGACTTAGGCAAATTCCTGCCCTTCCAGCATCTTCTCTTGGTGTCCACCTTTCTTCCTTATGTCCACCTGTCACATTATTTGTACAATCTATCGAGACTTGTTCCATGGAACATCCCGCACATGATGAGCTTAAATAACATCAAATACAACTATAATCTTAGTGTTGATGGTGATGCCTCTTCAAATCCACTCTAGGGAACATTGTGGGCAATAGACCCAACACTAACCACCTAGTCTGAGTGTAGAAATTTGGGATAAAGTCTGAGGTAGGTGTTCTGGAGCAGATCACTGAGTTGTAGGAGAATATTTCTCTGAGTGTAGGGCCTTGGGCATGAGTTAGAACTTGGAAGAGTCTGAGAGATCTTGAAGGATTTGAGTTGTAAGCTCTTTGAGCCGAGATTGGAGAAGTTGGCATTGTCTAACACACTGTTAAAAAGGTAGGAAGGATAGTGGATGTACCCGAACCTTGGAAAACCATTATAAATATCTTGTGTTCTGTTGTGTGATCTTAAAAGCAAACCTAAAACGAAATCACAACTCACCAAAGTAAAAAGATTGTCATAAAAGACAGAAAAACATATTCACCACCCCCCCTAGGTGTTTTGCTAATCCTAAAACAAAGACTTTCAAGTGGTATCAGAGGGAGGTTGTTCGAAAAGGACTTAACAGTCTGAACAGATATCCAATTGTAGCTTCATATTTTCTTTATGGGTTTAAGAGAGAACCATGAGGAGTTGGGCTCAATGAAGCTTCCAATCTGCAGGAAAGAGTGATTTGGGATTTGAAATGAAAGAGTCAAACTGTTCAAGGAAGAATCTCACCTTAGGATTTTCATCACTTTCCAAGAGTGATACTTCATACCCATGAAGATCTCAGCCTTGGATGCAAATGGCAAAACTTCTAATAAGTGTTGAAACCGAAGATTCGGCCTTTGCGGAGTTTGATCCTTGGGGAAGGGGTGATCACACACTTAGTTATCTCTCACAAGCTAAACGACCAAAGTCTTAGCATAAGGAATAGTCCCAATGCTCTAGCATGGAGGTCCCACCACAAACCCGGAGGATCTTTGAGCCCTTCCCTTCCTTAGCCTAGTGCTGAGCTAAGGATACCTCAGAAAGCGCAAGAAGACCAGGCACAAGTAAGTATGTCTTCTGACGTACCCCCTTGGGTCTATTTATATTTTCTGAAAACGGTTTGTAAATAGCATAACTTTACTACTATGAATGGTAAAATGCAGCTGGTTTGGTCTGTCAAAAGTTAATATCTATTGTTCTAACTATCTATGTGGAGCCCTGCATGGGAGCCTAGGTAATTTTACCTCTGGACTCCACTAGGCGAGTGGTCTATGCGAGCACCACTCGCCTATAGGGGATGAGTGCTGGGGAAGCCAGGAACTTGCTGCCTTGAGCTTCTAAACGGGCGGGTGCCCATATGGTCCACCACTAGCCTGGCTGGGTGAGAACTTATCCTGCAAGCGCGTTGAGTTGCGAGGTCTGGGTGAGTGCCTGATGTTGATCACACTCGCCTGAGATCCTAAATTGCCTCTCCCTAGGTTACGCGAATCCCCCTAGAGGGGGTAGGGCCAGTGGTGGGGAGCTTGTTTTACTCGCCTGACTAGTATTCTTAGGCCTTTCCCCAACAATGCCCTAGACCTTCCTAGGAGGGCCAACTCAGTGAATATGGGGTTGTACAAAAAGTATTCTGTGATGACTAAGGATGAGGTCATCCTGGCAACCATAAACAAGAGGGACCAGAACATTATTGTAGGTGTCATTGATGATTCCACATTTCAGAATCTTGTCCAATGCAAGACTTCAAAGGAAATATGCAACACTTTAATTGTCTACATGGGGGGCACTAAAGAGGTTAGGGATGATAGAAATCACTTCTCAATCAGGAATATGAGGACTTCAGGCAAAGCAGTAAGGACAACATAGCTGATTGTTTTGAGAAGTTTTTTAGAGTGGTCAATTAGCTGAGGACCTATGGGAGGGTCTTTAACAAGTATGAGCTGAATGTTAAGTTCTTAGATCTCTAACCAGAGACTGGGACACAAAAAATTGTATCATCAGATAGGTGGCTAAGCTTGCTGAGACTCCTCCTCACACTTTGTTTGGAAACCTGCACTATTATGAAATGCAGCTGTCAACCAGGAAGGAGGAGGAGACAACCATCAGGTCCCATGCCATGGAAAAGACAGTTGCCTTCAATTTTGAGAGCTCTAAGAAGGGCAAGAAGAGGATTGACCCTCCCCCAAGAAGGCCAGTAGATTCAGATAGCTCCGAGTCTAGATCATCTAACAACAACATGTCAGATGTTGAGGTTGATGCCTTCTCTAGGCAGTTCAAAAAGATTATGAAGAGGAGGCAGTGGAAGAACAGTCCCTCTTCCTCCTCACATTATAAGAAGGATAACAACAATTCCAAAAAGATGTTCACCAAAGGAGATAGATATGATACTAAAACCAGCAAACATATTTCTTCTAAAATTGTTTATTATTATTTTAGCAAGCCTGTGCATGTCATAGTTGATTGCCTAGTCAAACGAAAACATACAAGTAAAAAGGAGCATCACCATCAAAATGGCAAGAAGGAAAAGTCTTACATTGCTAATAATTAGAAGAGCTCAAGTTAAAGTGACACATTTATTCAGACACTGAAGAAGAAGATGAAGCCTATATAGGGTTGTTTGTTGTTGTTGCTGCTAAAGACGATGAGGAATGTCGAGATGCAAGGATAGGCATCTATCACACTCAGACAGTGAAACTTAGGAGGATGAAGATGATGATAGTAGTTGTGGTCTCACGACCATGACAGATGGAGAATCCAGCCAGGATCAGCCTAGTCAAAATTAGGTACCATCTCATTCTATCTCCTCCTCTGAATCTGACTATAAAACTAGTTCCAATTCTAATGCATTCTCATCCATTGATGAAGATGGTTCAGAATCTGAGGAAGATGTCAGTCAATTGATTGACAGGTATTGTGCCCTTCTAGAAGCTCTGAAAAGGTGCAAGAGGCGGGCCAAGATACAAGTTGAGGAGATTGTCTTCCTACAGCTAGCTGCTTTCTAGAAGGTTGTGTCAGCATCCTTACTGGATCAGATGAGGAGGAAGTCATCCCATTGAAGACCATCTCAATTATCCAGATTGGAACCATCAGCCATAAGAATAAGATTATTATGGATCTTGAAGAGAATCTTCTTATGGAGAAAAATATTGTGGCTGAATTCTCAAAGCCTAAGTCAGTTTACCACTGATAGTCTCCTTCACCTCTCAAAAGGATAAGAGGGGTTTGGGATTCAATTGGAACCCTAGAGTTTCCCACTACAGAGGGAAGGGCAAAGCTCCTATAGTCCCTCAGTCAACCATTCATAAGGTAATCCTCCCTTCCAATTCGTTTGACCAGGACTGCATGTTTGGTCATTGGAAGAATGGGAAATCTTCCTGTAAGAATACAAATGTATCTTACAATGGAGTGAGAAAGGGCATGGGATTGAGTTCCTTTAAGGCTCCCCTTGAGGAAATTCAGATGGGCCATCATGGATCATTTGTATTTTGTACTCCAGCCCACAAACTCAGGGATAAAGCATCGGCCTATTCTAAGGCTCTTCCAGCAAAAGTCCAGAAAAAAAGTAAGTCAGTCAGTAAGCCTGACTTGGCTATCTCTGATGCCATCAAGAACTTGTCTACTGAAAAGAAGACTGTTGTTGGAGGAACTCTGAGTAAGCCAAGTACATCTACTGGAAAACTCACTTTCAGTTAGATTGTTGATGAAAAAAAACTGGAAAAGCTGCTCCTCTCCCTTCTGAACAGTTAGCTACTGACAGCTTGTAGTCTACTGGAACTATTCAAAACAGGAGATATAACATCCATGAATGTTGGTGCTATGGTAAAGTGGGTCACTTTGCCATAGATTGCTTGCACAGTCCAAATATCACCAAGGCAAGAGTAAGTCTCCCTGTCAGAAAAGCAGCACGTTGACAGGTTCACTTTTAGACTAACATGCTCCAAGGACCCAATCCCATGGACCAATATGGTACTTGGACAATGGTTGTTCCAATCACATGACTAGAACAAGATGTCACCTGAAGGCTTACACTCCTGTGAAGAATGGACCTAAAGTTATCTTTGGAGTTTCAGACAGGGGAGTCACCAAGCGATATGGTATGATTACCAATGACATGGTCTCTATCTCAAAAGTGGCTTATGTGAAAGGGTTGCGGCACAACCTGATAAGTATAAGCCAACTGTGTGATCTTGGCTATATCATTGTATTCCATAACGATATGTGTTTAATTAAAAGGTCAAGTGACCAAGAGGTCATTCTGATAGGCACTAGTAGTGGGAATATTTACTGTTTAAACTTTTTATGTTAAAATTCTTACACTCCAGTATGTCTGGTAGCAAATGAGAAAGTTTCCTAAGGTGTGGAATAGCACAAGAGGCTTGCTCACTTGAACTACAAGTCAATAAGCAAACTCTTAAGTGAAGAGATAGTCAAAAATGGACCCACTATAAGATGGACCAAGGAAGGAATTTGCTCTGCATGTCAAAATGGCAAGCAGAGCAAAGCATCCTTCAAGAGCATTGGTGCCAAGGATTCTGTGAGGTTCTTATATCTCCTGCATATAAACTTGATTGGTCCTATGCCAGTTTACATTCAAGGTAGGAATGTCTTCACACTTGTGATAGTTGATGACTTCTCCAGGTTTGCTTTGGTGTTCTTCTTGAAGAAAAAGTGTGAAACCCTTGTCACTTTTGTGACTTTTATTAGACAAGTTCAGAATGAAAAAGGCAGTCTTGTGGTCAAAATCACAAGTGACTATGGAACTGAATTTCATTCTGAAGGTATGACGAAGTTCTTTGAAGGCCAAGGGGTTCAACGGGAATTTTGTTCTCCTAGAACTCTCCAGCAAAATGGGATAGTTGAGAGGAAAAATAGAACTCTCATATAGGCTGGCAGGACCCTTCTCAGTGACACTTCCCTCCTAAAATACTTCTGGGCTGAGGTAGTGAATATTGCATGCCTTGTCCTGAATATGGCAACTATCAACAAGTATCACCAGAAGACTCCCTATGAGATTATGAATGGTAGAAAACCTAATATGGCCTATCTAAGGATCTTTGGTTGTAAATGTTTTGTGTTTAATAATGGAAAGTCTTATTTGACTAAGTTTGCTGATAAATCCTATGAAGGAATATTTGTTGGGTACATCAATCATAGCAAAGCATGTATAGTCTACAACTTGAATAATCAAGTTGTAGAAGAGTCGGTTAATGTAGTCTTTGATGAATCATTAATGATTAATAGTGAGATGCCCAAATCTTCTATATCTGCAGGAGTAGAGATGAAGATGGACAAACTAACCATCAAGGACTCTTATCCAACTACCCTAGAATATGATGATCGAGTGTGCATTCTAAAAGGAGGATAAAGTACACCAGATATGGATGAAGATCAGCAAAATCAAGCCAATGAAGTTCATGATGCTGAAGAAAGAATGCCTCCAGCTGTAAGGAACTTCAGGGATCATCCCAGAAATTAGATAATAGGAGATACTAGCCAAGGGGTTAAAACAAGGAGCAGAATCTAGAACATTGCAATATACTCTAGCTTCCTGTCCCAGGTTAAACCTAAAATGTTTAAAGATGCCAACATAGATTCATTTTGGATTGTCGTTATGCAAGAGTAACTGAACCAGTTCAAGAGATGCATGGTCTAGAAGCTGATTCCCAGACCACAAGGATATACCATCATTGGAATCAATTGGATCTACAGGAATAAGTTTGATGAAAATGGTGTTATAATAAAGAACAAAGCCAGACTGGTGGCCAAGTGATATAGATAAGAGGAAGGTATTGATTTTGATCAAACCATTGCGCCAATGATAAGATTGTAATCCATTAGACTATTCCTTGCATATGCTGCACACAAGAGATTCAAGGTCTACCAAATGGATGTCAAGTCAGCTTTCCTTAATGGTGACCCAAGAGTAGAAGTCTATGTTGAGCAGCCATCATGTTTTGTCAATTCTAACTCACCTGATTATCTTTATAATCTTAGGAAGCATTACATGGGTTAAAGCAAGCCCCTAGGGCATGGTATGAAATCATATTTAGCTTTCTCACTGAGAACAAATTCTCAAGGGGAAAGATAGACAAGATATTATTCTTAAGGGAAGTCAAGAGTAAGATCATCATTGTCCAACTTTATGTAGATGACATAATCTTTGGGTCTACTGATGATAACCTCTACAAGAAATTTGTTAAATGTATGCAGGGGAAATTTGAAATAAGCAATATGTAACGCCCCAAGTCTCGAGGATGACTGGGCTGAGGAGAGTGGGTAACACGGCCTGGGACATGGGCTTGTCCCCAAGCCGTATCCTACTCTGTGTGAGGTACACGGTCGGGGACACGGGCGTGTCCATGGCCGTGTCTTACAGTCTAGCGCTGCAGGGCGATCTTGAGTGAGCTCGACGAAATGCGGTCGATGATCCTCGAGTGGGGCACACGGCCTGTGACACGGGCATTTCCAGGGCCGTGCCCTGCTATGCGCTCGACGAGTTCTCGAGTGAGTTCGACGAAATGCACTCGAAGATCCTCGAGTCGGGCACACGGCCTGTGACATGGGCGTGTCAAGGGTCGTGTCCTTCTCTGTGCTTGGGCAGACTAATGTACACGGGATGGACTCGGGCGTGTCTGAAGCCATGTCTGGCATACGGCCTGTGACATGGGAATGTCACACGGCCATGTGCTCTTCTAGTTAAGTCGGTTTCTTTGTCGCTTAAGGTACACATCCTGTGAAATGGGCATGTCACACTCCATGTGTGGCCCAAGAAAGAGTTTTTCAGGGCTTTTCGTGGCCGTCCATTCCTTTCAAAGGAGATCCAACGGCCCAGAATTCTCCCTGTTGCTGATAAGGCTATGAGATAAGGATAACTCTCTTATTTTCTCAACGTCTTTCTATTTCTTCAAGTGTTTGCGAGTGGGGAGAGCAATGGAGAAGGAGCAGGAATCCAGCTACCGATGGATTTTTAAAGCACTGATTCGCGTGCCGAGTCCAGATTCGGGGAGGTAAGGCTGTTGCGGTGCTTTTCATTCGGCTAATTTCCATGGCTCTAAAGCGATCGTTAAGAGTAACGATCTTTCTTACTTGGACATGTGAAGTCCTTAATTTGGCATATGCATGGGTTTCCCCCACCAAGAGGTGGAGAATTGATGGATTCCCCATGGGTTGATTCTGGAGAACCCCAAGATGTCTTGCATGTAGATCCGGAAACATGAAGTACGGAATAGGCATACTGTGTGAAGCCCATCTGGATAGGTTGGTCTGGATTGGTGATGTTTTTTGTTGCACAGCGGAGAATACTCCGTGGATAAATGAATATGCTTGTGAATTCGGTGGGTTGTGCCTATGATGGATAGTAGAAGGAAGTACTAGAGTGGAAGTGCGGGAAAATACCCGCAATTGCTTGTGTTGTATGGTCTGAAAGACCAGTGTCCCTGGCACTACATGAGGTTGCAGGGTTTGCTGGATGGTCGATCCAGATAAGGTAGGGCTAGGGATGGAAAGTGATTTCTGTCTCTAACGCCGGGTGAGAGTGAGTATTGCTGGCGATGGCTCCTAGCTAACTAGTTATTGTGAAGCCAGTCCTTCAGGGACCGTGTGGATGTTTGTAAGCTCATGCTGAACGGACAAGGGGATGTCGACCCGCGTCAGTGAACTGACGATTTGAGCAACGGGAAATGGCTGAACTGTATCCGCATTATGGTTGTCTGCCATGAGTATCTACACTCCTGGTGTAACATCCCAACTTTCAGCAGGAAACTTTTTTGGTGACACGGCCTGGGACACGGGCGTGTCCCAGGGCGTGTCCCCTACTGCATTCGACGATAGGCGAAAGGTGCTCGACGACTGATAACAACAAAAAAATTTTTGGGTGACATGGCCTGGGACACAGGCGTGTCCCAGGGCGTGTCCCGCCGGTCGAAGAACTCAGTTCGACGAAGTTAATTGGGCATGTCTACCGCCGTGTAGGGAAACACTCTAGACGACACGGGCGTGACGGGGGTTGTGTCCCTTCGGTTCGACGATCGTTGATTGTCGATCGTCGATCGTCAAGTGGCTATCGTCGGGTAGGTATACACGGCATGTGACACGGGCGTGTCACAGGGCGTGTCCGCTGCGTTCGATGATTTGGATCTCCGTTCGACGATTTAGACCTACGTTAGACGATCGTCGAGTGATCCCTGTATTCGACGATCGTTGAGTGGTCTTTCTCGGGCAAATTTTGCCTTGATGCAGCAGGAGAATTAAAGAGACAGAGGCCACTTGGCCTTGGCTCTATCAGCCCAAGCATTGTGCTGGCTGCCTCCTCAGAGAATTTCCAGAGGAATTTGGGAGCATGGTTGCCACTTGGCACCATGGGCGGAGCAACCAAAGTTCTACCCGAGCCCCCTTGGGCTTATCTTCCCATATACCGCCTCCCAGCCAGAATTAGTGTTTCCATTAGCTTCATAGGGCAAAGGAGAGTAGAAATCGATAGCTGGAGTGAAGGAAACGGTGCGAGAACCATGAATCCGAAAGGTGTCGCCGGAGCAAGGTCGTGAATGGCCACCCGCCTCCATCCTCGCCGCCAGCCACCAACACAGGTCTATTTCACCGTACCTCTACCCGTACTAGTATCCTAAATCAACTAGGGGAGATATCGGGCTCAATTGAGCCCTATGCCATGGGAGAAATGGGAGTGTTTCAAGCATTTTCCATACCGCTCGGGATCGCCGTCGCCGTCGTCTCCCGTCGCCTCATCACCGAAAAAGGATAGCCACCACCACGTGAAGGTGATGGAACCGTTGGCCGGGGGGTGGCGCCGCCTCAGGTGGCCGGAAATGGCCCCGCAATATTCCCTAGGTCGGCTCGATCTCAGTCGTTGTACACTTGGGGAAGATGAAAGGATGCCGTCTAAATCACTTTAAGATTCGTGCACTGCATTTTATTAAAAATCAATTTAATTTCTTGTTATGATTTAATGAAATAAAATTACAATTATGTCACATTTATTCAGTAACTTTGCATGTCAAATATAGGGCTCCTAGAGCCATTTCCAGAAGGTGACATGAGCATGAAATATGTAACCCTTTGTGTTAACTTTAAATTGCCACACTTAACTTGAGATTTGGTCCAGTGGACTGATCTGTAGGACCATTTTTCTAGGGTTGGTCCTTAGCTAGGGCAGAAGTTCAAAATGATTCCCAAGTCAAACCAGACATCCAAATAGCCCCAAATTTTGGGTACATGTATGTCTAGGACTTGGTTAACCCCTGTACAAAAATGAGAATTATTGGGAAAACTGTTTCTATAGTTTATACTAAAATACCCAAAATGAAATAAATGAAATATTTGGAGTTGTGGGACTCCAAATGGCCCCAAAGTTTGGTGTCATGCCCTTAGGGACATTATAAGTGTATGTATTAAATTTCAGCCAATTTGGACAACAGCATGTTGGGTAATCTCACTTGCATGTGTTGGCTTGATATAGGCTTGGTGTGCATTTAGCCTAAAATGAAATAATGTGTATTCAGCCAACTTGGAACATTCAAAAATCATGATTTTCATTATGGAGACAAATGAGGATGTAATGCACCTCACATACCAATGGTGGGATTTTTGGGAACAAAAATCCCATTATTTTGAATTTCTGAACATTTGGCCCCTTTTTAGGAAATAATATTAAAATAGGTTTTCCCTTATCATAAAAGGTTCAATTTCTGTTGAGGACTAATGAGTGACATAATAAGCACTAGAAATAAATTATATCTCTGTTGGATGAGGTTTAAGTAGTTTAAGGAGCAAAATGACCATTTTACACTTATGGAATTTTGTGTAGAAATCATGGATATATTCTTTTGAAAAATCTGAGAAACTTCATATTGCTGTAATTGTATGTTTTATACCTTATGTAATTATTTCAGAATTGTTGGAGTAGAAATAATGTACTTAGTCCCCATAATGGTATTTTGGTAAATAAACCAATTTGATCATGGATAGGTCATTTCAACCTAGATGTAAATGGAAATCTGGACATAGCATTATTTCATGATTATCAAGGCTCTGTAATTTAATTAGAATTTTTGAGATAATATTTTATGTACTTCATTTGGAAAATGCTAGATTTGTGGATATAGTATTAAAAAGGAATTAAATTTTAAATATGAATTGAAAAGACATGAAATTTTGGTAGCCCCCATTATTTGTCATATTATATACATGGAAGAATCCCTAGGACAGTAGGTTCAATATTGACAATACTTCATGTGCAAAATGACTAGAGATTACATTTAAAGAAATTAATTTAATTGTGTAATTAATTGGAAGATTATGGAAATTCATCCTAGTCATCATATAGGTCCATACCATCCTAGGATAAATATTTTGAGGCATATGGCCAGAGGAATTTGAAGGTCACATTTGTGGGCAGTATCGAGACATGGGTAAGGGTCTAGCACCGATGTTCGTACTAGTAGGGCCACTAGGGGAGGAATTGAATAACTAGTAAAGTGAGGATCTTAGTGGAGGAATTAACCCTGGTTGGTCTCATAGTGGATTCCTTAACCATGTGTGGAAGAGTGCAAGTTCCATATTAGCAACAATAACGGGGACTGGCGGAAGACCGTCGCGCTTCTAATAACACCTTAAGTCTTTAGGGTCGTTCTAAAGTAATACGAGAGTTGGGGTAAAAATCCTCGGTAGACACCAATAAAAGTAATTATCCTTGAGAAAGGGAACTTTGGGCGTAATCCCATCGTAGTTCCTAGTGCCCCCGAGAGCCCTTCACCGGGTATACCAGGGCAGTCCTGGGATTAATATTAAATCACTAAGTATAATAACCCGTAGACAAGAGTAGTCTAATAGGTTAAGACACTGTGGTTCATTCTCACCCGTGTTGGGTTGGAGGGAGACTTGTGTAACATGCTCACCCGTGTAGGGTTTGAGGGATTTGGAATAAAGGCACTATTGTGCGTTCTCACCCGTGTAGGGTTGGAGGGATTGTGATAAATGCTCACCCGTGTAGGGTTTGAGGGATTCAGGACGGGTTGGTCCTGCGAGCTGAAGGCTCGAAATGAAATACTTGCATGTGCATAAATATAGTGGATGGGCATGCGGTACTGCCATTTGTCACACCGATGACAATACGGTACACCAGGCGGTTGTGAGAGTTAGAGTGGCCAGTGGGTTGTTTTACACTGCGGTCTGGTGGACGATCCCCGATAAGGCACATCCGACCCAACAAGGCTGACGGATTGTCAGCAAAGTACGTATGCAGAGACTCTAGAGTGCACCTTAGACGTTTACAGAGGTGTATGAGAGGGGTATAAGGTTTGGTAGTGTGCATACCGGCCTAGAAGTGGAGACACCCGCTCCGCTGCTATCGTAGCCACAACGGTGGTACCCGAGAGTGATGTTAGCTCTCAAAAAGTAGGAACTAAAGGTCTGTGATCACAGAGTCGTTGTGTGTGAGTTGCACTTGCATGTGCATAAATTGCATCATAACATTCATTCATATTAGTTCATACGCTTCATAGATCCTTATCATATAAATTAGTATGGGCTCTTTTATATGATAAATTGAATTGCCTGGAAACCTTAACTTATAAATTTGTATGGGCATTTTTATAAGTTAAGGTACTTTTATGATGGTAGATAGCTTTACCTTTCAGCTTTACTTTACTTTTCTGCTCTTACTTTCTATTCTTTACTTCCTTTACTAGTACTGCACTTTACTTACTTGTACTATATACTTGGAACTGCTAGAGTAGAATAATAATATCCATTACAACTGCTAGTTAGTTCTTGTCACCTGCTTCCACTTTTGCTACCCCTTGTTGTCATCCGCTTCGTCCTTCCGTTTGGTGCCTAGGAGCTGCGGGGCGAGGTGCGGAGGAAACGACTTAGTCTTTTTGACTAATGGTCAGTGACCATACTATTTTAGGAGCTTGTGGAGATGGAGCACCAGCACGAGGATGAGGCAGGACTTGAGGAGCAGATACTGCTACCGCAGACTACTACTACTACTGCATGTCTTCAGGTGGGACGAGTTTTGATGTATTAGATTAGCTTCCGCTTTGATTTGAGAGAGAGAGAGTTGATATGATGTAATGGGCATAATCCCTTATTACTCTTTCATGTTGTACTCATTGTGCACTATTTTTCTGTACTCTTCATTTATATATATGATATGTACTCTGTGACTTGTGGACTAGTGGATTTGATATACTGTTATACTTCTATTTCTCATTTTGGCCTACAGGTTATATGATCGTATTAGCCGGCAGAATCGACGTGTTGCGGTGTCGACTAACCCGTGCATTAGTGTAACACCCCCATCCGTCGCATGGCATATAACAGAAGGTCCAGCTGGAACCCGACACCATATACCACAGACAGTCGGAAGGGTTACATAAGAAAATTCAAACTATCCAATTAAGACTACTCGTCCTACACAGAGCATTCTAGCGGAAGATTTTAAAGGTTGAAAGAACCCAAAACTTGAATCCAATAATTATGAATGTCCACAACCACACTACTGGAATGAACCCCAAAATACACTGAAAGGGTACATGGCCTTATGGCCTTACAATAATTCACTTAATAAATATTGTTTTTCTTATATCGGCTCACATGCCGGCCACACATGACAAAAGTAAAGTACAACTATTCTTTACGGCCTTCTAGGGCCAGCATAGAAACATGGGCTCCAGCCCGCTATTTGGTACTCGGCTCCGCAGTACCTGCAAGCACATTCCACCGCATGGTGGCAAACAAAGCAACGGTCAGTCAAAAGCCGACCAAATTATAATGACCCCGACCCTTGGTCAGGACGACGGTGCTCTTTCCCTGCAAATCATTAGCCCAACTAAACAATAAAGTGCAACTATATATTTCGCCACAGGTGTAGGCTCGCACGGCCAAACACCCCGTGCACTCAGGGCACATTAACGGTGAATCCGGTCAATTCCGTGGCTTCACCACCATCCCAAAGATGGCAACCAAGTGAGCATTTAGCCTTTCTGACCACCGTCTAAGGCTCCCGACTATGCCAACGCCAGTCCCCTTTTCGGGTCTCTCGCACCGAACCACATAGCCTAGGTCCGATTCCACTTTCCCGTTGCTCACGCCGCCTATACAATTTAAGTTCTACGCGCGAGCCAAGCTTCTCTTGGATCCAAAAAATTTCAAACAATCACATAACCCAGTTATGTTCAATGTTGGTTCCCTGACCGCCAAGTTAGCAGAACAGGATTCCGCTCAGTTTTCCGGGTACGCTTTGGAGCTAACCTCCAAGGATCCCTACTGCAATATACCACGTAGAAACCCGAAAAACCCAAAGCACAGAGTATTCTCCGGCAAAACATAACAAATACAACATCATTGATCCAAACAATACACGTTCGGGTAGGCTTCACACACAATGCCTATGCCCGTACTTCGATTCCGGACTCTATATGCAACACAAGGGGGACTATTCACATCAACCCCAAGGAACACCTCGCACTCACCACACACTCGCGGGAGCGGGATTCCCTATGCAGAAAGAAAGAGCTTCACATGCTCAAGTAGAGAATCGTTACACTTATAGTCCGCTTTGACGCCATGGAAAAAGTACACTGATGGAGGTCTTCGCAACGAACTTTCCTCCACAGATCCGCTCTCAGATCTCAAAATGGTGCTCTGATGCTCCGCCGGCGGTCGGAAAACCCTTCCTTCTTCCTCCTCTTTCCAACTCCTTGAGAGAGAGAATGGTTGGAGAGAAATGAAGGATTAACTCCCCTAATCCCGGCCTTAACAGAGCAGGAAACCGTCTGAGCCATTGGATCCTACTAAAAGGGAATGAACGGCTCAGATCTGCACAAAAATCCCCAAACCTGGGCCGAACTCGGTCGCGCACATGGTCGTGTTCCAGGCTGTGTGCCTTGATCGAGGCACGGTCGTCGAACAAAGAAAATACACACGGGCAAAGGCACGCCTGTGTCTCACCTAACACGCCCATGTCGGGTCCTCGACACGCCCGTGACCAGGAGGCGTGTCACGCATAACCGCCACGCCAACTGACACGACCCAACTGAATACGGGTACTGACACGGGTAGGAACACGCCCGTGTCATAGGACACGCCCGTGTCATTCATCCGTGTTCCTGGTCGTGTCCATCTCGGGATGAAAACGACAAAAACACCAGCCATATACGGCCTTGGACACGCCCGTGTCCTAGGCTGTGTACCCCTATACAGGCACCAAAAATCCGTTTTTACGCGACCGACTCAAATAAAATTTTCGGGGCGTTACAAATCTCCCCCACTTAAGGAATTTTGTCCCAAAATTAAGTAAAGGTACACGAATATAAACAATACCTGAGTGGAATAACTCGGGATACTCCTCCAACATAGCTTGCTCTCGCTCCCAAGAAAGCTCCTCCCGTCCGCAGTTATCCCAACGGACTTTAACCATTTGGACTTCCTTGTTGCGGAGTCGTTTGACTGCAACGTCTTCTATACGTACTGGCTTGACCCTTGTTGTCAACTCATAATCAACCGGTACTTAATTGTCCGCAATGATCTGCGAAGGCTCTTGCACTGCCTTATGCAACACCGATATGTGTAACACATCATGTAGCCCACTCAATTCTGCCGGCAGCTTCAGTCTATACGCCACCTCGCCAACACGCTCCAGGATTTCAAATGGTTCAAGGTATCTCGGACTCAGCTTCTTCAAGCATCGAACCCGCGATACATCCTTGAACGACTTGATTTTTAGATACACCATGTTGCCAACACTGAACTCCACATTCCTATGCTTGGCGTTGTAATACTTTGCCTGCCTGTCCTGAGAGACCTTCAACCTTTCCTGAATTGTATGCACCATTAAAGTGGCGTCTTCCACCGCATGATATTTATACAACTTCGATTCGCCTGCCTCCAACCAAGACAACGGCGTACGACACTTCCTTCCATACAAAGCTTCGAAAGGCGGCATACCAATACTTGCTTGAAAGCTGTTGTTATACGCAAACTCCACCATGTACAGGTGATCCTCCCAATGCTTTCTGAAGTTTAGGACACACATGCAAAGCATGTCCTCCAACGTCCGGTTGACCCTCTCGATTTGGCCATCCGTCTGCAGATGAAAGGCTGTACTGAACTTTAGCTTAGTACCCAACAGAATATGCACCAACCTCCAGTCATTCGACGTGAAGCATCCATCTCGATCACTAACAATACTGCGGGGCACACCATGCAATCGTACAATATTCTCCACATAAAGTTTGGCTAACTTTTCCACTGGATCCTCCTTCCTGACCGGAATAAAATGCGACACCTTTGACAACCTATCTACGACCACCCAAATGACATCGTTTCCCTTCTGTGACTTCGGCAAACCATGAACAAAATCCATAGATATGTCGTCGAATTTCCATTCTGGGATAGGTAGGACTTCAAGAAACATCCGGGCTTCTGGCATTCCGCCTTCACCAATGCACAAGTACGGCACTTGGCCACATAAAGTGCTACATCCTTCTTCAAACCCGGCCACCATAATAATTTCTTCATGTCTCTATACATCTTCGTGCTTCCCGGGTGGATTGAGTACTTGGTATGATGAGCCTCATAAATCAATTCCTCCCGAAGATTATCCGCACTAGGAACGCATAGGCGACCGTCCTTCCTTAGCAACCAATCCTCAACAGCAAACTGGGAATTTGACCCATCCAATGATTCATACAAGATCTGCTTCATGCTGTTATACTGAACCAACGCCCGCCGAACTCTATTAGCTAGGTCACACTGCACCTCTGACCAAAATAGTTTCGCCTCAACACTAGACTGCTTGTCGACACAAGATATCTCCAAAGACTCCAACTCATGCACCAATCTCTTATCATGTACCGAAAACCAGTTGGCCTGAGCCGGAGTCCTGCGACTCAACGCATCCGCCACTGCATTTCCCTTCCCCGGCACATAATGAATCTTGAAAGTGTAGTCCCCTAAGAACTCCATCCACCTTTGCTGCCTCATGTTCAAATCCTTTTGGTCCAACAGGTACATCAAGCTCTTATGATCGGTGTAACTATCGACCTTCACACCGTACAAGTAGTGCCTCCAAAGCTTTAGAGCAAATATCACGGCCGTTAAATCTAAGTCGTGGACCGGATAATTCCTCTCATGAACCTTCAGTTGTCGTGAACCATAGGCTATCACTCTCCCACGCTGTAGCAGAACACAGCCCAAACCACTACCCGAAGCATCACTATAGATCTCGAACCCTTTGGTTCCACTTGGCGAACATAAAATAGGTGTTGTGGTCAGCCGTCTCTTCAACTCTTCAAAAGCCTGTTCACACTCCGGAGACCACACAAACTTCTGATCCTTCCTAGTCAACGTCGTGAGTGGTAGCGCTATCCGTGAGAAGTTCTCTACGAAGCGCCTGTAGTAGCCAGCAAGCCCCAAAAAACTCTGAACATCTGCCACTGTAGTCAAAGCCGGCCACTCTCGTATCGCCACTATCTTCGCCGGATCCACAGTTATCCCTTCTCCACTGACAACATGACCAAGGAACACTATCGAGGATAACCACAATTCACACTTAGAGAACTTAGTATACAACTGATTCCTCCTCAATGTCTCCAACACCATGTGTAGATGATTGTAGTGATCCTCCTCGCACTGCGAGTATACCAGGATATCATCAATAAATACTATCACGAAACGATCCAGGTACTCTCTGAACATCCTGTTCATCAGATCCATAAACACGGATGGCGCATTGGTCAAACCAAACGGCATGACCGTGAACTCGTAATGCCCAAACCGCATACTGAATGCTGTCTTTGGGATGTCGCTCTCCCTTATCCTCAACCGGTAGTGACCGGACTTCAGATCTAACTTCGAATATATTGTTGACCCAACCAACTAATCAAATAGATCGTTAATCCTCGGAATCGGATATTTATTCTTTCCCGTAAGCTTGTTCAATTCCCGGTGTTAACCCCTCAGTCCGCAACACACTGCAAGGTTCCAAAGCCCCCCTTTCAACAGGCGCGGACGAGATTTATCAGTCCGCCCTGTCCGGCAAGGTCACCAATCAGACAAGGTACCCCAGCAACGGACACAAAGACCTGTCCGCTCAGTCCGCCCGGAAGGATATCAGATTCTGCAGCGGCGTACGCAGTGTCTCGTCCGCCCAGGCCTCCGCCCTCCTGCAGGATCCGGCCCAGCAGTAGTGGAAGCTCTAGTCCGCGAGCCCAGTCCGCCCCTTCTGCGCGGACTGGCGTGTTCTTTCTTTTTGCTTCCCGTCACCGCTGCCCGGTTCTCCTGTACCCCGGGCAGTCGGTTATTTTAGCCCTGCCCGTTTGGGCAGGCCCCCTATCCTATAAATAGGGGGGAGGTGGTGCACCCAAGGCACGCTGACTCGGACCCAGGAGCCTACTTGTTACAGGCTGCGGACTCGAATCCTGTGCCGTGCGGACTCCCCCTCGCTCTGCTCTTGTCAACCTTTTTCTTTCACTTGTAACCCAATCCTTCTTCAATCAAGGGAAAACCCGTCGTAAGAGAGGCATTCAGGCCGCGACGGGCGAAGTCTGTTATTGCTGTGGTTCACGGCCCTGCTCTTCTTCCTGCCCTGATTCGCTTAGTAGATCACTGCTCGTAGTCTCCCTATTCCCCGGTGTTCGAACCGTTAGTTGGTGGTGCTCGACCCCCCTTTTGTTTTCGTGCATCAACAGATAACACGCGACCTTCAGATCCGAGTAGTGTTTTGAAATCAGGGGACGAAGATATCAGACCGCAGAGCCCGCTCCTCAGATCGCTCCAGCTCTTCAGAGGACTCTCTTTGGGATGCGATTGAGCAAGCTCGCCTTGAGGCCGAGCAGTCCCGCCAGCAGACTGACCAGCGTCTCGACGCAATCAGCCAAGCTCTTCTCGCGATGGCCTAACGGCTTGCTCCTTAGGCCGCAGCGGACCCAGCGGACTCGCCAGTCCTCCAGACCCCAGCTCGCCGAACTCCGCTACGGCAGTCGCCAGCAACTTCCCAGAACCCTGCGCAGTCCGCTGCCCCTCTGCCCCCTCAGGAGGAGCAGTTTGCTTTCAGAAATTTCTTCAGAGAAGCTGCCAGGGGCACTCCTGCCCGCCAGCTTCATTTTGCTGACCGCCAGTCCGCCGAACCCGCGGACTCCCCGGCTCCAGT